>OX155706.1:5605405-6805405 GCA_944547425.1 Eupithecia centaureata
GTATGAAATTTTCATTAAGGCGCAAACAGGACCTAAAGTAGCGCTCCACTTATTTTATCATATAATTCCGTAAAACAAAGGAAATTAAAAAATTCACACGTACAGTTAACCTATCATAAACGTTTTTTGAATGCATCTGAGTAGTTTTATTTTGTCTTATTTAGGAAGAGATACGAAGTTGCCTTTGGTGGCCACCTATTTTAGGGCATCTTTGCGCCTTAAATATCCGTGCGACGCCGGGACGGGGCGCTTGTTTATTATAAATATGTAATCATCTGAGGTTGCCTTTCAGTGGATAACTGTAAGAGGGCTATTTTTCACCACTTTTAAATTAATTAGATAGTTTTAAGTAGGCGGATAATTCTATAGCGGACCCTTTGCAAGGCCTACCTTATGCCTGGTTTACTCTTTATTAAGTATCAAGTGCAAGTGACATTAAGTATACGGAATATTTTAACTAGCCGCATGTTATCCTTCAAACAGCTGCGTCTTGATATTTGAGATTCCTTCTGAGAGAATATTAAATTCATTGTAATATAGCAGGCAGCAGTAATGCAGCCAGTGTCTTGGGGATGCTTCCGACTGGTATTGACATGGATCGATTGAGCTACCTTTAGACTAACTTTGAAAACTATCATGGTTTTTAACACTAAAGTCATTGAATACGGGATATTTACCATGATTTGATTTCTTTTGAGTTTTCCGATATTTCGGCACCGTTTCAAGCGCCATGATCACGAAAGAAGTTCTCTCGTGATCATGGCGCTTGAAATTCAATGACTTTAGTACCTTTAGACTGTTTGCATCCGTCTGCAGTTAGCTCAATGGTTTCAATTGTATATACTAGTTGTAATTTTTTCTATTCCTTGATTGTAATTTTCGCTGTTAATAAAGTACTATAATTTGTAATATTATATTGCGTTTTGAGTTTTAAGATTCCTTTTGAGAGAATTTTGAATTCATTGTAATATGATATTATGCGAAAGTAACTTTGTCCCATGATATCTATCTCCATGCCAAGTTTTATTAAGATTAGTTCAGCCGTAAGTCGTGAAAAGGTATGACAAAGTTACTTCCGTATGTATAATGTTAGTATGGATCCTAAAGTGAAAGTATGTTGGTTTTTAATTAATGGTAATTTACTGAAAATATGGTCCAATTGTAATAATTATTTCTCTAATAGATTGCACCGTAGTATTGACCATATTGTGTTTTTTTACTTCTTTCCCTAGTGGATAGAAATTAACACCAGACGGTTTCTAACAGTCTGTAGTTAGCTGAGTTGTTTCAATTGTAATTACTAGTTATAATTTGTTTCTTTTCCTTGATTGATATTTTCTATGTTATAAAGATTTTCTTTGAAATAAAAAATAGCACATTGTTACCGTAGGGTTGAAAGTAACTTCGTTCGAGGGACTTAATAAGTTAATTTCACCCGGTGATGTAAACACTGTGCTTTTCATTACGAATACAAGGAACTATACATATATAAAAACGCAAGTTAGCTAAGGAAAAAAAATGTGAATTTTATGTTAAACTCAACAACACGAAAAAACAAATGAAGATCGAATTGCCGCTTCCCGCATAATTTTTTTCTTTTTTGCTTTAGCCATTATTTTTCACAATAAGCCATTATCATGGTTCAATAGTAACGTTATAGCTGTCAGTTGTAAACGATTCTCCCTAGGGCTGAAAAGTATCACTTTCAACCCGCTCTTCAGGCAACTTCAGACCTACTTTCCGAGTATGAGTATTGAAAAACACTTTATTTCTAATTAGCTGCATCCCGCAATTTATCCCGCGTGAAAATTGATGTAAAGCCTATGTTTTATTCCAGGCCTAGAACTACGTCTTTTCAAAATATCAGCCCTATCCGTTAAGTATAGTTTTGGTGTGAAGAGTTAACAAACATCCATCTAAACTCTCGCAGTTAACATAAGGGTGATTATTTAGTTTAAAATTGTACTTATTTAACTATTAGGTACTTGTTTTGTAAAAGCCTTAATGATAAGTTTCATATTCTAAATGTACCGCGTGAGCTAAGCTGTGGGAAGTAGTTTGTAAAACATATTTTAAGTCTGAGTTTTAAGTGATATAATTGTATTTTTATATCAAATGGAAAATAAAGAAGTATTGATTCGGAATTGAATTTTTATTTCACTGTATCTAGTGTTGTTCTTTTCATGCCTTTTTCATAATGTTCTTCAATTCGTGGTGCTTGAAATTGAGAACAGGCGCGCGCGGGACGCGGTACATACTTGACAATACATACGTACACTCACTTACACATGGGTAGTCAAAAGTCAATTCAACTAGACTTTCGATAACTCAACCAAATTTTCAGAGAATATGGTACTAGCTTCGCCCCGCAGCTTCACGCGCGTGAAAAATTATGACTTAGTAGGTAAGTATGTTTTATTCCAAACTAGCGACCCGCCCCGGCTTCGCACGGTTTTCTTATACTTATAAACCTTCCTCTTGAATCACTCTATCTATTAAAAAAAACCGCATCGAAATCCGTTGCGTAGTTTTAAAGATTTAAGCAGTCAAAGAGACAGGGAAAAAGCGACTTTGTTTTATACTATGTAGTGATACTTAGGTACTTCTATTCAAAATTTCAGCCCAATCTTGTCAGCTGTTTTGGCGCGAAGAGGTAGCAAACATCCATCCAAGATCCAACCTTACGCATATTTTATAATAACTAGGTACATGTTATCTAAGTAGGTACCTATCTCCATAAGTAAGTAACAATAACAAATTTCAGCCCCATTTGTTCGGCTTTGGTGAGAAGAGAACATATACCAACTATTATTTATGGATGCAAGATCGCACCCAAGTCCTTCGCTCAAAAAGCAGAGCTTTTAAAAAAATTTGTAGAAAATCCGGATCGTTGCAAAAAAGCCAGTCCAACATGTCCTTACGCCCAAATACAGGTCAGGTTATTGCAGCCTTTAGGTGAGGGTGCCACTACTTAAATAAAATTCTAGGTTAAGCCTGCGGCTTCACACGCTTTTCGGGTTACCTATACCTATAGTTTTATCCTGAAGAGGTTGCGAATAATAACGAAGGAAGCATTGACCTGATATGACAAGACACTGGCTGTATTAGGTACCACGCTGCTGTATGGCGCTGAGATACTCACCAGCTCTCGGGTTACGCGTCGCATCGACCAGACGCTCAGATATTTTTTAAACCCGCAGAGCCTCGGTACCCCACGGACCTAGGGTCTCGACTCCATGGGAGCAAATGCGTAGGTTCTGTCGAGACCTGCATATTTGTGCCTCTTTAGATCCTCAGCCTAAGCTCGTGCCGCATCAGCCCTCGTGGATGTCCTTGGAAGATGGAAGGTGCATGTGTGTCGACGATGTGTGTCGACGCATGTAGCGTCCCACACAATGGGCCACCCCAACATGCATTTTATTGTATATCGTATTCAATGATTGAGTCTTAATAGTAGGTACTAAGTATCAATAAATTTCATTATTTGCCCTATTTGATGACATGAAATGTCATCAATGAATTATAAAAATAATATTAGATACCTACTATTCTTACAACGAAGAATGCAGATAAAGAATTTTTCATGATGCCATTATTACATTGTATTTGTGAATAAATCTTGTCAAAGTACCTACCTATTTGACGATTTGTCATATGATACCTAATAATGGAGTTATAAGTAGTACCGTACAATGACTGTACCTATTGATGATGTAATGAATGAACCGTTATTTCAATAAAAGTATTGTACGGTTTTGCCATCATCGACGATTTAGGTAGGTAGGTACCTACCCTGCATATTAGGAGTATTTACCGCAACTTTGATGACCGACGGTTTGTAGAACACTACTTAAGAGAACGAGACGTTCTTTACACTGATAAGGACGGTACGGTCTGTGCCAGGCGTATGACTACCGGTGTTCCACAGGGGTCAGTGATGGGACCTTTACTTTGGAACATCGGTTATGATTGGGTCCTTCGCGGTTCCCTGCTTCCCCGGACAAATGTTATCTGCTATGCTGATGATACCCTCTTAATCGCCCGGGGACGCAAATACGAAGAAGTGGCGCACCTGGCCTCAGTTGGCTCTACCCTCCTGGTTGGCCGTATCCAAGCCTTGGGACTAAAGGTGGCTTTAGAAAAAACGGAGGCCCTCCTATTCTATGGGAGAGGTGGTAAACCACCAACTGGTGCCTATATTATTGTGGATGGCGTACGGATCATGCTATCAACTCGCATGAGATATCTGGGACTTACACTGGATAGAGCTTGGAAATTTACTGAGCACTTCCAGCTACTGACCCCCAAGATACAAAGCGCGGCAGGATCTCTTGCTCGCCTCCTACCCAATCTTGGTGGACCCAAAACGTCCTGCCGACATCTTTTTACAGGGGTTATCCGCTCCATGGCCCTGTACGGAGCACCAGTGTGGGTGGACGCTCTATCGGCCAAAAACAGAGCTCTTCTGCGAAAACCGCAGAGATTGATGGCGATACGAACGATACGCGGCTACCGCACTGTGTCATACGGGGCCGCCTGTGTGCTTGCGGGGTCTCTACCATGGGATCGAGAAGCAATTGTGCTTGCTAATGTGTACGAGCACAAAAAAGAGGAACAAGCACAAGGGAACTCTCTGGCTCCACAAGAAATCCAGTTTGCGCGGGAACAAGCGAGGGAGACTGCTATCCAGGAGTGGGCTGAAGAACTGGATTCCGCTCAATATGGCCGGTGGACAACTGACGCCTTACGTCCCGTCCTGGGGGAATGGTTGCACCGGGAACATGGTGCTCTTACGTTCCGATTAGTGCAAATACTAACTGGACATGGATGTTTTGGGCGGTACCTACACCGCGTTGCGAAAAGAGAGGCAACTCCTGCATGTCACCACTGCAGCGCCCCCGAGGATACAGCACAACATACCATTGAGGAGTGTAGTGCTTGGTCGACACAGCGTCAGGCGCTGAAAAGTGTAGTTGGTCAGGACCTCTCACTGCCGAGTTTGGTAAATGCCATGCTTGACAGTGACAGGGCTTGGGAAGCTATGGTTTCCTTCTGTGAAGATGTCGTCTCCCAGAAGGAAGCAGCCGAGCGAATCAGAGAGGAAAATCCTCAAGCTGAGCCGATCCGACGGCGGAGAACTGGAGGAAGACGACGGCAATTCCATCATCTTCTTCCGCTCGATGGAGACCAGCTGAGTAATGGTACGAGGAGAACCAACTCAGCATTGCACAGGTCTCCTACGAGGAGGGACGCCCTAAATACCCCAGAACATGCCTTGGCCCTAGAAGGGACAACAAGAAGGATCCGTCCAAGACGGATGTTCATCGACAGGGTAGCGGTCGAATCCGACCGGGAACCCGTAACCCTGTCAAGTGCTAGTGCGCCGTCAAACGAATCGTCTGGTGACGAGTGGTTTGACGACGCTCTGGCGCTACGGTGAAAGAGGGAAAATCGATGGGTTTTTAGTTGGTATACCACTGACAGCTCAGTGGAGAGCCCAACATGCCCCTCTAGCACTCCTCAGGCTAGAGGAAATGCGTAAGCTGCATTTTCCCATCGTAAAAAAAAAAAAAGGTACCTACCCTGCAATTACTGTAGTGACATACATACAAGATAGGGAAGATTTGCCACTTAAACCCTGTTATTTAACCTAAATATTAATAAAACTGACTTTAACTCAGCGCTTCGTTTGCCAAAACTAAAGCATACATTTAACTGTCATCATCGCATGCATGACTGAGGTTGAAAAAGCCGCAATAACTTAAAAAACAGTAACATTTAGCTAGGTACACTTAACACATTGTTCTGAATCTCGTTCTGCTTGCTCTCAATAGGTCATGGCTGAAAATCAGTGCTTTTGCTTCCTTGTCAAAATATCACACTAAGCCAAGGCCTTTTTGACGTACTGCAGCACACACATTATACACATTATACCTTGTTTTGAATTTTTGTTTGTTGTTTTTATTTAAATTAAATCTAAGCTATTGTATTTCTACTATTGTAATGTTTTTTGTTGTATTTTGTATGTTGTGTTTGTAGTCCAAATAAAATTCTTATCTATCTATCTAACTTGTGTCTTTTGTGTTTAGGTAGGTACGTGCTCAACCAACAAAACTGGCTAAAACTTTATAACGAAAACTGTGTAAATACATAGTGTGGTGGTGTGATGAACTACCTACAACTTAACATTATCAACAACCTCTACAAACAAGGGCCACACTGAGGCCCAGACAAGTATTATTTATAATAAGTTACTTTATGTGACAACTCGACAAAACGTGAAACTGCTTTTGAAATTTAATATCAAGCATGGAGGGCTTGTTTACAAATATAGAATCTCGGTGTCCGTGATGGTAGCGTAGGTGCCCATAATCGAATACACGATTGTTGTTATGCCTAAT
The DNA here is from genome assembly GCA_944547425.1 of Eupithecia centaureata. Classification (NCBI taxonomy): domain Eukaryota; kingdom Metazoa; phylum Arthropoda; class Insecta; order Lepidoptera; family Geometridae; genus Eupithecia; species Eupithecia centaureata. Next base: position 5,611,807 of record OX155706.1, read on the forward strand.
AAATACTGTATAAACAATGCATAATTAATGCAAAACTAGAATAAATAGTGCCTCTCTGGTTTCGAAAATAATGACCATTCTTAGTGGGTACGCTAGCATAACGATCAAGCTAGCGTACACATGACCGTACTCAAAAACGACTCATGTTACAGAAACGAAATTTACACAAATAATACGCTACAAATACTGCCACAGCTATGCAAAATTTCATAATGATCGCTTCTAAAGGAGCGGAGATAATAAACAAGACTTTCAAAAACATTCCGAGCTAGCGTTATGGCAGCGTACACATTAAAAAACCTAATAGATCTTATAGAAAATGAACTCTACTGATTATCAATGATATACTACTCTGTCAAGAAAGTACCGGGAAAAGATCAATAACACACAAAATGTTTGTTATTCATCCAAATTTATTTTATCACCTTCAAAGTATGCTCCTTCAGAAACGATACACTTACGCCAACGAATTATCCAATCATCAAAACATTTTTTAAACGCTGTTTCCGGAATTGAGTTCAGTTCTCGCCGCGAATTATCCTTTATGTCTTGTACCGATTGAAAACGGGTGCCACGAAGTGGTAATTTGAGTTTAGGAAAAAGAAAGAAGTCGGCCGGAGCCATATCTGGTGAATATGGTGGTTGCTCGATGGTATTTGTTGAGTGTTTGGTCAAAAATTCGGTCACAATGATGGCCTTGTGCGAAGGCGCATTATCGTGGTGCAAAATCCAAGAATTTTCTTTCCACAAATCTGGCCTTTTTCGTCGAATTTGCTCTCTTAAACGCCGCATAACGCTCAAATAATATTCTTTATTTACCATTTGACCTTCCGGCAAGAATTCCGAGTGCACAACACCGCGATGCGAACACTTTTGCGATGTTAACTTCAATTGCAGACGTTGATGGCCTACCAGAGCGAGGCAAATCTTCCATCACATCTCGACCGCTTTTGAACGCTTTGTACCACTCATAAGCACGTGTTTTTGATAAAGTCGATTCACCGAAAGCCTTCTGTAACATTTTCAGTGACTCCGAACACGAAATTCCATTGACGATGCAAAACTTAAGACAAACTGTTTGTTCGATGTTTTTGTCCATTGTGAAATTCGCAATACACACTAGATATGATGTAACTAAAAACAGCACTGTATTCAATATAAATAACAGATGCAACTCAAACTCCGCGCCAAAATGGCAAACAGCTGTGCCAACCTAACAACAGCAAAAAAAACAAAAATTTGAATTTGGAACCATAAACAAATCATCCATTCCCGATACTTTTTTGACTGAATGTATGTATAAATAGTGCGTGAAATACTCCCTCTGCCAGTAGTCATTCTTTATAAAAATTCTTAGTGAAACAACGTAAAAAGTCCATGTGAACTTCTAGGAACAAATGCATTGAGGTACAGTCGCACACACAACAAATAATTTAAAATGGAAATTATACACCGTAGAATGTATATTACTAAATATAAGTAGTTTTGTTACTTTCATGAGTAGGCATTGCTTCTGAATGATGCTACCTACGTGCTTGAAGGGTCCATCCTATAGGTGCTGCAAGCTTGTCGTAGTAGGAAGTATTTCTGTTAACTGAATGCACATGAATTCAATGAAAAGAAATACTTGATTTTCAATATCGTGCTAAAGTTTTGACAAAATATTTACCACTACAAATCAGTGCCTCTGGTGTCATTCGATCATTCACAATGATCGATATCAATCATGACCTAGTATGAAGATGATCCGGATCATAAGACCCGTTCATTTGAATGATTGATTTTGCCGGCGGCCTATCATCGCCTCACTTCGAGTTTTCGTTTAATGCCAGAAACATACTTGCGTGTCGCGGTGTGTCGGGGCGCGCCAGAAGCATATCGGTTTCATACATTTAGTGGGTGATTCTACGAAAACTCGTTTTTTGTCTGACTTCTGTGGCACATTTTTTTTTGTTGAAATTGCACATCATGATAGTATATTCTAAATGAAGATTTAATTCTGAATTTTTTGGTAGTGAAGGGAACTTTATTGGCTTTATGGTTACGGAGTTATTCAATTTTAAAAATATGGTGTCCACGGAAATCAGAATTTATATCACCAAAATCAAATATGGGTTGGTTTATCAATAAAAATATGTGTTTTCGGTAGTAAGTAGATTATTAAGCTTCTTAAAACTAAGGACCAATTATTTGACGTTTGTAGTTTTAATCAGTTTTTACAAAAACACCTTTAAATCATTACTGTAAATACAAGTAACTTTTTACAAAAATCACACTAATAATGTTTATCTTTGTATTAAAAATATTATAATTATTCATTTTTCACCTCCTGGATGCTCTCGATCATCCTGGACACCTCCTGGATGCTCTCGATCATCCTGGACACCTCCTGGATGCTCTCCATCATCCTGGACACCTCCTGGATGCTCTCCATCATCCCGGACACCTCCTGGATGCTCTCCATCATCCTCTGGATGCTCTCCATCATCCTCTGGATGCTCTCCATCATCCTCTGGATGCTCTCCATCATGCTCTGGATGCTCTCCATCATCCTCTGGATGCTCTCCATCATCCTCTGGATGCTCTCCATCATCCTCTGGATGCTCTCCATCATCCTCTGGATGCTCTCCATCATCCTCTGGACACCTCCTGGATGCTCTCCATCATCCTCTGGATGCTCTCCATCATCCTCTGGATGCTCTCCATCATCCTCTGGACACCTCCTGGATGCTCTCCATCATCCTCTGGATGCTCTCCATCATCCTCTGGATGCTCTCCATCATCCTCTGGACACCTCCTGGATGCTCTCCATCATCCTCTGGACACCTCCTGGATGCTCTCCATCATCCTCTGGACACCTCCTGGATGCTCTCCATCATCCTCTGGATGATCTCCATCATCCTCTGGATGCTCTCCATCATCCTCTGGATGCTCTCCATCATCCTCTGGACACCTCCCGGATGCTCTCCATCATCCTCTGGACACCTCCCGGATGCTCTCCATCATCCTCTGGACACCTCCTGGATGCTCTCCATCATCCTCTGGACACCTCCTGGATGCTATCCATCATCCTCTGGATGCTCTCCATCATCCTCAGGACACCTCCTGGATGCTCTCCATCATCCTCTGGACACCTCCTGGATGCTCTCCATCATCCTCTGGATGCTCTCCATCATCCTCTGGATGCTCTCCATCATCCTCTGGACACCTCCCGGATGCTCTCCATCATCCTCTGGACACCTCCCGGATGCTCTCCATCATCCTCTGGACACCTCCTGGATGCTCTCCATCATCCTCTGGACACCTCCTGGATGCTCTCCATCATCCTCTGGACACCTCCTGGATGCTCTCCATCATCCTCTGGATAATCTCCATCATCCTCTGGACACCTCCTGGATGCTCTCCATCATCCTCTGGATGCTCTCCATCATCCTCTGGACACCTTCTGGATGCTCTCCATCATCCTCTGGACACCTCCTGGATGCTCTCCATCATCCTCTGGATGCTCTCCATCATCCTCTGGATGCTCTCCATCATCCTCTGGATGCTCTCCATCATGCTCTGGATGCTCTCCATCATCCTCTGGATGCTCTCCATCATCCTCTGGATGCTCTCCATCATCCTCTGGATGCTCTCCATCATCCTCTGGATGCTCTCCATCATCCTCTGGACACCTCCTGGATGCTCTCCATCATCCTCTGGATGCTCTCCATCATCCTCTGGATGCTCTCCATCATCCTCTGGACACCTCCTGGATGCTCTCCATCATCCTCTGGACACCTCCTGGATGCTCTCCATCATCCTCTGGATGCTCTCCATCATCCTCTGGATGCTCTCCATCATCCTCTGGATGCTCTCCATCATCCTCTGGACACCTCCCGGATGCTCTCCATCATCCTCTGGACACCTCCTGGATGCTCTCCATCATCCTCTGGACACCTCCTGGATGCTCTCCATCATCCTCTGGATGCTCTCCATCATCCTCTGGATGCTCTCCATCATCCTCTGGATGCTCTCCATCATCCTCTGGATGCTCTCCATCATCCTCTGGATGCTCTCCATCATCCTCTGGATGCTCTCCATCATCCTCTGGATGCTCTCCATCATCCTCTGGATGCTCTCCATCATCCTCTGGATGCTCTCCATCATCCTCTGGACACCTCCTGGATGCTCTCCATCATCCTCTGGACACCTCCTGGATGCTCTCCATCATCCTGGATGCTCTCCTGGATGCTCTCCATCATCCTGGATGCTCTCCATCATCCTCTGGATGCTCTCCATCATCCTCTGGATGCTCTCCATCATCCTCTGGATGCTCTCCATCATCCTCTGGATGCTCTCCATCATCCTCTGGATGCTCTCCATCATCCTCTGGATGCTCTCCATCATCCTCTGGATGCTCTCCATCATCCTCTGGATGCTCTCCATCATCCTCTGGATGCTCTCCATCATCCTCTGGATGCTCTCCATCATCCTCTGGATGCTCTCCATCATCCTCTGGATGCTCTGGATGCTCTCCATCATCCTCTGGATGCTCTCCATCATCCTCTGGACACCTCCTGGATGCTCTTCATCATCCTCTGGACACCTCCTGGATGCTCTCCATCATCCTCTGGATGCTCTCCATCATCCTCTGGATGCTCTCCATCATCCTCTGGACACCTCCCGGATGCTCTCCATCATCCTCTGGACACCTCCCGGATGCTCTCCATCATCCTCTGGACACCTCCTGGATGCTCTCCATCATCCTCTGGACACCTCCTGGATGCTATCCATCATCCTCTGGATGCTCTTCATCATCCTCTGGACACCTCCTGGATGCTCTCCATCATCCTCTGGATGCTCTCCATCATCCTCTGGATGCTCTCCATCATCCTCTGGATGCTCTCCATCATCCTCTGGACACCTCCTGGATGCTCTCCATCATCCTCTGGACACCTCCTGGATGCTCTCCATCATCCTCTGGACACCTCCTGGATGCTCTCCATCATCCTCTGGATGCTCTCCATCATCCTCTGGATGATCTCCATCATCCTCTGGATGCTCTCCATCATCCTCTGGATGCTCTCCATCATCCTCTGGACACCTCCCGGATGCTCTCCATCATCCTCTGGACACCTCCCGGATGCTCTCCATCATCCTCTGGACACCTCCTGGATGCTCTCCATCATCCTCTGGACACCTCCTGGATGCTCTCCATCATCCTCTGGACACCTCCTGGATGCTCTCCATCATCCTCTGGATGCTCTCCATCATCCTCTGGATGCTCTCCATCATCCTCTGGATGCTCTCCATCATCCTCTGGATGCTCTCCATCATCCTCTGGATGCTCTCCATCATCCTCTGGATGCTCTCCATCATCCTCTGGATGCTCTCCATCATCCTCTGGATGCTCTCCATCATCCTCTGGACACCTCCTGGATGCTCTCCATCATCCTCTGGACACCTCCTGGATGCTCTCCATCATCCTGGATGCTCTCCTGGATGCTCTCCATCATCCTGGATGCTCTCCATCATCCTCTGGATGCTCTCCATCATCCTCTGGATGCTCTCCATCATCCTCTGGATGCTCTCCATCATCCTCTGGATGCTCTCCATCATCCTCTGGATGCTCTCCATCATCCTCTGGATGCTCTCCATCATCCTCTGGATGCTCTCCATCATCCTCTGGATGCTCTCCATCATCCTCTGGATGCTCTCCATCATCCTCTGGATGCTCTCCATCATCCTCTGGATGCTCTCCATCATCCTCTGGATGCTCTCCATCATCCTCTGGATGCTCTCCATCATCCTCTGGACACCTCCTGGATGCTCTCCATCATCCTCTGGACACCTCCTGGATGCTCTCCATCATCCTCTGGACACCTCCTGGATGCTCTCCATCATCCTCTGGATGCTCTCCATCATCCTCTGGATGATCTCCATCATCCTCTGGATGCTCTCCATCATCCTCTGGATGCTCTCCATCATCCTCTGGACACCTCCCGGATGCTCTCCATCATCCTCTGGACACCTCCTGGATGCTCTCCATCATCCTCTGGACACCTCCTGGATGCTCTCCATCATCCTCTGGACACCTCCTGGATGCTATCCATCATCCTCTGGATGCTCTTCATCATCCTCTGGACACCTCCTGGATGCTCTCCATCATCCTCTGGATGCTCTCCATCATCCTCTGGATGCTCTCCATCATCGTCTGGATGCTCTCCATCATCCTGGACACCTCCTGGATGCTCTCCATCATCCTGGATGCTCTCCATCATCCTCTGGATGCTCTCCATCATCCTCTGGATGCTCTCCATCATCCTGGATGCTCTCCATCATCCTCTGGATGCTCTCCATCATCCTCTGGATGCTCTCCATCATCCTCTGGATGCTCTCCATCATCCTCTGGATGCTCTCCATCATCCTCTGGACACCTCCTGGATGCTCTCCATCATCCTCTGGACACCTCCTGGATGCTCTCCATCATCCTGGACACCTCCTGGATGCTCTCCATCATCCTGGATGCTCTCCATCATCCTCTGGATGCTCTCCATCATCCTCTGGATGATCTCCATCATCCTCTGGATGCTCTCCATCATCCTCTGGATGCTCTCCATCATCCTCTGGATGCTCTCCATCATCCTCTGGACGCTCTCCATCATCCTCTGGATGCTCTCCATCATCCTCTGGATGCTCTCCATCATCCTCTGGATGCTCTCCATCATTCTCTGGACACCTCCCGGATGCTCTCCATCATCCTCTGGACACCTCCTGGATGCTCTCCATCATCCTCTGGACACCTCCTGGATGCTCTCCATCATCCTGGACACCTCCTGGATGCTCTCCATCATCCTGGATGCTCTCCATCATCCTCTGGACACCTCCTGGATGCTCTCCATCATCCTCTGGACACCTCCTGGATGCTCTCCATCATCCTCTGGACACCTCCTGGATGCTCTCCATCATCCTCTGGACACCTCCTGGATGCTCTAGACACCTCCTGAGACACCTCCTGAGATTAAAAAGACAGACCTACTAGCTATAATAATTTAAATGATAAAAAAGCTTCGGACGAGTTTTGCTCCAACTCGAAAACTAACAACCTAACTAGGTAAAGGTTTCTTGTTTGTACTTCAACTTTTAAAAAGTGAAGTGAACAAAAATGAAAGTGAGCGCTTTATTACCTAATTTTAATTATTTATAACATGAATTTTATGACATACCCAAGTGTCCTGTAAGGTCATAAGGAAATAAAGCACTTTGACTATTGACTATTTTGTCATCTTAAAACTGACTGTTTCTTGTGAAATGTTTTTGATTTCCATTTGTTTTGTATAGGTTTCTATTACTTTTCCCAAGTTTTGTCTAAACCAAAAAGCTATACTTCGGTGTATGGTGGTAGTAAGTACCATTTAATGTAAGTGGTTTGCAAAAGGTTTTCACTTTATATATATACATACAATATTTATGTATTGTCCTGACAAAATCAGGGATTATAGCTATTTTTTTATTGGAATATTGAAGCGTAACGCAAAGAGGTGGGTCACGTCTATTAAATTAAAATCAAGAACGCTTCTTCTTTTATTGATTCCTTGCTTGAAACGTCTTAAGAAGTTTTATTTCACGCTTCAAAACGCCAAGTTCAAAGTCCGTTAAAGTCTGCAAATTATGCGTTAACATAAACAAATCGTTAAATTCTGTACAACTCGACGTGGACGTTAAATGTCTGTAAAATTAAACAGTTGTACCTACTGGGCCGGAGAATTGTGACTAAAATGAATTTGTGCACCACTTTAGCTTAATCGGAATAATAAGGGTGATAAACTTTAGGACAAATGAAGAAATATGGAAGGACTTTGATGAAAATTTTACACGCCCATAACTACACTCGAGAGCAATGAATCCGGGTCACTCAAAGAATCCAAAAAATCTCGGAAAGTAAGAATGCTAGGTTAATGCAATAAATTGTATTTAATAGACAATTTAATACTCCTTAAATGAAAGTTAAAAAAATATGAGTCACCATTCATTTTATTTACACAAAATTACATAAAGAAAAAAAACTGCTGATCTCTCCTTAAAACAAAAATAGGAAACATGAAATTTTTGAACTTTATGACAATTTTCTTGAATTTCAATACTTCGTATTACCTCCTCGTGCTTCCATTACTACGTTTACGCGGTTTGGCATGCTGTACACCAAGTTCCTTATACGATTTTGGGGAATATTCTCCCATTCCTCTGTGAGAGCAATTTTGAGTTCAGGAAGCGTGATTGGGGGAGGGTTTCGTTGTTTTACGCATCTCCCTAGCTCGTCCCAAGCATGCTCGATCGGGTTGATATCCGGGCTGCGCGCTGGCCACTCCGTACAAGTAATGTTCATCTCTTGAAGGTAGTCATTCACAATCCTACCTGTATGAGGTGGGGCATTGTCATGCATAAATATAGCATCCTCACCCAAATTGACCATAAATGGACCAACGTGTTCGTTGAGGATTTCTTCCACATATCTTACGCTAGTTAAAGAGCCGTTTTCTATGATCACCAGCTCTGTGCGACTTTCAGAGGAAATTCCGGCCCACACAAGTACAGACCCACCACCGTAGGCTACTTTTTCTTCGATGCATGCTGGCTTGAATCTTTCCCCTGGTCTTCTATACACTCTGTGTCTTCCATCGTGCTTGTAGAGCATAAATTTTGATTCGTCGGAGAACATAACTTTCGACCAATCTTCAATACTCCAATTTACGTGGTTCTGGGCATATCTTAGTCTTGAAATACGATGGCCACGCTCCAGTTTAGGGCCATTTGCAGGTCTAAGGGGTTTTAAGTTAGATTCAGCAAGCCGACGTCTTACTGTCCTAGTATGGTTAGGGACAAACTTGTATGGCGTGTCGTGTCGCGACACGGTCTATCCTGTCGCAGACTGCTAGCCACCGATTGCGCCAGAGCGGTGGTGGGGGTTATGTTATGTCGCGACACGACACAACAGGCAAATGTGTTTCTATACTGGCGCGTGGCTCGTGGCGCGAACATTTTTTAATTTAGTATTATTTGCAGCAAAATGACAACACAATGTGTTGTCATACGTCATGTCATGACGTTGACAACACAAACAGGTTCCTGAAATACATTAATATTAGTAGGTTGGCAAGAAATCTTAGCGCAAAAACAAAAATAAACTAAAGTATTCAATTATTTCATCATAGACTATGTGATCTGTATTAATCTGAATATAAGTTTTACGGATTTGGCTTAATCTGTAATCTGTATTTGTGGTCAAAATTCTCTACAGATACAGATAAATCTGTATATATGGCAACACTGGGCCATAACACCTCGTGTCGCGACACGTTAGTGTGCACACTCACAGCCGCGACAGTAAGCATCGCGACACGCCAGGACACGTAAATATGTTTCCGCCCTAATTCGATCATGCATTTTGTGATTGACCGATTGAACGATTACTTACCGGTGCGAGATCTGTCTGTTCTTTGCGTCGCGTCGCGTCATTTCGTTACTGCCCGATTTGATTCTCGCAAAAACTTATTAAATTCATGATCATTTATTTGACATGAATTGAGATAGATATCTTTTTTTTAGAATCTTTTTTTCATAGTAGGTAGATATCTATCTCAATTCAGGTCAAATAAATGATTATAATAAATGATTATTGAGTATGATATGATAAATGATTATTATTACATAATTACAAATAAGTTTTTGCGAGATTCAAATCGGGCTGTAACGAAATGACGCGACGCGACGCAAAGAACAGATCTCGCACCGGTAAGTAGGTAATCGTTCAATCGGTCAATCACAAAATGCATGATCGAATTAAACGAAAACTCGAAGTGAAGCGATGATAGGCCGCCGGCAAAATCAATCATTCAAATGAACGGGTCTTATGATCCGGATCATCTTCATACTAGGTCATGATTGATATCGATCATTGTGAATGATCGAATGACACCAGAGGCACTGATTTGTAGTGGTAAATAATTTGTCAAAACTTTAGCCCGATATTGAAAATCAAGTATTTCTTTTCATTGAATTCATGTGCATTCAGTTAACAGAAATACTTCCTACTACGACAAGCTTGCAGCACCTATAGGATGGACCCTTCAAGCACGTAGGTAGCATCATTCAGAAGCAATGCCTACTCATGAAAGTAACAAAACTACTTATATTTAGTAATATACATTGTACGGTGTATAATTTCCATTTTAAATTATTTGTTGTGTGTGCGACTGTACCACAATGCATTTGTTCCTAGAAGTTCACATGGACTTTTTACGTTGTTTCACTAAGAATTTTTATAAAGAATGACTACTGGCAGAGGGAGTATTTCACGCACTATTTATACATATATCATTTATAATCAGTAAAGTTCATTTTCTATAAGATCTATTAGGTTTTTTAATGTGTACGCTGCCATAACGCTAGCTCGGAATGTTTTTGAAAGTCTTGTTTATTATCTCCGTTCCTATAAAAGCAATCATTATGAAATTTTGCATAGCTGTGGCAGTATTTGTAGCGTATTATTTGTGTAAATTTCGTTTCTGTAACATTAGTCGTTTTTGAGTACGGTCATGTGTACGCTAGCTTGATCGTTATGCTAGCGTACCCACTAAGAATGGTCATTATTTTCGAAACCAGAGAGGCACTATTTATTCTAGTTTTGCATTAATTATGCAGTGTTTATACAGTATTTATTAGGCATAACAACAATCGTGAATTCGATTATGGGTACGCTACCATCACGGACACGAATCTCGATAGGTCCCATTTGTTCTATGGAACATGACGTACCTTACATAACAATTAGATAAAATATTGTACCTACTATTTGTACTATAGAACTACAAACTAGCTTTCTGTGAATGCACAGAAATATTTTTTTTCCAATAAGACGTGAATGACATTAATCACTGATTTTAATAATAGGAACAGTTTACTTTTAACAAAATGAAACTACTCGCTACATAGGTAATATTTTTATTTTGCAAAATAAAAGACCTTCAAGAAGGTTATAAATGTACTAAGTTTGTTCTATGGAACAATTTGAGACAAAAAGTAGCTACTATAGTACAAGGACAATATTTTCTCAAATAATATATTACGTCATGTTCCATAGAACAAATGGGACCTACCGTCTTTAATTAGCTGTAGAATAATTAAGACTTAGTTTAGGATAAAAAAGACATGAGTGGAGAAATAAAACAAAAATCAACATTAATTTAACTTTATTTTCCAATAAATAACTTACAACTACTGGTTAACATTTATAATTTAAATACATTTTAGATTACAATCAATAACAATACTTAAGAAAAGCCAGGAATGGTAAACTTTGCAAAACAAGACGCTTACTTAAAAACTCACAAGCCAAGATAATACAATAATTCCTAAAGGTGTTCTTAGTGTTTAATTAGTACAGAAATAAGTTCATACATTATCTACAAATAATCTTTTAGAAGAACAATCAAAGTCAGGTGCATATAATACTTAACAATATAACGACTATACTGGGTGTCACGTTACATGTGTACCTACCTACTTAACCGAAAGGGGTGATTCTCTCTCGTTCCCGAGGAAACCAACTCTAAACTTATAATTTTTCGAATTTAGATAATTTTTATTTAAAGATTTTTATTCTTGGTACTCCTATGTACTTGTGTTCTTTTACATTATTGTATTATTAAAAATTATTTTTTACTTCTTATGTTTAGCAAGACCAATGTTTTGTCATGTAATTATAACAAAAAATAATAATATGAGAATAGGCGTGTAAAACACACACACACACACACAGAAGAACACAGAAGAAAAAATTAATTAAAATTAATAATAAAAATCTAAATATAACGATCGCTGAACGTAAGTCCGGCTAAACTAAACATGTAACGTCGCACCCTGTATAGAATAGCTGAATCAGTTTTAGTTACAATTCTATGGTCCAATTCAAAAGTCAATTTGAACAGTACTAAAAATATAACCGTCCTTTTCAAACAGATCAAAATAATTAGGATGGCGACATTTTTACAGCTGTCAAATTAGTTTTGTTATGGCGACTTCTGAATTGAAACCTATTTGTCTATAAGCGAATAAATACTGGTAATAATCTAAAGTAGTAACGGATATTACCTATTTGTATAAGTTTAAACATTTTATAACTAGATGGCGCTGCTAAAAACGACCGAACGCTAGAGCTCTATCGAAGCAATCATATCTATAGATATATTAAAGCATCATCTATCCCCAAGCCAAGCGAAGCTTGTTTTAAGGGTAGATAACTTATATACTTAATGCATTATACTACATAGATGGATATTTTTTATGATACATAGGAAACAACTAGAACACTGACCAAATCTTCATATCGTACATATATTTGTTCAGACGCGGGATTCGAAACTGCAATCTTCTGCGCGAGTTGGAATCTCTGAGACATATTCCGTTTTCTGTTAGGTAGTAACAAACCCTACCTATACGCTAAGATACAGACTTCAACTATCTTTAGCATGTAATGAGGGGTTTTCGATTTGCATTAAAAAAAGTTAGTTCCATATTCCACGATAGATGGCAGTGTTTCAGCATTGGACAACACAAACAGGTTTTTTTGTTGTTTTTGTTCATTCATTCATTTGACATTGACATACTCAAATTGCCAATTGAGACACTGCCATCTATCGAGATATTTAGAACTAATTATTTTCTTCAAATCGAAAACCCCTCATAATTAAGAATCTAAATTCACGGAATCATAACATAAGAAATTAAATAAAATACCAAAAATATTTCGACTCGGACATACAGACTTCAACACAACTTCAACGTTTCCACAGGGGAGCTAACAGCGCTAGAGTAATCAATAACTTTATTTCTTTAGGCTTACGTTTTAAGCACTTATAGGTATCTAAATAATCGTTATACGTCACCAATGTTGGCGAATGTTAAGTTCACCAGCGTAGGGGATAACATTGTTACCTCAACATTGTAACCTAAACATTGTTACCTCAACATTGTTACCTCAACATATTAACCTAAACATTGAACCTGGTCTCGGACCCGTCCGCCAGCATCAGCGTGACTGTCCTACAGTTGGTCCAGACGAGTCGCGCGAGCCGCGCCGGGTTGAGCCTCGCCACGTCCGCCATCGGGGCCGTGCTGTAGCATTTGACGCAACGGGTCTGCGCTGCGCCGAGGCCGAACATACCTGCGGACATACACTAGTTATTTACATACATTCAAAGTCAAACTATAATAAAAAAATAAATACCATTAGTCCAGTCATTATAGTAAGTTCACCTCGGAATTCGAGATACCCAGCTGCCCTAAAAGTGGTCTCAAAACCTACATATGGTAGGGTGTACGCAACTATTAAATTTCAAGGTCAAAGGTCACAAAAATCGTAAAACAAAATTCTTTCAAACAAAAAACTTTTAGGGTGCCAATATACAAGTATTTACAGACTTACAGCTGGGTATCTCGAATTCCGAGATTCTTACCTAATTTAAGCTTAAATGACTGGACGCATAATATCCCATATATTAGCGAAATGATTAAAAGACCTGACGGTATGACTCTGATTCCATGGTAGATGGGTTGGCCTGTACTTTGGGATGCCATGTGTCGATTGTAGATACTCTAGCGCCTTCACATCTGGCAGTAACATCAGCAAGGGTACCATCATCAGCGGAGTCCTTCAAACGGCAAAAATACCTTAATCTTGATGGAAGTAACCTATTTGAGCGGTTTGGGGTGGAAACCCTTGGCCCCTAGTGCGCGGCCAGCGACTGGCAGCTAGTACTGTAGTACTCACCGGCGGTGCTCTGCCAGAAGGACAGTCTGTTGTCCGCAGTGGCGTACGACACGAGGTACCGTCCGTCGGGACTGAACGCGCACGCGGTCACCGGCCCCTGGTGCGCGGCCAGCGACTGGCAGCTAGTACTGTAGTACTCACCGGCGGTGCTCTGCCAGAAGGACAGTCTGTTGTCCGCAGTGGCGTACGACACGAGGTACTGTCCGTCGGGACTGAACGCGCACGTGGTCACCGGCCCCTGGTGCGCGGCCAGCGACTGGCAGCTAGTACTGTAGTACTCACCGGCGGTGCTCTGCCAGAAGGACAGTCTGTTGTCCGCAGTGGCGTACGACACGAGGTACCGTCCGTCGGGGCTGAACGCGCACGCGGTCACCGGTCCCTAGTGCGCGGCCAGCGACTGGCAGCTAGTACTGTAGTACTCACCGGCGGTGCTCTGCCAGAAGGACAGTCTGTTGTCCGCAGTGGCGTACGACACGAGGTACCGTCCGTCGGGACTGAACGCGCACGCGGTCACCGGCCCCTGGTGCGCGGCCAGCGACTGGCAGCTAGTACTGTAGTACTCACCGGCGGTGCTCTGCCAGAAGGACAGTCTGTTGTCCGCAGTGGCGTACGACACGAGGTACTGTCCGTCGGGACTGAACGCGCACGTGGTCACCGGCCCCTGGTGCGCGGCCAGCGACTGGCAGCTAGTACTGTAGTACTCACCGGCGGTGCTCTGCCAGAAGGACAGTCTGTTGTCCGCAGTGGCGTACGACACGAGGTACCGTCCGTCGGGGCTGAACGCGCACGCGGTCACCGGTCCCTAGTGCGCGGCCAGCGACTGGCAGCTAGTACTGTAGTACTCACCGGCGGTGCTCTGCCAGAAGGACAGTCTGTTGTCCGCAGTGGCGTACGACACGAGGTACCGTCCGTCGGGACTAAACGCGCACGCGGTCACCGGTCCCTGGTGCGCGGCCAGTGACTGGCAGCGGCCCGCGCGTAGCTCGTACATGGCCAGTTGGCCGGTGTGGCTACCCACTGGAAAGTTACATAAACATTTTAAAATAATTCAGAATAAATAGTGGTCGACATGTTTCCATGTAATTGCATTCACCAAAGTTACGACATAGCTCAAAGAATTAGCAAGTGAAGTGGCAGTGGGCCGGCCATATCTCGCGAAGAACCGACAACCGTTGGGGTAAACGTGTTCTTGAGTGGAGACCGCGACTTGGCAAACGTAGTGTAGTGACGCCCTCCGGCCAGGTGGGATGACGATCTGCGAAAGACTGCTGGCAGATGCTGGATGCGTCAAGCTGAAGACAGGGCGCTATGGCGCTCATTAGGGGAGGCGTATGTCCAGCCGTGGACTAATATGGGCTGATGATGATGATTCCATGTACCAGGCCGGCCCATCTAGCCCACATACAGGTCTTTCGAACGACAGTTATGTCGTGAAGCCAATACCTATTGTACGATTGTGCCATGTGATTGTGTAATTATTACTATTAAGCTTCTCTGTTACTGCTGATGGTGCAATAAAGAAGTTATCTATCTATCTATCTTACCTACTGTAACGTAAGCTAGCATGTACGAGTAGGTACTAGTAAGTTATATCTATGTCATTGTGCAGACTTGACACTTTGAGTTTACCTCTATTGCATTCAATGTAATACTATTGACAAATAAGGTTGTTTCTTTGACACCCTTCAAAAACACCCTTCACCACAACACTTCAGTCAGATAGTTGTATAGGTTAGATATTGAGACCAGCGTTTGCGCGATCTAGGATTGGGTCACGTGATCTGCTTTTTGCGCTCAGAATTTGTCTTAGCGCCACCTAGGATAGGGTTTATGTAGCATTTAGTTGAGGTAGCTAGCTTCAGTTTCCGAGATCACTTTTTTATTGAGCGCCTTCTACTGACGTTTAAACCTTGTGGTTTAGCTCAAGTCAACTAGATGTCGCTACAATAAATACAACAGCACTAGTAATCATCAGCAGTAGTAATTGACCTGTGATTCTCCAAGTAATTCCGTAATATAAGTAAAACTTTACTTTTACACACATAGATGGCGCTATGTACAACTATGTATATCAAGCTGAAGACAGGTTGCTCTGGCTTTCATTATGCCTATGTCTAACAGTGGACTAATATTAGTAAAACTTTACTTTTACACAGATAGATGGCGCTACGTACAACAAGCTGAAGACAGAGTGCTATGGCGCTCATTAGGGGAGGCCTATATCCAGTAGTGGACTAAATACATGTTGATAATACTGTATATAACTCACCTGCAATCCGCCTGGTGGCTGGGCAGTGCGACACTTGGTTGTAGCGACAGATCGCGGGGAACACCTCGTTGAGGCCTTTACTCTTCAGGTGAGATTGGTCTACGCAGTGCAGGATTATATCCATTACCTGAGGATAGGAAATAAAAAACATTATGCAGGTTGACAAAATATCAATATTGCAAGTTCTTATTTAGTTTCTGGGTTCGTAGGTTTTATTTTACAATGAAATGTATCTTCCGGTGAAGTCCCTGGATCCGGCATTTCATTGCTAAAATTTTCCAAACGGGACGAGAGGGGGAAGTCATTAGTCAAAGAGGGGGAAATCATGAGTCAAAGAGAGCAAGTCATGAGTCAAAGAGGATAAGTCATGAGTCAAAGATATGTAATTCATGAGTCAAAGAGGTGGTACCTCGACCAATAGCTCCGCTAGCTCGGCGTGCATCCTGTCTATGAGCAGCTCGATGCCGCGCAGCACCTCCGCCCTGCCGCGCTGCAGCGCGAGGTACGCGGGCGGCGGGGCGGCGCCGTGGGACAGCGCGGCGCAGCGGGCCACCTCGCGGGCCATCGTAGTTATGTAAGTCAATGAGTCGTACCTCGACCAATAGCTCCGCTAGCTCGGCGTGCATCCTGTCTATGAGCAGCTCGATGCCGCGCAGCACCTCCGCCCTGCCGCGCTGCAGCGCGAGGTACGCGGGCGGCGGGGCGGCGCCGTGGGACAGCGCGGCGCAGCGGGCCACCTCGCGGGCCATCGTAGTTATGTAAGTCAATGAGTCGTACCTCGACCAATAGCTCCGCTAGCTCGGCGTGCATCCTGTCTATGAGCAGCTCGATGCCGCGCAGCACCTCCGCCCTGCCGCGCTGCAGCGCGAGGTACGCGGGCGGCGGGGCGGCGCCGTGGGACAGCGCGGCGCAGCGGGCCACCTCGCGGGCCATCGTAGTTATGTAAGTCAATGAGTCGTACCTCGACCAATAGCTCCGCTAGCTCGGCGTGCATCCTGTCTATGAGCAGCTCGATGCCGCGCAGCACCTCCGCCCTGCCGCGCTGCAGCGCGAGGTACGCGGGCGGCGGGGCGGCGCCGTGGGACAGCGCGGCGCAGCGGGCCACCTCGCGGGCCATCGTAGTTATGTAAGTCAATGAGTCGTACCTCGACCAATAGCTCCGCTAGCTCGGCGTGCATCCTGTCTATGAGCAGCTCGATGCCGCGCAGCACCTCCGCCCTGCCGCGCTGCAGCGCGAGGTACGCGGGCGGCGGGGCGGCGCCGTGGGACAGCGCGGCGCAGCGGGCCACCTCGCGGGCCATCGTAGTTATGTAAGTCAATGAGTCGTACCTCGACCAATAGCTCCGCTAGCTCGGCGTGCATCCTGTCTATGAGCAGCTCGATGCCGCGCAGCACCTCCGCCCTGCCGCGCTGCAGCGCGAGGTACGCGGGCGGCGGGGCGGCGCCGTGGGACAGCGCGGCGCAGCGGGCCACCTCGCGGGCCATCGTAGTTATGTAAGTCAATGAGTCGTACCTCGACCAATAGCTCCGCTAGCTCGGCGTGCATCCTGTCTATGAGCAGCTCGATGCCGCGCAGCACCTCCGCCCTGCCGCGCTGCAGCGCGAGGTACGCGGGCGGCGGGGCGGCGCCGTGGGACAGCGCGGCGCAGCGGGCCACCTCGCGGGCCATCGTAGTTATGTAAGTCAATGAGTCGTACCTCGACCAATAGCTCCGCTAGCTCGGCGTGCATCCTGTCTATGAGCAGCTCGATGCCGCGCAGCACCTCCGCCCTGCCGCGCTGCAGCGCGAGGTACGCGGGCGGCGGGGCGGCGCCGTGGGACAGCGCGGCGCAGCGGGCCACCTCGCGGGCCATCGTAGTTATGTAAGTCAATGAGTCGTACCTCGACCAATAGCTCCGCTAGCTCGGCGTGCATCCTGTCTATGAGCAGCTCGATGCCGCGCAGCACCTCCGCCCTGCCGCGCTGCAGCGCGAGGTACGCGGGCGGCGGGGCGGCGCCGTGGGACAGCGCGGCGCAGCGGGCCACCTCGCGGGCCATCGTAGTTATGTAAGTCAATGAGTCGTACCTCGACCAATAGCTCCGCTAGCTCGGCGTGCATCCTGTCTATGAGCAGCTCGATGCCGCGCAGCACCTCCGCCCTGCCGCGCTGCAGCGCGAGGTACGCGGGCGGCGGGGCGGCGCCGTGGGACAGCGCGGCGCAGCGGGCCACCTCGCGGGCCATCGTAGTTATGTAAGTCAATGAGTCGTACCTCGACCAATAGCTCCGCTAGCTCGGCGTGCATCCTGTCTATGAGCAGCTCGATGCCGCGCAGCACCTCCGCCCTGCCGCGCTGCAGCGCGAGGTACGCGGGCGGCGGGGCGGCGCCGTGGGACAGCGCGGCGCAGCGGGCCACCTCGCGGGCCATCGTAGTTATGTAAGTCAATGAGTCGTACCTCGACCAATAGCTCCGCTAGCTCGGCGTGCATCCTGTCTATGAGCAGCTCGATGCCGCGCAGCACCTCCGCCCTGCCGCGCTGCAGCGCGAGGTACGCGGGCGGCGGGGCGGCGCCGTGGGACAGCGCGGCGCAGCGGGCCACCTCGCGGGCCATCGTAGTTATGTAAGTCAATGAGTCGTACCTCGACCAATAGCTCCGCTAGCTCGGCGTGCATCCTGTCTATGAGCAGCTCGATGCCGCGCAGCACCTCCGCCCTGCCGCGCTGCAGCGCGAGGTACGCGGGCGGCGGGGCGGCGCCGTGGGACAGCGCGGCGCAGCGGGCCACCTCGCGGGCCATCGTAGTTATGTAAGTCAATGAGTCGTACCTCGACCAATAGCTCCGCTAGCTCGGCGTGCATCCTGTCTATGAGCAGCTCGATGCCGCGCAGCACCTCCGCCCTGCCGCGCTGCAGCGCGAGGTACGCGGGCGGCGGGGCGGCGCCGTGGGACAGCGCGGCGCAGCGGGCCACCTCGCGGGCCATCGTAGTTATGTAAGTCAATGAGTCGTACCTCGACCAATAGCTCCGCTAGCTCGGCGTGCATCCTGTCTATGAGCAGCTCGATGCCGCGCAGCACCTCCGCCCTGCCGCGCTGCAGCGCGAGGTACGCGGGCGGCGGGGCGGCGCCGTGGGACAGCGCGGCGCAGCGGGCCACCTCGCGGGCCATCGTAGTTATGTAAGTCAATGAGTCGTACCTCGACCAATAGCTCCGCTAGCTCGGCGTGCATCCTGTCTATGAGCAGCTCGATGCCGCGCAGCACCTCCGCCCTGCCGCGCTGCAGCGCGAGGTACGCGGGCGGCGGGGCGGCGCCGTGGGACAGCGCGGCGCAGCGGGCCACCTCGCGGGCCATCGTAGTTATGAATGCTGCTGGTCTAGAATATATAAAAAAAATTTACAAAAGGCATTTATTTTCTAAAAAAACTTAAATCTGGTTACTTGAGGTCCCCGCACTAGGTTCAGGACCAGTATCGCGCTTTACCTGTATCTTGTGTCGTAGGCGAACTCTCGCCCGTTGCGCCACTGAGGTCGTCAATGTATCAAATATATCTATAATTCTAAATCAGAGTATAGGTTCTATAAGTACTTAACTCAAAACATGTAAGTTAAACTCACCTAGCTGTAGCAATAAGAGTGAGCGCGTGTCGAGCCGTGCGGCAGGAGTCAGCTTGTGGAGTCAGGGGTAGTCCGTACGACATGGAAGGGACCAGCTTGTCGGCATCAGAACACATCTCGAGGAGACCTGGGAATTAAGACATTAAATTCATTATTGCACGCCTGATAAAAAGAAACAATGATCCAGGGCTCCCACACAAAACTGCGAACTCGCATCGCATCGCAAATATCTGCGAACTCGCACGATAACGTCCGATCTCATTCGCATCGCGCATTCCTGCCATATTACGTCATACTTGGTGACCCCCCGTTTAGTCCGCTCTGAGACAACTTTAGAGAAAGACACGCGGCGCCTGAGCCGCCTTCTTTGTGTTGTAAACAAAATTATCTTCAGTTCTCAACCCATAGTACTTTCGAGTAAAATAGTTCCCATCAGAGTTCATAATTGTAATAAATGGATGAACCCAGAATCTTCTTTTTCTTTTATATCTATTTAAAAATAACAGCAGTGCAATAATCTTTTTGCGATCCATCTTACGCTTCCTAAAAACACGTCCAATACGGCTGACTAAACTTGAAGGTATGGTTACCCTACCAAACGGTTTGCCGCACAAAATCGTATCGCAGAAATTCGCTTCTCAAGTTCCTGTGACATCGCATCGCATCGCTGTTTTGTGTGGGAGTCCTCAGATTCGACATTGATGTTCCGGTTAACCGACCATGCAGCAAATATGCATTTCAGCTGCGTTTGCAATGGGGGCTACCGTTTTCTTACTCACTAGTTGGCGCCACTGACTAAGGTCCGGATGTATAGCTGTCAAAGGCGATTCCCAGTAGGTGTGTTAGTGCTAGCGCTGTCAGACGACCTAGGTTGTTGCTAGAGCTCACCTAGCAGCACGTGGCTCTGGTCCAGATAGGGCTCCCAGACGGTGAAGCCCCGGCCCAGTAGGTGTGTTAGTGCTAGCGCTGTCAGACGACCTAGGTTGTTGCTAGAGCTCACCTAGCAGCACGTGGCTCTGGTGCAGATAGGGCTCCCAGACGGTGAAGCCCCGGCCCAGTAGGTGTGTTAGTGCTAGCGCTGTCAGACGACCTAGGTTGTTGCTAGAGCTCACCTAGCAGCACGTGGCTCTGGTCCAGATAGGGCTCCCAGACGGTGAAGCCCCGGCCCAGTAGGTGTGTTAGTGCTAGCGCTGTCAGACGACCTAGGTTGTTGCTAGAGCTCACCTAGCAGCACGTGGCTCTGGTCCAGATAGGGCTCCCAGACGGTGAAGCCCCGGCCCAGTAGGTGTGTTAGTGCTAGCGCTGTCAGACGACCTAGGTTGTTGCTAGAGCTCACCTAGCAGCACGTGGCTCTGGTCCAGATAGGGCTCCCAGACGGTGAAGCCCCGGCCCAGTAGGTGTGTTAGTGCTAGCGCTGTCAGACGACCTAGGTTGTTGCTAGAGCTCACCTAGCAGCACGTGGCTCTGGTCCAGATAGGGCTCCCAGACGGTGAAGCCCCGGCCCAGTAGGTGTGTTAGTGCTAGCGCTGTCAGACGACCTAGGTTGTTGCTAGAGCTCACCTAGCAGCACGTGGCTCTGGTCCAGATAGGGCTCCCAGACGGTGAAGCCCCGGCCCAGTAGGTGTGTTAGTGCTAGCGCTGTCAGACGACCTAGGTTGTTGCTAGAGCTCACCTAGCAGCACGTGGCTCTGGTCCAGATAGGGCTCCCAGACGGTGAAGCCCCGGCCCAGTAGGTGTGTTAGTGCTAGCGCTGTCAGACGACCTAGGTTGTTGCTAGAGCTCACCTAGCAGCACGTGGCTCTGGTCCAGATAGGGCTCCCAGACGGTGAAGCCCCGGCCCAGTAGGTGTGTTAGTGCTAGCGCTGTCAGACGACCTAGGTTGTTGCTAGAGCTCACCTAGCAGCACGTGGCTCTGGTCCAGATAGGGCTCCCAGACGGTGAAGCCCCGGCCCAGTAGGTGTGTTAGTGCTAGCGCTGTCAGACGACCTAGGTTGTTGCTAGAGCTCACCTAGCAGCACGTGGCTCTGGTCCAGATAGGGCTCCCAGACGGTGAAGCCCCGGCCCAGTAGGTGTGTTAGTGCTAGCGCTGTCAGACGACCTAGGTTGTTGCTAGAGCTCACCTAGCAGCACGTGGCTCTGGTCCAGATAGGGCTCCCAGACGGTGAAGCCCCGGCCCAGTAGGTGTGTTAGTGCTAGCGCTGTCAGACGACCTAGGTTGTTGCTAGAGCTCACCTAGCAGCACGTGGCTCTGGTCCAGATAGGGCTCCCAGACGGTGAAGCCCCGGCCCAGTAGGTGTGTTAGTGCTAGCGCTGTCAGACGACCTAGGTTGTTGCTAGAGCTCACCTAGCAGCACGTGGCTCTGGTCCAGATAGGGCTCCCAGACGGTGAAGCCCCGGCCCAGTAGGTGTGTTAGTGCTAGCGCTGTCAGACGACCTAGGTTGTTGCTAGAGCTCACCTAGCAGCACGTGGCTCTGGTCCAGATAGGGCTCCCAGACGGTGAAGCCCCGGCCCAGTAGGTGTGTTAGTGCTAGCGCTGTCAGACGACCTAGGTTGTTGCTAGAGCTCACCTAGCAGCACGTGGCTCTGGTCCAGATAGGGCTCCCAGACGGTGAAGCCCCGGCCCAGTAGGTGTGTTAGTGCTAGCGCTGTCAGACGACCTAGGTTGTTGCTAGAGCTCACCTAGCAGCACGTGGCTCTGGTCCAGATAGGGCTCCCAGACGGTGAAGCCCCGGCCCAGTAGGTGTGTTAGTGCTAGCGCTGTCAGACGACCTAGGTTGTTGCTAGAGCTCACCTAGCAGCACGTGGCTCTGGTCCAGATAGGGCTCCCAGACGGTGAAGCCCCGGCCCAGTAGGTGTGTTAGTGCTAGCGCTGTCAGACGACCTAGGTTGTTGCTAGAGCTCACCTAGCAGCACGTGGCTCTGGTCCAGATAGGGCTCCCAGACGGTGAAGCCCCGGCCCAGTAGGTGTGTTAGTGCTAGCGCTGTCAGACGACCTAGGTTGTTGCTAGAGCTCACCTAGCAGCACGTGGCTCTGGTCCAGATAGGGCTCCCAGACGGTGAAGCCCCGGCCCAGGAGGTCGACGGCGGCGCGGCGCAGCGGCGTGTGCGCGGGGAGGCGGGGGGTGGGCGGCGCTAGCAGTAGGTGGGTTAGCGCTAGCGCTGTTAGACGACCTAGGTTGTTGCTAGCGCTCAGTGTGAAGCCTGGAACAAGATGTATTATTTTAAATTTTTCTTGCTTCCACCCATTATGTTGTGGGTAGGTGCAAATTGATTGGTGTGGTAGATAGCGTTGACTTGTTGGGATTTTTTTAATTTGATTTCTTGAGATGCACAAAACATAAAATAATCACACAATATATTGTACGTAACTAGACATGGGTTGTAAACTTAATTATCTCACAAATTATGTGCTTACAGAGAGTAAGTAATACGAGCAAAAAAAGAGAAAAACAAAAAAGATATATAAGTTATGAAAAATAAAAATTAAGACTGAATAATAATAATAAATATTTAATCACAAAAGATAGGTTTATACGGTAAACTGGCTGAATTTTGGAACAAAAATGTCAAGGTCAATGTTTTCCTTGGCTAATTCATTGTATTGATAAAAGTGTTTGTCTATAAAAGGTTTTTATTTGAAATATGTGTGGTAGAATAAGATTTTTATAATTATTAACTAGCGACCCGCCCCGGCTTCGCACGGTTTTATTATAAACCTTCCTCTTGAATCACTCTATCTATTAAAAAAAACCGCATCAAAATCCTTTGCGTAGTTTTAAAGATTTAAGCATACACATACAAAGGGACATAGGGAGATAGGGACAGAGAAAGCGACTTTGTTTTATACTATGTAGTGATTACGTACTGTAATATAAAACGTACTATAATCTGCACGACGCCAAATTATTAAAATGTTCGCCTACCTTCAACCACCGAGCTCTTCCTGCTATCTCCGTCTTTACGCCTCTTGTTGTTAGCTGCACCTAAAAACATAATTAGCATTTATCTATTTTGAAACGAGTCAATATGTCTATTGAGATATATGTCAGTATGTCACCCACGCTTGAATCCTAGTGGGGATGAGATACCTACTTAAATATACAAAAAATTAAAAAAAGTATAATCATAATAAGTATAAAAGTATAGTATAATCTATATATATAAAAATGAATCCCTATTCCCCTTGGTCACGGCATCACGCCTGAACGGCTGGACCGATTTCGCTAATTATTTTTTTGTTCTGTTCGTTATTATCAGGAGAAGGTTCTTATGAAAGAAAAAATTAAGGAAATTGCGCGGAAAATTCGAATTTAATTTTGATAATTAAGATAGTACAACGTCTGTCGGGACAGCTAGTATTAAATAAATAAATAATTCTGGACCTGTGTTCTGGACAATCCACACAGCATCATCTAGCCCCAAGCTAAGCAGAGCTTGTGTTATGGGTACTAGATGACTGATATGCTTAATACAATACATTACATAGATAGACATTTTTTTATAGATAACATACAGAACAAATTTTTGCAAATCAATGAATTATTTGTTACCTTTTCATAACAAAACTGCTAAACTGATCTGTCTGAAATTATGAATATACGTACTTCTAGACCTGTAATAAAACTAAAAGCTACTTTCCAACAATTTTCGTGATGCCGCGGGGCGAAACTAGTAAATTTATATCTTTTTCTGTGATAAGATTTGGACAGTAATCATTTACGTGATTTTTCTTTGATTCATATTTAGAAATCAAATATTTTATTTTTGTTTTGTTTTTATGTAAGTAAGTACATTCTATGAAGTATTAATCATATTTATTACTAATCATTCCTTAATTTTTAATATTATTGAGGGAGAGAATATCGGTGTACCTTCGCTAGTAATGTCCTGTCCAAACTCAGCCCCGATAACTCCCAGCAGTACCACAGCGGTTGTCTGCTTCCTCTTTAGCTCCGCTATAGAAGAGGGCTTGCGGATTATCTCTTCCTCTTCCTCTTCGAATTCCTCTTCTTGCTGTTGGATCAACTGTAAAAACAAAATAAATAAATAATGCTGGACAATCCACACAGTGTCACCTAGCTAGCCCCAAGCTAAGCAAAGTGTCAGAGGTATCAGGATAGAAATGATAACTCCAACAACGGTATTATAGTCCGGTCATTTTAGACATAAAAATAGTGATCAAATAAAGAAAATTCCGACAGAGCTAAATCTTCGTAGAGACCTTAGGTTTACCACAAGGAATAAAGTGTCAAAAGTCCCCATCAGTCCCATGTGAGCTTAGGGACTTATTCGGGGCCCAAGGTCAAAATTTTAGGTTTTTTTGGATTTTTCTCGAAATCGGTAAGTTAAGTCGGTAAGAAAGTCAGACGAGCGCGAGCGAATGCTAACAAACGAACGCGAATGAACCAATGTTGATGACGTCATAGCGAAGCGACCGCAAGCGAAAGCCTTCGTTCGGCTTCAGCCGTGATCTGTCGCCGGCTTTCGCTGGGGTTCGCATGCGTTCCTTTAGTGTCGACACAACAGCGAAAGTGAGTGAATGTTCGGTACCGATCGTCGACCTTCGAATTAATGAATGAAAATTTTCACTTTAAAATTAGAACTAAAGCACACATATATACATATATGTCGCAGATCGCTGCATTTCTAGTCTTTAATTCTGTTTCCTACTTGCGTGCCCTCGTTGTGATGAATGAATTTCATAGTCAACAGTAATGATAACTTCTTGATTATGTATCTGGTCTCTCCACGAGTAGTAGATAGAGCAAAGAATATTATTATGTATTTAGTATTCAAATCTCTCTCGTTCGCTTGGTCTAGACCCACTATAACATTATTGTCACATTATTTTTGCCAGCTCCATCTAGTTTTATTAGGAAGAAAGTTTCAAATTTTATTAGGAAGAACAAGTTTGAATTCAGTGGGATGGTAATTTAGCTTCTAATTAGAAAAAATCTTCTTGTTGTTGTTTACTATTATTTTACCTATGACTGAATTGCACTACAAAACCATTATTCTACAGATATTTTTACTTCTTATTAAGTTTACAATGGGTGAGTTTTTGTCTGCTACCGTCTTTATTGTCAAAACTAGATGGGGCTAGTAAAACTGTAATTGTTACCTTTTCCATCGATCCTTTGGGGAGTCAACCTTTACTAACAAAACTAGATGTCGCTAGTAAAGGTACAATTGTTACCTTTTCCACAGGTTCTTTGGGCGTCGCGTGAGGGTTAATACTTTCAGTGTGCGTGTATAGAGGGAGGTACTGCGCCCAGTTATCTACTAGGGTCTTTCTTCCTTTAGGACCCAGGCTGAAAAGGAATTTGTAATAAATTAAAACAAATAAGGATACAAGGCGCTATGGCGCTCATTAGGGGAGGCCTATGTCTAGCAGTGGACTAGTCTAGATTGATGATAATGATGATAAACAAATAATGGACAAAATGGATCGGACAAAAATTTGTCCCAAGGCGGGAATCGCACCCGAAACAGGAAGTATAAAGGACGAGCTTTTCGCTACAAGTGATCTCTTCCAGGCTTTAAAACCAGCCAGGAAAACCTTACGATTGCGATTTGTATTTGTTCTAATAAAATTGTTTGTGTGTAATAAAAATTAACTGAAATATGTGTTACTAAAATTAAATAACCCTTTAACTTCAGAATATTAAATTGATTAATTAGATTTAAATTGTTACTGCTATAGAAACTGCTATAATTCAAGTATAAATGAATGTAAAGCTGTCTTAATAAGTGAACTACGTTCTTTGAGAAAATAAATATCTTTGACAATAGATCAATAAACTCACCGTCCAAGCTCAGCCAATAGTAAGGCTTGTGATGCGTCCCTCACTTCCAGACAGTGGTGTTGCCACCTACGTGCCAGCATCTCCACTTGTGGGCGCTTGAAGCTCTTGGCACCTGAAAATAAGTGGAAAATATGTTTATTTAGCAGCAAAAGAAATAATTATAAAAAGATTAGTCTTAAACATAATGGGTATACCTATTTTAAATAGGTAAGTGGAAATATTAAAAACCAAACAAAACAAATTACATAGGACTTTAGGTGCAAAATCATATGTAATAAAATGTTAAATTATAAAATGAAATATGGTAACCATACAGACTCAGATTATATAAAAAACTTTTCATTTATTTATACACATCATCTAATCTAATTGTATCTTAAATAAGTGATCAGAAATGGTAAAATGATATGCATATGGTCGTCTTTACTAACGTTGTTATAAGCTATAGTTCGTAAGTTACAATGTCTGTTACTTTTTTGCGCAAAAACTATAGAACGGGTCAGGCTGAAATATAGCTCCCTGCTTGATGTCTCTGTAACTGTAGTGTTGCCAACTCACCTGCAGCTAGCACCTTATCGGGCAGCAGCACGGCGTGCAGTGTTGCCAGCAGCGACCAGCCCTGCTTGATGTGTGCTTGCTGGGCTGCCAGTTGCTCCTCTCTCTCCTCATCTCCCACCCAAGAGGAGGCGCTTCTAGTCGAGGGTCTGGAATGAGTGTTAAGTTCATGATGGCGCTGTTTGTTTCAAGAAACTGTCGAGAGGCTATTTGTCTGAAGATGGTTTAAAAATATTGGTTATGCTCGTATGTATTGTTTTTAAGAACAAGAAAAGTAAAGTACGAAACACACAGAAGCCGGAGGCGGAGCGGAGGCGAAGGCGTGCGAGTTGTATTCTATTGAATCATATGAAAGCCTACACACACACCGCAGGCGGTCGCGGCGCGGTGCCATAGGAAAAACCGGCACGCCTTCGCCTACGCTCCGCCTCCGGCTTCTGTGTGTTTCGAACTTTAAAGTAAGCAGTTAACAGGTTTAAAACGGTGACTATTCTTTGAAATGCTTATCTGTTTTTATGAGCTTGCGTGAAGACAGTTTGTTCTAAATATTACAGTAGAGACTCGCTTATCCGGACAGGCAAAAATCAGGCCTTTTAGCAGATTAGCAAAGCATCCGGATTATATGCAATATGAATTTTATTGTCATTGGCAATAAAAGTAACGTGTTCTCATAATCATAGTTTCATGTCATCTTTATTTTCATACACACATGCATTTAAATAATTGTTTAAAAAAGTCTGTAATACGCTTCTTAACCTTCATTTCAAAAGCGCGCTCTGATGATTTTTTGATACCCCGCCCTCGTGAACACCCTCGTTTTGACCCCGCCTCGTTAACTTGTTTTTTAAAACACGTCAAATCATGTTACCTAAGCATCCTCCAGGCGAACCCTTGCTCCGGCATGAAGCTAGCATTGCTCATGGACATCAGTGTGTTAGCGAGTGCCACGAAGGACAACAAGTGGTTGGTTGTCAGCGAGGTGGAAAGCTATCAAATCACGTTACCTATGCATCCTCCTGGCGACCTCTTGCTCGGGCACGAAGCTAGCATTGCTCATGGACATCAGTGTGTTAGCGAGTGCCACGATGGACAGCAAGTGGTTGGTTGTCAGCGTGGTGGATAGCTCCCAGTGGAGTTTTGACGTAAACACTCTGGAAGAGAAAGAATATGGTTTGTCCTTTTGTTTTAGCAAAATCACTTTGGTGCCAAATTTTAATGACTTTATTTGGTTAAACCGATCAAATTCTATTTTAGAAGTTTATTATTATATATTTAACCGCGACTTGGCAAACGTAGTGTAGGACGCCCTCCGGCTAGGTGGGATGACGATGTGCGAAAGACTGCTGGCAGATGCTGGATGCGTCAAGCTGAAGACAGGGTGCTATGGCGCTCATTAGGGGAGGCATATGTCCAGCAGTGGACTAATATAGGCTGATGATGATGATGATATATTTAAAGTAAGTCAGGAAGTCTAATGGCGTAAGAGATTAATTTGTAAATTTCCAATTTTTTCACAACCGGACATATTGTGAAAAATCTATTTTCGGTAAGTATTCTTTTTGGTTCTATTTATTTATATCAATGCACAAGAGGACGTGAGTTTTAGAAGTCTTGTAATCCTTTCACCACGACTAATACTAAACTCATAAGATGTCTCGAAATAACAGCTGTGGAGGTAAAGTTCCGTTAGTAGCCGTCGAAATGTTAGGTGCAGGTTCTCCTAACAAAAAAACACAATTCAATCAGCAATTTCTAAAATTTACCTGCAAAAACAAAATTTATTTCCCGCATTCAACATGGACGAATTCGCGAAAAACTGCTAATTCTATCATACTTTACCTGGTAAGAGTCTCCTGTCTCAGCAGTTCTGGAGGCAGACCAGACTTGGTGAGGAGAGGGTCTTGAGGGATGGAGGCGCAGGCCTGTTCCCATCCGCCCAGCCACGTGGGCAGCTGGACAGACATGTGGCCGTGGCGGGAGACCACGCCGAAGCAGATTGGGACCTGGGAAGGTTTGCATGTGACAGATATAATATAGATACATAATTACATCTGGGCCTACCACTTAAAGAAACATTCTCAAGTCTGTTCGCCATTTTTGTCAGTGTTGTCTTCATCATCAACCTATATTAATCCACTGCTGGACATAGGCGTCCCCTAATGAGCGCCATAGCCATGCCCCTTTTAAAATCATTTGTGGTGCGTATTCCAACTGAGAAGATATCAACCTTTACCAAGGAAGAATTCTGGCCGAAGAATGTGCTGTTCCGGCGTTTTCGAGGACGATTACCGGCCGCAGCACATATCGCGTGTCACACGTCGCCGACACTACGTGCTAGTAAATAAGTTTATATAAAGTATGTATGTTAGTCTAAGGTATATATTTCATATGGGCCGTAGTTTTAAGTATTTAACATCCTGTATTTGACTAGTGTTGCCTGAAATAAATAATTTATTATTATTATCGCGCCGTCTACAGCTTGCCGCTCCATCATCTACCAGCAGTCCCTCGTCCTTTGGCCACTTTGTCACTTCAGCTTGCTAATTCTTTGAGCTATGTCGATAACTTTCAGAGAAATTCCTCACATAGCTCTTTCCATAGCTCGCTGAGCGACTTTGTGGACCAGCGGCTGGTCCACAAAGTCGCTCACCAGCCCTACCGTGAGTGTTCACGTCTCACCTCCGTAGGTCATTACAGGTAGGACGCACTGATTAAAAACTTTCGTTTTCAAACATTGCAGTGTTGTCTTAATCCTGTTAAATCACGATACTTACCATAGGTCTAAGCAGGCCAAGTTTGCTCTCACAAACCCTATCCAAATCGGGATCCAGTCCCCAGGCATGGAGCAGAGATATCAGGATCTGAGCTATCTCCATCGTGTGCGGAGTCTCTGCCAGGGAGACATCCCGGGGTCGGGTTCTTTTGCTGGCCGGGTCATCTGTGAAAGGATAGCTGGAGTTAGTTTTTGATGTACCTAATGGACAAAACTCTCCACTTATACCGTACATGTGTAAATTTCGGTGATTGAGGTTTCGAAATATCGAGGTCGAACTAGGTAGAATGATTTAGGATCAATGACCTCAAATGATACGTTAGTATGGATTTTCCTCGGGAATTCCGGTAATTAAAATACGTAAAATCATTCTACCTACTCCGATCAATGGATCATGTCATGGTGGGATACATATCAACCTATAAGGAAATTTAATATGAAACCAGTTGTCGTGTCCTCATGACGCTGCATGGCCCCGCTGAAAGGCAATCATCATCATCATCAGCCTATATTAGTCCACTGTTGGACATAGGCCTCCCAAATGAGCGCCTAGCTTGCCAGCAGTCTTTTGCAGATTGTCATACCACCTGGCCGGAGTGCGTCCTACGATTACTTAGTCGCAGTCTCCACTCAAGGACTCGTTTAACCCAGCGGTTTTCAGTTTGGCAATATAAGTTAGTGACCTAATTGTATTAATTTTACAGTTCACAATAGTAAAATAAAGCCTCAAATTGACCAAAAACGACCTGAAATATATTCGAACCTCAACATGATTAAAGTTCGAAACTCACTGAAGCCGGAGGCGGAGCGGAGGCGAAGGCGTGGCGGTTTTTCCTAAGGCACCGCGCCGCCACCGCCTGCGGTGTGTGTAGGCTTTCATATGATTCAACAGAATACAACTCGCACGCCTTCGCCTCCGCTCCGCCTCCAGCTTCTGTGTGTTTCGTACTTAACGATAGATATCAGCGCACTCGTGTACCCGGGTCGGCCGTTCACGTTGTGTTTCGACACAGAGGAATCACGCCTGCGACTGTGTTCTGATTGTGACATACACACAGACTTAATCATTATTATCTCTCTATTTATTCACGTTACTCATTATTATTTACTTGAATAGTCATCATCATTTTCCAGTCCTTTTTCCAGTAAAACGGGGTAGGTGAAACATTTACTTTACTGTATTATAAACTGAAGACTGAAGAGGCTTCGCACGGTTTTATTAAACGTAAACCTTCCTCTTGAATCACTCTATCTATTAAATAACCGCATCAAAATCCGTTGCATAGTTTTAAAGATTTAAGCATACAAAGGGATATAAGGACAGAGGGATATAGGTATGTAGTGATGATATGTAGGGTTCGATTTCCGCCTCGGGACAATTTTTTGTACAATTTGCAGTTATTTATTCTGAGTGTTTTATATGTTTCGTAAAAATATCTATCTTTGTAGTAGGTATAATTTAAAGAGTACTAGCGAACCGCCCTGGCTTCGCACGGTTTTATTATACGTATAAACCTTCATCTTGAATCACTCTATCTTTAAAAAAACCGCATCTAAATCCGTTGCGTAGTTTTAAAGATTTAAGCATACATAGGGACAGAGAAAGCGACTTTGTTTCATACAATGTAGTGAAATCAGTCACCTAGTATATGTATATTTACCCATAACACAAGCTCATCTTAGCTTAGGGCTAGATGATGCTGTGTGAATTGATCAGCATTACTTATTTAGTTGAATATTAAATAGCCTCAAACAATCCAACAAGGATATGTTGTAACAGTCCTAATAAGATCTAGAATTACCTAAGGCGGGCCCAGCCTTGGACTGAAATAGCTAGATTGGACTTAGGTACGCTACACTTAGCGAGTGTATTGTTTAAGATAGGATTAAGTTATGCAATAAAGTAGCACGAAGCTTAAGTTAGAATGGAACGGTTTCCTACACAAACAGAACTTAATGACACTATCATGTCAATATATTTATTTAAGCTTATTTTACACACAGAGTACCAATCGGTTCCTGAAAAATAAGGGAATACTTTACTAGAAACATTAAAAAACTCACATTGCCCACTACTAGGCTAATAATTAGTTTAATAATTTTTTTGTCCATGTGAAATATACAAGATTGTTTATAAATTAATTGGTGAAGGTGGAGGTGAAAGCGCTTCTTCAGAAAGGAGTAAAAGTCGCGGTCAATTTTATGTATTTTATACGTATGTAGGTATAATTTGATACTCCTCCCACTAAACTGAAAATAATGTAGAGTGGTAAATTTTTTGGTGCCTCTTCTTGACAAACTTTAAATAATATTTCAACTGCCAGTTGATATTATTTTAGTAGACATTATTTTCAGCCGCTTTTTGTGAAAAAATTTAATTAGGCATCAGTATTCAGTCACTATCTACTCATTAAGTTAGGTGTTAATTTCCTGAAAATTGTTAAAATAAAATAGCTGCGTTGGTAATTGATAAAAAGTAGTCTTTATTTTAATTCAGGCCTAGAACGAAGTCTATTCAAAATATCAACCCGATCCGTTGTTTTGACGTAAAAAGGTAACAAACATCCTTTCAAACTTTCGCATTTTTATTTATTAGTGTGATTGTGTGCCTGTGACTAGGGCAAGGCAAGTCGGTGACTCGCTGGTGACTAGTCGAATGACAGGTAGTTAGGTTACTCGCTGCTAGCCGTGCGTGGATACTAGTGAGGGATCGGTATCGACGTAGTATCTTATCGATAAATTTAAAGGAACAACTTGCTAAACAAGAAGTGATTAAAAAGAAATTAATAATAATGATGTTGGACAATTCAATCAAACAGCATCATCTAGCGCCAAGCTAAGCAGAGCTTGTTTTATGGGTACTATAGGTACTAGATGACTTAATATATTACATATACATACACACACCACATAGTATAAAACAAAGTCGCTTTCTCTGTTCCTATGGGCTATGTCCCTATATCCCTGTCCCTTTGTATGCTTAAATCTTTAAAACTACGCAAAGGATTTTGATGCGGTTTTCTAATAGATAGAGTGATTCAAGAGGAAGGTTTATAGGTATAATAAAACCGTGCGAAGCCGGGGCGGGTCGCTAGTACTTAATATATTACATAGATACATATTTTTTATAATACATAGAAAACACCCAGAACCCCAGAACAAATAAAACTTTACAGGTACATGAACAAATGCTTTAATGTATTATGTAAAATATCTATCGATATCGAAATGATCACTATCACATCACTAACAACTAGCGCATACGGATATCCCTGCCCTTTAGGAAAGTTGTTTACATACTAGCTACTCGTTATTTAGGGTGTTCAAGTAGGAAACACCTAGAATGTGTAATAAAAATATCTATCTTTATCCTTAGGTACTAATATTGTAAACGCGAAAGTTAGTTTGGATGAATGGATGGGTATTGGTTCCTCTTTAAAAACTACTGAACGGATCGTGCTGATATTTTGAAAGTACGTAGTTCTAGCCCTGGAATAACACATCTTTCATCCCATAAATCGGTTCTCATGGGACTGGAATAACCTTGAAAAGTTTCCATAGAAACAATCTATAGGTATATACATTAGTATGATCTTCTAGAATCTAGACCTTTGTGATACATTGGCAGCCGCATTTTCACTTTTAAGTTGTATCGTCGTTAAACTTAAAAAAACCTACTAAAAAAATTAAGCTACTCAAGTTTATAAAAAACATACTTGCTCTAATTAACCCGGATTTTGTACTTAATATGCCAACTTAGTAACTAGCCGTGGTATTTAAATGTCCCCAAGGTCGCAAAGACCTTTGTACATTCATGTATCTTAATCTTGATGATTAATGGGACCCAGCAATCTGAATTTATTTGACACTAGTAGATAGAGAGGTACTATCTACGCTTCGCACGAGTTGTTTCTATGGGAACGTTACAAGGCTATTTCTTAAGTTTTTTAAACTTACGCGATCAGAACACATTATTATAAATATTTATGTACGGGTATTTATCGCGTTTATTTACCTATTTTTCCCGACGTTTCGACAGGTTTACACACTAAACTAAACTAATAAACGCGATAAATACCCGTACATAAATATTTATAATAAGGCTATTTCTATCCTGTGTGAACTGATTAATAAATGAAAGTAGCCTATGTCATAAGAATAAATAATAACTGAGTAGAAGGGAATCTTCTTTGATCTAGTCCCAAATGTCGCCATTTACACTCTTGTCTATTCTTATGCCTATGTGTACCTAGAACTACGTCTACTCAAAAAATCAGCCCGATTTATTCAGTAGTTGTGACGTGAAGAGGTAACAAACAATCATCCATTCATCTAAACTTTCTCATTTATAATATTAGTGACATAAACTAAACTATGAAGTCGCGAATTTATTTACTGTTTTGTATGAAAATCTGTCAAAATATAATAACTTGAAACGTGATTAAAAATCGGATTTCAGATATCAATAACTTTTTTCTATAGTTTTACAAAATATGCACTTACAAAATGTCTAATTTTATTACTATTCAACGTAAAAGGTTTTCCACCTATAATAATAGTAGGTACCTACTACTGTGTCGTTATTCTTAGATCATACCACAGTTCCAAAGAAATTTGATACAACTAAAAGAAATTATCAAAATATTATCACTACATAGTATAAAACAAAGTCGCTTTTTCTGTCCCTATGTCCCTATATCCCTTTGAATATCTCTAAAACTACGCAACGGATTTTGATGCGCTTTTTTTCAATAGATAGAGTGATTCAAGAGAAAGGTTTATATGTATAATAAAACCGTGCGATACCGGGGCGAGTCGCTAGTAAGCGATAAGACGTTAATTGATTTTCTCTATTTTTTCGACGAGTGTAAGAACTTAAATCCGAGAACAGTTGCGGTTGAGTTTTCAGGGATATGACGCTCATTAGGGCAGGCCTATATCCAGCAGTGGACTAATATAGGCCGATGATGATGATGATGATTAAACGATATGATTCCCACAGTGGGCTATCAAATCAGCAACCTTTGGATATTCTTATCTGTCCATTTACCCAATGCATCGCTGAGGTCACCAGTTTTGTGGTCAAGGTTGCCATTGTTCTGCTGTGATACTCGGCATTAACGCAAGGTCCGTTACATAATGTAATTGTAATTATTTTCGGACTCGCGGCCTTTAAACTACCTTGTTGGAATGTGTAATTGAGGCGTAGTTGCCGGGTTTTTTAGCCAATTCTAAACTCAATAACTTTATTAATTACAGAATAGGTATGTAAACATGTCGACTTTTAAAACTATTTAATGTCATATCAGAAACTAGCAGTGCCACGCGACTTCATCCGCGTATTTTTTTTGATAAACCTCATTTAACGAATGCATGCATTGTTTCTATGGAAATGTTTCCAGGCTATTTCTATCTCATAGGAACTGATTTATACAATGAAAAGTAGCCTTTATTTTATTCCAGGGCTAGAATTACGTCTATTCAAAATTTTAGCTTGATCCGGTCAGTAGTTTTTGCGTGAAAGAGGAACAAACATCCATACAAACTTTTACGTTTATAATATTAGTAAGGATATACTTTGACGCCTTTTTGTTCCTTTCAATTCCAACCCTAATTCAAGCAGCAAGAAGAGCGATTACTAATCTCGTTTGTACTAAAACTGGGAGTTAAAAGTTTACAATACAATACAAATTCATTTATTCCATTCAGATACAAAGTACACTTGGAAAAGTCAAGCAGATACAATATAATATTAACTTAAAGTTAAACAGTAGATACATTAACAATGTATGTAATAAAGTCATCAGCAAGAGCTTCGTCGAGATTATAATATGATTTTTCTATTAATAAATTTCTAATTTTAATTTTAAAAGCTGCATTATCCATTTCACGCAATTCTATGGGTTTGTTTGCATATACATGTTTGGTTTGGTTGCCTACATAGTCATGTAGGTATGCGAAAATTTGTAAGGGTAAATCCGTAATTAAAGGTTCAATAAAACATTACCTACATGAATCATGCGTGCGCGCTCGTCACACTAGTTACAACCGGTTTCACATGCACAGGTGGGTATACATACACACTCGTCGAGACTCACCGAGACTCCGCGAGACTGACCGAGGACGCGACTCTCGTCCGCCTGTCTCGGGGACTCTCAGACTTGACTTGTCTAAGTGCTTATTTTGTAAGCCTAAAGAAATAAAGATTTTGATTTCTGATTTCAGGGATTCTTGGCGAGTGTGTCGGCTCCAGTATTTCAGTATTAAATTTTTAGTTAGTGAATCAGGTAATATTAGAGGACTTATTCTAGCTAGATCGTTGGATTCTCTTGGAGTTCAAACATTTTTTTTTATTTAATTTCGAATGAACAGAAACCTAATTAAGATTGACATATCCAGGCCTAGAATTACTTTGAATCTCGAGAGAACGAGTGCTAAGCCGCGGGCAGAACCTAGTAACAGTATAAGGAGCCTCTCGTTGAGAAGAAAGCACCCGAAACATTCGACAGTTGACATTTTTAGCGTTGTTTGTGATGATGATTCGTAATTTCAATATGTGGCTCAGTCAGACGGAAGACCAGCGTTGGTTGCTAGCTTGCTAGTCAACCAACTCATGCTGAGGTAGAGCCATTTTGTTATAGTCTAAGTTTATTATGTAAGTGTATAAAGTGTATTGTGTAATCAACAAATAAAAATATATTCTATGCTACATCTACACTACTATAACGCATGTATACACACTCGGCGAGACGACGCGTCTCACTGAGTGTGTAAAAGCGTCATAAAGGCTAATGCCAAGGTGAGGTGTCGCATGATAGGTCTTTCTTCCTGTATGGGGAATTAGTGCGGTTTCAGGTAATTACTCTGACGTTATAATGTCTTGGAGTTTACCGGCGTTGTAATGTATTTGCCTTCACCGTGCTTATTCTTGAACAATCATCAAACTAATTTTACAGAAAGTATGGATGGAAGGATGTTTGATAGGTACCTCTTCACGCCAAAACTACTGAACGGTTCGGTCTGGTCTTTTGTAGTTCTAGGCCTGGAATAAAACCTAGGCATTCATACATTAAAGTAATCTATCGATATCTCGTAAACATTTTCGTTATCAAGCTATGAACTAAGAGTACTGCGTTTGTTGACATCATCTGCCATTATTATTTATTTATAAAAAAAACAAGAGGTTAGCAATAGCAACGAAATTTTGAAAATCCCAAGAGATTACCGACGTTTTACAATACACGATGAATACATGCCATGTGAAATGTCACACGACCTGCAAACGAACTTTGAGACACCTATACCGACTAGGTATATTTTGACTCTAGAATACAATGATTTGCAACATGCAAAATGTCCGTTCAGTTTTGGTCTTATAATAGGTACACATAACACAAGCTCTGCTTAGCTTGGGGCTAGATGATGCTGTGTGGATTGTCCAACTTTATTCGTTTGGCGTAAAGACTTTACAAACATAACATTAAGTACAAACATTTAAACATCCAATCTGGGCCCGATTTCCACTAAATAAATCGCTTCACCATTTAAATTGTGTCAAATCAAAAATCGGGTCAAAATGTCAGTGTTAAACTCTTTTTGGTATTCTACTAGCACAAACTTTTTGAGGTCCATTCATAGCTGTGACGATTACCTTTATAACTACCAATTTGACATTCTAATTATGAAAGTATCTTCAAGCACAAAAAATAGTAGAATACCAAATGCACAAACGTCATATTAATCATCTTGATTGAATGGCACTATTGAGACCTTTGTTTTGAAATTAGTGGAATTCGGCCCCTGGCTGGATGTATAGATAAACACCTAAACGTAGGCAGATACAAATCATAACTATTATTTCAATATTATGAAAATCTAATTTATTATTTCAATTACTTATTCTGTTTATTCTATAACAAGGTTTAAAACAACAATATTGTTAATTTAGTTTGGTTCAATAGTTAAAAAAGTGTTTTGCAAAAATCACGTAATTTTAATGTATAGAAATACTATATACTTACTTAGATCTATAAAACGCACATAAATACATATATCTTGTTTGTTCTCTGTTTTCCCCTATGTTGCAAATTATAAACTAGCCCCGATAAAGATTTACGATAACACAACAATACCTATAGTGATGTACCTTGATCGATAAAACGCAAAGGTTACCATTCGTCTCACGATATTAGATAGCATGGGAACGGACGAAGCTTGTTATTAGGTTAAGTACTTATTATAGCTATACTAGATCCGCACCGCGGCTTCGCCCGCATGGAAATTTATTTGTCAAATTTCAGAAATTTATTGCACGCCTCCTAGGGGTAGTTTCGTAAAAATAAAAAATACGTGTCTAATTATTTACTTTGCAGTTTATTTATACCGAGCTTTGAGTGAATCAAACAAAGATACAATAATTTTCCATACAAGCTTTACAACCCTATTTAACCCCCTCAGATGTTAAAATTTCCAAATTTTAATATCCTATGTGTTATTCTAGGTCCTAAACTATCTACATACCAAATTTCATTAAAATAACTTACGGAGATTACTTATATTAAACATTCACACAGACTTGCCTATTTATTATAACAGTAAGATAGTAAGATGTATCGACAACTTTGATTGTGTTGAATAAACTTTACTTCGATTAAAAAAAGTAAACATTCGCGATTTGTTAACATAGTAACGATTTATTTATCGGGTACCTATTGAACGCGCAGGGGAAATAAAAATACACGATTTAATAAAAAAATTGTTTTATCTTTTTTTAAGGTAATCTGATTATTGTGCACACATTAAAGTTTCAAAGAAAGCTGACAACATTTGTTATACTTAAAATGTTTTTTTTTACTCTTATTTCTATAGTACTTTAGAAAAAAAATAAATTGAATAGTGTAATACTTAGTTTTGCAGGCCATGTATAATCAAAATCAAATTCAATTCAAAATCAAATTGCTTTACTTCCTTTAAACCTCACAGGACTCTGGGTCATGTCATAAAATACATGTTATTAATAATTAAAACTAGGAAATAGAGTAAACACATATTTGTTCCCTTCAATCTTTTTATGATAAAGTAAAGAAGCGAACACAAAACCTTTACCTTGTAAGGTTCTTAGTATTCGAGTTGGGACAAACCTCCGACAAAACTCCACACCGAGTATATTTGATTGATCAAACGAACTTCTCAAGTGAAGTTCGATCGATATTGTATCTTTTCATTCGAAGATATAAAAAGCTACCTTGTAGGTTTGAAGTACTACGTTTTGAATACATTTATATCGAGAATGAGACGACGAAATACAATATGATTACGATGTGAGTCAACTCTAATACAAATTAGGCAACAAAAGCAAGCCTTCATATTTCAGTCGTGTCGACTAAAAGACGTATAGATTACGATCGGCGGTCATATTAACGTTTTAACAACTACTTAAGACTTTATTTGGTATTGTAACTGTATCGCAAGAATTTATTTAAAAGTTTATTGTTTAGGGTTTTGTGCAGTCAGTACACGTGCCCAATTCTGGAAATATTTTAATTCATATTTACTCTGCCCGCCCGCGACTTCGTAGTTACTTACGCTTTTTTTCTATGGAAAAGTTTAAAATAAACAGTGCTGCAAGTTATTGCAGGAAGGCTGGACACAGCTTCTCCATTCATGCAGCATTGGACAAAGGTTCATGTTGGCTGTTAGTGTTTTGATATTTTTGGTTTTCTGAGTATGTTTTTGTGTTTTTTATTTTAATAATGTTAATTATGGACTGTGTAATTCTTGTACCATGTCTGAAATAAATATGATTTGATTTGATTTGAACAATTTACACAGCATCTTCTAGCCCCAAGCTAAGCAGAGCTGTTATGGATACTAGATGACTGATATACTTATACAATACATTACATAGAGATTTTTTTACATACATAGAAAACACCCAGAACCCCAGAAAAATATTTGCAGTACAAACAATTGTCCCAAGGCAAAAATCGAACCCGCAACCTCCTGTTTCATATGCGGACCTTCGCCCACTGCGCCACATCGGTCGTCATTATTTACCATATTTTTATACTTATTTATACTACCGACCCTATTTAATTTTTACCCTAAATAAATCCCAAATTAATATAAATTAAACTACGCCATGTAGTAAATTCCGTTCATTATAATTCTAGCCGTTTCCTGGTTCTGGCTCGAGGGGTCAGCCAGGCAGCATTGCTACATACATATTATAGAGTAGGAGACTACGTTGAATTAGATATCTCATTGGGTTGGAAGACTTGCAAGGTCTTGCCGTCGCTCGTCGCGAGGTAACGGTACGCATTTCGACGACCGATGTGGCGCGGTGGGTGAAGGTCTGCCTGCGACGCAGGAGGTGGCGGGTTCGATTCCCGCCTCGGAACAAATTTTCGTACGATCTGCAGAAATTTGTTCCGTTGGTCTGGGTGTTTTCTATGTAAAATAAAAAAAAATATATATCTATGTAATGCATTGTATTAAGTATATCAGTCATCTAGTACCCATAACACAAGCTCTGCTTAGCTTGGGGCTAGATGATGCTGTGTGGACTGTCCGGAATTATTTATTTATTCACTGGCCGAACAAAAGTAGATAAGAACTTTTGGTTCATGTGATTTATTAAAGACGTGAAACTTGATGTGTTTTTATTCATGGGATGAAAGAAGCCTATTTTTTATATCAGGCCTAGAATTGAGTATGCAAAATTTCAGCCTGATGATCAGGAGTTTTGGCGTGAAGAGATAACAAACATCTATCCATACAAGCTTTCGAATTTATAAAATACTAGCGACCCGCCCCGGCTTCAGCTTCTATTATGCGTATAAACCTTCCTCTGTGTCACTGTATTTACCTATTGAAAAAACCGCATCAAAATTCGTTGCGTACTTAGTTTTAAAGATTTAATAGGGACAGAGAAAGCGACTTTGTTTTATACTATGTAGTGACTAGTGATGTAGTGAAGTGTAAGAAGAGATAAAGATAAAATCGAATCGCCAAAAATCAATCAAATTATTATAAAATAATGAAAAGTGGTGATGCTGGATTCAATATTATATTTTATTGAGCTGCATTTGTTTTTAAATCTTTTGTTACTCTCCATCCTTTCAACTAACTCTATCAAAATCTAGTCAATTGCTTGCTTAGTTAGGGCGTGAAGGAAGGACAAAAAACACTCTTTCACATTCATAATATTAGTTAGGAATAAACTTATTTATTTATTTTAAGGCTACTACATCTAATTAATAAATAAATAATGCTGGACAATCCACACAGCATCATTTAGCCCCAAGCTAAGCTTGTGTTATAGGTATTTGATAACTGATATACTTATATAAAATTAGGATGTTGTAAAGTTTTTGGGTTATTTAGCTTTAGTTGAGACTTGAGATGTAATTGGATTAATATCTGTATTTTTTAAACTGTTGTTTTGACCGACTCAAATGCAAAGATCATTTAATAACAGTGTTTACATCAGAGGAAGATAGTGAAGATACACAAGGAAGCAAAAATGTTACAAGCTTATTATTTATTTTTATCATAGAGAGTTGTAGAAAGTTTATAGCCTCTATCTCTTGCTCTATATGAACCGGTTTT
Source organism: Eupithecia centaureata (assembly GCA_944547425.1). Classification (NCBI taxonomy): domain Eukaryota; kingdom Metazoa; phylum Arthropoda; class Insecta; order Lepidoptera; family Geometridae; genus Eupithecia; species Eupithecia centaureata. The sequence continues at coordinate 5,653,219 of OX155706.1, forward strand.
ACGCAACAGCTGTTTATCTCTCGTTTAGGGCTTTGTTAGACGAAGTGCATTCTGTGGTAACGCAATGCATTTGATCACGATAGGCGAATCGGCGATATCTATAGGTAATAGGCTTGCTGAGATGGTGAAATACTTTTATGGAAGACTTGACCAGTAGATACATTTAATTAAGTAATCCTTAAATTCGTGACATCCATCTGAGGCATGTTGTATGTTTTTCGTATTAAGTTAAACATACATAAGTAAACCTAGATAGGTATCCTTTAGATTTTTGTAAAAAACAGAGTTTCTTTTACAAAATCAAATTTAATTATGTTGTTATTTATTCTTATGATTGTGTTGTGATGAAATATCCTGCGTAGAATATACCACCACCAGAACAATAATCAGAAAGACATTTTCAGATAGAATTTTATGAAAAAGTTTTGAAGTATGAAGTTTATTACTAAACAACTTGATTTCTCTTGTGCAGATAAAATTATATGAGTTGAACCCGTGCGTTCTCGTCAGCGCGATCTAGCGCTGGGCTCTTTTTACTAGCGACATCTAGTGTCGCGCGGGAGGAACTAAAGCGATCACGTGACTGACAACTAGACTCAAATACAGTCGTTTGAAAATAATAAGATATTCTGATCATGATGAATCTAAGGCACATACTTAAATTACTTAGTGTTATGAAAGTTGGCCCTGACTTAGAGATTATTAAACTAAACTATTATTTCAAAAGTACAGCCGAGACAAAAAGTGTAATGTATCATTATTGCGCAACGTTTTAACGGGTTGTCGGCAGTTCGTACATTCTTTTGCTTTTGACATTCAACCTTCAGCTAATGAGAACTATGTTTAGATAATCACCCCTCTATGTTTATAACTTATTTATATAAAGTTTTTATCTATCAATGCTATCACTACTACATAGTACCTATAAAACAAAGTCGCTTTCTCTGTCCCTCCCTATGTCCTTATGTCCCGTATGCTTAATCTTTAAAACTACGCAACGGATTTTGATATACCTAGAGTGATTAATGAGGAATAACAGAGCAGAATGGAAGAAGAATTCATGTTGTGCCGACCCCACTTAGCGTGGGATAAGGTCCGGAAGAAGAAGAAGAGTGATTAATGAGGAAGGTTTATACGTAACTATAATAAAACCTTGCGAAGCTGGGGCGGGTCGCTAGTAAAGTAATATGATTATGAGAAAACTGGGTGACTCATCAAGAGATCTCTGTTCCTAAAAATATTTTTTGGACGTAGGCTAAATATTTAAAACAAGTACGGATTTTTAGAAATTCGTATATAGCTTGGCAAAAAAGAGTAGAAAATAATGGGGGCGCCACTGTAGGTCCTTATGGCAACACCTATAGCGCACCAAGCTAGTCTTGATACTTAGGTGTATATTTCTGTTATACGTACATTTATATCCACACATAGTATACTATTATCAGTAAATTTTGTTTAATTGAGCAAGGTTCTCGTTATGTAAGTATATAAAGAAAAAAATATAAAGTAAATTAAAATTTAATACATTGTTATTAATACATTGTAAGTTCTCTCTCACAGTATTCCTTTTCTATTTTTATTACGTGCTGGCACGAATTCTTCCAATCCTCCTCCGTAATAGCTTGGAACCGTTCCGTTTTAGCACGCTCAGCTGCTTCCTATAAAGAAGAAACTGTTTATGATACCTTTATCTTACCTTTTTCAGTTTATTATTTAGGCACCTAATTTCTAGACCATTTAAAATACAAACGCTATAATAACTTTATTACAAAGAAATAACACAACATTTAAATTATGTAGAAATAGATTTACATATTAGCTAGTCTAGCTCAAGTATCAAATTCTATGCCCGCGCTATAGCAGAGTACGCAGAGCAAACGTAAACATAACCTAACTGCCCGATGTTTATTGTTGAATATTTCACTTGTTCCGTGGAACTTTAATTTAATCCTACTTTAGGACCATCAAGTTACCTTTGATTCAACTTATAATTACAAAACAAACTCTCACAAACCTGTCATATCAGCGGTTCTTTGAAAAACATTGTTGAGATCTGAAAGAATAGTTCTGGCCTCAAATTCTGCCAGACATCGCCTGTATACCTTATACATAACCTCCCTGGCAGCACTTCTAACTGTTTTATTAATTATTTTTCACTTTTCGTCACTTTATCACCACCGCTTGACCGATCCAACTAAAAAATCCGAGAATTCGTAATCTTTGTTTACAATTTTACATCAAACGTCATTGTTTTAAGAATGTTGCCAATAAACAAAAAAATTAGTTCCGTTTCAAGACTTTTTTGCCAAGCTGTAGGTACTAAGGTAGTTAAGTTGGGTACCTATTACCTACTAAAGTACACGAATGAAATCACAAGCGGGTCAGCTAGTTTGTTTATGGCTTATATTATGTTCTGCCTGCGTCTTCACACGCTTTTTTAACGAGTTCATAAAGAGCTTCTCGTTTTATATTTTAACTCACAATTTTTTTCTCGGTGGTTTTGAATTATTTTTCTGATTTAAAGGCTTTTCGTTTTGCTCCCATATTAATTTGATGAAGTTTTGAGCCGTGATTTTTGATTTAACCTTATAATCTTTGATTATATACTTGTCTAGATGGAGTGTTGCGCTGCAATCGCAACAAAAACAATAGGCCAGAATTGAAGCGCTTGTGTGCGAATTACGCACACAAGTATGTGTAACTACAAGCGTGCTACGTCACATGTGGCTGTACTGAGTGATACCAGCTCTTGAATATTTCCCATAATAATAGGGAAAAAATGTTTAGATTTTGATCATCTATAATTATTTGATTTTAAATTTTAATTTACTTTTTAGAATGTTGTACATATGGATTACTAAGTAAAATAAATGTGTAAGGAAAAGTAAAAATATTACTGAAAATTAAAGTTCATTTATAATATTGTAGTTCTTAATTATATTTATACAAGTCATAAAATCATGCTTACAATTGGATTATTTACATATAGATACATTTGACGACCGTTGTGGCGCGAGGCGTTGGGGTAAACATGTTCTTGAGTGGAGACCGCCACTCGGCAAACGTAGTGTAGTAGGACGCCCTCCGGCCAGGTGGGATGACGATCTGCGAAGGACTGCTGGCAGATGCTGGATGCGGCAAGCTGAAGACAGGGCGCTATGGCGCTCATTAGGGGAGGCCTATGTCCAGCAGTGGACTAATATAGGCTGATCATGATTATGATGACGATGAATAAGAAACGAAAACGGGTTCGGATAAAAGCGATCCCGCAATCAGAAACGTCCTATCTCTATGGCATGTACCTAGTTGCAACCTCAATAGGGGCAGTCTTATGGGGGGCAGGGGGTATTTAGCAGTTTCGACTCAATCTACGGCGCCGGCAAAATCTCGAAAAACATTTGTTGGGTCGTGATTAAATACTTTTTTCATATTAGCTATTATTCACTATGGAAATGTTGTATTCATAGAGCAGGCAACCCAGTTAACATGGCGTCAAATGGCATCGTATTTAAGGACAACATTAAAACTTTATTATTAAATTGTTTCGTTAACTTACAGTGATTCAAAGTGTACTTACCGATGATAAGTAATTTCTTTAGTTGTTTTCAATCGTCCTTTGTAATTCCTGCTCACTTTTATAGCGCAAATCGTCATCTTTATTTGTCACGAAACGCGTGTGCGCCGCACAAAGTCAGAGTCGCCACTGTCGAGGCGGGATCTGCTTATGAGCCAACAGTTGGCTGATATATTTTTTGGCGTTTTGACGCTCGAACTATCTATCTAGACAAGTATATAATCAAAGCTTATAATGTGTGAAATTTGAAGTCTTCAGTTCTCTTTTGTTTTTGTTAATAACTTCAAATTGTGTCTTTTACCCTAGACAACGCTCTTTGCGCTTGACTTATTAATGTCATGAAAACAGAGATGAATCTAGGATATCCAAGTTATCTTGAAACCAGATAGATCCAGAGACCAGAAAGATAGAGACAAGATCAACACGTATGAGTGAGAAGAAAAGAGAAAAATAATGCTCGAAATGACATGGCTTTTTATACAAACTTAAATAAAGAGTTTTTTTTTAATTAAATCAATCTTTCATCGTCATTGAAAAACCGGATACATACACTTCCTATTCCTACACGTTAACAACCTTATAACTTTCAATTTAAAGTTCAATTTAACGCGCATTTCCTTCTTCAGCATTAAAACCTTTAAGTCTCACATTTAAAGTTCAAATTAGTTAAAGCATACAGTAGTAGGTATTGAAAGAAAAACCAAGTGGTCTCGATACTTGAAAACCTTTACGTAATATTATATCCTTTATGTGTGAAGTTATAAGGTCGATAATACGTGAAAGGCGAGTTATTGGTTGTTTGGTGGACAATAAGTTTGTTATAAGTTGTCGAGGTCGTACTAAATTATATCATTGGGTTGTAAGGAATGCGGGGTGAAAGGTAGGGCAGTTGGTGATAAGAGGTAGCGGGAGCGATTTGACTATTTAAGTAACTTTACAACGCGGCAACGTTGGAAGTGATCTAGGCCTTTAAAAATATGTAGACATATGTCTATCGAAAGTAGGAAAAACGCTCAACACTTTTGAAGAGTTGTATTGAAAAAAAAAAGATTTTACTACAAGTATAAGAATAAATAATATTGTTTTTATGTTATTCTTATGCTACTTCTAAGTTATTTTATTTTCATGTTGTACGATGTTCAGAAAAACTCGACCTTTAATTTAAATTTAAGTAATTAATTAGTAACCTAGTCCTAGATAAATACAAATGATTAGTTACATTTTATTAACAACCTTGGAGCGAATAATTAAAATGATAATTGTACACACACTCACTCGCAGCACATAATACGTACAAGTTATCAGCTGGCCTACAAAACAACACATTTCAATTTTTTTTCTAAACTTTAGTTAGATTTTTCATAATAATATAGAGATAAAATTAGAGATTTAAAATAAAGAAAAATTTTCTAATGTATAGGTTACTTACTAGGTATAGCTTCAAAAGTCGGATAAAATTAGTTTTTCCAAGGAAAAAATAAATTTTAAAAGTTGATACACATAGTTTTGTAGGTTAGTTTTGCAGGCCATTGTAGTACCCACAACACAAGCTCAGCTTAGCTTGGGGCTAGATGATGCTGTATGAATTGCCCAGCATAATTCATTTACGTAAGTATATCGCTATCACCACATCACAATAGTCTCGCCATATTATAATAACAGAGTGAGCGGTATGGCATAGACCACCGACCATTCCTGCATCAATATCTGATAGATTTAATGTAGCCATAGATTAAGTTCTTAATGCAAATCCTTTGAGACGTTGCTCTTTTGATAGATTTCGCAAACGCTCCGTTTCTTTTAGATCTTATCTAATGGTCTTACGGTAATTTAGAAACAATACTGATATTTTACGAAGATAGGATAGATAGATTTAGGAGAGACGTATACAATTGCATTGTTATCTATGTACTTGTAAGTAAGAACAAAAATGTTGTATGGCTTACTGGATCACTGCATAAAACCCTAGATCCTTTTTAGACTGTAGAATTCCTATGATCGAGAGCGCAGTGATGTCAGATAGTAAATTTAAATTAGAGATTTGATATTTGAAGTGTTTGTGTTTTTTTGCTTCAATGAAGAGAGCGTTTTTTTTTAATTTCCTTCCAAGTACACCCCCTTTACTTACTTGGAAATAAATTTAAAAAAAAATCTCGAGCCAAAATACGGTTTGAATACAAAACAATAATTCTCTGTATTTCTGCAGTTAGTAGGTAGTAAGCTATCATTTTACATCTACGTTGTTCTATTAACAAAATAAAACAAACTTTGTTTGTTGTAATTGTTAAAAAGTGCAAAAATAGTATGTTAAACGCGGACAAAGTCGCGGAAAGACGCTAGTTTTGTTTAAAAACAGTAAATAAAGCTAGGCTATGATTACTTCAAGGGGCCTCAATTGCCCGTATCTAACTGGTAGCACTACAAAATAACCATAGGATATTTGTATAGTTCAATACTCAAAGGTTACAGCTAACGTATTGGATTTTGTAGACAACTGGTGTTGGAGAAAATTAGCGAAGTACGATCACGCTTTTTCTCTGAAGGAAAAGGAACAAAGGTTTAAATAGGTGAGAAGAGATTTTGGAACACGATTCTTCACATAAATATTTCGTTAAATAGAGTATTGTTGATCAGATAGTTTATTTCTTCAACATGTTCAGTCTCGTCACAAGCTTCAGGTATTACAATAAAATTAATTGAAAATATTTTTGTAGGTAGGTACCTACATTTAACATTTCAATTACAGAATTTTGCACCAAGTTACGCAATTGAATACATAAATTCAATTTATTATAATTAATTGCGTTACAATTAATAAAATTAATAGGGTCAATTTGTTATACCAAAAGAAGCTGCTAATCAGTAACCTATTAACTTGAAGGAATGTATCAGGCGGAATACAAAACGCTAACCATACTCCAACCAGTTATCTATCCCCGTTGCCGCTAACCTATCATTGCGTCTAGGCACTATTATTTGTGCTATAGTTCTACATATACAGTTCCTATACCTATAGCCTTTATAATGGTTCTACATATACAGTACCTATAGCCTTTATAATGTTCTAGGTACAGACTGGGACCTAAGCTGACCCTGGGGCCGGGCGTCCTTTCGCAATGTTGGTATTTGTGCTCTAAGCCTCTAATGCAGGTTTTTAGTGCTCTACCTGTATTGATCATTCAAATGCCTTTCCTTTTTTTATATTTTATTTTATGAAACCCGCCGAAAACGGGGCGGCTCTCTAGTTTATTTATACACTGAGAACGTGTTAAAATATTATTGCGATGCAAATTTATAATTTTTTGTATCTAATTGAATTAAAAGGTCTTAGGTAGTTGATACGTAAATGTTTAACCGTGTTTTTTTCATATTAGTAATTTATCTTTGCGGAAATCGTAAAGATCTAAGAAGATATATTTATAATTGCGCACCTAAAAAGGTATGTTAGGTACATGTAAATAAACGTGTTCCTCGGGTTATGTATTGGCATTTAGGTAATTTGATTTCCTGGTTGTCTTAGATAATGTTATTTCTATGGCAAATGGTCCAAAATACCCAACCCTCTAACCCTCTTATTCCTAATGGTCTTCGCACTTTAAATTATGTCAATAGAAGAAGACAGAGTAGTCCGGTCAATTTAGACATCCAAGGTTACAAAAATTCCCTCTAGGCTGAATATTGGTAGGATTGTTCAATACGCTATTATAAAGGAAATGTGAGAAGTCCTCATCGATCCAGCACGTGCAAAAAAATTTACTTGGGGTCAAAGGTCACAAAAACGGGTTTTTCGCGATTTTCAGCAAAACGGTAGGTAACCTCACCTTTTAGTCTAATTTGACCGGACTAAGAGAGAGAAATAACAATGCGTTAACTTAGCAGACAATCTTACTATCCTAACTTACTATTATAATAAATTAGCGACCCGCCCCGGCTTCGCACGGTTTTATTATACGTATAAACCATCCTCTTGGATCGCTCTATCTATTAAAAAAACCACATCAAAATACGTAGCGTTGTTTTAAATATTTAAGCATACAAAGGGACAGAGAAAGCGACTTTGTTTTATACTATGTAGTGATAATGGGTAAGTCTCTGTGAATGTTTTATAAGTAATCTTTGTAACTTGTTACTTAAGTTGTTTAAATTAAATTTGGTACTTAAGTATGTAGATAATTTAGGACCTAGAATAACACATTGGATATTAAAATTTGTAAATTTTAACCTCTGAGGGGTTAAATAGGGTGGTAAATTTAGTATGGAAAATTATTTGTTCTTGGTTTGATTCACTCAAAACTCGGTATTAATAAACTGCTAAGTAGGTAAATAATTAACCCCCTCAGAGGTTAAAATTTTCAAATTTTAATAGTCTTTAACCTATTCTAGGTCCTAAACTATCTACATACCAAATTTCATTTAAATAACTGAAGTAATTACGGAGATTACTTATAACAAACATACACACAGACTTTCCCATTTATTATAATAGTAAGATAAGTAAGGATATACATAAAATATTTTGTATCTAAGTAATACCTAGTTGGTAAATTTTAATAAACAGAGCATCAAACTTTCACAGATAAGTAGTTAGTAACTTCAAGAACGCATTGTGTTCGAGTGTGATGCAAAATGTATGCAAAGTTATTCTTTCTTACCTATATAAACTATAAAATACTAGCATATAAAACAAATGGTCTGACTGACTGACGATCTACAAAAATAATAGCAACATCTTTTGTGTGAAAAAATTACAAGCGAGACAAAATATCAAACCGATAAAATTTAATAGGAATGTTGATAGGGAATGCGTGTGCATGCTAGTGGTTTTTTTTTCACTTCTTCCACTAGTAGAATAACAATTGTGAAATGAAAAGAAAAATAATTAACCCTTATAATCACTACATAGTATAAAACAAAGTCGCTTTTTCTGTCCCTATGTTCCTTTGAGTGCTTAAATCTTTAAAACTACGCAACGGATTTTGATGCGGTTTTTTTAATAGAAAGAGTGATTCAAGAGGAAGGTTTATACGTATATAATAACCGTGCGAAGCCGAGGCGGGTCGCTAGTTATATAATAAATCAATCATCCATCTGCATGTAGTACCTTCCCATAAAACAAGGGGTAGGGGGTAGTTTTGTAAAAAAATATAAAACATGTTTGATTATATTTTACTATGTTTATTGAAACCGAATTTAGAATCAAAATTAGATTAGCCATGTGTTTTTAAATTTCATCTAAATATGTAAAGTAGATACAAATAAAAGTAATATAGGTAACAAACATTCACACACTTTTATATTTAATACTAGTTGTGGCCCGCGGCTTCGCCCGCATGGACATTTAATTGTCGAATTTCAGAAATTTACTGCAGGCCTCCTAGGGATAGATTCTTAAAAATAAAAAATATGTGTCTAATTATTTACTTTGCAGTTTATTTATACCGATATGAGAGTCACATATTAACTTCTTGTCTTTACTGACTAGAGTAACTTACTTTTATAATTTTTTTTTATTGTTTAAAACGTCAAAACTAATCTGTATGTTAGATTAGTTTTGGTAGAGTCAATATTAGTTTGTTTTCACAGTAGTTAATTTTCTTTAAGATGGCCGCGCAGCAGAGCGAGACCCTCTAGCACAGGTATAAAATTACTTAAAAGAGGGTCCCATACCACTGAAATGTACTAGATTAAGTTAAAGAAATAAAATATTTTGTATTTTGTACACACACACAGACTTTCCAATTTATTACGAAAAGAAGATATTAGTAGGATTTAAGAGTGATACTTAAAACAATAGAGGTAAATAAAGTCGCGGATGTTTGATAGTCGTGGGGAATAAATAATAGCTAGGCCTTAACGAAGTACCTATACACTAGCCAAACTCGATGTAGAATGTTTGTAAACAAACCACGACACTAAAAACTAAAATTCACTTGCTTGGCGTCGAATTTTAGATATGAGTATACGAAATATTTAGTGAAGGAAGGATCTTAAATTGACAAGTATGTAAATTGCATATAAAAAGGCGCGGCAACAGAGTGTACTTTAGGTTAAGTATGGGCGGTTTGTTTACTAACATTCTACATCGAGTTTGGCTAGTGTATAGTATTAACACTATTACAATGCTAATAAAATCTTTACCGTAACATAATGAACGTAGAATCATCTCTATATGATAATGAAGTGATAAATGCTATTCTTATTGAGATCTGTCAAGTTATTCATGAATCAGTTATGAATTTATGACTTATAAAGTTGAAAATTACTTCAAAAATAGGAGAAAGTGCTCATTTAGATTTGTAGTAATTTTAATTTTTTTTGCAGTTGAACCAGTTTTGATGTGTCTTTTTTATTTGAAAACTAGTGCTTCTAAGCTCCCATATAAACGTGGTCAAGATCTGACCAATTGTTGTATGATATAGGTATTATAATAATAATAATAATGCGATTTTATTTACTACATAGATGGTGTTTTTGTTCTTTGTTTCAAAGATTTTAAGGTCACTTTATATATTTTTTAAAACGCCTAATTATTCTTCTCTAGACACAACAAACACAAATATACACAACAATGATGACTGGAGTTTCTCTTTACAAACACACAAATTTTATATATTTATAATTCTACATAGTAGGACTCAGCCAGTTAAGATCTCAGTATTCAAGCCAGTAAAATATGACTTCCGATGTCGAATACAAATATCGCAATACCAGAACCTGTTTCTAGGATTTACGTAAATTTACAACTATGTTTAGGTGTTTTATAGATTATTTAGTAAGCCTACGTATTTAGGTTCCTTACTTACCTAGACCTAAAACCTCTTGAAACTACCGAGAATTAATAGGTCATTCGACATAACGAGTTTTGTATTCACGCTTTTGGAAAGTCAGTAGAACCAAACTAGAATTCTAACAATATTAGGTTTCAATTACTATATCTGTTAAAACGAAAAACATTTCGTTACAAATCGATAAGAATTTAGTGAAACATCCTTAGTTTTAGTAGACCGTAAACTTCTTACGCTATGCAACTAAATGCAAACGCATTCCACCTACACTTTGTCGATTCTAAAATTAAAATAGCAAGTCCGGCAACGCCCAGTGCCCGCCACAAACAAACGTCAAACTAAGCTGTCAAAAATTGGCGGGCTTCCTGCCACCCTTCCCGCCCTTGAAAACAACCGCTTACTTTTTTCACGCGCGATCGCAGCAAACGACTATAAAAACGGGCCGCAGCAAAATGAGAGCACACAGTAGCCTTCGAGCAGTCTAACAGAAGTGCACGATGAGATTTCTGGTTAGTTGAATCAAATTAAACTAATCATTCAATATAATAAAACAAACGAAAAATTTGTGATCAAGTGTTGAGTGAGCTATTTAGAATTTGTGGAAGTGGAACGCATTCGAATCCTGTTTTCGAATTTTGAAATTTTCGCGCTTCCGTGCTTTGTTTTACGCAACAATGGGAATAGTTTTGTGAAGTGAAGTTTATCAAGTCCATCGCCGATGGCCAAATATCTGGAGCTTGAGGCATCCCTATTTTAAAAATACTAGTGTCATCGTCAAATTATGACAGTTCAATATTCTGAGTTCGGAAAACCTCGAAAACATCTCGCTGTTGTTTTTCGCTGCTTCCGAGTAGTGTTGTGAAAGTATATCTGTCCCCAGATTGTCGCCACCGCCGTCCTCGCGTGCGCCGCAGCCGTGCCCTCCGGCTTGCTGGCGGCGCCCTACCACGCCGGCTACGGCGCCCCGCTGGTGCACGGCGCCGCGCTGGCCCACGGCGCCCCGCTGGTGCACGCCGCCGCGGCCCTGCCCACCATCTCCCCCGGGGACCTGGCTGCTGCCTCCATCGACGCTCACGTCGAGCAGTCCGACCATGTCCGCGCCGCTGTAGACGCACACCGTGAACTGCACGACCAGGTCTTTACATCCTTTCTTCTTTTATTTGTACTACAACGATCTAACTAAAATTTGTACTGTCTTCCGATAATCTTAAGGTCCATATAAATCTGAACACGGCGATATTAAATCATATCTTCATTTCTCAATGCAATAGTACACAATTAATTGATGGTGTCTTTTCCGAGCAGGCTTCCGAGCTCCAGGGACAGGCCATCAACGCCGCCGAGGACCACTCGTGGCAGGCCGTAGACGCCGCCAAGACCGCCCAGGCTCAGCTCGACGGCGCCGCCGCCGGTGTTGCCCCCGTGCTCGCTAAGCAACTCGTCGGCCACGGTGCTTACGCCGCTCCCGCCATCCACGGTGCCTACGCCGCTCCCGCCATCCACGGTGCCTACGCCGCGCCCGCCATCCACGGTGCCTACGCCGCGCCCGCTCTCGGCCACGCTGCCTACGCCGCGCCTGCCTACGCTGCCAGCAAGACCGTTGTCTCCCAGTCTTTGAGCCAGAGCCACCCCAGCGCTCTGATCCACTCCGCCCCCCTCGTCCATTCCGCCCCCCTGGTTCACGGCGCACACGCGTACGCCGGTTACGGACACGCATGGTAAACTGTGATACTCGATATAACTAGGTAAAACAAAGTCAATACTCATTTCGGATTTTTGTAAATAATAAATTATAAAAAAAATGTATACAGGCAGGAAACGAGGATGTGTGAATAAATGAAAATAGTAATTTATACGTAGACGTTTGTTTTTCATTTCCTATTCCTTCTTTTTGGGGCTAAATGATATTCTCTTATCTCAAATAGCATATTTCGTAACACTTTTGCAAAATCACAATTTGACAATAAGTAAGCTTGAATACAAAATAACCGTTGAAAAGAAGAAAGTTTAACATTTTAGACATATTTTCTAAAATCACGATGTAATTTCCATTTCCATACGCAGAGAGAAGTCACATAGGAATACATTAAGAACTAAAGTCCAAGTGAACTGGGTCAATTCGAATCATGCCGTAACTTAGAATGAAATGTTCCTTCGAACACGACTGGGCTGAATAATCCATATTATTTATTGCTATCATTAGCAGTTTGTCATGAAAACGTCAAAGAAATATTCGAAAATAGTTCCGACTAGATAACGGAAAGCAAATCCATACAGTATTAGGTACCTCCTACCTATAATAAGGTGAACCAAAAGGTACATACTTTTAATCAAGCATCAATTGCACTTATTTAACTTGCCAAGTAATTTTGGTAATTGTGACGATTTAAGAATTAGGATTTACTCAGTGCAGTTGTACAAACGAGTTATAGAAAAAAAACAGAAAAAAAAGGACGGCTTTCTACTAATACAATACTGCAAATGTATAGCCAGTGTCATTTGGGATGATTTAAGGATTCTAGAGACTCCATTATATCCAAATATGGTTAAGCGTAGGTAAGTATTAATGTTTTGTTAAATAAAACAGATCTACATTACATACATGAACACTGAACTCATTACAAACCTTTTTAACTGCGGTACCAAAATAACTAGGCTATAGAAAAAACCGGAATTCATTGACTTTGACCTTGAATACTTCTTTTTTTTCAATAAGTTATATATGAAACACTAAAGTTAGACATAGTAGTGAAAATACCATGTCAGTTTCAAGTACTTTTAATAAATATACCAGGCTACCATAAATACAGATAGATATATAATTTATTGAGGTGTTTAATGTGTACATAGTGTTCTTAAGCACGGACTTTATTTTTGAAGCTAGTTTACACGTAACAATCTGCTGTCTCTGATCACAAAGCTAATGGTAGATCCGCCACATCCAGAAGAGCCATCACGTGCAGCAAAAGCATTATACATAGCCCATATACCAGGGTGTTTGTTGGTCGAATCAATTTTAAATTATCAAGGAGGTTTTATTACTGAAAGGTTTTCATCAAATAAAGATCGTTACTGAAAACTAAGTTTTAAAAAGAAACTATAATGCAACGTGGACAATGTTTGACGCGTAGGAAAAGGGAGGGAAGACAGTAGTGCCGTTGAAAATAAAGACGATATGGGATGAGTTCCAATTCTATCAGTAACCTACTGCCATAGATTAAACTTTACTTTTACAATAAAATATTATACTTTTAAAATTACATAAACCTCTAGTGCCGCGGTCATTGACCTTTGAGGTCAATGTCCTTAACATAAGTTGCCCCTTAAATCACTCCTTCCTGGAATCTATAAGATAAACAATATTTTCATTTCAAGAGTATTCTGCTCATCACGCCGCAAAATCTCATCAGATCTTGTCCAAATTTTAATGACAGATGAATGTAGATTTTCTTTGACTCCCTTTTTACCCGTGGAGAAAGTACCACTTTTATCAAAAATCTGACGACAAATTTCTTTTTAATCTGTATACGAAGATTCGTCCGGATAAGTTGCAAAAATTAGTATCGGAGGAGAATGTACACACTAGGGCATGTAAACCGGTTATTCGGTTAATCGAAAAACCGGTTAACCGACTGATTTTACCTCGGTTTTTAACCGGGTTTTTTGGTCAGGAAAACCGGTTTTTTCGGTTATTATTTGTTTCTTCAAACTCAAGAATTTGTCCCTAATCTGTATTAAAATTGGGTCATAAAGAAAACTATTTAGTGTTATTATGCAGTGTATGCATAATAATATAATATTACGATCCATCTAACTATTTTATAACATTTAAGATTGTCATATGTAAATCTTACCAGATAGAGATTATTGAAGAAAAATATTTTCATCTACACTTCCGAGCTATAAACTGGAATCACTTCATCGCTGGTTTTTGCAGACCATATTTTACAGTTTCCATGCAATAAACTGTAGATTGTGGTATATTATTTTAAAGATAATTTTATTTGGTTTCAAACTCTTTCGATATCATATCGAAAAAAATGTTCATCATATGTCATGGAACGTGAAAACAAAAGACATAAATTTTTGGAACGAAACAAATTTTTCAAACTTCTCAATCCCTATAAAAACTGGGATTTGACACTGACAGTGAGGCAAAGACTCAAAGAAGCTAACTTGACCCCACAAAGGCCAGCAACGGGACCCAAATTGTCTACAGTGATCACTTAGATTGAGATATACAGCAATGGAGCCGAGTTTTGTTCGCGGACGAGACTAGGATGTGCCTGCATGGCAGCGATCGTCGACGGAGAGTCTACAGGAGACCGGGAAAGCGATACGCGCAATGCTGTATAGCGGAAACAGTGGCATATGGGGGTGGGTCTTGTATGATGTGGACGGGGATTTCAATTGAAGCTAAAACGGAGCTGGTATTTGTACCCGGTGGGGGTCGGGGAGGAGGACCAACCACAGAAAGGTATATCAACGACATTCTGCTGGGCCATGTACTCCTTTACGCCGGGTTTATTGGCGAAAATTTCCTGCTAATGCACGACAATGCCCGCTGCCACACCGCTCGTGCGACTAAACAGTACCTGGAAGAAGTCGGGATTCCCACAATAGACTGGCCAGCCGTCAGCCCTGACATGAACCCTATCGAACACCTGTGGGACGAGCTGAAAAGGCGGGTACGAGGAAGATCTCCAGCTCCGGCGTCAAAAGAAGACCTAAAAACTGCTTTTATCGAAGAGTGGCAGGAAATTCCACAGGATTCCATCAGGAAACTAATTAGGTCAATGAAAAACTGTTTACAAGCAGTCATTAGGGCCAGGGGGGGCAATACAAAATATTAAGCGGGAAATAACAAAAATTTTAAATAAAAATTTGATATTTTCGTATTACTTCTTATAAATTTAAACATCCACAACTTCAACCTATTGTAACAATTCATTAAATAAAGGTAGAAAACTTAATTAAATTTAAATAATTTTTATACCATTCGAAAGCTAACAAAATTTATTTTCAAATGGTATACACCAATCTGCAGTTTATTCCATGGAAACTGTAAAATATGGTCTGCAGAAACCAGCGATGAAGTGATTCCAGTTTATAGCTCGCAAGTGTAGAAGCAGGAGATCGGATTTAAAATGTTTTAAAGACATAAAGGAACTGTATTGACGATTGATAAGAAATATAGTCGATTGACAGATTGATTGAAATAAATGAACTATAACGTTCATTTATTTAAATCAATCTCTAGCTTACGGAGTTAGAAAGAAGGGCTAGAACTGTAGGGCTTGCAATCACCACGACCACGACAAAACTGAATACATCCACATGAAGCGCTACAAAAACACCCGTGTTAAACGTAAAGAGATGTAGGACGTAGATGTGGGACATGTGGTGTATAAGGGTGCTGCAAGCTTCAAATATCTAGGATGCACTATAACAGATACAGGTTATAGGGAAGATGAAATCAACATTCGCATCCAGAACACCTTGCGGTGCAGTGCAGCGCTTCATAAAGTGTTGACGTCCAGACTTCTGAGTCGAAGCACCCAAAATTCGAATATATAAAACTGTTATACGTCCTATTCTGATCTACGGGTGCGAAGCCTGGACGTTGACGCTGAAAGAAGAAAACAAACTCCTCGTGGCTGAGCGTAAGGTGCTGCGTAAGATCTTTGGTCCGACCAGACGAACAGATGGAACATGGCGACAGGTTGTGTCCCAAGGGTGAAAAAAAGGATGAAAAAAAGAGTCTTTAAAGACATTTACAAGGGTAGGCAACGCGCGTGTAATGTCTCTGATATGCAGGCGTCCATAGGCTGCGGTAACCTTTTTCCATCAGGCGGGCCGCATGCTGTTTGCTTACTTGGTGGTATAAAAAAATACTGTAGGTGGTACATTTCTGTTACTATCGACAACATTATATGTTTTAATCATAAGAAATGTGATTTAAGTCAAATTAATGAGTCCTTAGATAAATATAAGTACATTTGAATACAGGTTTTATTGTTTTAATTCGTCTTGTAGAAAATAACCGAAATCACCGAAAAAACCGGTTTTCACCGGTTTTGAAATCATAATAACCGAATTAACCGGTTTTCAAAATAACCCGGTTTTTACATGCCCTAGTACACACACAGAAACGATTATTTTCCCAGAGTTGAAGAAGTTATTTTGGTAAAGCGTGCTCCATTTTAGGCCTTATATTTATGTTCTTAAGTGAGATAGTGACCAAATGCTCAGATATTTTGAATAAAATAAGTTGTAAATGAACACAATATATTAAAATCAAGCTGCCAATACTAATAAAATATATTTTTTTTAATATGTGAGATAGTATAGGTACACTATAAATAAGAAGGAATAAGATTGCATGAACAATGAGCATACAAGGTTAGATTATAATAGCCTTGGGAACTATGTATTTGGACTTTCATGTCCAAGTTGCATAAAATACAAGACACCACCGTACCACCGTATACACATAAAAAACTTACAAATTAATAGAACTAGTTTCAAAAAATCATCTAACAAAAAGAAGGTAAAAAAACATAGGTTACTTTTCATAAATTTTCAAGCGGGTGAAGCCGCGGGCCGGGCACGGCATTAGCAGTAATCTATACATTGTGGTGGTTTCAGATATGGTATGGTTTCTACAAAACTTATATGATTTGAGTTTGGAGGTCACAGAGCTACCTAAAGGTTATGCTTTCTTTTATTATCCTCGACCGATTTCCCATTTATTTGCGATCGGCCTTCCTTGTCCCTTTTCTGAAACTGTGATACTCGATATAACTATGTAAAACTACAATACATACATCAATAATAATATAATTACATATATCAATACTTCGTTATCTTACATCTAAACAATTTAATAAGATGAAGGTTTTAACCGTACGGAAGTATTTATTGTAAGAGCTGTTCTCTTTACTTACTCAAAAAACGTGTTTAACAAAACGTAATTCAATACTCTGAGATGAATGGATCGCATTGTAATCTTACTATTATCTTACTTCTTACTATTATAATAAATGGGAAAGTCTGTGTGAATGTTTGTTATAGATAATTTTTGTAACTACTTAAGTTATTTAAATGAAATTTGGTATGTAGATAGTTTAGGACCTAGAATAGGACATATGCTATTAAAATTTTAACTGGCTTTAACCTCTGGGTTAACGCCAGTTACCCGTTAGTAGAACACCAGGGGTTAAAAAGGGTAGTAAAGTTTGTATGGAAAATAATTTTTCCTTTGCTCGATTCACTCAAAACTCGGTATAAATAAACTATGGAGTGAATAATTAAACACGTATTTTTTATTTTTACACAATAACACCTAGGGGGTGTGCAATAAATTTCTGAAATTTGTATCAAAAAAATAACTCTAGAACGCGGGCGAAGCCGCGGGGCGCATCTAGTCAAGAATAAAATAACTGTTGTGTATGTTGTGTTGTATACTTTAAGTATTAATAGAAAATAAACTAAATAACCTACTTATAATACCTATTTATTATTTCTCTATGATTGTAAATAATGAAAAAGGCTTTAGTGAGTTGATAGTTTCGTAAATATTTTAGGTATGTAATTTTTGTCTTACATAAATCAAATTTATATAAAATTGTTAATTTTTGTTTTTTGTGCGATTGAGATGGATGGTAAATTTTTTGAGGTGTCATGACATTGGTGTTCTTGTAAGTCCGGAACCGCCCAGTGACCGCCAAAATAAAAGTCAGACATCTGTCAAAAATAGCGGGCTTCCTGCCACCCTTACCGCCCTTGAAAAAAACCGCTTACTATTTTCACGTGCATTCGCAGCCGCAGCAAACGACTATAAAAACGGGCCGCAGCAAAATGAGAGCACACAGTAGCCTTCGAGCAGTCTAACAGAAGTGCACGATGAGATTCCTGGTTAGTTGGATCAAATAAAACTAATCATTCAATATTATAAAAAAAACTAAAATAATGTGATCAAGTGTTGAGTGAGCTATTTCGAATTTGTGGAAGTGGAACGCATTCGAATCCTGTTTTCGGATTTTGAAAATTTCGCGCTTCCGTGATTTGTTTTACGCAAAAACGGGAATAGTTTTGTGAAGTGAAGTTTATCAATTCCATCACCGATGGCCAAACATCTGGAACATGGGGCATCCCTATATTAAAAATACTAGTGTCAATGCAAATCCTGACAGTTCTGAGTTCGAAAATCCTCGAAAACATCACGATGTTGCCTTTCGCTGCTTCCGAGTAGTGTTGTGAAAGTATCTCTGTCCCCAGATTGTCGCCACCGCCGTCCTCGCGTGCGCCGCAGCCGTGCCCTCCGGCTTGCTGGCGGCGCCCTACCACGCCGGCTACGGCGCCCCGCTGGTGCACGGCGCCGCGCTGGCCCACGGCGCCCCGCTGGTGCACGCCGCCGCGGCCCTGCCCACCATCTCCCCCGGGGACCTGGCTGCTGCCTCCATCGACGCTCACGTCGAGCAGTCCGACCATGTCCGCGCCGCTGTAGACGCACACCGTGAACTGCACGACCAGGTCTTTACATCCTCCGTTCTTTTATTTGTACTACAACGATCTGACTAAAATTTGTATTGTCTTCCGATAATTTTAAGGTCTATATAAATCTGAACACGGCGATATTAAATCATATCTTCATTTCTCAATGCAATAGTACACAATTAACTGATGATGTCTTTTCCGTGCAGGCTTCCGAGCTCCAGGGACGGGCCATCAACGCCGCCGAGAACCACTCGTAGCAGGCCGTAGACGCCGCCAAGACCGCCCAGGCTCAGCTCGACGGCGCCGCCGCCGGTATCGCCCCCGTGCTCGCTAAGCAACTCGTCGGCCACGGTGCCTACGCCGCACCTGCCATCCACGGTGCCTACGCCGCACCTGCCATCCACGGTGCCTACGCCGCTCCCGCCATCCACGGTGCCTACGCCGCTCCCGCCATCCACGGTGCCTACGCGCACGGCGCCTACGCCGCCGCGCCCGCCCTCGGCCACGCTGCCTACGCCGCTCCCGCCTACGCTGCCAGCAAGACCGTTGTCTCCCAGTCTTTGAGCCAGAGCCACCCCAGCGCTCTGATCCACTCCGCCCCCCTCGTCCATTCCGCCCCCCTGGTTCACGGCGCACACGCGTACGCCGGTTACGGACACGCATGGTAAACTGTGATACTCGATATAACTAGGTAAAACAAAGTCAATACTCATTTCGGATTTTTGTAAATAATAAATTATAATACAGGCAGTAAACGAGGATGTGTGAATAAATGAAATGAGTAATTTATACGTAGACTAGTTTTCATTTCCTATTCCTTCTTTTTGGGGCTAAACGATATTCTCTTGCTGAGAGACCAAGATCGAGCATATTTCGTTACACTTTTGCAAAATACCAATACGTCAGTAAGTAATCTGAAATTCAAAATAACAGTTGAAAAGGAGAAAGTTTAACATTTTAGACATATTTTCTAAAATCACAATGTTATTTCTATTTCCATAAGCAGAGAGAAGTCACATAGGAATACATTATTAAAGTCGAAGCGAAGTGGGTTAATTCGAATCGTGCCGTAACTTAGAATGAAATGTTCCTTCGAACACGACTGGGCTGAATATTCCATATTATTTATTGCTAGCAGTTTGTCATGGAAACGTCAAACGAAAAAAATCAAATGTTCCGAATAGACAATGATAGGCGATTAAAAACAGTAGTATTAGGCACTAGGTGAACCAAAGGTATCTATTTTAAAGTCAAGCATCACGTACGTACGTCAAGCGTCAAGTACTTGCCTATACACTTTACGTTTTAACGTGCTATCTTATTTTGGTAATTGTAACGGGTTAAGACTTAGTATATATCAAGTGCAGTTGTAAACGAATTATAAAATAGAAAAATCACGAGAGCTTTCTATTTTTTACATGTGTATAGCCAGTTTCATTTGAGATATTATAAGGATTCTAGCGATTCTATATATCCAAATATTCATGTTTTGATGAAATATATAAAACCTACATACATATATAAACCCTGAACTTATAAAGTACAAACCTTTTTAAATGCGGTACCAAAATAAATTAATTGTAGAAAAAACCGAAATTCATAGACTTCGACCTAGAATACTTCTTTTTTCATTGATTAGCACGTATACCACCAAAGATAGACTTACGAAATAACCATGTCAGTAGGAATTATCTTTAATTAATATATGTACCAGGCTACCATAAGTTCAGGTAGATAGATATCATTTATTGAGTTTTTAACGTGTACATCGTGTTCTTAAGCATGAGAATTTACTTTTGAAGCAACTTTATACGTAACAATCTGATGTTTCTGATCACTAAGCTTTTTGTACGTTCTGCCACATCCAGAGCCATCTGCTGCAGCAAAAGCATTATACATAGCCTATACCTATGCCTATACCAGGTTGTTGGTCAAATCATTACGAAGAAAATAATTTACCAACTACCATACCTCTAGATTCAGGGAGAAATTTAAAGCCATTATCAAAATTAAACCTAACTATCCGTGTCGGTGTCAATGTACGATCCACATTATTATATTATTAAACTTTTCTTTTAAATTCAATATTACTACTTTACTTTATTTCACTTTTGACCTCTAGCGCCGCGGTCACTGACCTTTGAGGTTAATGTCCAAACATAAGTTGACTCTCTAGTCAAAAAAAAATATATCCCCCAAAAATTATATATAAGTAAAATAAATTAGTGGCTCCTCCACGAATCCATAAGAGAAAACATTTTTTTTTTCAATTCTGGTAATCACGTCGGAAATCCTCATCAGATCTTCACCAAATTTTTATAGGACTTGAGCGTAGACCCAAGCTCATTTTTACCCGTGGATGAAGTGATAGATATGAAGACCTACAATTTTACGCAATGATAGCAACAATACAATAAAAAATATATACAGGTTGTCCGAAACTCAATGTCAAGCCGAAAACAGAGAACAGGCACTTCATGACTGACTACCCAGAAATACCAGAATTATAGAGAGTCTATATTCAATGGTTTCCAAGTTTTAGGCTTTTCATTAAAAATATAAATAGATGTAAGAAAAACATTGAGCAATATTCGTTTTTGCCCACATACGAAATAAATATAATTATTCAACGAGTTAAAAAGTAAGTAATCTGAATTTAGAATATTAAACTGCATTTCAATAGTTAATAGGTTATTGACATTTTATAGTTTTACTTATGATATGATACTTCTCTCGCTGGTCGAGACAAAAACTAGAATAATTGATTCGAGAGCTACTGTTTTTTGTGCATTTTTAAACCCTCGCTACATCATCAGTCAACTTTGGAGCCACTTGTTGAACATAAATGACTTTTTGGTTAATAACATGCAGAAGCACGGGAAAATTTCATCAAAATAACCAGAATATATAAGTTTATTTCGGGAAAGCGTGTTCCATCTTAGACCATATTATCTTTAAATACTTAAGTGAGATAGTGGCGAAACGCTTAACCATGTCCAATAAAACTAAATTGTATAAGAACACAATAAAATATTCAAATCAAGCCGCAAAATCTAGCAGTCTGAAGTTAGCTCAATTGTTTCAATTATATTTAATAGTATTGAGTTTTAATTTGTTTCTATTGTAAATTTTCATTGTTATTAAATTACGATTCAGCCACCAATAATAAAAAGTACTTATCTGTTTATTTCCTATCAAAATAATAAAAAATTGAATAAATATGTTGGATAATCACACATCAGCCCCAAAGTTATCTAACCAAAGCTTGTGTTATGGGTACTAGATAATTGATATATAGATAAACTGTAAAAAAGAACTCATTTTATGAACTATGAGCATACAAGGTTAGATTATAATAGCCTTGGAAACTATGTACTTGGACATTTATAATTTCCAAGTTGCATAAAAAAACAAGACACCAAGAAACAATTTAATAAACATGAAACTTATAAAAAAACTAAAAAAGTACTTGAAAAGCACTAGCACTTATAAAAAATCGTTTAACAAAAAAACAGGCCACTTTTCATAAATTTTTCACGCGGGTTTAGCCGCAGGGCTCATAAAGTAATCTATACATCGTGGTGGTATTACAATTTCGAAGCGCCTTCGTTATCCTACATCTAAATTATTTACTGAGATGAGGATTTGACCGTACGGCTAGCATTTATTGATAGAGCTATTATCATTGCTTACTCACAAAATGTGTATAACAAAACGTAATTTAATAGTCTAAGATGATCGCATTGTAATCGATAATAACTGTTATGTAGTTTACGTATGAATAGAAATGTATTTTAAATTAACAGTAACAAAAAATTTTGTCCTATAAATGAAATGAAATTAATTTTGTTATTTCTTGTTTTTTTATGCGATTGAAATGAATGGTAGTATATGTTTTCCAGATGACACAAGGGCCCGCATTCCACTAAGTCGCTTCACCATTACAATAGTAGTAGTATTGTAATGTATTGTATTATGTATATCAGTCATCTAGTACCCATAACACAAGCTCTGCTTAGCTTGGGGCTAGATGATGCTGTGTGGACTGTCCAGAATTATTTATTTATTTATTTATTATTTATCGTGTCAAAATGACAGTGTTACACTCTTTTTGGTACACTACTAACACAAACTTTTTGAAGTTCATTCATATCTATGATGATTACGTACGACATTAAAATAATGAAAGTATCTTCAAGCGCAATAAAATAGTAGAATTCCAAATGCAAAAACGTCATATTAGCCATCTTGATAGTATGACCTGTGGTATGACGCTATTGAGACCTTTGTTTTGAAATTAGTGGAATTTGGCCCAAGGTGTCATGACATTAGTGTTCTTAGCCATAGGGAACCCCCCTATTCTACTATTTCGATTCTAGAAAGTAATCTAGCTAGTCCGGAACCGCCCAGTGCCCGCCAAAAGTCAAACAGTTGTCAAAATTTGGCGGGCTTCCTGCCACCCTTACCGCCCTTGAAAAAGACCACTTACTTTTTTCACGCGCGTTCACAGCAAACGACTATAAAAACGGGCCGGAGCAAAATGAGAGCACACAGTAGCTTTCGAGCAGTCTAACAGAAGTGCACGATGAGATTTCTGGTTAGTTTAATCAGATAAAACTAATCATTCAATATAATAAAACAAACGAAAATAATGTGATGAAGTGTTGAGTGAGCCATTTAGAAGTTGTGGAAGTGGAACGCATTCGAATCCTGATATGGATTTTGAAATTTTCGCGGTTCCGTGATTTGTTTTACGCAACAATGGGAATAGTTTAGTGAAGTGAAGTTTATCAAATCCATCGCCGATGGCCAAATATCTGGATCATGAGGCATCCCTATTTTGAAAATATTAGTGTCAACGTCAAATTATGACAGTTGAATAGTTCTGAGTTCGGAAAACCTCGAAAACATCACGCTCTTGTTATTCGCTGCTTCCGAGTAGTATTGTGAAAGTATCTCTGTCCCCAGATTGTCGCCACCGCCGTCCTCGCGTACGCCGCAGCCTTGCCCTCCGGCTTGCTGGCGGCGCCCTACCACGCCGGCTACGGCGCCCCGCTGGTGCACGGCGCCGCGCTGGCCCACGGCGCCCCGCTGGTGCACGCCGCCGCGGCCCTGCCCACCATCTCCCCCGGGGACCTGGCTGCTGCCTCCATCGACGCTCACGTCGAGCAGTCCGACCATGTCCGCGCCGCTGTAGACGCACACCGTGAACTGCACGACCAGGTCTTTACATCCTTTCTTCTTTTATTTGTACTACAACGATCTAACTAAAATTTTGTATTGTCTTCCGATAATCTTATGGTCCATATAAATCTGAACACGGCGATATTAAATCATATCTTCATTTCTCAATGCAATAGTACACAATTAACTGATGATGTCTTTTCCGTGCAGGCTTCCGAGCTCCAGGGACGGGCCATCAACGCCGCCGAGGACCACTCGTGGCAGGCCGTAGACGCCGCCAAGACCGCCCAGGCTCAGCTCGACGGCGCCGCCGCCGGTATCGCCCCCGTGCTCGCTAAGCAACTCGTCGGCCACGGTGCCTACGCCGCCCCCGCCATCCACGGTTCCTACGCCGCGCCCGCCATCCACGGTGCCTACGCCGCTCCCGCCATCCACGGTGCCTACGCCGCTCCCGCCATCCACGGTGCCTACACCGCTCCCGCCATCCACGGTGCCTACGCCGCGCCCGCTCTCGGCCACGCTGCCTACGCCGCGCCTGCCTACGCTGCCAGCAAGACCGTTGTCTCCCAGTCTTTGAGCCAGAGCCACCCCAGCGCTCTGATCCACTCCGCCCCCCTCGTCCATTCCGCCCCCCTGGTTCACGGCGCACACGCGTACGCCGGTTACGGACACGCATGGTAAACTGTGATACTCGATATAACTAGGTAAAACAAAGTCAATACTCATTTCGGATTTTTGTAAATAATAAATTATAATACAGGCAGTACAAGAGGATGTGTGTGAATAAATGAAAATGGTAAATTATACGTAGACTTTTTTTTATTTCTTTTTAAAAGCAAAACAATTTTTTTCTGATTTACACCAGATAGACCAAGTTTCAGTATGTCCCGTTTGATATTTTCAAAATCAATTTATATGTTTTTCTTAAGCAAATCAAAATGGCTGTAACATTGGAATACATTCCTAAAGTCCAAGTGAATCGGGTCAATACGACTCGTGCCGTAACTTAGAATGAAATGTTCCTTCGAACACGACTATGCTGATTATTCCAAATTATTTATTGCTATCATTAACAGTTTGTCATCAAAACGTCAAACAAAAGATGTAGAGAAACAATTGAAAACAGAATTAGGTAATACAGTCACTCGATCGCCACAGTCGCCACTGTGCCGACGACGACGCCGCGTGCGTGAAGCGTATATATGAACCTATTATTTTACTGTTATTGGATAACATAATACTGTAGA
Organism: Eupithecia centaureata; assembly: GCA_944547425.1. Taxonomy (NCBI): domain Eukaryota; kingdom Metazoa; phylum Arthropoda; class Insecta; order Lepidoptera; family Geometridae; genus Eupithecia; species Eupithecia centaureata. The sequence goes on from OX155706.1 coordinate 5,678,508, forward strand.
TTCACGTACCTATTACGAAGACCAGGTCCTCGTATTATGTTCTCTGTACCTGTTACGAATACAATGTGATTTTTCGAACCTTGATCAAAAGAAATGTGCGGATACACGACACATATTTATCGGTAAAAATCGTGATGAAAAAAATTATATGTTATTTATCTCAAAAACAAAGCAGTTTTAATATTTTTTAAAATGAAGACTACTTCATCTGGTTTTTTCTTCGTTTCTTTTTGAGTAAATGGTGTATTTTATTCGAAGTAGTCTCATTTGAAAGCTAGATAGTTTACCTAGCTAATAAAATAAATAAAAAAATACAAATACTATATATAAGCGTAGTAAAAACAGTATTTTTTTAGAAATAAGACAAAAAAAAAACGATTTTTATTTTATTTTTTCTCTGTAACTTTAAAACTGGGTAATTAAGGTGTACTTTTTTGCATGTTGTATTAAACTTCATAATTTATTCTACAAATCCTTCAAAAACTGGGGGTCTATCTCTTTCCGTTGTCATGTTATTCACCATTTAAATTAGCTACTTTGTGCCATTTAGATTAAATCAGTTGAGATTCCTGTTGATATCTGTACTTGACTTGTGTTTATAAAAAATAACATAATTTTTTTTTATCTCGGTTTTGATCGATAAATATGTGTCGTGTATCCGCAAATTTCGTTTGATCATGGTTCGAAAAATCACATTGTATATTAGTCACAACTCTAGTAATAGGTGACCAAAACATACCTTTTTAAGACTAGCATCACTTGCAATTTATTAATTTTGGTTTATGCAAAACGAGTTAAGAATTTGCATTTGTCCAATTCTTAAAACGAAACTCAACTAACAAAATAATTTATTAATGATTTGGCGTATTTTAAAATACTATAAAATACTTAAATGCTATAAAATAAACATTATCAATGCAGTCTAAGTCTTTATTGAGTACGCATTATTATCAATAAAGGTACGGGTCTAATCTTTATTAAATTCATATTGGACCAAATAAGATACAACAGCTTTCAATAAAAAAAAATCGTTATAATGTACACACGATAACGGTTTTATTGTATTTTATTTTGATATTTTTATATCTGTACACAGATATAAAAATATGTCCGAATTGAGAATCTCATCCTGTAATTAAAAGCGACTGAAAAAAAAGAATACGTGGTTCGTGCAAAGGGTAAAACACGCAAATCGATTAGTGATAGAAAAAAACCGGAACTTATTGACTTGAGACCTTGAATACTTGTTTGCCTACTTATAAACTAGTGTCTTTTATCAGTGGGGTGTGGCGTGTCAGTAAAAAAACTTATCAATTGATACTTACATACATTTGAGACTAGTAATCTCGACATGGACGATAAACTAATGGGTTTTATGAGTTTACTAGAGACTCGCCCCGGCTTCGCATGGTTTTGTTATAGGTATAAACCTTCCCCATGAATCACTCTATCTATTTAAAAACCGCATAAAAATCCGTTGCGTAGTTTTAAGATTTAAGCATAGGTACATAGGGACAGAGAAAGCGACTTTGTTTTTTACTATTTATGAGTTTATAAACGCGAGGTAATAATTATTTTTTGCCAATTACATAAAAAACGCCTAGGGCTTTTGCTGTTAATGTCAAAAAACCAGAGTGAATAAGTACCTTCTGGGAAAATCAGAATTATTACTCGTTCTTGGCATCTACGAAAAAAATATGGGTTTTAATGTGTTTATAAATGCGATGTAGGTAATATTTTTTATTTTGATAAATTCATAAAAAATACGTGCGTAATTATAATTACACAAAACAGGGTGAATAAGTTCCTTTTGCGAAAGCGTTTTCATCTTAGGCCATGTCTTCACTTGATAATATCAGATAGTGGCTAAACGCGCTCGATTAATTTTTACATTTTTGTATAAGAAATGATACAAAAATGTAATTAAACAAAAAAAATCAGGCCATCAGTGACAATAATAATTTAAAAGATATATTTCTTTAGAAATGGAAGGTAAGGCTTACTGTAAATGATAACTCATTGCGTGAACAATGAGCTTACAAGGTTAGATTATAATAACCGTGGGAACTATGATACATGTCTAAGTTTCATAAAAATCAAGAAACCAACAACCTATTTACGAAAAATTTAACTACTAAACTATAAAAGTAACAAAGTGTTACAAAAATACTGAATTTCAAAAAATCTTTTAGAAAATCTGTCTGTCACCGGGACTGGGGCTGGGGTTTTTGTTTTCCAAGTAGGCCATTTGGAAAACAAAAACGATGTTTCTTATTCGTTTTCATACTTAACCTTAACCTACTCTTCCCCGAAACTTCGATTTTCGTTTTAAGAATACTGGCCCTGGAATTTAACCATTTCGTGATAGGACAATAAATACTCACATATTTTGAGGCACCTTGTATTTAAGATTTTCTGTGTCCTAAAATTATGTATGTAAGAAATAAAATAAAGAGCCAGCGTCTTGGAGACGCTTCCCACTGGTATTGATATGGATCAGCTAATCTACCTTTAGTTTGCAACAGTCTGCAGTTAGCTCAATTGTTTCAATAGTAAACACTTATTTAAATTTGTTTTTACACTTTGATTATAACTTCTTTGTTGTTAATAAAAGATGTACTCAGGAATAGAAAAATGAAAACTAGTATAAACAATCGAAACCATCGAGCTAACTGTAGACGGTTGCAAACAGTCTAGAGGTAAAATGAGTAAGGATAAGGATTGTGACTGTTTACTTAAAGAGTAGACAGAACAATATATGAAAATGGGAGGCGATTGCGTGAACAAAGAGCAGCCAAGGTCAGATTAGTGAGAAGCCGTGGGAACATGCAGGCTTCGCTCTTGCAACACTGGCCGCCATGGCATTTCATGAGAACATAGGGAGATCATTGCTTCTATGTATTCGTTAATGCTTGCCCAGGTCGCTCAGTTCCACACTGACAATAAATAAATAAGAAACAATGCTGGACAATCCACACAGCATCATTTAGCAACAAGCTAAGCACAGCTTGTTTTGGGTACTAGATGACTGATATGGTTAATAAAATACATTACATAAGTACATATTTTTACAAAACCTGGAAAACACTCAGAGCCCCGGAAAAAATATTTACAGATCGTTCAAATATTTGTCCCAAGGCGGGAATCGAACCCGCAACCTCCTACATCGCAGACGGACCTTCGCCCACCGCGCCACCTCGGTCTTCAATACAATAGTTTGTAATCCCTAATACTGATAACTGATACTCTGTCTTGTGGCACTTAGTATCTACATACGTAACAATATAAAAACTATATTCCTAGCTATAATTCTAAACTAGAAACACGAGCTTAAGCCAACGCATTAAAGTTCAATATTTACAATCATTTGCGGTATCTATTAACATACAAACATAAAAACCAGTCAAATTGAGATCCTACTTATTTTTTGAGTTAAATAAATTTGCTCCTTATGAATAATTATAACTTGCGCGACTGATTGCTACTGAAAAGATGGAGGCGCTGCATCATAATTGCTAAAGCAGGTTTAACAAGTTGAAACAGAAGGATGATCTTTCCTGATTACATTCATCTTTTTATGAAGTCACTATTTGGTCCATAGTGGTAGGATATATGGACTCCTGTTTTTTGTTTCAAAATAAATATTTTTATTTATGAACTAGCGACCCGCCCTGAGTTCACACGGTTTTATTGTATGTACGTATAAACCTTCCTCTTGAATCACTCTATCTACTTATTAAAAAAAAACCGCTTCAAAATGCGAATGATACCCAGAATGATAGGTGGTTCAATAAAAATATTTATTTATAATATACTAGCGACCCGCCCCGGCTTCGCACGGTTTTATTATTCGTATAACCTTCATCTTGAATCACTCTACTCAAAAAAACCACATCAAAATCCGTTGCGTCGTTTTAAAGATTTAAGAATACAAAGGGACAGACAACGCGACTTTGTTTTATACTATGTAGTGATAAAATTAAATCATAACATGAATATTTTTATAAATATTTTCGAGTGATTACAGGTCATCCCGCAAAATATCCAGAAGGTTTTTACTTTTTGTATAAGAAACATCAATTATATCTTCTTAAATTATAGCTTCTAGGTTAAAAGATATCTTCACCAATAAAAAATCAAATGTAAAAGAAAATCGATTAGCGCTTTTTATATTTCTTGTCCTGCATAATGTATGTACTATATGTATACAGGGTGATTGGAAGGTGGGTGCAAAGCTCGTGGGCGAAGGTAGTGTGGACTATTTGGAACCATTTAAGCCATATTTGTCTAAGACGAAGTCTGACTGTTTCTTTTTTACCAATTTTTTATTGGTGGCAAGGAAAATACCTGAGGCCGATGCCAAAAAAAACGTTTTCAAAAAGTCGTTTCCCGCTATCTGTCTGTCTGACAGTCTGTCCCTATGTATGCGGATCTTTAAAACTACGCATCACTACATAGTATAAAACAAAGTCGCTCCCCGCTGTCTGTCTATTTGTCCCTATGTATTCTTAGATGTCTAAAACAAAGGATTTTGATGCGGTTTTTTTTAACAAACATATTGATTCAAGAGGAAGGTTTATATCACTATCACTACATATAAAACAAAGTCGCATTCTCTGTCCTTATGTCCCTTTGTATGCTTAAATCTTTAAATCTATGCAACGGATTTTGATGCGGTTTTTTTTAAATAGATAGAGTGATTCAAGAGGAAGGTTTATACGTTTTATAAAACCGTGCGAAGCCGGGGCGGGTCGCTTAGTGTATAATATGCCCGTGTGTGGGTCGCTAGTATGATAATAGTTCAGAGTTATGTTGTCATTTTGTTTGATTCTAAATAAATAAATAATTCCGGACAGTCCACACAGCATCATCTAGCCCCAAGCTAAGCAGAGCTTGTGTTATGGGTCTAGAACCCATAACACATGACTGATATAATTAATACAATACATTAAATAGATACATAGATATTCTTTATTATACATAGAAAACACCCAGACCAACGGAACACATTTTTGCATCGTACACAAATTTGTTCCGAGCCGGGAATCGAACCCGCAACCTCCTGCGTCGCAGGCGGACCTTCACCCACTGCGCCACATCGGTCGTCACGATTCTAAGACAAGCAAAATGACTGTATCTAGAAATAGTTCGTAAAACCGATCATATTCCGTTTTTGAAATGTGTAACACTATGACAGTGACACTGGCAGAGTCATAGCGGAAAATAAGAGGCGCGGGCGCCATAAAACAAAAAAAAACTTGGAAGTTTAAAGTAGACTTGACATTTCGTAAATCTATAACAATTGAGGATAAATAACTGGCTATTTGCGAGCCGGACATCGTGCAAGAAGGGTTCCTTACATCACTACATAGTACATATAAAACAAAGTCGTTTTTTCTGTCCCTATGTCCATATGTAGAGGTATGCTTAAATCTTTAAAACTACGCAACGGATTTTGATGCGGTTTTTTTAAATAGATAGAGTGATTCAAGAGGAAGGTTTATACGTATAATAAAACCGTGTGAAGCCGGGGCGGGTCGCTAATCACTACATAGTATGAAACAAAGTCGCTTTTTCAGTCTCTATGTCCCTATTTCCCTTTGACTGCTTAAATCTTTAAAACTACGCAACGGATTTTGATGCGGTTTTTTTAATAGATAGAGTGATTCAAGAGGAAGGTTAATACGTATAATAAAACCGTGCGAAGCCGGGGTGGGTCGCTGGTTATCTATAAAAACGGCCAAAAAATTAAGTCTGTTGTATGGGAGCCCCTTTAGATATTACTTTTATTGTATTTTAGTCGTTGTTTTAGCGGCAACAGGATTGGAGGAGACATCTATCAAAATTTCAACTGTCTAACTATCACGGTTCACGGTATCACTATATTTCTGATATTATTTTGATAATTATGTACCTATAGTATTAAATTTGACTTGTCTAAGTGCTCACCCAATTGATTGTTTAGACTGTTATAGTGTTTTCCTTTCTTTTTGTTTGTTTGCCCTGTATAAGTTAAAATAATAATTAATAATTAACGATACGATTGTTACCAGGCTTCCCTTGTGCGGGGGCCACCAGAAAAGTGTAACTAAAAATATTGTGGCAAATAAATGATTTTGTATTTTTTTTATTTTGTAAGCCTAAAGAAATAAAGATATTGATTTACTTGATTTACTTTACATTAGATACAGCCTGGTGACAGACGTTCAGACGGACGGATGAAGAACTAAGGTCCCGTTTTACCCTTTAGAATATCATGATTTAACAGGACTTTGGGTACGGAACCCTAAAACCGCAAACACTTGACATTTACCAATTTATGTAGGCAGGTTAAAGGAACCAGTACTCGATTTAATGTTCGATGTAAAACTAAGGAATATGTCTGTCTGTATGTCGCTTTTGTTTTACTTAAGAATTGTTACATATTAAATACCTCTGCGACGCAGGAGGTTGCATGTTCGATTCCTGCCTCGAGAAAATGTTGCTACGATCTGAAGAAAGTTCAGTTGTTATTTATACAAACAAAACAAATATAAAAATACAACAAACCAACAAATATAATAAAGAAATAATGCCTGACAATTCAAGCTAAGCAGAGCTTATGTTATATATGTACATACTTTCAATGTGAAAGGTGTAATAAGGAGTGAATGAAATCGTAAATCCCCGAGGGCAATTTTAGTTCTAAAATTGTTGAATAATATAAGATTAATTTCAATAACCATAAGAATAAACAACTATTCTTATGTCGAAACTAAGGAGCTAAGAATCCAAATGGCAAAAGTTTTCGAATACGCTCTTCTAAAATAGCAATCATAGTCAAAAGTCTCCGAGATCGAATCCGAAGGGATTCCCGATTAATTAAAATAGCCGTCCAGGTCAGACCTTGATTAAATTTATATTGGACAACATGAGAAGCTTGGTTCTGATCGAGACAGCCAGAAGAGCATACATTTAATAGGTCAAGAGGTCGAAGACCTATAGGTCATTCGGGGTACCCCAAGGAGCGACAAAGTTGAGGAAGACTTTGTGCCATCTACTGGACTGAAACGGGAAGAGTCCGGGAGAAGTCATTGTCAGTGTCAGTTCTCTGTTGCCAAAGGCCAATCACCACGCCAGTAAGTAATTATTTGTATGAGAAGCTTTCAAATAAAAAAAGAACTATGAAGATCGGTATACGTAGTAAAAAGTTATGAGGTAACACAAAACAATACAGTCCAATTGAGAATATCCTCCCTTTTTTGAAGTGGTTCAAAATGCGATAATAACAGTCCTCTCTTGTCAAATTTTAAGAACTAGAGACAAAATCTATGCTTCTCGATTCTTATCGAAGTCCATTTTGGTTAAAGCAACCAACCGGGACCACGTCTCTAAAACCGGGAATCAACCAAGACCTAGTATACTTAGTATAATAGATTACGACCACGATTATAGATATCATAGATTTGTCCTCAACCGTCAAAAAATAAAGGGAAGAGTTATCAACTAATACTTTATACTCAAGATTATTTACAAAGAAAATTAGAATCAAGAATTAGAAACAAATTAAAACCTGTATTAAAAATTTAAACAATTTTGCTTACTGCAAACGATTGCAGTCTAGAGGTAGCTTAATTGATCCATATCATCGGGTCCCCAAGACACTGGCTGCATTACCACGCTGTATGACAATGCTGGTGCGCTGAGCCAGATACTCACCAGCTAGAGGGTCACGCGTCGCATCGACCAGACGCTCAGATATCTTTTTTAAAGCCCGGTGAGCTTAGATACCCCACAGTCCATTATTTCTTATTCGATAAAGAAGTACATACTATTACATACAAATTTAACTAATCTAAGTGCTTATTTTGTAAGCCTAAAGAAATAAACATTATTGATTTCTTATTTCTCTTGTACAAAGTTAAGTCATTAACTCGTAACGGTATATCTCAAACTGACAGCCATCAACGGATATAAATTCAAAATAAACAAAGCCAAAAGCATTCATAATAGCAATGATGCAATCCATGCAACATATGAATGAAAATTACCATCTCACAATCAAGTATGGCGCCTGTCGAAAAAGGCGCTTCCTGCATTCTTCCCGCCTATATTTTTTTTCAACCATCTGTCTCATCCAGCCGGTTATTTATAATATTAAGGTCTATATGCCAACTGGATGAGGTAAAGAGGTATAAATACGGATCAGAGGAGATGTCACAATCAGTAGCCATCTGGACCATCGTGGTAGCAAGATGAGATTTCTGGTCAGTTATTTATTTATTTTACACAAAATGTTTACTAACAATTTTAGCATCACTTTTATGATTGCTCAGTGTTATATTTTTTTATTGTTAGTGTTTTTTGTAGAGTCAGTGTTTAAAACTTAGATATAGAGGTTTAAAAGTGCATCAGATTAGAAAATAATGCTTAAATATTTTAGCAAACCTTGCGTCATCATCCCATCAAAATCCGTAAACTGGATCCTACGATTTAGCTTTTCAAAAGTGATATAGAGTAATAATATTTTTTTGCTTTCATTGCCAACATAAAATAAAGCAATATGGCAATGATATTGCTCTCAGCCACTGCCATCCATCGTTGTGTAGACTCTGAGTAAACAAGTAAAACTTGATCTATTTAATCAAAGATTAAAGTCAAATATGCAACAATGTTGTACCGAGTACAAAATTTACCATTTGCCTTCAATCCAGTTATTGAACGAGTACTTTTTGAAATGGTATTGAAATAAATGTCTGAATTTGCATAAAATTGTATCGATTCAGTTCAGCAGCCAATTTTCTTTCGGAAGTTTTTGCTACAGCTGAATATAAGTAAATAGATTTACAATACCTTTTACAGTTGCAATTTTAAATTAACTGACTCAAAACCTTATATTAAATATAGAGGCCAAACTACATCAATAGTAAGATATCAAATATTAAACTTTTATAGATTTAGGCACCACCCTTGAATCTAAGGATTAACTAGTTGCAATGCCAATAACAAAAAAGTCCGCGAAGATTATTTTTGTTTTCCGAATATATTAACAGTGTTCTGTTTTTCTATTTCAGATCCTATCCGCCTTCGTGGCCTGCGCCACCGCAGCTCCCTCAGGGCAGCTCCTCGCCTCTGTAGGGGTCGCGCCAGCCATCCACGTGGCAGGGCCCATAGTTCCCCTCGCATACTCCAGTATCATCCCAACAATCTCCCCCGGGGACATCCAGGCAGCAGCCATCGACGCCCAAGTGAAAGCCCAGGACGTCGCCATAGCGTCAGTTGACAAAGCAAGAGAGCTATCAGAATTAGCCGTCAAAAACTTGAACGAAAAAGTCGAGGTCAACAATGATCTGATTAAAGAAAAGGCTGAAGAGCAGTTCTGGTCTATCGAAGACAAGAAATGGCAAGCGATAGATGCTTTGAAGACCGCTGAGGCTCAGATTGATGGGTCTATTGCTAGCAAAGCCGATGTCCTCGCCAAATCAGTGATCACACCCGTTGCTTTGGGACCTGCAGTTGGTCTCCAAACGGTATACTACAACCCTGGTATCGTAGCTCCAGTCTTAAAAACCGCTGAGCTGAAGGAAATCAAAGATCAGTCTGTCCTTGTCAAGACCGGAGAAGCGAGTGACGCCATCGCTGTTGAGGCTGCAAAGATCGAAGAGAAGCCTTTGATAAAGACTACGGAGGAGAAGACAGTGGTCGCGTCAGCCGTCGCACCTCTGCCTTGGGTTGAACCTCTCAAGTCCCAAGTTCAAGTTGGGTTGAACCCCGTCTCGCCCGTGGTTATCCCCCAAGTGCTGAAGTACGGAGCTGGACCTTACGTACAGACCATTGGCTTGTCTCCCCAAATTGGCCTGGCCTCCCAAATCGGCCTGGCTTCCCAAATTGGCCTGGCCCACCAAATCGGCCTGGCACCAACTGTTTACAAGACCTGGTAATTTCAGAATGGTAGTTTAGTCACTGGAGGAAGATATGGAGACTATAAATAAATTGAAAACATTTTGTGATCATTTCAATTTTGTGTCGTCTGATGTCGCGTCTGCCGTCTCACCTCTGCCTTATATTGAAGCTTTTTAATACACCCCTCATGCTTTATAAAGGTCCCCTATGTAAAAACCGTCCCTGACCCCCGCAAACTATCCTAGCCACCAGTCATTAGAGATAGATACGGAGACTGTAATAAATTGAGAAAATCTTAAGGTATTTTTTATTTCTTTGACATCTGATGTTTTTTAATTAATTCCATGCTACCGCTGCTGTCAACTGGACAGATAGGTTTGTAGGACTTTAGTTTCAAGGTCACAAATAATTGAAATTGCTATGTACAAGCTCCAATAAATGACTAGTAATACAGGTAATTAGGATCACAAAAACTACTTAAAATACCGTCATAAAAACATTAAAGTGCCGACACGTAAATAATGATCGAATTAAATACAAAGACATGTAGGAGTAATTAACATTGGTAATTTCTGGGATGTTTAAGGTTTTTGTGAGTCGATGCGACCAGAAAAGTTTTACGAACTAGCTTATGCTTACCCACTAGACGCAAGCTATACAGAGCTTTTGTTAGGTACTAGATCCCTACTATCCCTACATAATATCACTACATAGTATAAAACAAAGTCGCTTTCTCTGTCCTTACGTCCCTTTGACTACTTAAATCTTTGAAATTTCGCAACGGATTTTGATGCGGTTTTTTTAATAGATAGATTGATTCAAGGGGAAGATTCATACGTAGAATAAAACCGTGCGATGCCGGGCGGGTCGCTAAATATTAATAAAAACGAAGTAGCCACAGCAAATAACTCAAATAAAACAATGTTTAGGATACCAAGGTGTTATCGCAGATGATAATTGAGTCAATTCTGGTCGTTCTTGAAATGTGACAGGTAATACCACGCCTTTACACAGGGTGTCTTGTCTATAGAGGCGCTCTATAGGGTGTTTGTTATTTCTACCGTTATCGCGAAGTATACACATAATTTCGAGAAAGAATATACTAGATTTAAAATCAGCGCCGCATGTTTCCTGCAGCACATAGCTGAATCTACACCCTTTGCCTATGATTAGTTTTCTTATTTTTGTGTTTAATTCTAGTTTAGGTTAAGAAATTTATAGGCAATAAATGATTTTCTATTCTTTCTATTCTATTCTAAGTAGCTAGAGACATTAGAGAAAAACTACAAGACTTGAGCGAGTCAACTAAGTAAATGCAGGATTGTGTCCGTCAAGTTAGCAGCCACACCATGGAATTTTAAGATTCTAAATATGCCAATTAACTGTGCCGTCGATGCTGTATCCGATGCCGCAAAGCATATAAATAGTGCTCCAGTACTTTAGGAGATATTGAGGGATTTCACTGTGGCTGCTATCTTGACGTCAAGCTGGCAGCCCCGCTGATTGTGACAAAACCGCAGCTAGAATTGAATTAAGAACTATGCCAAATAACTGTTCCCTACTATATCTAGTTGTGCTGTAAAATTCAGATATAGAGACCCTGTAGTTCGTGGGATATTTGGCTCTAAACATCTACATACATTTGAGAGTACAGATGCGTACAAAAGGGTTTAGGATTACGTTTGCCGCTTCTCGCTAGATGGCGTCTTTGACAGCTCGCTCCTATCTTTGTTGGTGAAGCGGGCTGTTATTGGCAGAATGGCCGTAACCTATTTTTCCAGAAATCTGTTTTCTACGTCGTTTTCCCTAAATTAACAATGTTATAAAATATACTTTACGATGAGATGAGTAGGTATTCCTTCCTTTCCTGCGTTTCTAACTAAACCTTCCCTAAAAAGCTTAACTAACAAATACCTGTAATTTTTATTAGTTACTGTTTTTGATTGAACACCCCCAGGTTGCTGGTAGTGCTATAACCAGTAGGTACCTGATCCTACGTGCCGCACGAATTCTTCCGGCATCGCAAACTTAGGTTACAGTCTTTGCAACCGCACCTCGCAAGGAATACTCTTGATCCCAGAAATGGGAACTCCATGGGATATAAATAACCTAGATACGTTTGATCCTTAAAAACAATTCGTGCGAAGCCGATGGTAAAACTACCTAGTTTTATATTTTGGTTTTTTAAGGAGGTAATCCAGCCACGGTCTTGGGGCCGCTCGCGACTTGTATTGATATGGATCAATTGAGCTACCTCTAGACTGTTGCAACCATCTGCTCATTTTTTTCAATTGTATATTGGTACCTACCTACCTACTGGTTTTATTTTTTTTACTAGATGCGCCCCGCGGCTTCGCCCCCGAACCAGTGTGTTTTTTCATACTAATTTCAGAAATTTATTGCACACTTGGTTGTCTAAAAATAAAAATATACGTGTTTAATTATTCTATTATTCTACTCCATAGTTTATTTTTACCGAGTTTTGAGTGAATCGAACCAAGGAATAATTATTTTCCATACAAACTTGCATTTTGAATGAATTGAATGATTAAACTTTATCTATCTAAACTTTACCACCCCATTCAACCCCTTCAGAGAATAATTTTTCAAAAGCTTACGATCATATTATAACATAGCAAATTTCATCTAAATAACTTAATTGTTACGGAGATTACCTATAACAACCATTCACACAAACTTTCCCATTTATTATAATAGTAAGATAAGATAAGATTCCTTGATTGTTTTTTCTAACTTTTTATAAACAGAAAGTAAAGAAGAAAAGTTTTATAAACTAAACGTTTTTGGAATTGATTGGTAGTCCTATTATAACATCAACTAATTTACCTTTGTTTCTATATGTTTGGTAGTCCTATTATAACATCAACTAATTTACCTTTGTTTCTGTATTTTGTTCTCGTATTGTTAATAAACGGCAGTTGCATGCTTTCTTCCTATATCGGCATTACAACCAAACAAAATTCTATCGCCCAGTAGATGGCAGGGTTTTGTTTACGTACAATTTTAGGATTTTATTTTCTTACCGATAAAGATCAATATGGCTTGGCCGTCATCGATATTTTTTAATTTCGCCCTCCCCCCTGACCCTGGTGATTGGAGTGCGAGAAACATTCGTTAGGAAAGGGTTGCCATTTTAGCGAGTTTGGGGTTAGATCTAGCGCTAATTAAGATAGCATTTCTCATTATTATAAATTATCAGATGAGAATAATAAAATCATTTACTATGATTTATTTAATACCACGATATAACAGGGTGCCACATGTGTGCTAAGTAACTACAAAGCCGAAAGGGGATTCTGGACCCAGAGGGAATCTTTAAGAAATAAGGTTTTTTAAAAGATCTTATAATTTTTATATCATTTTGGAAATAAAATAAGACATTTCTTTAATTTGAACTCATAGTGTTTTGGTATGAAATAAGTAGGTACCTACATAATTAATTAGGCACCTACAAAAATGGCCTTAAATAACTTTTTCTTATTATAATTTCATGTCAAAACAAGAACTATAGTGTAAAAATGTGAAGAAAATCATATTTTTTACTGTCTTCATATTGCCGTATAAATGTACTTCCTTTCATGTTATGTTTTTAAAGTTGTCTTTCGCTTTAGTTGATTGTTAGATTGTTTAGACCCTTCTGGCCACACTGGTTGTATACTGTAAACTCTATTGTCTATGATTGTCTATAAAATTTTATCAAAAAAGTCGGTTTTTCACAAGTCGTGTGTGATTGTTATCTTAAATAATAACTGATGATGAGAGACAATACAAAACAAATGAGATCGTTCGTTCGTCCACAGTGTTCTGTAGATTCCCTTGCGTAAAGCGCTAAGCAAAGCAATAATCTTTGGAAAACATTAGTTTTCCCTATTAGTTTGTGGGAAAACATGAAAGCGCAGTTTTGAAGGTATGTTTTTTAATAACTTATTTCAAGTGATTGTTGTTTCCAATAATTATACTATTTTGACGAGGCTTGAAAGGTTCAATTTGGGTTCAATAATTTATATGTTTTTTAAGGCACTTCACTCATGAGGAGATAAACGCGAATATAGTGAAACGGCTTACTATAAGAAGGAAGTCCCGTTCGTGTCGTGACTCCTGAAGTCGAAACCGTCGGCTCGTAGGCACCCGCGCCGGCCTCAGGCCGGCGCGGGTGCCCCATTTATTCAACACAGTTGTTCACTTAAGGAAAGAGGTAAGTATAAAGTTGTACAATACATTATACAAACATGCTAAAATAAATGCTTTATTTTGATTGGAATCTGGATAAACATTTTCCCTTGTAGGTAAAGTATGGTTTTTATCTAGGTACCTTAGTAACTAAAATAGTTTTTCCCATGGGATGTTTGTGCCTACTATAAAATATTGTAAATGAACCCTGAACAAAGTGTCCATACAGTCGGAAACCTCCATTATGTTAAAAAGTCAAAAACTAAACTAAAATGTTTTCTAGTATTTCATTTGCAAATGAAATACTAGAAAACATTTTACCAGTTGTGGATAATTTATACAACTAGTCTTGTTGTTGTTGTTATAAGCTTTAATGACTTAAATATTCAAATTTAATTATTTAACGAAATCCGTCTACATAATATACTGAAAAGAAATGTTTATCTTTTTCTAATTTGGTTTTACATTTTAAAATAATGTACTAAGATCCTTTTTTATGCTAAAATATTTACTGGAGAACTTACTATGAAATTTGATATTAATCCATATTATTTTATACAGCGTGTAAACAGACAACTATCGAAAACGAAGGGGGATGGCGAAGCACCTTTAAACTTAAACAAAACAAAAATCCGCAGGCCGAAAAAAAAATTGTAGCCGAAGATAAACATGTTTAAAGATTTTCAATTATTTTGTTTGCAAGCAATGTACGCGTCCACTTCGATACCTACGCCGCCGCGCCGACGTGAGTCGCGCGCGACGAATCACTCACTACATAACATAAGTACATCACTACATAGTATAAAACAAAGTCGCTTTTTCTGTCCCTATGTCCCTATATCATTATGTCCCTTTGACTGCTTCATCATCATCATCATCATCAACCTGTATTAGTCCACTGCTGGACATAGGCCTCCCCCAATGAGCGCCATAGCGCCCTGTCTTCAGCTTGACGCATCCAGCATCTGCCAGCAGTCTTTCGCAGATCGTCATCCCACCTGGCCGGAGGGCGTCCTACGCTACGTTTACCGAGTCGCGGTCTCCACTCAAGAACACGTTTACCCCAACAGTTGTCGGTTCTTCGCGAGATATGGTCGTAATCGTTTTGACTGCTTAAATCTTTAAAACTACAGAACGGATTTTGATGCGGTTTACTAGCGACCCGCCCCGGCTTCGCACGGTTTTATTATACGTATAAACCTTCCTCTTGAATCACTCTATCTATTAAAAAAACCGCATCAAAATCCGTTGCGTAGTTTCAAAGATTTAAGCAGTCGAAGGGATATAGGGACATAGGGACAGAAAAAGCGACTTTGTTTTATACTATGTAGTGATACACTCGTGCGAAACCGGGGCGGGTAGCTAGTAAAGTTATAAGTCGTCAAAGTTTAAGGTAAGGTCTTTATAGCAAGTACCTAGGCTGTCGGTACTCGGTAGATATTTCACGACTTACCTAAAGACACGAGACATCAGCTGGGATTTTGCTGGTTAGGCTATCTTTCGCAGTAAGTAAATGCTCAACACTTCTGACGCATTTCCTAGAGCTTCACCATAAGAAACACAAACATTTGCCCATACTCCATCGCACTGAACATTATGTTGGCAAATCAGCTTCACCATAAGAAACACAAACATTTGCCCATACTCCATCGCACTGAACATTATGTTGGCAAATAAAACACACTTACTAAACACAACCGATACACATCACATTCTCCATAGCACATCATGAGCATTTGTCCATACTCCCTCGCACTAAACATGTTTATAAAACACACCGAAAAACACAGAAAGTAACTTCCACTATTTACCTTCCTACACTAAGACCATGTACTTAAGAAAAACTTTAAAAACACGCATACCACACTAAAAATCTGTTTCACAAAACAAAACAGTATTCGCAAATTTCCGCAACGACCGCGCAAGTTCGAATACCAACACCGACTAAAAGACGAATAAAAATAATACAAGCGTCAAGCACTATGTACCTACATAGAGAAGTTATGCATTCAAAATCCGTTTTTAAATGCCGACAGCCAAAGTGTTATAATCCTTATGCCTATTTAAATAAAGTTTAGATTCCTTTCCATACATTTCCTTTGACTATAGCCGACTGGCCGCGTGCCGACCCACCACGGCGCGGCGCTCCGCGCCCGACAAAGAAAAACACCGCTGCTGTTATAAACCTTATGCAGAGTGGAATAAGGTTTTCCTATACCAAAGCAGATTATTCAGTATCCAATAAGGTTCAAAATGGGGCATACTCATTTTAAAATCTTTATCACAGAATTATGAGATAATTTTATTTTTTTCGCGGGAATATTTGAATACTACGACTAGTAAAAGGATTACTTAGTTATGAACGTTTCCAGCTAGAATTAACTTTTTACCCTGAACCAAAAAAGCACAGAATACATAATAGTAGTATACATGGTCATACTTACATCCCAAGGTTGCCTGGATGGAAGAAATGAGAGAACTTTTAGCGATAAGACCGCCCTTTATACTATGTATGCAGTATTTTTGTTTTGTTTTCTTTCTTTGTGTGGTACCTAGGTTTAAGTATAATAAAAAAGAGTTTTCTATTCTATTCTAGTAGGAACAGGTAGGTAAAATGTAAATGATATCTTCAATTTGTTAATAGAAGTAGAAGTGTTAGGAAGGGTTCGATCCTACAATCTTCAGATTGAAAATCGAGTGTATTCTTTCTATGCCAAGACGGCAAAATACAGATAGCCACCAGCGAGCAGCGCGGTAACCTACGTGCGTACCTAGCGTATGTATGTATCTTGCGTAGATAGATAGATACCCATTTCGCTCGCGCAGTCGAGCGGTGGTGCGGGCGTCCATAAACAGCTGAGTTGAGGTCATTCACTTGCGTGCAATACATTACATCTTTTTTTTAATTTGTTTATTTTTGCTTTTAAAAATTGTTTATTCGTGTTGATATGTTTTCTTAGTGTTGTACTATGGGTGTGTAACTAGATAAAAAAATAAAAAAAATTAGAGAGGTGAAATTTTATTCGCGTTTTTTTTTCGATAAATATGTTCAGAATCATGGTCTGATTGCCACCTTTCATTTTTCGATAGTAGTCTTTTTACACCCTGTATATTGCCAGAACATGCACGCACATTCCGTACCTACCTTGTGACTTCACAACAAAGCACAACACTGAAGTGGGCCTCTATGTCAAAATCAGGTAAGCATTTTTATTTTCAATCAACTGACATCCACTGCTGGGGTCAACATGCCAATTAGGAGCAGAATGTGACTTGGTAAATATACCTTAGGACGCCCGGCTGAAATAAAACCAGTCAAGTGAAATTCAGTCTTGATAGTTTGATACTATGTAGAAGGTGCTACACAGTGTTTTAATCGGGACTGCATAGGAGTCATAACCACAGGTACCTAAAACATCCTTATTTCTTAAGAAATATCACACCTGAATTTTTGTATGAATTAGTGTAAGAACTAATTCAATTCAATTTATTGATCTTTTGACACAATTACATGTTCTTAGATAAGTCACACCTACATTTCAACTTAACATCTATCTACACCACCCTGACAACTTAGTAATAACCTCATCCCAAAATATATTTTTATCGGCCAAAGCTTTGTAAACTGTAACAAAAATAATAAAATTATAGATTTTGATCAAATTATTTATTGGGTGGATCTGGCCTGATTGGACTGTTTCATGTCGGTACCTAACTGCTAGAAACTTGTGTATCTATATACTCTGGCCAAACTGAAGATACAATGTTTGTAGTTAAACATTGTCCCCAATCTCTTTCTTTATATTTTTTATAGAATTGGCATAGGTACTAGTTCTTTTTATTTAATTTATTAGTTAATTTGAGCTCTTTCCAAGAATGCAAAACTATAGGTAGTTGGTGTCTGGTGGTTGGTGGGACAAAAGATTGAGGCGAACTGAAAATCAATTATCACCTTATTTCTTATATTATTTTGTTACTGTACTGTATTATGTACCTGTAGTATTAAATTTGACTTTTCTAAATGCAAAATGCTTATTTTGTAAGTGTAAAGAAATAAAGATATTGATTTACTGTCAAATAAGGTGGCAAAAGAGATCATTCACCTACCCCTACTACGGAAATATAAGAGTCACAACCTAAAAATTTGAAATTTTGTGTTATGCAATTATTTGAAACTAATTAAGCATACAATTAAAGATCTGAACAATATTGTATTTTTTAATGTTCTCGAAACTTAAATTCTAATGATATACAAAAAAACTGTGTTTTACTCAGTCTTGTGAATTGGTACTCTAAACCATAAAATTATAAGTATTTTCATATTTTATAATCAAGAAAAATACCGTATGAAGTTTTATGTTTTTAATGTGCAATTAAAATATTTAATGGTATTTTAATTGAACATTAAAAACATAAAATTTCATACGGTATTTTTCTTGATTTTGGATAATTTTGGGTTGTATCGATTACAAGCAGCTGTCTTGTAGGCATGAAACTCTTAGCGATGCCCGTTTTCGTTAGGGCTAAAAACTAATAAGCGATACATTTTATTTGATTTTATGTTTTCGTTGTAAGAGTAGATGAATGACCTCTTTTGCCACCTTTTTTGAATCCGACTACTGTTCATTATATAAAAAAAATTACAAATGTGGTTTTCAAAGAAAGTTTCGAATTTTTTGTATACTAACATTGTACCTCAAGAATGGCTATGTAACAGACACTGTACTAGTGTCTATTTTTGATAGTCTTTAAAAAATCGGACCGATTTTGAAGAGGATTTCACTGGCAAATAGCTGATATTATATTTGGCAACCTTGGCTACATTTATTGAAGTCAATAATTAATAATAGTTTTAATTTTCTAATGTAGTTGAATTCTCCCCGCAGGTAAAAATGGAGCACATACAGAAACGGGGACCGAAGCCCAAGGTACCACTTCACTATCAAAAACAGGTGTTATCGCAATTTTCAGAAGCATCATAATAATGTTTTTAAAATCTTTAAACAAAAATATTTTAGGATATCTTTTAATATGTTTTGGCATAGCTCCTAGAAGTTATTAAGAACAAAGACTGATTGTAATTATAATAGAAAGTAGGTAAGTGTGACCAAAGTGATAATTTGATTCTTTTTTTAAATCACAAATCTTTTGGAATAAACCTTTCTGTGTACTTTTGACATAGTTTCTAATGCTAAAAGATGTTAAGAACAAACACTAGTTGTGTTTTTTTAATGTAAATACCTCTAATAGATGGATCATTTCAAATGAGACTGATAAATATGATTGCGTAACCTTAGTATTATTCTAAAAATTAAAGTAAACTTCATTTTGGAATTAGCTTTTATCAAAAATATTTTAGGATATCTTTTAATATGTTTATAAGTTATTACTGATTGTAATTATAATAAAAAGTAGGTTAGTGTGACCCAAGTGATAATTTGAAATCTGTTTTCAAATGTTAAATTACAAATCTTTGGAACAAACCTTTCTGTGTGTTTTTGACATAGTTTCTAATGGTAAAAGATGTTAAGAAAAAGCACTGGTTGTGTTTTTTTATAAATAAATACATCTAATAGATGGATCATTTCAAATGAGACTGATAAATGTGATTGTGTAACCTTATTATTCTAATAATGAAAGTAAATTAAATTTTGGAATTAGCTTTTATTGTGTTTTGACATAGTAGATAGCTCCAAGTTAAGAGCAAAGACTGATTGTGTTTATTTATATTAGTAAGTACAAAAGTGATTATTTGAAATAAAAACTGTGATTTTCTTAAAGAATATTTTAACTAAGTAGGTATATTATAAAATCTAAATACACAAAATTATTTCTTTAACATACTAAAATTACATCTAGGCATTTCTCTATTTAGACAGTGGACTTACCACAGAGCATAATGTACTTACTTAAAGATCACCAGCTCGCTATTATAACAGTTATTTATGTGTACCTAGTCTTAGTATATATTATAAAATAGTGTTGTAGTATTTAAGTGTAGTATTTATGAGTAGTAGATAAAGAGACTGATTTTATCTAATAAAGATTATTTTACAATAACTAACCCCTTTATTTTTGTTAATCTATATTTTGCCGTTAGGTACGTTCCAGCCTTATTTAATGTTGGGAGAAAAAACTGTTTCAATTATTTTTAATGACCAAAGTTATCTTTATATATATATATGTATAGCTGAAGTGGCAGTGGGCCGGACATATCTCGCGAAGAACCGACAAGGATAAACGTGTTCTTGAGTGGAGACCGCAACTTGGCAAACTTAGTGTAGGACGCTCACCGGCCAGGAGGGATGACGATCTGCGAAAGAATGTTGGCAGATGCTGGATGCGGCAAGCTGAGGACAGGGCGTTATGGCGCTCATTTGGGGAGGCCTGTCCAGTAGTGGACTAATAAACTAATAATAAACTACCCCTAGGAGGCGAGCAATAAATTTTCTGAAATTTGACAAATTAATTTTTATGCGGTCGAAGCCGCGGGGCGCAGCTAGTTAATAATAAACAATGATTAGATTCCCTAAAAAAAAAAGGTAAAGGTAGCCTTCCGTTCCTAGCGACCGCGACCGGGTCGCGCGACCCACTGCTTTCTATGAATTTGTATGGAACGCGGCCGACGACGTGTGGCCGGCGCGGCGGCGCGGCGGGAAATCCTGAAGAGAACGGTAGGTACACTAAAAAACAAACCACTTCTAGCAAGCCGTTGTGTGCACACTTTAGTCTTACCCGCGAATATATTCCTGCCATCTATCGGACGATAGAATTTAGTACAGTACGGGTACTACACGGCAAATCAAAGTACCTATAATATTTCTGTGGACTAATATTGCTGCAATAAACGCCATCTAGTGAGAAGCGGCAATCGTAATCAAACTCTTTTGCACTCATCTGTACTCCCAAATGTATGTAGATGTTTGGAGCTTATTATCTTATAAACCACAGGGTCTCTATTTCTGAATTTTACAGCACAACTAGATATAGTAGGGAACAGTTATTTGGCATAGTTCTTAATTCAATTCTAGCTGCGGTTTTGTCACAATCAGCGGGGCTGCCAGCTTGACGTCAAGATAGCAGCCACAGTGAAATCCCTCAATATCTCCTAAAGTACTGGAGCACTATTTATATGCTTTGCGGCATCGGATACAGCATCGCCGGCACAGTTAATTGGCATATTTAGAATCATAAAATTCCATGGTGTGGCTGCTAACTTGACGGACACGCAGGATTGAATAGTTGAAACTAAAGACAAGTTCTTTGTGGTGATACAACGCCCCGTGGACATACGTTTATTGTGCTCTGTGCTTATAACAACAAATAACACGCTTACTTATAAAAAAACGTAATAAAAAACACAATTAAATAATATAAAGGGGGCTCCCAAACAACAGACATAATATGCTTTTTCATTACTCATACTCGGAAAGTAGGTCAGAAGTTGCCTGAAGAGCGGGTTGAAAGTGATACTTATCAGCCCTAGGGAGAATCGTTTTCAACTGACAGCTAAAACGTCAGAATAAATGCTGAAGCTAAAAAAGAAAATTCGCCTTAGCGACAATTCACTGAATTCAAAAAATACGAAAGACAAGGCAGTATGGCTTTATGGCTTTCGCCTGTCCTAGAAACCCCGTCTCGGGACTAAATAAGTTACTTTCAACCCTTGGGTAACAATGTACTATTAATGATAATGGTACGGAACCTTTCGTGAGCGATTCAGAATCCCACATAACCGGAAAAATAAAAAGAAAGATTATATATTATGTTGTAGTAAGTGATGTTTTTTTAAGAATAAAATAAATTAAAAATAATAAAAAAATAAATTCGACCGAATGCTTAGTTTCCAATTAACAAAATTGTTGTAGAAATCAGAAGGTGCTCAATTTGTTTAATAATAGTAAAATAACTGATTATTAGTCAGTTCTGGTTAGGCGCGTTATTCATGTTGTGGCCCCGATTAACTGGTGGGTTCCACTTGGCTCCGCATTTTGCAACCTTCAGATTAATATTTTATTAACTGTTGGTGGAATTATAAAAACCACCAGTATAGGCAAAACATAGGAAAATATATAGGAAAGACTCTACAAAGCGACAAAAATAAAATTTATTTGGTTTACATATCATATTTCTACAGAAAATTTGTGTAAATTAAATGGCGTTCCATCCCAACTTTAATAAATAAATAACTTAATATTGGAATGGCGCATTTCCTACATTGGTATCCGTTATAGTTATACTTGATGTGCTACAATTCTTTTTTTAGATAGGTTTGGATAAAAATCAACGTTCAATAATACATTACTTAAATGTATTTCAAATGCAGCGATAAGTCACTTTAATTTGTTCAATGTTATCAATATGGGCTATTGTAGAACTTTATCCTTAAAAACTTCTGTGTGGATATAACTAATAACTTTTTAAAATTTTCTCAGATAGGCAAGCAAAACGGCGCATTTAGAAACCTACCCAGCGTTTGCGCATGGTCGCGCCATATCTGCTGAAGACAGGGCGCTATGGCGCTCATGATATTCATTAGGGCCTATGTTCAGCAGTGGACTAATATAGGCTGATGATGATAATGAAGTATCAAGTGCGCGTGACTAATGCAAGTGACATTATGATTTCCGATAATTTATTCACGGAACATTTTAAACTAAGTAAGACGCATGCCATCTTTCACACAGCTGCGTCTTAAGTTTTGCGATTTGGATTCGCGCGGGACGGCGGCGGTGCCCCGTTTAGAAATCGCGCTTTCAAGATGCAGGTGTCACTTTGCACTTGATGCTTCATCAATTCATCATCATCAGCCTATATTAGTCCACTGCAGGACATATACCTCCCCTAATGAGCGCCATAGCGCCCTGTCTTAAGCTTGATGCTTAACAAAATGTAAACCAGGCATTACTCCAATCTATTCTGTGTCACTAAAGTCATTGTCAAACAATGCGAATTTATCTCAAAGCTCTGTCACGAATTCACCCTTTGACCTACGCATTCTAACGCGTTTACGTATTTTTATAGCTCTTACTATCCAATATCTTAGAGGATTTTACTATAAATAAATAATGCTGGACAATCCACACAGCATCATCTAGCCCCAAGCTCAGCAGAGCTTGAGTTATGGGTACTAGATGACTGATATACTTAATAGTACCCATAACACAAGGTCTCCTTAACTAATATTATGGATTGTCCAGCATTATTTATTTATTGATGTAGATATTTATTGCATAAGTAAATTTATTGCATAATTGCTATAAGTAACACTTTAAAAGATGGCACACAAAAATCATGATTTACCATACATTTAGTGTGGCTAAATGATGTTTGCGTCTTAGTCACATCTACACCTAATATCACTAGGTTCAAAATGTTCAGGTTATATTACTTCATCTACGCCTAAAGAAAATAAACATATTGATTGACGTTCTCATTTTTGCTTTCAAGAACTTAAAGTCGGTTTAATAGTTTCTTTAAAAAAAAGTAATTTATTAAAGGCCTATAAAAATTACAACATCCTGTACAAACACGCTAGCAACACCTTTCAAAGTAATAGCATTATTAATTAAAGTAAACTTGAAACTATTCAATTAACTCCAACTTCCTATTCTAGCACCCAGCCTAGGCCGAGTGAATGTTAATGCGGTTGACTAAGTTCTAGGCATTTTACTTTGATACTTTAGTTTTACCAAATTTCATTTTCAATTTTGTTTATTGAATACCAGCACTTCGAATCAAATGTACTTACCATAGCGGCGAAAAAAACAAGAGAGAAAAAAGTGAAGAGAAAATCAATTAACGCTTAGTTCCATTTTGATAATTTATACCGTGATTCAAAAACATAAGTAGATATTTTTTGTAAAGAAATGAGTTACTTTCTAAAAGAAAATTGGTGAAACATTATTTTTCGATACTGGTATCATTAGAGAAGCTCCAAACAATTCCTGGTTTTGATAGTTTTCATTCATCATTCCATTGTCAATCTTCATCGAACTCGAACTTGCGTCTTTTTAAACAACAGAGAAATAAATTACGCGAAAAGTAATTGAATTAACGCTTTATTCCATTTTGATAATACGTACCGCGCTTCAAAAACATAGATATTTTTTGTAAACAAATGAATTACAAAAGTAAAAGAAAATTGGTTGAAAATATTTTACGACACTGGTAGGTATCATCAGAGCAAGCTGCAGGAGCTGCAAACAATTCGTGGTTTTGACAGCTTTCATTCATCATTCCATTGGTCTCTCATTTGTTATCGAACTCGAACTTGCATCTCTTTCTATGTGCTTGAGCAATCAATTTTCGAAGTTTTTGTTTTGTTTTTTAGTTGTTAGCTTGCGTTACCCCGCTGTTGTCTGTTCTTGTAATCAGTTTTCATTCATAATCACTACATACATAGTATAAAACACAGTCGCTTTCTCTGTTCCTTTATCTCTATGTCCCTTTGTATGCTTAAATCTTTAAAACTACGCAACGGATTTTAACACGGTTTTTTTAATGGATAGAGTGATTGAAGAGGAAGGTTTATACGTATAATAAAACCGTGCGAAGCTGGGGCGGGTCGCTAGTCTATTAATATACATAATCAGGGTCATTGTCTGTTTGTTATTCCACTAACGGATGTAGGTGACCAGGACTCGCGTAATGGAAATTACGTTGGCGGAATGAAAGTTTGTCCTTCATTGCAGATGGTACGGAGTTAGTCATTGCATTCGATAGAAAACGATGTTCTGTCTATACAGAATGGAATACTTTATAGAATACTAGCGACCCGCCCTGGCTTCGCACGGTTTTATTATACGTATAAACCTTCCTCTATCTACATCAAAATCCGTTGCGTAGTTTTAAAGATTTAAGCATACAAAGGGACATAGGGACAGAGAAAGCTACTTTGTTTTATACTATGTAGTGATAGTGATGGTAAGGAACTCTTCGTGGGCGTGTCTGACTCAGACTTCGCCGGTTTTATAGTAGATAGACTGACGAATTATGACGCGTCCTGATTATGAAGAGTCCTGTAAAGTCTAACGGAAATGAAACACTTTGATTTTGATGCCATAACATGGACACACTTTTTGGAGTCGCAAATAAAATTATCAATTTAGAAGCCTTTACTCTGCAGTAGAGTTGATAAAGACGTACTTTAATTACTTTATGATAGGTATTTTAAATAAGTTTTATTCGCTTTTAGTTGTTTTGTTGTCACTTTTCTTACATTGCTTTTTAGAGCGCAATAAAGTATTTTCTGTTCTATAAGTATAAGTAATCACCGTAACTTCTCACGTATTTTTTATTTTATCAAAACTACACCCTTAAATAAATTTCTGAATTTTGACAAATAAACGTCCATGAAGGCAAAGCCCCGGAGCGCAACTAGTAAAGTATAAGTGTAAGACAGTGATATTAATTCGGAGGAAAGCCATGTAACCCTGTTCTATAGAAAAAAATCTGTCCATATCCCTGATATTAGCATTCAAAAGTGTATCAGTGGAATGTAATTCGATTCCGACACCGTTGACGGTATTGTCGAAAACAGGGCGAGGTTCTAAGGCCGACCGGAGCCGGCTGACGAAACAATCGCTAGGATTGCTGGACTGTGGGCAGTGGCCGAAGATATAGGTAGACTAGGAATTATAACAATCTAGATGTATCATAAAAAAAAGCGAGACTTCAAAAAAATGTAAGGATTTTTACCAAAACTAAGAAACGACTTGAAATTTCAAGATTTTTTTTGTACTAGCGACCCGCCCCGATTCGCAATTAATTTAACTATACTATATAAACATATACTTAGGTATATTTTAAGTTTATAGTTAAGTACCTACATTTAATTGGACGTGTAATCATATTTTTCTGTAACCAATAAATGAACATCAAAATCCGTTGCGTAGTTTTAAAGATTTAAGCATACATAAGGACAGACAGAGGGAAGCTTTTTTTTAGCTTTTATCTGCCCGCGCTGCCTTGGCTTCGCGGGCAGATAAAAGCTAATACATATATAGCTAGTGTTGATTCATCTTTCAGAAAACCTAGATAGCCTAGATCCAGCTCTAGATAAAACAAAGGCTAGCAAGTAACAATTAACAAGAACTAATAGTTATAAATAATTAAATCACTTTATAAGGCGTAAGACAAATAAAGAGTAAGTCATAAATGAAACATAACACGTTATTTATTTTATATCACAAAAGCGCCATAAATAGTACAAAGTGAATAAAAAGGTCTCAAATGTTGTTTCACTTCATTATTCGGCTGACTGTCACACTAGTTTCAGAATTCTAGTACTTTATTTCTTTAAATTACATAATTCTCTTCATCATCATCAGCCTATATTAGTCCACTGCTGGACATAGGCCTCCTCTAATGAGCGCCATAGCGCCCTGTCTGCCACACGGGTGCATCTACAGGGCGTAGCTAGTTTCGAATAAAAATATAGTGCAGATGCGCATAATGAGATAAATGATTGATTACAGACTTCACGGGAAAAACACAAGACAAAAAAGTTAAAGTCTGGTATCAGGAAGATTAAGAACGCATCGAAACGAAATTGATCGAGTTGGAGACAGTACATTAATAATTAATAATTATGTCTCTTTTAGGCCGCCATCCGCGTTCAGTGTAAGAACAAGTATAGGGCATGTTAAATGTCAATGCGCACTTTGTGACAGTTTTTTTGTTTCGATCACAAAACGCTTCCTGCTACGCCCGGCCGATTGGGTAGAGCTCTGAATGTTTAGAGCTGGACTGTACATAGATATAACAATATAATAGAGGTTCCGCTCAATATTAAAGTTGAATTTTAAAGGTATCATCATCATCAGCCTATATTAGTCTACAGCTGGACGGACATAGTCCTCCCCTAATGAGCGCCATAGCGCCCTCTCTTCAGCTTGCCGCATCCAGCATCTGCCAGCAGTCCTTCGCAGATCGTCATCCCACCTGGCCGGAGGGCGTCCTACACTACGTTTGCCGAGTCGCGATCTCCACTCAAGAACACGTTTACCCAAACGGTTGTCGGTTCTTCGTGAGATATGGCCGGCCCACTGAGACTTCAGCTTGCTAATTCTTTGAGCTATGTCGATAACTTTGGTTCTCTGTCGGATGTATTCTTTACGAATCCTATCCTTCAAAGAAACTCCGAGCATAGCTCTTTCCATAGCAAAGGCATGATGCTGGTGAATTCTGTGCACTATATACTCTTTAAATATCTTTGTAATACAGGGTTACAGGAAAAATCGTGCTAGATCCGTTAAGAGCGTGGAGTAACCACCATTCCTGACTTATTTCACTATGAAACCCCCTACCCTAAACTTAACCCATTTCGAGATATTCGACTTTTAATTTTTTTATTGAAAAGTGCCGATTTTTAGGCTACTAAATTTATTTTTGTTTATTTTGTGTATCTTATTATTATTATTATTGCATTTTTACATGTGTAATAAGATGCTTTAGGACGTCAATGATTAAAATAGTGCATAAGTTAATTGAATAGACCGTAGTAGAAAAGTGAAAGTTAGGAAATAAAAAAAAAATTAGAAAGTTTATTTTTCTCTAAGGGATATCTAAAAAAATATTATGGCAATTCTTCGGCAAATGTTTTTAAAAATATCTACGTTTCATCAGCTATCTAACGAGGTATAACAATCTAGGGTTTGTATTACATTTCGTGGAAAAAAAGTAGTTGGGACGCTCCAGGTAGCAGTTCTAACGGTCCCGCGCCTATTGTCCTTCAAGTTCAGACACACCGTGAGAGCGAGACAAGTGACGATTTATGTAGGTATGAATGAAAGAAAAAATGTGTAGAGACCGGTTAGGGCTGGGAATACAACAGGGGGTATTGTTTTGGTTGTCAGTCTGCTTTTGTGCTTCGTACATAGTAGATGTGATATCGTTTTGCTCTTTTTCTCGACTTGGCTGTGATTCTGGACTATTTCTTCTGATTTGTGACTACTATACTTGTTAACCGGACTCTGATTTGTACCTGTGATACGGAAGTGTTGAAGATGACGTCCTACACACCTGAGGAATATGCTGATATGCTTATTTGTTACGGATACTGCGATTGTGTATCTGCGCAAGCTCGCAACGAATACGTAACTCGCTACCCCGGTCGTCGAGTGCCGGATGTGGCCGTTTTTGACAGAGTTTATCGAAGACTTCGAGAATCTGGCTCTGTTTTGAGACGTAATACAGACATGGGTAGACCACGAATTGACGACGAAGAACAGGACAATGAGATAGTGCAACGCTTTCGAGCGGATCCGACTACTTCCACTAATATTGACTTGAGTGATTTGCTGGATGATCTGCCACTCAACCTGATCAGGGACATGTGGTTCCAACACGATGGCTGCCCTGCCCATTTCAGGAGAAGTGTCAGAGACTGGCTGGACACAAATTATCCAAACAAATGGATAGGACGAGGTGGGCCGTTGCCATGGCCAGCAAGAAGTCCGGACCTAACCCCCATGGATTTTCATGTGTGGGGGTGCATGAAAAGTCTTGTGTACAGCGAGCCGAATCCAGTTTCGTCTGTGGAAGACCTAAGAGAAAGGATTGTGGATGCAGCAAATAAAATGAGGACCACGTTGACCACTGGAGTAGTGAAGACTGGTCTCCGTAGAAGGATGCGACAATGTATCAGAAATAGAGGCGGCCATGTTGAACATGAACTGTAGAATAAGAAAAAGTTGTGTGAAAACCTTTAATAAATGACATTTCATGCTTACCTATTGTTTTACTTTTACTTTTTAGGGCTAAGTATAAATTTTCTTCTCCACTGTCGCCTATAAAACTAATTTTTTTTCAATGCAATTGAATAAAACCCTAGATTATTATACCTCGTTAGATAGCTGATGAAACGTAGATATTTTTAAAAACATCTGCCGAAGAATTGCCATAATATTTTTTTTAGATATCCCTTAGAGAAAAATAAACTTTCTAATTTTTTTTTTATTTTTTAACTTTCACTTTTCTACTACGGTCTATTCAATTAATTTATGCATTATTTTAATGATTGACGTCCTAAAGCATCTTATTACACATGTAAAAATGCAATAAAAATAATAATAAGATACACAAAGTAAACAAAAATAAATTTAGTAGCCTAAAAATCGGCAATTTTTAATAAAAAAATTAAAAGTCGAATATCTCGAAAAGGGTTAAGTTTAGGGTAGGGTGTTTCATAGTGAAATAAGTCAGAAATGATGGGTACTCCACGCCCTTAACGGATCTAGCACGATTTTTCCTGTAACCCTGTATATAAAAACTAGCAACCCGCCCCGGCTTCGCACGGTTTTATTATTACGTATAGACCTTCCTGTTGAATCACTCTAGTCTATCAATTAAAAAAACCGTATCAAAATCCTTTGCGTAGTTTTATTTAAGCATGCATAGGGACAGAGCGACTTTGTTTTATACTATGTAATGATGAATCCCTATTTCCCTTGGTCACGCCATGCCACGCGTGAATGGCTGGACCGATTTCGCTAAATATTTTTTGTTGTGTTTGTTATCGTCAGAAGGTTCTTATGAAAGAAAAAATTAGAAAATTGCGTAAAAAGAAAATTGAAAATTTGAATTTAATTTCATAATTAAGATAGGACAACGTCTGCCGGGTCAGCTAGTAAGACACATAGAGTACATTATCTTATATTTTATTTCTGTAAGAACAAGAACCTTCTTCGAAGTATTATAAAACTTAAAATAAAAAATGAATGGAATCGGAAGTTGATCTCAAAATATGGCGTGAATAATAAAAATTCATTTATATACATATAAGTAAGTCCAGCAGTGGACTAATATAGGTTGACGATGATGATGATGAAGTAGGTATGTAGAAAATTGTAAACAAGAGATAGAAATAATTTAAAACTAGTAAATACAATTGAAACAATTGACCTAACTGCAGGCAGACGGTTGCAAACAGTCTAAAGGTAGCTCAATTGATCCATGTCAATACCAGTCTGTGCGTCCCCAATACACTGACTGCGTTCACCCGCTGTATGACAATGCTGATGTGCTGAGCCAGATACTCACCCGCTAGAGGGGCACGCGTCGCATCGACCATATGCTCAGATAATTATTTAAAAACCCGGAGTGCGGTACCCCATGGTCCTAGGGTCTCGACTCCAAGGGGAGCAAAAACGTAGACGCTTGTGATAAAGCATGGGATGTGAGTAAAAGCAAGAAACGAGGGTAGACCCATTGTGACAACTGCTCCCGAGTTTTCTCAACAAGAGATTGCTATTCATTTTACCTATTACTTAAAAGAATAGTATAGTTTATAGGAGGAAAGCCGACAAACCAAAAAGCTGCGAGTTTGATACCCGGCCATAAACCAGCTGGACATACAGCCAAAGTAGAGAGCCATCGCTTCTAAATTACAAGTCTTGAACTAGTTAGAGCTAGGGGTTGAAACTAAGACTAAGCAACTAGGTCTAAGTAGGCTATACTGTTACTGAAATAAACGTTTAATAAAGGCCTCCCCTAATGAGTGCCAGTCAGCCTAAGTCGCTCAGCGAGCTATGGAAAGAGCTATGCTCGGAGTTTCTCTGAAGGATAGGATTCGTAATGAATACATCCGACAGAGAACCAAAGTTATCGACATAGCTCAAAGAATTAACAAGCTGAAGTGGCAGTTGGCCGGCTATATCTCTTGAAGAACCGACAACCGTTGGGGTAAACGTGTTCTTGAGTGAAGACCGCGACTTGGCAAAAAAGATAACCCTGTGTGGATAATCAATCATTTTTTATTTATTTTTATCAGTTTTTTAGGAGTACACATAACAAAAGCCCTGCTTAGCTTGTGGTCTAGATAACGCTGTGTGGATTGTCCAGCTACATTTATTTATTAATCCGTTTTTTTAGTAGTACTTATAACAAAAGCTCTACTTAGCTAGGGTCTAGATAACGCTGTGTGGATTGTCCAGAATTATTTATTTATTTAAAGGTTAATTAATAATATCATACATCTGTCCAGAAACAGAAATCAATTACATATTCGCGTACCATCGAAAAGGTCCTTCAAAAAAGTAAACATCTGACAATTTCCTCATAAAGAATCCACCCCAACGAGTCTATCCTTTCATAAGACTTAAACCGCACCCCTATCACCGTGACATAAGGCTCAAATTACTCCAAGGATCTCGGTACTTTCAATGCTGGTTTGGCACAGCTAAGGGGTGAGTATAAAAGACCACCGCGGTCAGATGACAGTATTCAGTAGCTATCGAGCAGTCAACCTGAAGTGCACGATGAGATTCCTGGTAGGATTTTTTATATTATAATAAACAGTGGTGAAATAGGTTAAGTGGTGGAATTGAAAAAAAAGTGGGTAAAAAAGGGAATGTGGAAAAAAGGTGCTTAGCTAAAAAGTTTTGATACCCGCCTAAATGGTGAAATAAGTTGAAAAAAAATCCTATTCCCTCAAAAAAGGAAAAGGGATAAAGGTATGGCAAACAATTAAAAAAAAAATCAGGTTCCCCGCCAAAAAACGGAGGAACAAAAGTCAGTTCAAAGTGACAACCGGAAAAAGGAAGTGTTTTTCGAATAAGTAATAGGATGGATTTTAATAGTAGAAGACTAATAATCATAACCAAGTTAAATTTTCTCAAGGGTCAAAAATTATTTCTAGCAATAAGTCTGCTAACTATAAGCGCCAATAAACCCATCCAATTTTAGTAACATCCTGTATCTGTCGTGAAAATAGAAAAACTTTTGCACTCTTACCAACTAAATCATTTCGTTTTTAAATTTCGTTGTTTCAGTAGCAAAGTAATAACTCAAAAAAAGTTAATTGAAACCGACATGGCTGTTAACGCATTGAATGCATATTTCGCTAATAAGTTATTTCTACCATGTTAGTAATTTAAGACTCAATTCAAACTCTACTACCTTCTAATAAGAGCTAACTATAATGTATTTATATCGTTGTCATGTATACACGCATATCAGACTGTTTATAATAATTTTTAACACGTGTTTAATACTTTTATTCAACTAAAACGATTATTTACTGCAAATAATTATTATCATTTCAATACCTGCAGAGCTTGTTTGGTTTTATCCGGCGAGGCGTATTATTTTTATCGAACATTTTTTCCTTTGCTCTGAATGACTATAAACTTTTAGGATAACTAACAGTTTGGTTACTAAATTAAAAAGACTATATTATACCTACGTGAACAATGGCTAATAATAAGATATTTTCTATAGCCTCGAAACAACCAAACGGCTGAAGCGCCTTTAATAAAAAGATGAGAGAAAGAGATATTGACATTCAACCAGCATTAACATCATGAACTCAAAACTAAACAAAGCTTATACAAAACAAAACTTATGACATAATTATTAGCTAGAGCGCTTTACACATGTTAATTCAAACAAGTGAAAAATAACCAAATAACGGTTGCAATAACAATAACGAATAATTAGCTGTTACGCAACCGAAGGTTACCATACCACGTACGGTTATACATTACTCGGTCAAACGTGCTCCGCATTCAAACCTGTTATGGTAGAGTCAAGAGCATCACTATTGTCTGTTTGTTTTTGAATCTCTTTTGGTAGTCTATGTTGAAAGCCGATTTTTAGACAAGAGAATCTGCTCAGCCCAAAATTAATTTAAAACAATAAATAAACATAATTCATCCTGAACAAATCACACAGCGTCATCTAGCCCCAAGCTAAGCGAAGGTTGTAATTGGCTAAATGACAGGCAAACTTATGGCTTACATAGAATTTGAATAATTTATGTCAGCAGCTTGGATTCTAGACTCAATGAACGGGCTTGTCAATCTTAGTATTCAATGGGTAGGCTAGGCACTTATGAGTCTAAAGCGTAGGTTATAAAGGTACCTGGAAATCCTAAAATCAAAGGTAAATACCCGGATATGGATAAAAATGAACTGAAAAGTACAACAGATTAATAATTACTGTATTTAAGGAACATTCAAGCTCTGGGAAAATTAGTTACGCGTGTGACAATGCGTTTCAAATCGATTTACGATGTCGATTTTTTCAAGGTCAAGTTTTTTCTGTTATGATTATAACATGGCACTAATTACAGAAGTTATTGTCCACACGTATGCAAAAACTTTGTAGGTATCTACAGGTACAGTGATTTACAAGTCATGTCATAAAAACTCAATCGATCAATGTAAAAATCAATTACTTAGCGTGGCGGAAGTGACTGTCAATTTAGGAAAATAATAAGCTTTTTAAGATTGGTAACAGTGATTAAATAGGCTCAGTTTAAGTAATACGAATCTCACTTTTGATTTGTTCAAGTCACATCGGAAACAATATTGGCGCTAATAAATGGAAATGTTAATATTTATATTACAAAGAACAAAGTGCATGAATCCATGTAACATCCGTTGATTAACGAAAACTAACGGTTGCCTAATAAGTCACGCGATAGCTAAAACGCTTATATCGTCATCGTTACGAAAATAATTGTCAGAATAATTAAGTTTTAACGTTGTGTGTGAATTTTTGGAATGCTGTATTTGTTTAATTTCACGGTGGGTTGAGCAAGATGTATCGTATAATAGAAGTAGGTATTGCCTGCGATTATATTATCTAGATCTACTGACAGGGTCTAGTAAGTCTTGCAAGTATTATATTCATTAATTTTATTCGTTTACTTGGTTTTTTTAATGAGTCTTTAGAACTCCGTTCACTCAAAGGACAGTTGTAAAGCTTCGGTAGTGTCAACGTTTCATATTATGTATTTATGACCGTATGAAACTTATTCTGAATAAATTGATTTTGATTTTTTTGAAAGGAATTCTGACCCTGGAGGCCTGACTAGGATTCTAGGGCTAGTTTTAATTCAAAAAAATTAAATGCCGGCGTACCGAGTCTATTATCTAATATAACCATGCAATAGTTTCAGCCCACGCATTATAATATATAACAGATTACTCATGGAGTTACTCATGGAGTTAGTGTAGCTTTTTATTGATCGATTTATCATGCGTGAGAATTGAGTTGTAAGATCACTGTCATGCCATTCATCCGTCTTAACTTTTTCAACCGGATGTTACACGCAATGAAAATCGGAGCCCGAATCCAATTTATGCATAGGAAGCACTGCAATTATCCAATTGATAAATAATTCATGCAAGTACGCAAGGCGTTGGATTAATCATACATCCATAACCATACAAGTTAGAAGGTTAATTTGTAACCCGAAGTAGCTGAAGGTTGTTGAACTTACGATTGGTTTGGAAATGTTGTGATTATTACT
Source organism: Eupithecia centaureata (assembly GCA_944547425.1). Classification (NCBI taxonomy): domain Eukaryota; kingdom Metazoa; phylum Arthropoda; class Insecta; order Lepidoptera; family Geometridae; genus Eupithecia; species Eupithecia centaureata. Next base: position 5,712,841 of record OX155706.1, read on the forward strand.
TGGTGACTGAGAAGCCTATTTTCAGCAGTGGACTTTTCTGATATTGATGCTCTTGATGGATAGGTATGTATGGACTGGCATAAATGTTTAGAGGTCTGTAAACAGCTTATAGTGAAGTAGGGTTGCGGAAATGACGATGACGTAGAAGCGCCTGCATGTCTTATCGGTCATGCATAAGAGTAAAACGTACTGGCCTTGTACAAGGTGATATACTTTGACCCACTGTACTCGCATTTGGACGCGAATTAAGATTATTTACTAGGTTATGTGAAATACCGGTTTCAGTTTGAGGGTTATATGTGTCTCGATTTATTACTGTAGGTACCTACAAGTCTGTTTCATTGATGACGAATTCACGTTCATTATTTTTTTCTCTAAAGAGATATAACGATAGTTCGAATAACTCTGTCCCCACAGCGTGACAATACTCAACAACAAATCAAAGGGACATAAGAGAATTTGCATCACACCTACATGAAAATAAGGATGCACCTAAATACCTGTTTTCTAATAACCGTTTTTATTTTCAGATCGCTTTCGCCGCCGTTCTCGGCTATGCCTCCGCTTCTGGGCTTATCTCCCCCCTAGTGTACGGAGTCAACCCCGGAGACGCACAGGTATTTATTCAACTTCAGTTTAAACCGATACCTAAAACTTACTGTACCTGATTGATCGGACCACGTTGGCAAAACCCGTTATTATATATAGATATTTTTGTTATTGCTACGAGTTAATATTTTGAATAATAAAATGTTTTGTAATCCAGGCTGCTGTCATCAACACAAACGTTGCCATCCAGGACAACAACCGTGCTGTCGTTGAAGGCCAGGCCCGTGCTGCTGAAGCCGCCATTCAATACAACACTGAGGCCGTCCGACAGGTATAAATTATATCAATATCATATATTTCCTCAATTAAACATCTTAGTTTCACTGTTTTGTTGATAACATTGGTAGAAAGAAAATTCTAATAATGATACATTACGTACGATCTGCGATCAAAGATGCTAATGCTAACATCTTTCTTTATCATCTTTTTATCTTGTTTTCTGTATCTGTGACTCATTTTAATTGCATAAGTAGGTATACGTGACAGCGAACGCAAGCTCTTTAATGCAAAATGTTGAATGTAATGTAACATTGACTTTAAGACTGAGTTTTTTTTATATCCAGGTCGCTGAAACCAACCGTGATCTCCACCAAAACGCCTACTGGAACTCAGTCGCCGCTGGCCAGAACTACGTCGCCGCCGCCCAGTCCCAAGCCGCCGCCATCGACGGCGTCGTCGCCGGTCGCGCCGCTCACCTCGGAGCCCCCATTGTTGCCTCTCCCTACGGCCTAGGTCTGCCCGTCGGCCTCGGAGTCCCCGGAATTGGAGTCCATGGACTCGGTGTCCACGGACTCGGCGTCCACGGACTTGGCCTCCGCGCTTGGTAAAACCGATAAGCTGTTCCATTTCAGATAACGTTAACAATAACCAGTTATGTTACCGTTATCTGAAATAGCAATAGTTTTCTCGATAACGTTTTTAATGAATAACTGTTTATTGGAAACGATATCGATAGGTCTTATCTGTCAACGGTAACGTTGACAAATAACGTCAGCTCTTTAGTCAACGGAAAAATGCTCAATCAAATACAAACGGTCTCAATGTTGTAACTCTCTTTGTAAATAAAGTAATGCCATCACTGCCAAAGTGTAAATAAACACATACAAAACTTTGACTATGTTTCATTCTATCCTTTCAGTACACTATGATAATATAGATTAGAGTTACTAAGAATAACAGTTATCGTTCGCCGTTAGTTATCGATAACATAAACTAGGTACTGGTAAATAACGTCATTTCTGTCAACAAATTATGTTTATTTCTAGATGGCTTTACTAAAGTACCTACTTCGATATGTAAATATTACATAATACCTATCACAATATGCCCAATGATATTGTATCACTACATAGTATAAAAAGAAGTTGCTTTTTCTGTCCCTATGTATTTTTAATTAAATCTTTAAAGCTACGCATCAGATTTTGTTGCGGTTTTAACAGATAGAATGATTAAAGAGGAAGGTTTATACGTATAATAAAACCGTGCGAAGGCGGGGTGGGCCACCAGTAATAAATATATTAAATAGGTGGTGACGCAATCCTTATTATTCATATCAGTAGAACTGCAACCTAAATTGTTTAAATGTTTACTGGGGTCCTAATTATTACGTTGTTGTATTCTTAGTTTCTCTGAAGACGTTGAGCCATGTGTGCGCAGAAATTGAAATCATTGTTAATTTCAATAAATATACAACCAAATTACATACGAATCAAAACATAAGTCATTTTAATAGGGTAAGTATATAGTACACATGGTACATAGGGTTGCTGTTCCTGAGGTCTAGACTTTTTTGTTTCAATCGTGTTTTAACATATGAGGAACCATAAAAATAAGGTTGAATTTTAAGTAAGTAATTAATGTATTTTTACCGGGTGTACTATAGAACTGAGATCTAGGCTTTGATTGATAAAAATGCAATAGCGCCTAAGTATTATACTAAGGAATTTTTATACGACAAAATGTCTCACTTGAAGCCTAGATGGCTTCGTTTGATAAAAATGGGCTATGGCGCATTATTAAGATGTTTCTAGAATTAAAATATCTCAATTGTAAGAAAGAAGCTACCCTGAAGTTAGGAATATACTACATTTTCACAACAAGCATAGGGCGATCTGCAAGTAGGTAGAATAAGTATTTATTATTTTCCAGTTAAACCATTTACATTTTTAATAAGTTTACAGATTTGGGAAACACACAGTATAAACTAAACTTATCGCACACATAAACCGCTTATGTTTCCATTCCACCATTAAAACATTCAAGATACATCAGGTTGTTTTTTATCTGGTCTGGGTGTTTCATCATCATCATCATCAGCCTCTAGTAGTCCACTGCTGGACATAGGCCTCCCCTAACTCGCGCCATAGCGCCCTGTCTTCAGCTTGCCGCATCCAGCATCTGCCAGCAGTCCTTCGCAGATCGTTCTGGGTGTTTAATATGTACTTATAATAAAAAATATCTATTTATGTATATAATGTATGAAATATATCAGTTATCTAGTACCCATAACACAAGCTTTGAGTAGCTTACTTTGGGGCTGTGTGGATTGTCCAACATATTATTATTATTACCAAAAGGTCCATTAATTTATTATATTGAGATTTAAGACAAAACATATTTTATTAAGATAAACACAATAGTCGATATTTTTTTTAATTTCAACCGACGACGACCTTAAAAATTGTTAAAGGTCAAAAAACCAGTGAGAACTGTGTTTTATTTTTTGACCACCCTTTTTTATTTGAAAGCTCTTGCTGGAATTTGATCAAGATCTGATTCGTTGTTTTTTAGTTCCCTATCATTAAGTCGCCTAATTATTCAATAAAACAATCGGCCGGCAATATCTCGCGAAGAACCGACAACCGCTGGGGTATACGTGATCTTGAGTGAAAACCGCGACTGGGCAAACGTAGCCTCCCTTCGGCCAAGTGATGACGATCTGCGAAAGACTTCAGGCTGATGCTAGATGCGGCAAGCTGAAGACAGGGCGCTATGACGCTCATTAGATGTGGTTTGTGTCTGTGGACTATTAGGTTGATGATGATGATATCTATCATTGATCTTTGTTTAACAGGCACTTAGTCATGTAGATAAGCTGTGTACTTCGCATTATCAATAACGCTTGACGCCCCCATAATTTCCCTATCACTGACATTTCGAACAAAGAGACAGGCTAAGGGCATAACAAATAACCTGACATAAATACAATCAAAAACAACTGTTCAAATAACAATTTCCGTAATCATAGTTCTGGAGCAATTGAAGTACGTAAAAGTGTAGTAATAAAGACACAAGTGCAGCACTGCAACAATGATAACAAATAAATAATGCTGGACAATTCACATAGCATTATCTAGTCCCATAAGTAAAATTTGTATTATGGGTGGGTACCTACTAGATTACTGATATACAAAATAAATTACATAAAAATTTTAAAAAAATGTTTTGTTGGTAAACACCTCGAACTATGAAACAAATATTTGCAGATTGAGCAATAAATAATGACAAATAATGCTGGACAATTCACACACAACCATTTAGCCCCAAGCATACCTTGTGTTAAGGTTTGATATCTGATACACGTAATTAAACAGATACCTAGTAATACGAACATAGACGTTTTATTTTACATATAAAACCCGAAGAACACCCTGAACAAACATTTGCAGATAGTACAAGCATTTTTACCGAGGCAAAGTAATAATTACGATTACAAAAAAAAACATGGGTATTAATGATATTTTTAGACATTGACAGAGTGACGAAAACCCATGAAGGCAGAAAATAAACATAAGGAAAGAATAGAAAAAAACATACGAAATTTCAACGGTTTATTCAACATAGTTTTCAGTATTACTACACTTTTACACCCAACACCCGAGACAGCGAAACAAAACCCAGCCCTTTATAAATATTAAAATAATTCTGACCTTACGGAATGGTAATACAGTCCAATTACGATTGAATGCTGGTTACTGTACTGGTAAGTTGATAGCTGGACTACCTTGGAGAGGGCGTAGGCTTTAGTTACATACGATGTCTTCGTTCGACGAGCATGTTGGTCGCGAGCAAGTTTGTTGTAATTTAACGGAGGTTTAATTTGCAGAATAAGTTTGTCATTGAGCGGATTTTATAACAGTAAAAAATGCTTTATTGAACACCAGAAAGAGAACAATTTAAGAAAGACAAGCGGTATACTTAACAATTTCGAAACACAAATTTCATTTAGCGACCGATGTGGTACGGAGGGCGAAGGTCTGCCTGCGACGCAGGAGGTTGGAGGGTTCGATTCCCGCCTTGGGTCAGTTGGGTCAAATAATATTTGTACGATCTGCAACTGTTTGTTCTGGAGTTCTGGGCGTTTTTTATGTAAAGTAAAAAATATCTATCTATGTTATGTATTTTACTAAGTATATCAGTCATCTAGTGCCCGTGACACAAACTCTGCTTAGCTTATGGCTAGACAATGCTGTGTTGAGTGTCGAGCATTAAAATTATTTATAATTTCCTCAATGGGTGTAGTAACTTTAAAGAGTGAGATAAACAACGTTTTTGGAAGCACAAAATTGCATATGACACATCCTAAAATTGCTCGCCAACATGCTCGCCATTCCTAACTCCCGTGTATCATTGCAAAGGTATCCAGCTCGGTACCAAAATAATTTATGAATGTAGATCACCTTGGACGGGCTAATGTAATTACTTTGTTTATTATTTAGCATATTGTGTATTATGCTTGCATTTCCTTGGTGGTGGGCGCTAGGTAGGTTTGGTTAGTGGGTGGATATACTTAAACTTTAAATTAATAATTTGGCCTGTTTTAAAATAATATAAACCAACTTTAAGATTTTATGGCAAAGATGAAGAAATGTAGTTCAAGTCAACAAAAAACGCATCTTTAAATACTTAACCAAGAACTTAAGATTAATATCTGGCCTGTTTTAAACTAATATAAATCTTTAAGATTTTATGGAAAAGATGAAGAATATAAGTTTATGGCAAAATTAAGAACTTATTCAATGTAGTTCAAGTCAACAAAATACGAATTTTTAAATACTTAACCAAGAACTTTAGATAAATAATTTGGCCTGTTTTAAAATACTATAATCTAACTTTAAGATGTTCATGGCAAAAATGAAGAATGAATCAATGTAGTTCAAGTCAACAAAATACGCATTTTTAACACTGATAGGTAGGGCCTTATAAGGTAAACTTCGAGAAACAGAGAAAAGAATCATAGACTTACGACTACTTTTTTGCGGAGTGTCTGCTCCAAGATTCGGTTACATTACTCAGGTAATTTGAAAATAATGTTATACGGAATAAAAAGTTGGTTTTTGTTAACTTTACAGAGTCGTTCGTCGTGAAAAAAGAATATACCAACTTCAAAACAATCAAGGGTAAAATTAAAAGCAATTTGGAGATTGAAATCGAGTCACCGACAACTTTTTAACAAACCACCAGCAACCTTTGTACTTTGTACCAAAAAGTCCATTTAAAATCGATATACATATTTGCATTTCCTGTCGCCTGAAACACAGGATTACCTAGGGCAGGCTAAAATGTTATACCTACTTTTAAATATATTTATTTATTTTAGTGCACTAATGTTTTCTATGTGTACGAGTTTCTAGAATAAATAAAAATAATGGATTTTACACTTCACATTCATTTAAAATCTGCCTTATAATAACCACTTACCTTGCCATGCTGTTTGCTATTATATTCATGAAGGAGTTACTATCTCTTCCCTCTATAGAGAGAAACTTGGAGGGACTTTTTTATTTTATTTATATTTTAATATGTGTTTCCATAATGCCAATCACTTATCAGCTAAGCGTGAAGGTCAACCTTCCAGAATAAATGTGTTGAATATTTGTAAAAAAGTTTAGCGACCTCTAGCGTGACGTGAGCTGTACTACAAATGATACAACAAAAATTCTGAGTGCAAAAAGTAGATCACGTGACCCATAATCCTAGATCGCGCAAACGCTAGTTTCAACAACATCTGACCTATACAACTCCGCCACCTTTATCATTCGTACCGCTAAGGAATGGAATGCGCTGCCTGCTTCTATTTTCCCGGCCAACTACAACCCGAGTCTCTGCAAGACGAGTGAATAGGTGCCTTCTAGACTTTCGTGATACATCTTCGTTCACGTCGTCACTTACCATCAGGTGAGATTGTGGTCAAACGAAGGTCTATTGTTGATATACAAAAATCCGACATCAACTGTCGGTCGAAAGACCCCGGGTAAGTGGGCCAGTTGGGCCGACCCTGTACAGGGAAGATATTTCCCTGTATTTGGGGGAATACCACCTTTGACCCCCAAAAAGAGTTTAACTAAATTGTATAAACACGGAGTTTATACGACAAAGATGGCCGCAACCCGATGACAGCTTGATGGGCGATTCTCGACCTTCCCCCACTTACCTTTAGGCTCTAAATTGCCTTTCAGCTGCTCAGCTTTGGCCTGTAACTTTGTCTGCATGTTTTCAGCACCCTCTTTCATTTTGGCTAGTATACCTGTAAAAAAGGGAAAAGAAAACATTTTAATGTTTGTAGATATTTTTGACAAAAACTAAGAACTGACTTCAAATTTCACATATTATTGAGGACTAGCTGTGCCCGCAACTTCGTCCGCGTGGAATAGTGACTTTGGGAAATCACATAAACCTTACACGTGGCGTGAAAGAGTAGGAGATAGACCGACAGACAGAATTACTTTTACATTTATAATATTAGTAGGGATAACTCAAAAACTACTGTCAGATCAAATTTAAATAGGACCATATGTCAAGCATCATATATCAATCCTAATTTTATTTTAAAGAATTTGATGACCGACTTCAGTATATAGTAAGTAATAATAGTAGTAGTATCATAGTTTTTTGAAACATCCCAAATAATTGTCTTAGAGTCTAAGAACTTAGACTATTTTCAGCTGCATTTTTCTTCGTTGAGTTCTAAAGATGAAAAACAGGGACAATCTTCCAAAACTCGATCAGTCTTAGGTTTTGGTAGTTCGGTGTTCACCTTTATCGATAGTTTTACCTAATGTAAAATAAATACCCACCATGTTTGTCCTTCTCTTTCAATATACGTTCCATATCGCCGGCCTTGTCTTTCACACGGCCAAAGAAATCTATCCAATGTAAGCGTGAAACGAAACATATTCATGAATAAAACATATTTAATAACAAATTTTATAATTTTTGATGCCATATTATCATTTTGTCATTTATATCATCTGTTTGTGTAAGACAGTAGCGTCATCTATCGGGGAAAATGGAACTAAAAACAATTGTTCTTATTTCTGTAAATAGTTTCTATTCCTTGATTAAATTTTCGTTGTTTATAAAGATTTGTTTGTTTACAATAAGCGACTTAATTATTGGCTTGTTTAAGTTTTTAAAACTTAAGTAATAGGATTTCATTCTTCTATAACAAACATTATACAGATTACATTATTAACAAAGAAACATAACGAAAACGTTAATTTTAAATCTACATATTTCCACGTGGTTCCAATTCCAACCATCATTTGGCCAACCAGATTATAGTAATAGCTAAGAGTCATACTACACGGACGGTTCTCCCGCCGCGGGAATCCGCTCGACAAAGCTGCCGCAGCAGAGCATCAAACTACACGGAACGTGATGGTTTATCGCTGTCTTTTGTTTATTTCAACATGGATCCGCCAATGGTAACTGCGCTTGCAGCTCTATATTAAATAGCGTGAAACTGCCCGTGTAGTTTAAAGCGCCGGTTATCAGCGGCGATTTGTTGCTGCATGCGGCGGCGGTCGTATCTCCCCCGCCTGTGAACCGCGACGTGTAGTATGCAACTTCGTCAGCAAGGTCAGATCTGAACAAGCAAATTGCGAAGATGGTACGGTGCGACCTTCGGAGCAACTCGTGTTTCCAACACACGCCTCTTTGAAGAGGCGATAGAGCGAAACCGAGGGTCCAAAGTATTCACTCAGCAGCTTGGCAGGAGCCACCTGACGAAACTTAAAACGCAAGACGGGAGGACCGTTTTGTTGAAACCAAGGGGCAGCATACAACTTTAATATTAAATTGTGACAGGTTCAGAAGCGGGTTCCCGCGGCGAGAGAACCGCCCGTGTAGTATGACCCTAAGAGTATTTATAATGTCTCACCTGATATCCGCTTGGTGGCGTCCGGGCTCGCCGACTGCGTCAGTGCTGCCACCTTCATGTATTCACTCGTGATCAGGCCCGCCGCCTGCGAAGGTTTTAGTTTCATTTAATATTGAGTGACCCGAGAGCTGGTGAATATCTGGCTCAGCGCATCAGCATTGCCATACAGCGTGGTAATGCAGCCAGTGTCTTGGGGACGCTTCCGACTGGTATTGACATGGATTGAGCTACCTTTAGACTGTTTGCAACCGTCTGCAGTTAGCTCAATGGTTTCAATTGTAAATACTAGTTGTAATTTTTCTATTCCTTTGCTTGTAATTTTCGTTGTTAATAAAGATTTTTACTGATTTAATATTACATTGATATAATGATAATAATTTTTATTTATCTGTTAATTCTTATTTATTCACACAGTTTTTACCACCTAATGAGTATGATGAATTAAATCAAAACTGTATTGATCACTACATAGTATAAAACAAAGTCGCTTTCTCTGTCCCTATGTCCCTATGTATGCTTAAATCTTTAAAACCACGCAACGGATTCTGATGCGTTTTTTAGTAGATACGAGCGATTCAAGAGGTTTATACGTATAATAAAACCGTGCGAAGCCGGGGCGGGTCACTAGGTATGAATTAAATCAAAACTGTATAGATAAACTTATTACCCAACCTTTTGGAAATCATTTTGTTATATCAATAAATGAATCTAAATCTATCAGACAGGAAACTGGAATCTTGATTTTAAATTAGATAGCTAAGCAGCATTCAAAAGAAGAAGAAAAACTCGTCATAGCTAGGGAACTGCCAATTTATTGATTAGTTTTCAGTGATAATCTACTAAGCTTAGCGTGGGATAATAAAGAAAGATTAATAAAGAAAATAATAGTAAATATCTTGAATTGGCTAACGAGGTTGTCAGCATGTGGGATGTTGATTCAGCGACCATCGTCCCGATAGTCGTTTCTGTTATCGGGGTAATAGCGAAGAGCCTCGATAAACATCTCAAGAGACTCTCGCTAGGAAGTTAATCAAGGGTCAGATCCAAAAAGCGGTTCTTTCGGTCAGAAAGTTCCTCTGTCTGCAACCCTAGTCACCGGCTGCTTGAGCCTAGCTTCGCGGCCGGTGATCCACCGTTTTGATATATTTTTTTACTGTAGAATAGTTTTATAATATTTTTATATTTCTATTTTTTTTCTACACTAAAAAATGTATTTTTAACGAGAGAAAATAATAATAAATAATTCCGGACAGTCCACACAGCATCATCTAGCCCCAAGATAAGCAGAGCTTGTGTTATGGGTACTAGATGACTGATATACTTAATACAATACATTACATAGATAAATATTTTTTTACTATACATAAAAAACACCCAGACCAACAGAATACATTTCTGCAGACCGTACACAAATTTGTTCCGAGGCGGAAATCGAACCCGCAACCTCCTGTCCTGTCCAAAGACATTTTCCACTGGACGCGATACTCGGCAAATCGCGCCTCATACCCCGCTGTCACTAGGTTAGCCTTTTAGCCTAATAGACCGAAATTGTTTTGTCAGTATGCCTTTGGTTCTCAACGACAAACTATATCGAAAAAATGACTAAGTGCTGCGTTTCGTTTTGTAAAAGTTATAGTGATCGATCCGTCAATATTTATTTTCACAGGTAAGTACAATTTTACCCCATAAAAGCAGCTATTTTTTCATAAAATCTAATAAATATGATAACAATTTTGCATTAATACCACCATTTAAAATAGTGCTCAAATTTGAATGTAAGTTAACTGTACTTGAGACCTACCGAAATAAGTCGCATTATATCGTTCTTTTTCCATTCATTCATTTTAAAAATGTCTAATAGGGCTTGACACTATCGATGAAAAATATCGATGTAAATAAATAAATTAACGAATTTACGCACTTTCAGATTTCCAGTTGATCCGCTAAGAAAGAGGGAGTGGGTAAAGTCAGCCCGCAGAGAAAAGGCAAGGCAGATTCCAAAAAAAACATAGCAGCATATGTGGTAAACTAACAACCTAACAAGGTAAAGATTTCTTGTTCGCTTCTTATACAATGTGATTTGTCGAACCTTGATCAAACGAAATGAGCGGATACACGACACATATTTATCGATAAAAATCGGCATAAAAAAAATTATATGTTATTTATCTCAAAAACAAAGCAGTTTTAATATTTTATTAAATGAAGACTACTTCATCTGGTTTTTTCTTCGTTTCTTTTTGAGTTCATGGTGTATTTTATTCAAAGTAGTATCATTTGAAAGCTAGATAGTTTACCTAGCTTATAAAATAAATAAAAAATACAAATACGATACATAAGTGTTGTAAAAACAATATTTTTTTATTTTATATTTTTTTTGAGAAAAATCTAATTAAAATAGTTTGTTTTTCGTCTATTTTCTAAATAAATATTATTTTTCTACGCTTATTTACCGTATTTGTATTTTTTGTTTATTTTATTAGCTAGGTAAACTATCTAGCTTTCAAATGAAACTACTTCGAATAAAATACACCATTAACTCAAAAAGAAACGAAGAAAAAACCAGATCAAGTAGTCTTCATTTAAAAAAATATTAAAACTGCTTTGTTTTTGAGATAAATAACATATAATTTTTTTATCCCGATTTTTATCGATAAATATGTGTCGTTTATCCGCACATTTCGTTTGATCAAGGTTCGACAAATCACATTGTATAATTTCATTAATTTTTTAACATGTATTTTTGATTAAGTTTTCTTGTACTTACTCAATATATTATCTAATATATTTTATATTTTTTTTAATTGTGTTACAAGTGGTTTGTAAAATAAATAAGTCTCTACGCAGCATTAATATCCATTACGAAGTAACAATACCTAATCTGTGCCCGGAATAAAGGTGAATAGTAATAAAATTACTTTAAATAATAATAATAAAGCCTTTTATTTCCACAACCAGTTTATTGACTTATTATTTAACACTAATTTCGAGTATAGGCTTCCTCCAAGTTTTTCCAGTTTTGTCTCTTCTGAGCGTTCTCTAACCATGTTTTACTTTCACTTCAAATAACTTTGACTTTAAATAATATTTTTACATAGTAAGTAAGTATAGGTAAATAATCAAAGTTACTACGATAAAAAATAGTACTCAATCTTACATTTTCCGTCATTCATTCATTTTTATCGATATAATTTCATCGACTGCGTCATTCACTAGAGAAAATGTTCTACGATTGTTAAACAGTGACAAAGCTATCTGCGGAACTGAAGCAGCAACAAAACATTCCTCCCGTACCCCGCAAAAAGTGGTCGACTGTGATTCCATAGTATTTTAGGGTATGTCGTGTCCCGTGGAAAATGTCTTTGGTCCTGTCCCATCGGTCGGAAGAAGAAGAAGAGTGATAATCTACTAACCTCCAAGCTAGCTGGACTCATGGCGGAGTACTCCTCGCTGAGCAGTTCCACGATCAGACCCTCGATGTCGAAGAACAGGATGTGGCTCTCGGGATCTGAAGGAATCATAATATCAACTCGTTTCTTCCTAAACTACAAATAGTGTAGATTTCCTGCAATAGGGATTAGCAATGTGTAAAACAGTTTGGAAGAGTTTTTACAAGGGGATTTTATAAGTTATTTTAGAAGTATATATTATATGCGGCCAGCCCGCGCGCCGTGGCCGCTCGCATCGCGTGTATGTTGCGGTGGCGAGGCCTCCGAGACATACTATATGTGTAGGTAGTTACCAGCGGGGTTGGACCTGAAGCCTTGCACCGTGAGCGGCGCCCGGCGGCTGCGCGCGGGCTCCGCCAGCGGCCCGAGGTTGGCGGAGCCGTGCGCGCCTCCCAGAGCGGCCAGCCCGCGCGCCGTGGCCGCTCGCATCGCGTGTATGTTGCGGTGGCGAGGCCTCCGAGACATACTATATGTGTAGGTAGTTACCAGCGGGATTGGACCTGAAGCCCTGCACCGTGAGCGGCGCCCGGCGGCTGCGCGCGGGCTCCGCCAGCGGCCCGAGGTTGGCGGAGCCGTGCGCGCCTCCCAGAGCGGCCAGCCCGCGCGCCGTGGCCGCTCGCATCGCGTTTATGTTGCGGTGCCGGAGGCCTCTGGAAAATATATACGATATATAGATTAGGGCATGTAAACCGGTTATTCGGTTAATCAAAAAACCGGTTAACCGACTGATTTTACCTCGGTTTTTAACCGGGTTTTTTGGTCAGGAAAACCGGTTTTTTCGGTTATTATTTTGTTTCCTCAAACTCAAGAATTTGTCCCTAATCTGTATTAAAAGTGGGTCATAAAGTAAACTATTTAGTGTTATTATGCAGTGTATGCATAGAAATGTAATATTACGATCCACCTAACTATTTTATAACATTTTAAGATTGTCATATGTAAATCTTACCAGATAGAGATTATTGAAGAAAAATATTTTCATCTACACTTCCGAGCTATAAACTGGAATCACTTCATCGCTGGTTTTTGCAGACCATATTTTACAGTTTCCATGGAATAAACTATAGGTTGTGGTATATTATTTTAAAGATAATTTTATTAGGTTTCAAACTCTTTCGATATCATAGCGAAAAAAATGTTCATCATATGTCATGGAACGTGAAAACAAAAGACATACATTTTTGGAACGAAACATAATTTTTTTCAAACTTCTCAATCCCTATAAGAACTGGGAATTTATGCAATTTTGTCATCAGTCCAATCAGTCACGTCACTCAAAATACTGGAATTACAAGAAAATGGAAACCACACCAATAGAAGCCGCTCAAATCGTCACCCAAATCCAGCAAGGGTTCTCTCAGCGTACTATCGCTCGACAGCTTCATCTGAGCCAGTCCTGTGTCTCCAAAGTATACAAGAGGTTTAGAGAGACTGGAAAATTAGTCCGAAGACCAGGATCTGGACGACAGCGATGCACTTCGGCGAGAGATGACCGATTTATTGTCAGCACTTTTCTCCGAAATCGACATCTAACCGGCGTTGACGTCCAGCGGGAGCTAGGAGAAGTTCGAGGGAGAACTGTCAGCAAGTGGACAGTGAGACGAAGACTCAAAGAAGCTAACTTGACCCCAAAAAGGCCAGCAACGGGACCCAAATTGTCTAAAGTGATCACTTAGATTGGGATATACAGCAATGGAGCCGAGTTTTGTTCGCGGACGAGACTAGGATGTGCCTGCATGGCAGCGACCGTCGACGGAGAGTCTACAGGAGACCGGGAGAGCGATACGCACAATGCTGTATAGCGGAAACAGTGGCATATGGGGGTGCGTCTTATATGATGTGGGCGGGGATTTCAATTGAAGCTAAAACGGAGCTGGTATTCGTACCCGGTGGAGGTCGGGGAGGAGGACTAACCGCAGAAAGGTATATCAACGACATTCTGCTGGGCCATGTACTCCCTTACGCCGGGTTTATTGGCGAAAATTTCCTGCTAATGCACGACAATGCCAACTGCCACACCGCTCGTGCGACTAAACAGTACCTGGAAGAAGTCGGGATTCCCACAATAGACTGGCCTGCCGTCAGCCCTGACATGAACCCTATCGAACACCTGCGGGACGAGCTGAAAAGGCGGGTACGAGGAAATAGAAGACCTAAAAACTGCTCTTATCGAAGAGTGGCAGGAAATTCCACAGGATTTCATGAACTCATTAGGTCAATGAAAAACTGTTTACAAGCAGTCATTAGGGCCAGGGGGGTAATACAAAATATTAAGCGGGAAATAACAAAGATTTTAAATAAAAATTTGATATTTTCATATTACTTCTTATAAATTTAAACATCCATAACTTCGACCTATTGTAATAATTCACTAAATGAAGGTAGGAAACTTAATTAAATTTAAACAATTTTTATATTATTCGAAAGCTAACAAAATTTCTTTTCAAATGGTATACACCAATCTGTAGTTTATTCCATGGAAACTGTAAAATATGGTCTGCAGAAACCAGCGATGAAGTGATTCCAGTTTATAGCTCGCAAGTGTAGAAGCAGGAGAAAGGATTTAAAATGTTTTAAAGACATAAAGGAACTGTATTAACGATTGATAAGAAATATAGTCGATTGACAGATTGATTGAAATAAATGAACTATAGCGCTCATTTATTTTAATCAATCTCTAGCTTACGGAGTTAGAAAGAAGGGCTAGAACTGTAGGGCTTGCAATCAACCACGACAAAACTGAATACATCCACATGAAGCGCTACAAAAACACCCATGTTAAACGTAAAGACTAAAGATGCGGGACACGTGGTGTATAAGGGTGCTGCAAGCTTCAAATATCTGGGATGCACTATAACAGATACAGGTTCTAGGGAAGATGAAATCAACATTCGCATCCAGAAAACCTTGCGGTGCAGTGCAGCGCTTCATAAAGTGTTGACGTCCAGACTTCTGAGTCGAAGCACCAAAATCCGAATATATAAAACTGTTACACGTCCTATTCTGATCTACGGGTGCGAAGCCTGGACGTTGACGCTGAAAGAAGAAAACAAACTCCTCGTGGTTGAGCGTAAGGTGCTGCGTAAGATCTTTGGTCCGACCAGACGAACAGATGGAACATGGCGACAGGTTGTGTCCCAAGGGTGAAAAAAAGGATGAAAAAAAGAGTATTTTAAGACATTTACAAGAGTAGGCAACGCTCGTGTAATGTCTCTGATATGCAGGCGTCCATAGGCTGCGGTAACCTTTTTCCATCAGGCGGGCCGCATGCTGTTTGCTACCTTGGTGGTATAAAAAAATACTGTAGGTGGTACATTTCTGTTACTATCGACAACATTATATGTTTTAATTATAAGAAATGTGATTTAAGTCAAGTTAATGAGTCCTTAGATAAATATAAGTACATTTTAATATAGATTTTATTGTTTTAATTCGTCTTGTAGAAAATAACCGAAATCACCGAAAAAACCGGTTTTCACCGGTTTTGAAATCATAAAAACCGAATTAACCGGTTTTTAAAATAACCCGGTTTTTACATGCCCTAATATAGATGTATTTTACATAAAACTAAATGTGGCTTTAGATTTTCTGCTTTATTAAGAACTAGCTGCGCCCCGCGGCTTCGCCAATTCAGAAATTTGTTTGTCGAATTTCAGGAATTTATTGCAAGCCTTCTAGGGGGTAGTTTCGTTATAATAAAAAATACGTTTTTAATTTATTTACGTTACAAATTATTTATACTAAGGAATAATAATTTACGAACGAGTTCAAACTTTATCTATGTAATGTTGTATTAAGTATATCAGTAATTTAGTGCCCATAACACAAGCTCTGCTTAGCTTGGGGCTAGATGATGCTGTGTGGACTAACCAGCATCTTATCTAGAAAAACATAACCGAACGAACCTGAAGAAATGCACAGCTGGGTTGGCCAGTCCTTGTAAATCGCTGCCCGCCGTCACAGAGCCTCCTAGATCATCAGTTGACGTCTCATCACAAGCCGATAACACTTCTTCAGCTATCATACCTTGAAAAACAAAATATTTTCGTTCACAATAAGGTAATAATGATGTAAAATTTTATAAATGTTCAGTAGATAGTGTACCGTGTATCATTCGACCAACTCAACTCTTTTGATGGAGAAAGTTTATTAGCCATAATATCTCAGTTATGAAGTCGTCCGCCGGCCGCCATTTTGTGACCACCAAGGACACAAGATGGCGGACGCAAGAGTCACACATCAACATAAAGTCTTTAGTCTCCCTCACCATGCAGCACTCTGTCCAGATGTCCAGTCTCCAACTGCCACACGTGCACTGTGCCGTCGCTACAGCCCACCACCATGAAGTCGTCCGCAGGCCGCCATTTTGTGACCACCAAGGACATAAGATGGCGGACGCAAGAGTCACACATCAACATAAAGTCTTTAGTCTCCCTCACCATGCAGCACTCTGTCCAGATGTCCAGTCTCCATCTGCCACACGTGCACTGTGCCGTCGCTACAGCCCACCACCATGAAGTCGTCCGCCGGCCGCCATTTTGTGAACACCACAGATACAAGATGGCGGATGCTAGAGTCACACATCAACATAAAGTCTTTAGTCTCCCTCACCATGCAGCACTCTGTCCAGATGTCCAGTCTCCATCTGCCACACGTGCACTGTGCCGTCGCTACAGCCCACCACCATGAAGTCGTCCGCCGGCCGCCATTTTGTGAACACCACAGATACAAGATGGCGGATGCTAGAGTCACACATCAACATAAAGTCTTTAGTCTCCCTCACCATGCAGCACTCTGTCCAGATGTCCAGTCTCCATCTGCCACACGTGCACTGTGCCGTCGCTACAGCCCACCACCATGAAGTCGTCCGCCGGCCGCCATTTTGTGAACACCACAGATACAAGATGGCGGATGCTAGAGTCACACATCAACATAAAGTCTTTAGTCTCCCTCACCATGCAGCACTCTGTCCAGATGTCCAGTCTCCATCTGCCACACGTGCACTGTGCCGTCGCTACAGCCCACCACCATGAAGTCGTCCGCCGGCCGCCATTTTGTGAACACCACAGATACAAGATGGCGGATGCTAGAGTCACACATCAACATAAAGTCTTTAGTCTCCCTCACCATGCAGCACTCTGTCCAGATGTCCAGTCTCCATCTGCCACACGTGCACTGTGCCGTCGCTACAGCCCACCACCATGAAGTCGTCCGCCGGCCGCCATTTTGTGAACACCACAGATACAAGATGGCGGATGCTAGAGTCACACATCAACATAAAGTCTTTAGTCTCCCTCACCATGCAGCACTCTGTCCAGATGTCCAGTCTCCATCTGCCACACGTGCACTGTGCCGTCGCTACAGCCCACCACCATGAAGTCGTCCGCCGGCCGCCATTTTGTGAACACCACAGAGATAAGATGGCGGATGCAAGAGTCACACATCAACATAAAGTCTTTAGTCTTCCTCACCATGCAGCACTCTGTCCAGATGTCCAGTCTCCATCTGCCACACGTGCACTGTGCCGTCGCTACAGCCCACCACCATGAAGTCGTCCGCCGGCCGCCATTTTATTGACACCACGGGGAAAAGATGGCGGGATGCAAGGGTCACGCATTTGCGTTCGGTTAGACCTGGAAAAATAAATTTATGATTGTTTAGAGAGCAGTAGACAACTTTACAAGCTGGTTATGAAGACTTAAAATTTACGTTTAATCATTAAAATATATTTAATGCAAGTTTTTGCTTATCAAGGCAACTTTATTACGTATATTTTAGAAAGAAATGTCAAAATAAAATAGAAAATCAAAAATCAACGAAGTTCAACTAAGAACCATTAAAGATCGCGATCTTTGGTTTTGTCAAAGTGAGAGAAGCATGAAAAAGTTATTAGTATGAGGATTTATTGAAGTAAACGCCTAAAATCTACAAAGCATCGTAAGATCCGTATGTAAAGTACACGGCACAAAGTCCATATTAAGTTAAATAGGGGTGGTCTGTTTACAAATTTTACATCGAATTTGATTTTTGTTTTATATTGGTCTTCTTTTAAATAAAAACTTACTTAGCAGTGTAACGCTGTGGTCAGAAGCAACGGAGCAAATGCACTTCTGGATTCGGGGCTAAAACAAAAGAAAAATCATCAATTCTACTTTCATCATCATCATCAACCTACATTAGTCCACGGCTGGATAGAAATCGCGAATTGAAAGCGCACCTTGGGCCTTATTGTCTAAATCAACTGATAATCGAGATCGATTCATTTTTGACACTTGAAACCTAGCCTGGACTTCAGTTGTATCACTGGTAATGTATTTAAATTTTACTGAATAGAATAGAAAAAACATTTATTTGGACACAGGTACAATAAAAAACAGTACTTATATAAAATTAACAAAAAGTAACATAATAGCATGGAGGTAATTAAGTGACACAGAATGGTGGTAGTTTCAAAAATATGGTGCCTCCATGACCCTGCGCCGAAATAGGGGTTGGCTCAGCTTGTGCTGAACATGTCATGTTCAGCGCTGTTTTTCAGCCAAAGGCCTTAATTAATTGACGTTACGGACGGCAATTTGGTGATAATTAAAACAAAAAAAAATAACAATAAATAGATGAGTTCTTTAGGTCAAGTAAAAAAGCACATTATGTTAGTATAGTCAGCATAACTGATAATCGATTTCAAGTTAGACAATAAGGTAGCTGGTCTCAGGGGGAGTCTATACCCCCTGAGACCAGTGAGCTCTGTATCTCCAAACAGTGATAGGCCGGGTCCGCAGTGGCGCCTACTAACAATCCGTCTTATGTCAGAGGCACAAGGTCCTCTTTCGCAGTAAGTACTCACACTGCAGTTACTCGGAGGCACGATCAGCTGAGTGATCTCCCCGGCGTGCACGCAGAACCGATGCAGCAGGACTCCGGAGAACAGATCCCAGAGACACACTGTCTATACTCTTATGTCAGAGGCACAAGGTCCTCTTTCGCAGTAAGTACTCACACTGCAGTTACTCGGAGGCACGATCAGCTGAGTGATCTCCCCGGCGTGCACGCAGAACCGATGCAGCAGGACTCCGGAGAACAGATCCCAGAGACATACTGTCTATACTCTTATGTCAGAGGCACAAGGTCCTCTTTCGCAGTAAGTACTCACACTGCAGTTACTCGGAGGCACGATCAGCTGAGTGATCTCCCCGGCGTGCACGCAGAACCGATGCAGCAGGACTCCGGAGAACAGATCCCAGAGACACACTGCGAAGTCTATACCCCCTGAGACCAGGTGCGCTTTGTCATATCTGTTGGACAAAACAAGAAAGAAATTTAAACGTAAAAAGTTACAGTACAAATCATCATCATCAACCTATATTAGTCCACTGCCTCCCCTAACTCGCGCCATAGCGCCCTGTCTTCAGCTTGCCGCATCCAGCATCTGCCCGCAGTCATTCGTAGATCGTCATCCCACCTGGCCAAAGGACCACGAACGTTTTGGGAGGTAAAATGGGATATCAATGGGTACTAATCAATACATTACGTGTTAGTAGTGTACATTTAAAAACTGTTTTGATTGTACAAACACTTTTGTCTTTTGGATAGTTGAAATTTTCACAGATTTTTTGCTCGATATTTCAGAGAATTTACTGTTGCCGCTATTACAACAAATGCTAAAAAACAATAAAATAAATATTTAGGGGGCTCCAATACAACAGACATGATATTTTTAGCCACTTGACGATAATGTTCCTGAAACATTTAGCCGGACTCGCGCGCTGCACTCGGCCGGTTTTCTAAAACAAGTAAAGTTCTTGAAAACCCGGAGATATCAAGTAATATACCTACACGTACCTTTGGTGAACATGATGAGGGTAGAGAAGACAGTTGACTCTTCCATTGTGACCCATTAGGAGCTGGTGCGGTGGCCAGTCTACAACAAAAAGAGGATAATAAATAATGCTGAACAATACAATGGAACAAATTTTTGAAGATCGTACACAAATTTGTTCCGAGGCGGGAATCGAACCCGAAACCTATTGCGTCGCAGGCGGACTTTCACCCGCTCCGCCACTGAGATCGTCACCCATGCGAAGCCGGGGCGGACCGCTAGTTACTTATATAATCGAAAATAGTACTTGTCCGAGTACTTAATTTTTAAGCCTAAAGAAATAAAGATATTAATTACTGATTACTATGCAGATCTTAATTAATTGCAAATCGAACAAATATTTTTTTCATAACAGGAAAATACAGTATTTTCCTTATACTGTAGGAACATTATTTTATTTTCCTTCCTCATTGAATTTGCAAGCAAAGATTCCCTAGTTTCAATCAGTGAACTTTTATCAGCTTATCTGTGACCTGACTTTTGTTGTTGATAACTCCTAACACTAATTATATAATACGACTAGCGACCCGCCTCGGCTTCGCACGGTTTTATTATACGTTTAAATATAAAATAAATTATACGGTATGTCCCTTTGTAGGTATGCTTTAATCTTTAAAACTACGCAACGGATTTTGATGCGGCTTTTTATAATAGATAGTGATTCAAGAGGAAGGTTTATACGTATAATAAAACCGTGCGTAGCCGGGGCGGGTAGCTAGTTTTATCATATTACGTTAAACAAAGGAATATCCAAAAATCAAACGTTTTGTTTGTTATACCTATCATAAGCTTTTTTTTATGCATACACGAGTAATGTAGTTTTATATTGTCCATTTAAGCAAGAGATACGAAGTTGCCACCAATCTCTTTTCTAGTTATCCTATAATAGACGAATTACAAGACTAACGAAAAATTACCTAACTTAAATATGTTTAAACATATTTAAGTCAAGTAAAAAAAACTAGCTTTTCGATTAAACAGGGTAGAGAAGTTTCTGTGATTAAAGTCTCTTAATACTCCTTCCCGCAATGTACAATAGGGTACTATGTATTTCTAACTTTTTTTCTCCTTTTTATTTATACCTTTAGTTTTTATTTATTTCCAGACCACATTAGGTACTATGAATTCTATCAAGAATGTATAAACTTATGCTTACCCAACCTATTGGATATCTTTGAAGTGTATTTTTCATATCAATAAATGATTATGAATCTAAAGGATTCTATTATATCTATATACTTAAATGCACACTAAGAAACAAAACTACAGGAAAAGAGAAACAGTAAAGATACACGATAGGTGGATAATTATTCGCATTATGTCTAGGTATCTATCTTCTTTATTGAAGTAGAAAAATACAAAACTACCGGAAAAGAGAAACAGTAAAAAACACCATAGGTGGATAATTATTCGCATTATGTCTAGGTATCTATCTTCTTTATTGAAGTAGAAAAATACAAAACTACAGGAAAGGAGAAACAGTAAAGATACACGACGGATAATACACGGCTGATAATTATTCTGCAGTTTAATACCATTATTATCATAGCAACGCTTTGTTGTTGCATACGATCATGCACTGCATTTGCACAATTAAGATTGCTGTACCGAATAACTCGTTACACGACGAACCACTTTGATGCTTGGTGGTCCGGTTTTATTTAGATGACAATACAAATCGATTATGTTTAGTGTTTTAAGCAGTCCTGGATTTGTAAACAGGCCGCAAAGCCCGCGGCCTAGGGGCGGCGGCGTCCTAGGGGGGCGGCAGATTTCAGAGGACGGTCACTCGATTGATGAAAGGCTCAGTACATGGGGCGGCGGAAAAAAGTGGCCTACACTCATTAAAAATATAAATCCGGCACTGGTTTTAAGTAACCGGTAGTATAATGAATCTTATTAATAGTAATGCCGGATAATCCACTCAATATCATCTAGCCCCAAGCTAAACAGAGCATAGGATATGGTTACTAAATGACTGACAAACGTAATACAATATACTACATAGATAGATATTTTTTATTAAACATAACATCCAGAACCCCGGAACAAATATTTGCAGATCGTACAAACACTTGTCGCGGTGGGAATCGAACCGGCAACCTCCTGCGTCACAGGCACTCGCAGCAGACTCGCCGCGCTACAAATGGAGTCTCATCATACCGCATGTCAAAGGGTTTTTACTAGTATTTAATCCTTTGATATTTTACGATATTTTCCTTATAGAAACCTGAGTAAATTAATGCGTAGAAGTAGGTATATGTAATTACGCATGAGACAAAGAAGTAGGTACCTGGATAGTCTGGTTTTCAACCTAGGGTTACTTAATATGCAGAGGTTTATTATAAAACAAGTTTCAGAATGTATAAGATATTGTTATAAACAAACTTCGATAACAGGAAGAAGTTCTAGTTCTTCTGTGCGTATTTTAGCCTATTTTTGAGTCAACTGTCTCACATCAAAAGTCAGGGGCCACCCCAATATCATGTTAGTGCAAAACCAAAAACCAATTTTGATTATTTATGGTTTTGTACTAAAAATTGTGTATGTTATTTTTATTCCTGAGGTTCTATTTGTCCCGCAAAACTAAAAAAAAACAGTGAAATATAAATGGAATTCGAAGTCGAATACAACATAATATAACTAAATATACAAACTAATCGAAATGTCTGGCTGTCCATAAACCATTAAAAATATTAATTTCTTTTTATAATTTATGTTATAATATTTTTTTTTTACTACATTTAATTTATAACATAAGAACCGACCTGTAACATTTGTTATAAATAAAGAACTATGAACTATAAATTTTTATCGAAATATCTGAATTTCCATAAATCTGCCTTTATTACCTTTCAAGACATATCATCATCATCATCATCATCATCGGCGTATTTCATTCCACTGCAAGACATATAGCTGGACCAAATTCAATTAATATTAAGTATATCAGTCATTAGGGGACAGGGCGCTAAGGCGCTCATTAGGGGAGGCCTATGTCCAGCAGTGGACTAATATAGGCTGATGATGATGATGATGATATCAGTCAATTACTAACTATTACACAAGCTCTCCTTAGCTTGGGGCTAGATGATGATGTGTATATTTTCCAGCATTATTTATTTATTTTATTAAATTTGGCAAGGGAATAATTATCATGGCGATATTATATGGCGAATAAATCTAGTTCGTAATGTAATAACAATGTACATGCTGTATTTTTATTAGGATTTTGCTCTGTTTTGTGAACTAATAAATAAAATAAAAATAAAATAGCGGTCATTTTGTCCCACGAGAACACATGCTAAGTCACAGGAAAAAGCTAGTTTATTTTACTTTCATCGACGGGGTATCGAGAAGTTAATCTCAAAGTATGTAAACAAACACTCATCAATAGATAACTTAAACCAATCCATAACATAAACATTACAAATCTTGTACCTATTTTCCTTATCCATTCCTTTATAAGCCACATACGAAGCCAGCCTATCATCACAACACATACAACCGTCTTAAAGAACTGACCAACTTTCGTAAAACAAAATGGCCGCCTACAAAGCTTTCTTCATCATCCTGCTGGTTGCCGCCGCCATGGTGGTTGACATGACCGAGGCAGCTACCAGGGTTGGACCTTGCGATCAGGTGAGAAATCGTTTTTCATCCCCCATCATCATCATCATCATCTCGGATAGAGTATTTATGCTCTTCGATATCTAAGCAAAAGGCGTCTTTATCCGCTAGAGGATAAATTTAATTGAATTTAGAACATCGTGCCCACTAAAAGCGGTATTACACTACACGATATTCAGGGAACCTTACCCTAACTAAGAGAGGTGTAATAATATTTAGAGCGGCGACCGGATGGACCCGGCAAGCCTTGCTCCCTAATCGCCCTAACTACCGGGCCCTGAATATCGTGTAGTGTAATACCGCTTTAACTCCCGGGCCCTGAATATCGTGTAGTGGAAAATACCGCTTTAAATTGAATTTATAGCTTGGCAAAAAAGAGTAGAAAATAATGGGGGCGCCACTGTAGGTCCTTATGGCAACACCTATAGCGCACCAAGCTAGTCTTGATACTTAGGTGTATATTTCTGTTATACGTACATTTATATCCACACATAGTATACTAGTATCAGTAAATATTGTTTAATTGAGCAAGGTTCTCGTTATGTAAGTATATAAAGAAAAAAATATAAAGTAAATTAAAATTTAATACATTGTTATTAACACATTGTAAGTTCTCTCTCACAGTATTCCTTTTCTATTTTTATTACGCGCTGGCACGAATTCTTCCAATCCTCCTCCGTAATAGCTTGGAACCGTTCCGTTTTAGCACGCTCAGCTGCTTCCTATAAAGAAGAAACTTTTTATGATACCTTTATCTTACCTTTTTCAGTTTATTATTTAGGCACCTAATTTCTAGACCATTAAAAATACAAACGCTATAATCACTTTATTACAAAGAAATAACACAAAATTTAAATTATGTAGAAATAGATTTACATATTAACTAGTCTAGCTCAAGTATCAAATTCTATGCCCGCGCTATAGCAGAGTACGCAGAGCAAACGTAAACATAACCTAACTGCCCGATGTTTATTGTTGAATATTTCACTTGTTCCGTGGAACTTTAATTATATCCTGCTTAAGGACCATCAAGTTACCTTTGATTCAACTTATAATTACAAAACAAACTCTCACAAACCTGTCATATCAGCGGTTCTTTGAAAAACATTGTTGAGATCTGAAAGAATAGTTCTGGCCTCAAATTCTGCCAGACATCGCCTGTATACCTTATAAATAACCTCCCTGGCAGCACTTCTAACTGTTTTATTCATTATTTGTCACTTTTCGTCACTTTATCACCACCGCTTGACCGATCCAAGTAAAAAATCCGAGAATTCGTAATCTTTGTTTACAATTTTACATCAAACGTCATTGTTTTATGAATGTTGCCATTAAACAAAAAAATTAGTTCCGTTTCAAGACTTTTTTGCCAAGCTGTAGAACATCGTGGCCACTAAGTTGTGTGAATTCAAACATCATTAAACCTATTTACTTCTACCTCCATGGTGCCGAATTTATCATACAATACTTTTTAATTTGACTCAGACTCGGAACCTTCTTGGTGTATTTTTTTATTTGTTTTTCTGTAATACTTGCCTATCATAATGAAGTAGTTATCTTATACCTAAACCGAAATAAAAGAATAGAAAAGATTTACTGATTTATTTTTTGCAATTAGTCATTTCTTCGCTGAGATGGGGTGAAAAGTTACGTGTTACTCAAGTGCAAAGATTTTTTACCTCGCGCTCTTTTAATCCCTCGCTAACGCTCAGGATTCTATATATTATATATTTGAATCACTCACTACCCTCGTGATGCAATTTGATAATCCTTCGCTTGCTTTCGGTCATCAAAATTGAGCACGCGGTTAAAAGCAACTTTGCTCTCTTGTATAACAAATAACTATTATGCTTCAGAAGGCAATAGCAGACACTACAGAATGTCCTATTCTGGTACTTACTTTCCATAGAACAATTTACCCATTTTAAAATTATTTTCTACTAGCTGTTCCCCGCGCTTTCACCTGAGTTAAATTTGATTTTTAAATTTGATCGCCAATGAGAATTTGATGTTTTACCAGGACTAGTAGCCTATGTTACTCTCCATCCTTTTAACTAACTCTATGCTATTATTCTATTTTTTAAGCTGCGAACCAATAAACGTCTTTTCTTTCTTTCTTTCTATGCCACTAATCAAGTCGATGATTTGCTTAGTTAGGACGTGAAGGAAGGACAAAAAAATATACAAACACCCTGTCGCATTTACAATATTTCTAGCGACCCGCACCGGCTTCGCACGTTTTTATTATACCTACCTACCTTCCTCTTGAATCAATCTATCTATTAAAAAAAACGGTATCAAAATCCGTTGCGTAGTTTTAAAGATTTAAGCTAACATGGGGACATAGGGACAGAGAAAGCGACTTTGTTTTATACTATGTAGTGAAGTTAGATTTTAACCTACTGGTGAAAGTAAACTACTGGTGCTATTACCAGTCAACTTTCAACCTTAAACCCTCGACTCAAAGCCTGTATTCCCTCAGGTCTGCTCCCGCATCAACCCCGAGAAGGACGAATGCTGCCGCGCTCACGGACACAGCGGACACTCCCATTGCTCTAGAGGACAGATGTACTGTCGCTAGTACACGACTTGATACCTTACACCCTGCACTCAAAGCTGTATTAACAATGGCAGACTCGGCTTTGAGTTGTAATATGAGTTATGGCTAAATTGACTATTGTATTTATGATTTGATGTTAAAATAAAAGGATTAATAGAACTACTTTGTTTTGTTTTGATGCTCTATTAGTATAGAATAGAAACATTTATTTGGACACAGGTACAGTAAAGCAGTATAATATGAACAAACAGTAAAATATAGCATGGAGTGATACAAAATGGTGGTAATTAGTTTTTAAAAATATGATGACTCTGCCCAATGACCCCGCGCCGAAATAGGGGTTGGCTCAGCGTGTGCTGAAAATGTCTTGCTCAGCGCTGTTTTTCAGTCAAATACCTTAAACTATTCATTATTAGAAAAGCAACTATTTTTTACGAACTATTACAGTAAGTAATCTAAAGAATTAGACCAAACACAAAATTGGTAAATAAAATATTAGTAGGCAAAGCAGCACAGTATCATCTAGCCCCACAGTAAGCAAAACATGTGTTATTGATGCTACAATTTATAACAAAATAAAAACTTTATTAACAACGAAAATTACAAGCAAAGGAATAGAAAAATTACAACTAGTATTTACAATTGAAACCATTGAGCTAACTGCAGACGGTTGCAAACAGTCTAAAGGTAGCTCAATTGATCCATGTCAATACCAGTCGGAAGCGTCCCGAAGACACTGGCTGCATTATCACGCTGTATGGCAATGCTGATGCGCTGAGCCAGATATTCACCAGCTCTCGGGTCACGCGTCGCATCGACCAGACGCTCAGATATTTTTTTCGACCAGACGCTCAGATAATTTTTTAATTTATAACTGATATTGATAGATATACCGAGATTTTAAAACATATTTTTTTTGTATGAAAACTAGTTACAATACATTTTACGACACTGGTATCATCAGAGCAAGCTTCAGGAGTTCCAAACAATTCGTATTTTTGACAGTTTTCATTCCTCTTTCAATTGGTATCTCATTCGTTATAGAACTCGAACTTGCACCTTTTTCGCTGTGCTTGAGCAATTACGCGTTGTTGACGTTTTTGTTTTGGTTTTTAGTTGTTAGCTTACTGTTACCTAGCTGTTGTCTGTTCTTTCAGTTTTTGGTACGTTTTCATTCATTAATATCATAAGAAATATCTATGATTCTAAATCAGAGTACAGATGATTAGCTTTGAAAAAAACCCAGATTCGGAACAAAAATCAGCAGAAAGTACTAACATTTGCCAACAATGGGATCGATCTCCTACGTCACAGGCGCTATAGAGGTCGTAAAACTCACCGTCCAGTTGCTCGAACTCCTACAAGAGCGCTATAGAAGTCGTAAAACTCACAGTCCAGTAGCTCGAACTCCTACAAGAGCGCTATAGAGGTGGTATAACTCACCGACCAGTTGCTCGAACTCCTACAAGAGCGCTATAGATGTCGTATAACTCACCGTCCAGCTGCTGATGCGTGCCGTGTAAGAGTTGAAGCTGCACAGTGTGTGCTGCGTTCACGATCACTATCGTACCGTCTTCGCGACCTACCACCAGCCGGTTACAGCACAGAAGGTAGATTGAAGATGTCAGTTTTATTTCTGTAACAATATAATAAATAACTGTTTACTGCACATAAATCACTACATAGTATAAGACAAAAGACGCTTCCCGTTATCTGTCCCTATGTATGCTTAGATCTTTTAAACTATGCAACGGATTTTGATGCGGTTAACTGAAAAACTACTGGTAAGAACTTGATAAAATGTATACGGAACTACACGAAAAGCACCCGCTTTCAAATAATACAATTCATCAAACCAGCTCACCTCAAAATATCATCTAGCCTAAGCAAAGCAGAACTTGTGTTATGGTACTAGATGACTGATATACTTAATATAGATAAATATGTTTTAATCATACGTAGAAAACAACCAGAACCCCAGAACAAATATTTGCAGATCGGACATATATTTATCCCAAGGCGGGAATCGAACCCGCAACCTCCTGCGTCGCAGGCGGACCTTCGCCCACTGCGCCACAATTCACCCAATCGCCAAATTCAGTCCAGATCTTACCCGGTTCTTCCGGATGACTCAGCTGGTCCAGTATCCCGACGGGGCTTGGATTCATCTCCGCCCACGCCATATCCAGACTTGTTAGCACTATTGGTGCGTGAGCTGTAACAAAAATATCACTATCACTACATAGTATAAAAAAGTCGCTTTTCTGTCCCTATTTCCCTATGCCCCTTTGACTGCTTAAATCTTTAAAACTACGCAACGGATTTGATTTTTAATAGATAGAGTGATTCAAGAGGAAGGTTTATACGTATAATAAAACCGTGCAAAGCCGGGGCGGGCACTAGTGTATAAATAAAAAACAAACCTATTTCTAAGATTTTGGTATTTTTATCTGGGATATCTATTCAAGACTGAAGTCGACATTGGCCGAGTCTCCTTGGGAGGTTTCAAGTCACTATAGGGGGGGGGGGTTTCAAGACACTATGGGGGTTCTAGAGATTATGGAGGGGTTCAAGTCGATATGGAAAGTTCGAGTCAGTATGGAGGGATTCAAATCTGTATGGGGGTTCAAGACTCTATGGAAGGGTTCAAGTCTATATAGGGGTTCAAGTCAATATGGGGGTTCAAGACACTATAGAAGGGTTCAAGTCATAGGTGATAGAGAGGACACTAGACACGATTACTTACTCGGCATCTGGTTAACTATGGGAGCGGCGCAAGAGTCGACGTTCCATAGAGACACGACGCCGGCCGAGTCTCCCCGAAGTAACAGTCGGCGTTGTTTGCCGCCTGCTGACGTCACGGACATGCGCATTGATGGCGGGCAGGATAAGATCTGGAATGGTTTGTTTTTAGTAGCGCCATCTAGTTTTGAAGATAGAAAGTTGGCAAAGACTAAGTAAGGGACAGTGTAACCAAAATTACTGATAAGATATTAGATATTAAAATTGTAAAAAAAGTAGGATTCAAAGCGCTTTGTTTTGGTTTCTTTTAGATCTTATGGGTGAGAAAATCCTATTTTAAATAGAAATTTTTACTCAAATAAATCATTCCTTTATTGTTAAACAAGCATATTAAAAATATGAAAATTGTCTATTCTACAGAATATAAATATTTATTTAACCTTAAGACTTCCGTACATAATAATAACTTCATTTAAAATATGAAAATTACCACAATTTTAGTTATTTATTATTTTAACTCACCTTATTATCAGGATGCGCAAGTATACCAAACAGCACAGGGGAATCTGTGTCCACTGTAGGCCCGTGGAACCCCTTATGATCGGGTACAGAGCTGAAATGATATCATTTTCAAAATACAACAGTAAATCAAATCACATTCGCTGCCAAGATAGTAGAAGGCCCTTTTAAAGGCGATGGTACTTGAAGTACATATGTTATGCTATTTTAACCACGAATACTCAAATACAAAACAAATTTAAGGACGAATTCTCTTTTTTGTTATCAACAATAAATTAATTTTAAAAAGTAATTTTTTGAAAGATTTCAATGAAAATCTATCAGTAAATCGCGTTATAAGCTTGAATTCTATTTGAATATTTTGAGGTCTATTACAAAATAAAACAAGGTGAATTTTGGCATATAAAATCATTTCACCACGTTTAAAATAATTATTCAGACTTAAACAATAGGCTTCTTTTTAACCGGGAATTATGGAATAGAATGTGCGAAGCTTGGAAGAACTTTTTACTTATTTTCATACAGATCACAAAACAATAGAGAATTAATTCATGATAAAATTTGAAGCGTTATTAACCAAATAGTCTTTTTTACTCGTTTGAGACCATATCATATTTGAGAATACTTAGTTAATATTGCTTAAAATTTGAACATAATTTTTAAATTTTAACACTGATGATAAAATGAAAGTGCTATGCAACTTATTACATAAAAACTACACTACATTGGATAGGTTAAGAACTACGGAAACCTTTAAGTAGGTATTTTCAAAATTAATTATTTATATAAATTTTATTTGTGTTTAACCACGCTATCAGACTAACCTCTTGGTTTATACCCGAGAGGAGTAAATTGAAAAACAGTTCTGCATGCATACGAATATCCTGCATTCAGAAAAAGCAGAATTTACTCATTCTGTCTTAGCTTTTATTTGAATTTAATTTATGTAAGTATGTATAGTGAGTCTGTTTATTAATGCTACAATTATTATGATTTAAGACAGTAATAGTTTTTTTCTATTCTATTCTAAAAATATTTCACTAAAAGAAATACTTTAAAGTCTGAAAAATTTTTAGACGCAAGAGTCCGACAATAAATAATGAATAAGTAAGAAACAAGAAAGGGATTTGCTTACCGAAATAAATAAACTGTTTTCTACAGCCAAATATAAATAACAATTTTACAAGGATGAAACTAAAAACCGGTAGATAACAAATCTACAAAGCATCTGGACATAGTGCAAGCAAAATAATGAAAAACGTACTGTTTACTAGTAAACTTTTCTATTATGTTTGTCCTTGAAACTTCTTGTCTTTTATGAGATTTTCCATTTCAGGAGGGTTTGTTAAGGCGCTAAAGTGGCGCCATGACTCATTTTATCATATAATTTCGTAAAACAAAAGAATTTCGAAAATTCACACGTTTCACCTATCATAAGATTTTTTAATGCATCTGTGTTTTATTTGGTCTAGTTTAGGAAGAGACACGAGGTAGCTTTTGATGGCCACCAAACTCTGTTTTCGTATCTCTTCCTCAATTAGACAAAATGAACCTCCTTTGTTTAACGGAATTATATGATGATATAGGTGGTAATTTAAGGCGCAAACTTGAGCTAAAGTAGCGCCTACTTTAGCTCCTTTTTGCGCCTTAAATTTATCTGATAGCTGACAGCGTTTAATGCCTTGATTAAGTCACTATAAAAGGAATTTTCATAACTCCTTTAGTAGGTGATTTGTGATAAGCTTTTTTTAATACATCTGTCATAGTTTCATTGTATACCTCTATAGTTGAGAAGGATGAGAGAAAATCGATAATAAAATTATTGTTCTGATTTTGTAAGAATTTAATGTCGCATTATCATTTTTTAAGGAACTTGAAGTATAGTGATTATTTTTTAAAATGCGCTGAATTATTGGATTTTTATAAACTATAGAGTCTATCGTTTATAAAAAAATATAACTATTTACTTTCAAAATCTACAGTATACTAGTAAACAGTACATCAACTAGCTAGTATTTAATAATTCGTTGGTGCTGACCTACTGATAGCCCGTCCGCGCAGTCTGCTATAAGGAAGAAATTAACCGTTATTATATTATTTAGCAGTTTTATCCATAAACTATGTTTTAAAGAATTTCAGATTAACTCACAATTGTTAAGGCACAGGAGGTACACTAGTGCCACCACTTATTTATCATATAATTACGTTAAACAAAGGAATTTCCAAAATTCACACGTTCAGTTTGTTATACCTATCATAAGCTTTTCTTTAATGTATCTGTTGTAGTTTTATTTTGTCTAGTTTAGGAAGAGATACGAAGTTGCTCTTGGTGGCCAGCAAACTCTGTTTTCGTATCTCTTCTTAAAATAGACAAAATGAAACTTCTACAGATGCATGAAAAAAGGCTTATGTTAGGTATAACGAACTGAAGCTTATGTTAGGTATAACAAACTGTTTGCGCCTTTACAATTCTGAGTTAATCTAAAAGAATTCAAAACCGTTTTTGTTAAAAAATTAACAGAAAATTAGCGAAAGCTTGTCTTTCATATTCATCATAAAACTGGAACTTGCTTTTGATTTTGTCAGCAACTATTATTAGTTAAGTTAACAAATATTTTAATAGATTTTGTACTTTATTAACATAGTTTATGGATAAAATTTGATAAAACAATAACTATAAACACATTAGCAAGATGTGCTCATGATAATCTAATGAATTTTGAATGAACACATGCCAATTTAGACCCTATTTTAGTACAGGATTGGGTCAAAATTTCTTTGTTTAGAACGATGTACCTATTAAAGAATTAAATAAGACTTGAAATTTTTTAATTTGATTAAATTTTTGAGTTATCACTGAAACAAATTAAAATCTCATAACACTACAAATCTTGGTTAATATTCTGTTAAAAGTGAATTTGAGAAAAACTATTGAAATTATGATATTGAAATTTTGACCCAAAACCTTTATGGAGTGTTAAAATAGTTTTAAAATCTTCAGCTAGCATGTGAAAGTGCTCAAGCGTTTTCTTACGCCGAAAATAGGTCGATCAGACTGAAAAGATGGCTCCTTTAGTTTGAAAGTACATGGCAAAGACCAATGGTTGACAAGGCACACTACCATAATAATTCATCAGCGAAAGAGTCCTGCTATCAAATGAGTTCTTAATTCTTATGTTACCTTAGAATTCCCCTTACATTGATTTCTGATTTCTTACCTCCCCCCTTTGACTCTAAATTAGGGTAGAGGCTTTTTTACAAAATGCCTCATTTAATATTTTTTTACAAACCTTTAAATCCAAATTTCGTGTCTTTTAATTACTTAGTCATATTTTTAAACAATACCACAAATAAATTCAATAAAAAAAATTCATTACCTAAAGTACCCTTCACTCTCAAACAAAAAAACCCTTTATAATCGAAAGCGCCCTTCATTATCTAAAGTCCACTTCATTATCTTAAGTCCACTTCATTATCTAAAGCGCCCTTCATTATCTAAAGTCCCCTCCATTATCTTCAGCCCCCGTTTATTGTAAAGTCCACTTACTTAGCGGGCAGTTTGTACAGATATCCCTTGCCTTCGGTGGAACAGACCAGCACCCGATCTGGAGCCAGGAAATCACCTGACATCCATCTCTCTCCGGTCGGAGCTTGGATCGAGCAGAGCACCGAGAAATCACCTGGAGCGTGGAAAATAATTTTGTAAAATAGTTTGCTAGAAAGAGTTCAAAAGTACATATTATATTGACTCATACAGAAATAACGGTTCGATAACAAAATAAAACTAAAGACAAGATTTTTAACCTAGAGTATTTGGGATTGTGAGTACATTCAAAATGAATCATAGTAAATTACTTGTGGGGTACAACCATCTACAGATGGGAAGGCGCAGACATCTCAGTGTCTAAAGACTGCATCATTATCTTGAGATTTTTTCATTACCTTAAGTTCTCTTCATTATTTTAAGTCCATTTCATTATTTTCTGCTTCATAATCATAATTTCATTATTTAACAAAAGTCTATTTCATTATCTTGAGTCTCCTTCATTATCTAAAGTCTACGTTATTTCTACTTACCAGCATCGTAAATCTGGCTGTACTTAGCGCACACAATCAACACGGTGCGTTGGTTGAACGCGCAACAGTTGAGTGATAATGCGTTAAGACAGCGAATTTGCTTCGATTCGTTCTCATATATCGGTTCGGATTGCTTATTCTCATGGCCCAAGAGAGACCAGACCTGGGAAGCGAGAAATTTATTAAAGCTACCGTAGTGTAAATGCAACAGCGTTGTCAGTCAGAATAAATGTAAATATATTACCAAATAAATGCTTATTATTACTGCGTCTACATGCATTTCCATACAAACTTTACCTTATTTAACCCCTCAGAAGCTAGCTTTTGAAAATTTAATTAACCTGTCTTATTCTAGGTACCATACTTAACTATCTACGTACCAAATAATATCTAAAAAACTTAAGTAATTACGGAGATTACTTATAACGAACATTCACACAGACTTTCCCATTTATTATAAATAAGGTAGATACTTAACAGCTAGCTCTTGATAAAATAGATTTAAGTAGGTCAGTAGGCTAGAAACTGTTTCATCATCATCAACCTATATTAGTCCACTGCTGGACATAGGCCTCCCCCAATGAGCGCCATAGCGCCCTGTCTTCAGCTTGACGAAAGAAACTGTTTACTTGAAGTATAAATCATTTTTTTGGGTTCTGACGAAAATCCCATTTATGTAATTTGAGATCAGAACCCTTCCAATTTCTGACTTATATTGACGTTATTAAAGTCCATTTCAATAGTTTGAAATCCCGGGATTTAAACATGATCTTCATTATCTTGGGATTTTTATTAGAGGAAGTATTATCAACTTTGTGTTACTTCCACACTGAACTTTAAGTAAATATGCTGTAATTCCGATCACTGGTTATGATCAAAATTTAAGGAAAATAAGACAAATTTATAAAATACTAGCGACCCGCCCCGGCTTCGCACAGTTTTATTACACGTATAAACCTTCCTCTTGAATCACTCTATCTATTTAAAAACCGCATCAAAATCCGTTGCGTAGTTTTAAAGATTTAAGCATTCAAATGGATATAGGGACATAGGGACAGAAAAAGCGACTTTGTTTTATACTATTTAGTGATTTTGACTTACTTTGACCGTGCCAGTGATTGAAATGGCTAACACAACATCGTCTTTTCTAGAAGAAGGACGCAGCACCTGAAATCACATAATGAATATGAGAAGAAAACCAATATTAGACCACAGCTGGACATAGGCCATTCCTAATATGTCCAGCTGTGGACTAATTTAGGTTGATGAAGCTTTAACATTACATTGATATTTTTTATTATACAGGGTTATAGGTAAGTATCTAATGATTAACCTTTTAAAGGCGACTTGGGTGAATCAAGACTAACAACTTTTGTTCTATAACTTTTGCCAAAACTTAATACATCCCCAGTTTTTTTTTCGTTTTGCCGGGCAATTCTATCAACCCCCGCTCGCCTCACCGCAACCCCTTCTTTCTTTGCTAGATATATGTATAAGATATACTATAGGTCATGTTCCGACCAGACATGTCTCAATCTGTGACGCCTAGACAGAGCTAAGAAGATTAGAACTGGAAAGATTTTATCATTTTTTTTTGTATGGGAAAAAACAACATTGAACTAGAAAAAATCGTAGAACAAAAATCGTTGAGTCTTATCAAGTCGCCTTTTCGATGTCCGGAAATCCAGAAATCCGGAAAAATATTTGAAGATCGTAAAAATACTTATCCTAAAGCCGCGTACAGACTGCTGTAACGTAACATGCAATGTATCACGCAATGAAAGAATTTGCCGTCCACACTGTCGCAATGTATCATGCAATGTAACAGAAATCACATAGTGTGGACGCCTCGCGCGCACGAACAGAGCATTTCAACTCGTGCGCGCCGCGATCCGCCATTTGTCGGTTTTTTCGCCGAACACAAAGGGGTGCGCAGTGTGCGCGGAGCGCCAGTGTGGACGGGTTGTTTACTCGAACGCGCGCGAACGTTGGAAGAATGGAAGAAAACACAGCTACAGCAGAGCCGTTTACTTTACGTTTTTCTTTCACATGATTGATGATAATCATTGAAGCATCGACAATCATCGTAGCCAGTAATAATTGTATAATAAATTCTCTCCGCGTGTTTTCGGCAGACTGAGCTATGTTCGCCGCGCGCAGGCCGGAAAAGATGCGAACACGTACCTGCTCAGTTCGTGCGCGCGCTGCGTCCACACTTATGAAATGCTCCTTTCATGTTACATTGCATGTTACGTTACAGCAGCCCGTACGCGGCTTAAGACGGGAATCAAACCCGCAACCTCCTGCGTCGCAGGCGGACCTTCGCAACTTACATGCAAAGCGGATATCCAGTCAGGATTCATCTTAGAACTCAGAGAGAACATAATTTCCAATGAGAACGGGTCCATGATCAGAATCTCTGCGTAGTAACCATTGCAGAACAAACGCAGGTCTTCGCTATTGCACATGTGGTAGGCCTACAATTAATAGAATATAATAATTTAATACAGAATTAAGATAATAGAGTAAATTCACTCGTTGCAAGTCAGTGGCAAAACATGTAGGTCATAATCTATTTATGTTATAGAATAATGCATGCTCGCACCATGGTAATGTTTTATGCAAATCACTGATGCTCATTATCATTGGCGTATTTAGGGTGGGGACAGAAACAAAGTATACCTAGAAAGAAAGAAAGAAACAAAATATTTTTATTTACCCTATGACTAAGTACACAACAAAAAAACTTATTCGAAGAAATTTAATGACATATTTATTCATTGTGTGCGCAGCAGAGTCCTAGGCAAATATGGCCTCCACTCAGCGCTGTGCTGGATAAACACTAATGTGTCTACCCAGCGCTGGTTTTCAGTCACCTAGATACGCCAATGCTTATTATTATTAGTATTCTCGTACCAAACCCTGGTAGATAGACAAAAAAAGAGTAGAAGGGAAACTTCGCTCCGAACGAGCTCAAGGTCACGATATTAGCCTACGCGATTCTGCACGTTAAAGTGCAGTAGGGCTGTCATGTCACAGCCGGCGACGCTGCACGCGGCTTTTAATATGTGTGTAGGCTAGGTACCTACCTCTATAATATGACGTCACGGTCAAGTTATTGTGGTGTGATCGGTTGTAACAATAACTCATAAACGAAGACAAATTTAAGTTTTTTTGATTGCTTAATGATAATGTTAATACATACCCTATGTAAGTAATATTTTCTAAATATTATTGTGTTTTTGAAGGTTCCTATCTCTAGGTAGGTATCTATCAATTAGGTAGGTACCTAATCAAAAGAACGTGTACATCGGGTGTTGACCTTTTCTCACTCGCCTCGCCTCGCGACGGCGGCGGGGCGCGGCGGTTCAGTGCAGTAGCAACCCTGGCAAAACGCCTGGACGACAGAGGGGCGTAACGAGGTGAAGGGGGAAGAAGGTATATAAATGGCGTAATTTGGGACTAGATCAAAGAAGAGTCCCTTCTACCCAGTTATTATTTATTCTTATGCCCTGGGTTTCTTTAACTCAATATAGCCAACTATTGTCAAGTGATGAAGATAAAACTAAAACGCCATCTGATGTGGAGTGTTCTACAGACAGCACTGTCTTCAACTTCAGTGCGACGTCATCTCGCATCGAAATAAAGAACTAAATTTGTTTCAGGAACTGTAGAGAGATGGCGCTGTTTTGAACTAAATTAACTGTATTTAACATAGCCTAGCCAAATACAAGACAATGCTGAGACAGGGACCGAACATGACCAAATAGGCCTATGTTGGGGAGGGTTCATTCCTTATAATAATATTGTGTTTAAATAAAAAAAAAAAAGACAAAATGGTCATTGGTCCACAATCTAGGATAAACCAGTATCTGGGGGACTTCAAATTAATTAATACACAAAGTACGTTTTTCCTTGTACTTTTTGTATAAATCTTATAAAACTTAAGTCTTTCAAAATATCTAATTAAAGTGCACTGGTATATAAAAAAATGTTTAGGTACTTACCTGAATATTAGTATGAACTTGCGTCAGTTTGACGCTCTCTCTGCATTTCCCGTCGACCAGATCCCATGTACACATCTCCCCGGCTTCTGACGAGCTTACTATGTAGTTGTTATCCTGAAAGACATTGACAAAATGTACCGCTATAGTCCATACACTCAATATCCGCTTGATTGACAGCAAGTAATCACACTCAGTTCCTGAACTCTTGAGTGATCGTGCGTTTGGTACGAAGACGAGCGAATTTGTTTGTGCGTTCGGCCGCAAGTTAAATTCACTGGTGACGGACTGGAATTTTTATTATCAGTCAAAGTTTGATTGTTAAAACATGATCCAATTTATGTGCCTATATTGTTAATCTGTGCTCGGGGTGTATCTAACTTATGAAGCCTTAATTCTTACATATACATAACATATACCAGTACTTACGTATAATAATATAATATAGGTAATAAGTACCTATAATATGTTTTGTTTAAATAATACAAGTAGTTTGTAGTAGTAGTAGTTTTAGTGCACTTATAGTGTGTATTGCTTAAATTCTAAACGAAGATTATTAAATTTTTTTTATAACTTCAAATAGAAAGAGGTGCTTAATTAAACTGTATCTTATTTTTAATTTATTTTATCTTTTATATCATAACTTTTTTTTGGGTGGACAAATTCTTTTTATAATTGAAATCCGGTGCTGATACTGTGTTAATTTAAATTCTGACGTTTGAGTTTTTGACGTTTTTAAGTTATCCTTAGTAATGCTTATTTTTAGTTTAGTGAATGGTCCTAAAGTTGACACAACAAGACATTAAATATTCTAAGATTCTGAGGTTAGTCTCAAAATATTTAGGTATAAAAAATGTATTATTTTTTACCTGTATTATCGAAGCTCTAGATAAACAAGTCACAGGGGCTGTGTGCCCGACCAGCAGACATCTTGGCGTCATTTTCAAACTCTCCGGCTCCACTTGCCATATACATATCTGGCCGTCATAGCAGCCAGTGACCAGGGTCTTCTGGTCTCTGGAGAGGTAGATTGAGGAGATGCAGTGCGTTGGAGCGTGCTTGCCCCATAGCACCACTGGGACTATGAGGTTTGTGCCTGGCATTTTTGCCTGGAACAATTATTTAATTTATTATTTAACATTTATTATTATAAGTTTTAATAGGTGTTTTATTTTAACTTTTTAACAACAAAGGCATGTTTTTCTCAACCTCAGACTACCTAGACAGAGTCAACAATGATTTTGAAGCCGGTTTCGTAAACATGTGTGCTCGTACTGAGTGTTGCCGTGCAGGTGTACTTTCGCATGAAATGTGATTCCATCCTGCTTTTTATGTCGCGAGATTGGTTTGAACAAAATTATTACGAGATTTAGAGGGACAAAATACTGAATTATGTTTTGAAAGGCAAAACATAATTCGGTATTTTGTACCTCTAAATCTCGTAATAATTTTGCGTGACACTCGGCGCCACGGCTTAGCTGGACTGACAATGTAATGCGTAATTTCGTCATATATATGTGTGTGTGTAAGTGTGTTTGTACACGCCAAGGCTTAATTTTACCTGCCTCAGTTCGGGTTTCGTTGGGGCTCCGTCTAGATAGTTCTATAGTCTGAGTTCTAACATATACTATCTATGTATAACCTATATCACATAATAATCATGGTTATAAATAAT
Source organism: Eupithecia centaureata (assembly GCA_944547425.1). Taxonomy (NCBI): domain Eukaryota; kingdom Metazoa; phylum Arthropoda; class Insecta; order Lepidoptera; family Geometridae; genus Eupithecia; species Eupithecia centaureata. Next base: position 5,752,143 of record OX155706.1, read on the forward strand.
TTTTATGTAATATTTCATCGCCACTGTGCAGTGAACTCCTACAAAAATAGACTGGACATAATTAAAGTGCAATGAAAAGGATTAAATATACATAAGGCTACCTGTTATCAGGAAAAACAATTGAAATAATGCTAGTAGAAACTAGTTTGTTTGTAGTAGGTTAGGTAAAATAATTGAATAGGATATTATTATATCATTTGTTGACACACCTATATTCAAATTACGAAGATATGAAATCATGATTTCTAGCAACCCAGAACACGTCTTAAGTATCTCGGTTGGTGAATAGATAGTATATGAGAAAAATATTTAAGTAGCCGTGAAGATGTTTTGTTTGTATAGTTTCTTGATAATACATGATTTTCTTAGAAAAGGCACAAGGTCGAACCACTTTACAACTTACCTAATGCACGTAGAAGAAAGAAAATCACTTTATAAGACGGATACTGAGTTTACCAACAATTCATGCACCTATTTAGAGCAAAAAAAATACAGGAAAAGATTAAGAAATGCGAAAATAACACTACGACAAAATCAATCTGATCAACAGCCGATGATAGCTGTTGATTGATTGATGTTTGTCTGACATTGACAGTTGACACCGCAAAACTACTGACATGGTCAATCGACTTCGACTTCTTGATTGTGGCTTATGGCTCTGCATCTGGTCAAGGGTTGGTAAAGCATTCGTTAAATAGGATTTTACGGAAGTAAGCGGTTTTTTCACGCATGCGTAATGCCTAGTGAAATATGAAAGTGAACCAAATTCAAATTTGAAAATTTTATTGACATTTTGCTAATGAAAAACACGATATTTTTATCTAATGCTCTGAAACCTACGTAAAATGGAGGTAAATAGTAAAAGTAAACATCCTTCGACTGTTACTACAACTACAAAAACAGGCAAAGACTCAAAACAAACATCCAAACAGAATGCAAAGGATTTGGTCGAGCTTGCTGCAAAAATAGATGAGACGGATGAAATGAAGCTCAAAATGCTTGCAGCCCTTGATAAGCCAGAACCCGATGATATCCTGTATCCTGCTGAACTAAATGCTCATCTGATTGATCAACTGAAGGTAATATCTAAAAAATTATAACATACTTATTGGCTCTTATTGGTGGGTAGGTACTAACCAAATGAACGAGAGCGAGCGAAGAACGAATAAGAACAAACCTCCGACGGTGGTTGTCGGTACATCACAGACAATTGCTACGAATTTTCGAGCGTATTGTGTACAAACGGGCTAGTGCTCATTCTGTTAAGAATGTTTTTTTTTATTTCAGGTGATGACTTGCGAAAACAATGAACTTCGAAAATGCGTTTTCACAAAAGACCAAGACATAAAAGAGCTCAACAACACAGTCAGTGATCTGAACACACGCATCCGAGATATGATTTCCGGTTCTGGTCCTGCTATATCTTCAAAATCAGCGGGAATCATCAGCGCCAAACTAACAGACCTTTGCAAACAAAATAGACACTTAGTTGCGGAACTTGAAGGATACAAAACAAAAAACGCTGCACTGCAGCGGAAAATAATGCAAATTGAAATATTGGAGAAAGAACACGTAAAAGATGAAACATGTCATTGCAAAGATGAGCCTTATGATCCTCGTCCTGAAGAGCTAAAAGAATTAAACAAACAACTCTCTTTAGTTAACAAACGGCTATACGAAAGTAAAAATAGAAACCTTGAACTGAAGAGCGATATTCTTCTAGCTACAAGGATATTGCAGCAAGAAATGGGTGAGAAATTCACTAGCATAAAAGAACTACAGAATGATTTAGCTGGATGGAAGGGCAGAGCTGAGCAAATCATTAAGTTAAAAGCTAGAATCAGTGAGTTGGAAGAAAAGTTGGCTGGTGGAAAAGCAGAGTACAAGGGCAAGCCATCAGTAAAGCCACAATCTGAGGTAAGTATTACAAATACGTGTAGTAGTTTTCATTTAAATTAAGTTAGATCATAGATTAAATAATATTAATAAAATAGTAGGTAGTCATCATCATCATCATCATCATCAGCCTATATTAGTCCACTGCTGGACATAGGCCTCCCCTAATGAGCGCCATAGCGCCCTGTCTTCAGCTTGACGCATTCAGCATCTGCCAGCAGTCTTTCGCACATCGTCATCCCACCTAGCCGGAGGGCGTCCTACACTACGTTTGCCAAGTCGCGGTCTCCACTCAAGAACACGTTTACCCCAACGGTTGTCGGTTCTTCGCGAGATATGGCCGGCCCACTGCCACTTCAGCTTGCTAATTCTTTGAGCTATGTCGATAACTTTGGTTCTCTGTCGGATGTATTCATTACGTATCCTATCCTTCAGAGAAACTCCGAGCATAGCTCTTTCCATAGCTCGCTGAGCGACTTTGAACTGGTGGACCAGCCCTACCGTGAGTGTCCACGTCTCAGCTCCGTAGGTCATTACGGGTAGGACGCACTGATTGAAAACTTTCGTTTTCAAACATTGCCATTTTTTGTGGTGAGATCGATCAACAAAATCAATGAAAATAACTTTTTAGCTAACTTCTCTTTATTTTATTTCTTGTATCATCCAGATTATACGAGAATTGGAGGCAAAAAGGAAAAAGGAAGTAGATTTGGCCATGAAAGAGCTAAATGCCCTTCGAGAAGAGAATCACGAGTTGAAGAAGAAATTGGATGGGTCAAAATGCAGGATCAGGAACCTAGAGTGTGATACTATAAACATACGCCAGAAAATGCAGACTTTTGCTGAGAAAAGCAATGCTGATGACATGCTTATTAATGAGCAACGAGTGAGTTATATTCTATATCTATTCTCTAAATTATTGTTAGTTGTCCATTAAAATAAAGGAATCTTATTTATAGAAACACAGTTTCATTCAGTTCTTTTATTGCAGCCCATTAGAGGAGGGCCCTATGTCCAGCTGTGTACTAATAAGTATGGGTTGATGATGATGATGATAGAAATACAGTAGGATTTACTGTATGGGTGGATTTTAAGGATTTCAAGACCTGTTGTTTCATATTTTGTTGTAAAATCTCAACTTGGCAACGTTCGCCTTGATAATAATATAATTTTATTTTGTTAAGTAAGTACCTAACTAACTAAATTAATTACACAATAGGTATTATCGAGATTCAAGTTCAATACGTTGATATAGACTTCTGTCAGAGATAAATGCCATAAAATAACTACAAATTTCTTGTTTCAAGGTCCAAATCAAGACCCTGGAACAGTATTACCAAGAAATCCTGAAAGAAAATACTGCAACGATGGCCAAAATGACTAGCGAAATAGCTGAATACCAAAAGTTGAACTCGAATACTGACGCAAAGATAGACGCTATGAGAAAACAATCAACAGAAAAAGCTGTGAAAATTGAGGAGTTAAGAACACAACTCTTGAGATACGAGGAATGCTCACTTCAAAGTGTTTTTTTCACTCCAATGAAAACGGCCACTGATAATGAAATCAAGAAACTATCAGAGTTAATCGTTACCCTGAACGAAAGACTTGATGATGAAAGACACAAATGGGATAAACTAGAAACCAATCACAGGAAACTGAAAGAAAAGAAGCGACGTTTGGAACGGAAAATAATCGTATTGGAGGAAGAAATAAAAAGTGCAAAGGAACCGAAAAAAGTTGTGAGATCGTCAAGGAGTTCTTTAACGAAAGATACCATGTTCGAAGGTTTAGGACAGTCAGTTTCCAAAAGGGTTTCCTCTATTACTACATCCGCGGTCGAGCGTCCAAGTGATTCGTCGTCGGAGTCTCAAACAGAGGAACCATTAGAAAAAGAGGATTTCAAGTTTAAACTAGAACTAGCGGAGGAAAAACTCAAGATAATGGAGGATAAACTAAAAATGATTGAGGAGGAGAAACAATATGATTATAATCATCTTACGGATATGATACAAACTTCGAAACAACTATTCAACGAAGCGCTTGCAGTGTTGCAAAGAGAGAAGTGTCTGTGTTTTTAGTTTTATTATAATTTAGTATTCTTTTATTTATGTATTATTGTGTTTTCTTTCATTTTTTTATGTAGTTGCATCTCAAAATCTAGCGTAGATCCACACGTTGTCATACTCCACGAAACTCACGAATCACCATGTGTGCGGATTCCAAACGCGTTCTTTATTTCCAGATAAAATATTTAATGAAATTTATTAATGAATGGCTCTAAATTAAAAACACAATGAAACCGGAGGCGGAGTGGAGGCGAGTTGTATTCTATTGAATCATATGAAAGCCTACACACACACCGCACGCAGTGGCAGCACGGTGCCATAGGAAAAACCTCCACGCCTTCGCTTCGCTTCTGTGTGTTTTCAACTTTAACTGTCCCAACTGTGAATATTTTTCAAAAGGTACAAGATCCATAAAATCATTAACTACTTACTACCGTTGTTGGCAACTTTTCATAAATTTTGGTAGATATTATTTTAGTATAGCTTGGAACCCTAATCGCCGCCATTTGTCATTTTATTTTTTGGCATGCGCGTACGGAGATGCTACGAAAATCGTGCTCCTGAGTGTTTTCAACAAAAGTAAATCCAAAACTTTGTTTGTGAATTGTGGAAGTTGTGTTTCTTTGTGAAATATCAGTGCTGATATTTTATTTTAGTGCGTTTGTGTGACAAGACATTCATCATGAATAAAACTTGCGCAAGGTGTGAGAAAACAGTTTATCCGACTGAGGAATTGAAATGTTTGGACAAGGTAATTTTCACTTGCATTCCAGCAAAATAACTTACTTTACCGTGCATTTTTTACAACATCTTTTAAGTTTTCTGTGCTCTAATTTTAATACTAGTAACTTTCGAACGTTCTCTGTTCGAAATTTGAACAAAGTTTTTGTTACGGCCGGCAACTTCGGCTCGTTAGCAGGAGAACCGGACGCATGACTCATTAAATTATATAAATTGTATGTCTAAGCGCATAAAAGACCATTGTAGGTCAATAAAATACCACATCTGTTCTCACAACAGCCTTTTACCTAAACTATATCCTCTGAAGTAACTTTTGACCTTGTTCAGTAACAAATCGATTGTATTATATTACTATCTATTGGTATTCTATTATCTATGCTATCTTATTGTTGATAACGTAAAATAAATTTAATTATAGTTAATTTATCACTAAAGTCAAACTGTAAATTTATTTTCCGGATTATCAATCATCCTAGAGAGATAAGTCGGTATTAATTTGATATACCTAAGCAACTGGCATAGAACGTCCACAACTCTTATAATACGAACAATTGAGAATTTCCACAACCTATGGTCGCTGTAAGATGACTAAGGGATATCCACCGAGGGCAGTCTACAGAACAATTTCATTGAACTACAATCTTGAACCTGAATCCCCAGTGTGGAGATATGGGCATCATCTCCCTTTATTTATTTATTATTTATGATAGGGTGAGGACTGCATTCACCAGTGGATTAGTATTGGCTGTAGATGTTGATATCTGTATCAAACAAGGTGCATGGAAAAAACAATTAGGCTGGGGTCCTGGTGTGCTATTATGCAAAAACCACCCATCCAAATTGACATTCTTGAGCCATTTCAATGGCCATCCCGTGCGTTCCACAGAATTTCAAATAACGAAGGCCCACAAAATGGCTTTCGTTATGTCAATTTTGGATGGGCAGTTTAAGTGTAATCGCACAGCTGAATATCCACTATTAACCAAGGTCGTAAGTGGCAATTGATATAACAATTCTGCAATACAAACACTGCTACCTATTTAAAGTTCTGGTGTAATGTTTACCTTTGCATTAGCATCATGAACCAGATAAGATAATTATGTTGTTGATAACAGCAAAGTTAGAATGTTTATCACTAGTATCTTCCATTAGGTTTCGCAAACCTTGTTTCTATGGATTTTTTTTCAAGGCTATTTTTTATCCCATGGGAGCTGATTTATGGGGTGAAAACTGGCCTATATGTTATTTCAGTGCTAGAACTATGTCTATATAAAATTTCAGCCCAATCAGCTGTGCTATTACGCTAAAACCGCCCATCCAAATTGATATTCTTGCGCCATTTCAATGGCCATCGCGCGCGTCCTTTCCATACAATGTCAAATTACGAAAGCCATTAAAAGGGCTTTCTTAGGTCAGTTTTGAAAAAAAATTGACCTAGGAAATAAAACTGACATAAGAAAGCCCTTTTAATGGCTTTCGTAATTTGACATTGTATGGAAAGAACGCGCGCGATGGCCATTGAAATGGCGCAAGAATATCAATTTGGATGGGCGGTTTTAGCGTAATAGCACAGCTGTTCATTAGTTTATGCATGAAAGAGTAACAAACATTCATACAAACTTTCATGTTTATGATATTAAAGTAAGGATAAGAATAATCAGTAGAAACTAATACTAAAATATCTAATCTAAAACATAAATATATTTATGATAAAACTCTTCTTTATTAACACTGCCACATGGCAATGTTAATTTGTTGATTCATCCTTATTACCATGAAAACTTTATTACTAATTCCTTCTTTTTTACAACTTATTTAATAAATTCCAGATCTATAAACCCTCATGAATTAAATTCCAGTAACTTTAACATTAATACCAACAAATAATCACACATCAATAGATCACAGAGCGTGCATCTGCTCTCTGCAGCCGATTTTCATTGTATCTGCATAACCCGTTCACTGCCAAGCTTCTGCGATGTAACCAGGGGATTCACATCATCCCCTGAAGGTGGTTAAGAAAGTTGGTGGCAGTCAAAGTGTGACAATTACAGAAAGCCATAATATAAACTCTAAATAACCAGGTGAATATTGGTAAAATCTAATTTTTAATTATACTACTGTGAAAGTTTTATTGACTGGTGGATGTTTGTATGCTTGTTACTTATTCATGCCTGAAAACTGCTGAATGGATCAGAATAAAATTTTGCATAAATGTAGGTTGTATGTATCTTAATGTTATAAAAGATTTTTGCAAACAATGCTCAGCCTAAAGTTCTGAGCAAGAAAGCCGAAAATTGGATGCTATGCTAGGTACCTTTTACTACACACCCGATGCACCCCATAAGAATGGGTTTTCGAAAATCTTATCTCAACTTAACCTAAGTAAAAAGGGTATTGAAGTTGTTTTGGTTCTCGTTAACCAGTAGCCCGTTTTCCTTGAAATTTACAGAGCAATCTAAAAATAAAAAAAATATTGAAAGACAAAAACGTATTTTAGGAATTTTTACAATGGACGTTATTCGCCTATCGACGTTATTTAACTTGAACCAGTGGACCCAATTTGCTTGAAACTTACTTAGATAAGTATATGTTGTTTTGTTAGTCTCGTAATATTGTAAAGGCGAAAGTTTGGATGAACAGATTTAAACAGACAGTGTTTGTTACCTCTTCACGCTAAAACTACTGAACAGATAGTGATGAAATTTTGAATGGATGTAGTTGTAGTCCTAGAATAAAACATAGGCTACTTTATATAAACTTTCACGGTTGAAGCCGCGGAGTGCAGCTAGTAATCCCATATACTCAATACAATATACAAACTAGCATCTGTCCGCGGCTTCACAAGCGTTGTTTCTATGGAATGGAAAAGTCTCAAGGCTATTTCTATCCCATGGGAACTATTATTAACGATTTACGGTATGAAAAAAAAAGTTGTCTATGTGTTATTCGAGAACTACGTCTATTCCAAATTTCAGCCCGATCCGTTCAGTAGTTTTTGCGTGAGAAGAACAAACATCCAACCATCTATACATCCATATATTTGTAGGGATATTTCCAATCGTACAAACATTTGTCCCAAGTCAGTATCGAACCCGCAACCTCCTGCGTCGCAAGTGAACCTTCGCCCTAACAATTTTCTAACAATTTAAGTCTAGCAAGACCAACCATGCTATTATTTGTTATCCTCCTGCAATTTTACCTTGTTAGGTTATGAGGTCACCGCTGTACAGTACTAATTGTCTCGCTTCTATAGAAATGACTAGCGACCCGCCCCGGCTTCGTAGGGTTTTATTATACGTATAAACCCTCTTGAACCACTCTATCTATAAAAAAAACAGCATCTATACACTAGCCAAACTCGATGTAGAATGTTAGTAAACAAACCGCCCATACTTAACCTAAAATACACTCTGTTGCCGCGCCTATTTATATGCAATTTACATTACTTGTCAATTTAAGATCCTTCCTTCACTAAATATTTCGTATACTCATATCTAAAATTCGACGCCAAGCAAGTGAATTTTAGTTTTTAGTGTCGTGGTTTGTTTACAAACATTCTACATCGAGTTTATAGATCCGTTGCGTAGTTTTAAAGATTGAAGCATACATAGGGATGTAGGGACAGGACATAATTCGGTATTATTTTATACTTCTGCAAGTTTACCTTGTTAGGTTATGAGGTCATCGCTGTACAGTACTAATTGTCTCGCTTCTACAGAAATTATGAACAATGATGGAGTTTGTACTGTACTGTACTACGTTTGTAGGTATGGTTCCCTTCATTCTGTGGTGGTACGGCCCTGGTATGATCTTCAAATAATTATTTATGCGTATACCGAGAGTTGTTTAGGCTTTTTCAAGAAAATCTGCTTGCCTTAGGTCTAATTCTGGGTCTGAATTCCAATAAATAAATCGCTTCACCATTACAATAGTATCGTGTCAAAATGTCAGTGTTAGTCTCTTTTTGGTATTCAATTCAATACTTGGTGTAATGGCTCTGCGTCTTAGCGACACAAAATTTTGGTATTCTACTAGCTCAAACTATTTGAGGTTCATTCATAGCTGTGACGATTACGTTTATGACTACCAATTTGACATTCTAATTATGAAAGTATCTTCAAGCCTAAAAAATAGTAGAATACCAAATGCACAAACGTCATTTTAGCCATGATAGTATGACGCTATTGAGACCTTTGTAATGAAATTAGTGGAATTGGGCCCCTGGTTACGATAATTCGGTATTATTTTATTATCCTTCTGCAATTTGACCTTGTGAGGTTATTGAGGTCATCACTATATGGTACATCGTACAGAACATTTATATTACATTTTATATTACTTTTTTTTTTTTTTTTTTATGTTATACAAATAAGCACTTATTTTATTCAAAAAGCTTAACTAAAACCGTGATTCGGTTTGTCTGAAAGCCTCTTAGACCAGTGTTCACCAAAGGACAGTCGGACAGTTATCACTTATAAGCTTCATTGATTTAGCTATTAATAAAATAATAATTACTTTATTAATAATTTGAGTCCGACTGAACTCCGGAGAACACTGACCCTAGTCTCTATTTGATACTAAGTGAGTAATTCCATGGTACATCATACTAATTGTCTCTTCATCAGAAGTAATGAACAACTAGCTGTACCCGCGACTTCGTCTGCGTGGTATAGTTACTTCGGCAGTCATGTTAAACTTACATATTTCCATAACAACTATCATCTCCTGTTTTTATTTTACAGAGAGAATTTTTACCACCTTAGAATATCATATTTATTTCTATCTAATCAAAAGTCGAAAAAAATAAGTTTCAAGTTTCTTTGTTTAAAATTGATGAATTTTCTAAAATTTCATCCCTTATTTCAATCAGTTCCAACGCTTTTTTTGTATTAAAAAGTACCTTTATTACTTTTCTGAGGGTGTACACTATCTATGTAACATATTTCATTTCGCATTTATATCACTACAGTACCTACCTACATAGTATAAAACAAAGTCGCTTTCTCTGTCCCTATGTATGCTTAAAACTTTAAATCTACGCCACGGATTTTGATGCAGATTTTTTTAATAGATAGAGTGATTCAAGAGGAAGGTTTTTACGTATAATAAAACCGTGCGAAGCCGGGGCGGGTCTATTAAAAAAACCGCATCAAAATCCGTTGCGTAGTTTTAAAGATTTAAGCGTTCAAAGGGACAGAGAAAGCGACTTTATTTTATACTATGTAGTGATAATTAAGGATAACTCAAAACTGCTAGTCAGACCTTGACTTAAATGGGACCACACGAAAGGCACCCAATTTCAAATATAAAAAAGCATCGAAAATGGTTCACCCAGAATATAATATAGAAAAAAATTCAATATTTGATTTATGTAATATTGCCAATTTTTCTCGGAACTCTCAAGATCAAAATTTCGTAATCGATTAGAGAGAATTTATGTTCTCGCTAATCGACTACGAAATGATGGACACGTAAATTTTCGTTACCTACTGATAAGGTTCAAGGAAACTAATTTCAAGGTAGGTATTGTACAAAATAATAGCAAGTTGGGAAACTTCTTATCAACCTACCTATTTATAAGATTAAATCTCTGTATCGTCATTAAAAGATTTATAATTCTTTTATATTTCTAAACTTGATTGAAGAACTTTTATAATTTCCCTAAAAAAAGCAAAAAGATATGATTCCGGCCAGGATCGAACTGGCGGCCTTCTGCGTGTAAAGCAGATGTGATAACCACTACACCACGGAACCAGTTGTGCGGTTGAACGAAATTCTAAATCGCTATCGACTACGTTTGACGCAAGTGTCGTTATCACGATTTCTAGAATTTGAGGACATATTATCAGTAATTAGATCATAGGGTGTATCAATGTACTGAAACTATCTTCAGTTATTCTATTATGACTTACTAGCAACCCGCCCCGGCTTCGCACGGTTTTATTATACGTATAAACCTTCCTCTTGAATCACTCAATCTATTAAAAAAAACCGCTTCAAAATCCGTAGTTTTAAGGTTGTTTCTGGTCCAGGACTAAGCATAGCTCCGCTATAAGATGGCGCTGATTTTCTATGTTGAAGTTTTTCACTATTTTCTTATTAAATTGTGCATAATTGTTTAATTGTAATATATTTGCCGCAAATGGGATGTTGTTTTTTATGTACCAAGCAATTTTTCAAGTGTTGAAAGCATCTATGGAGCTTGTATTTGGGAAGAGCAAAAAAGATTTTGCCTGTGTGAGTGATCGGCCGCTACGAGTCACTCACACAAAAAAAGATCTTGCCCGTGTGAGTGATCGGCCGCTACGAGTCACTCACACAGGCAAACCCTATAAATTCAGTGGAACTAAAATAACTACTGTTCGAAAAATAACAGAGATAATTGGAGACGCCTTAGGACTAAATATTTTTCGGACCAATAGTTCCGTTTTCGGGACATAACTAAATTACATCTAAAATTAATTCAATAAAACCACTAGTTAACGAACTAATTTTCGACTCTTGTTTTTTTTAAGAATAAAAACAGGCTCTATTTACATTTAAAAAAAAATTGGAGGTAATTTTCTTTTATCGTTTTGAACAATTTAAGTAAAAAGGCGCAGAGGGTAATGTTATTTACAAACTAGCTTATAAGCTAAGGAATATCTTACAAATTATAGGTAAAAAAAATACTTTTCACACTATTTATTAATTTCGTTAAATCATTGGAATTGACAAATAATTTGAATGAGTTCACAATAACAATCATTAATTTTAAATGTACTCACTGTGAAAGTTGTTCCAATATTATAATAAAATTACAATAAAATTGTTGGCGTAAGGAAGTCTCCACTTTTTTTGACTCTGTTCTTTGTGTACTTAGGTATTTTAGCTCCGATTTTACGACCACTTATAATAGATTAAAAGTAATACAAATTTTCACCGTATTTCAATAAGTCACGTTGGACTAGCGGTTCGAACAGTCGGGTGGGTGCGACGATGTATAGTCGTACCTGGGTTCGAAACCACTGAAAATTTGATTTACTTTTTGCTTTTTGATGATAAAATATCCACAAAATTTTGATACATCCCGTTAGTACGGGCTCGAATCCCTTCAACACTACCAAAATTTTTGATTTTTATCATTTTTATTCTTTATGTTTTGAACAATGTCATAGACCTAGTACAAACAAATTCATGTTTGTCATAAATTACTTATTGTAAGCCTTCCTAAGTCTATTTTATTGTAATATAAAACTTTGGTAGACTGTTCTGCGTACATCCCACAAAGGGTCCTGACCTCGTTTCTAACGGTATGACAAAAATAAAATGAAACAATTATGTACTATCAACACCAACTGATTTTTATTTTATTTTAGCTCTTTACGCCAGCTAATGTTCAGGCATTTTTACAAATCGCTCATTGAATGCAAAACGGCCACATTTCAAAAAATTTAGAAAATGTTTTATTTCTCATAAAGTATATCTTCTTTTGAAAACATTTCATTTCAATATTTATTTCTTTTTATTGGGATTATTATCTTAACTTTGCTTCAAAATTTGAATGCAAAAAGGGCTTTTGTAGTTTTTATCAAGTTGGGTGATAGATATAACAGCGACCATTATTTTAAAATAGAGCAAAAAATTACGAAAACAATGATGAATGTGATGAATGAAAGAAAAACATTTTTTCAAAAAAATCATGTTCAAAATTTTGTTTTGGCTCCTGTAAAAAGTGACGATTAGTCCAATAAAATAAAAAAAAATATATAATTCCGGACAGTCCACACAGCATCATCTAGCCCCAAGTTGAGCAAAGCTTGTATTATGGGTACTAGTTGACTGATAAACTTAATACAATACATTACATAGATAGATATTTTTTTTATAAATACATAGAAAACACCCAGACCAACGGAACAAATTTCTGCAGATTGTACACAATTTTTTTCCGACACGGGAATTGAACCCGCAACCGGTCGCAGGCGGACCTTCGCCCACTGCGCCACATCGGTCGTCGCTGATGAATGAGCGAAATGCTTTGCATACACTCTGACACGTCTAATGCTGGGGCCACACTATCGTGATATGCCGATAATTATTGCCATAAGTTATACAACACCTAGGTGTAACCACGATTTATGGCCATAATTTTACAATGCCAATCAATATGGCAAATGGCGGTAGGCAATAGCTCTGGCGGCGGTCTTGTTTCGCACATCAAAGAAGATTACCGCAGTAATTAATGCGTTTGTGGCCACTACCGTTTGTCCAGTGTGCAATATGAGCTCACCGGCGCGGCGACGCACGTAATATTTTTACCGCCTTATTTATTGACATATCTAGGTAAACTCTAGTGTAACCACACCAGTTCATGCAGTAATTTAAACGGTAATTTAATGTCATAATTATTGCGGTAACAGCCCGGTAGACGGTAAGGTAGTGTGGCCCCAGCGTAAAACTCTCTAAACTGGTATCTATAAGCAAACATTTTATCTGTTTACATAGTGTCATTTATTGTTGTCATGGGAACGGCACGTAGGCTTCCTAGATCTTATTTGACATGCAACAAAAATAGAAGGGAATAAATACTTGGACGATGGAAAAACCCTTTGAGAACGGTAGACTATGGTATTATTAGATGATTCTTTAGATAGCACAGAGATGGCGATTCCGTCGCCGCCGTCACACTCACAAGTTCAAGTAAGCGGGCGTACAACATTATCCGTGTTCACTCACACATTGATAAAAATGGCCTAAAATTTTCACGTTATTTCTAATTATACCGAGTGTTTTCATGAATCAAACACAATTTGCCGCAAATAATGACCAATAACAAAGCCAAAAACAGTTATTTATTTGTTAAATTATGTCCACATCGCTCATATTTGGGAAAATACAAACGTATGGAACTCGGGCATTCAAAGGGACATAGGGATATAGGGACATGGGGACAGAGAAAGCGACTTCGTTTTATACTATGTAGTGATGAACTAAATTATTAGGAACATCACAAATCATGATAAAGTACCTACCAATAAAATCCTTTATGTTACGAGTGATTTTAAGCATGTGAAATGAATACAAACAAAATGTAGTGAAGCGAAATCAATTAATAGTTTATTTATTATTACTAAGATAATTAAAATTAATCATAGGTAGTTTAAAATTAGACTCCTGCTTATTTTGAAAAAACTAAAGATATAAAATTATTGATTTCTGATTTCATGTAATGTATATTGTTAAGCGGTTAAATTCTGCATACAACATAAGCGTACAAGAACAATTTTAATTCACTTTATTACTAATCACAATAGTAACGATATGCAACTCTTGTTCAAAAACTTCTTTCCTACATAGAATAAGACGGAAGGCAGTCAGATAATGAAAATCGTTAGTCTACTCTACCCATATTCTTCCTTTCTATTTCACTAGCAGCGCCCCGCGGCTTCGCCCGTATGGGAATTTATTTATTAAATCTTAGAAATTTATTGCGTACCTCCTACGTTGTTTCGTAAAAATACTAGGTCCTAAATCTATATACCAAATTTCATTTAAATAACTTAAGGAGTTACGGAGATTACTTATAACAAATACCACACAGACTTTCCCATTATTATAATACTTTTTTTTTTTTATCTTCTATATTTTAAGGACTTTTAAGATAGTATGTCAGTCCCATCATAACCTAAACTTACAGTAAACACACAAAGAAAACAAGCAAAAAATAATTAAATAAATCAGACAAATTGTAGGGCTATGCAAAGGAAGTCACTGATGCAAAAAAAAATTAAAGAGTGAATTGGCCGCTAATGAATTTGGTTCTGCTAAAATGTCAATAAATGTTCCTAAATTTAGTCTATTTAAGTTAAGTTCAGTCATCAGTGCCTCCCTTCGATCTTTGAACTTGGTGCATTCCATCAAAATGTGGTATACATCATCTAGGACTTCGCAAACATCACAGTTTGGAGAGTCCGTTTTTTTCATAAGGAACCCGAATTTTCTTGATGGATATATTATAATACTTAGTAAGATTATTAATATTGTAAGAAAACCCTGTGTGATTTAAATCACTTTATAAACTCAGTCTAGCTAGATTAACTGACTCACACTAGCAATAACAATAACAAGTAAAATTAGTCAGATGAGGATAGAAATAACACATTACGTAGGTACAGGAAAACCCTCAAAATTTACAGGATTACGTAATCACAGGAACGGATCGGGGTGAATCTTTGAATGTATTCTAAAATAGTTCTATGCCAGAGTTACAGTACAATACAGAGTGTAAAAAGTCTACTATCAGCCTGTATAGCACCACACAAATGTAGTTTTCTAGTTTTTTTCTTATAGGCAACAAGCGACCCGCCCCGGCTTCGCACAGTTTTATTATATGTATAAACCTTCCTCTTGAATCTCTCTATCTATTAAAAAAACTGCATCAAAATCCGTTTCGTAGTTTTAAAGATTTAAGCAGTCAAAGGGAAATAGGGACAGAAAAAGCGACTTTGTTTTTTACAATGTAGTGAAAAAGTCTACTATCAGCCTGTATAGCGCCACACAAAAGCGGTTTTCTAGTTTTTTTCTTACTGGCAATACGTCAACAAAGTTAGAGTATATCAACGCAACGTTAATGGCAGTGGAAGTGAAAACACCCGTATATGCTCCATAGTACCCTGCTATACAACTTTCGCTAACATCTATTTCCCGATGTTGCTTCCTTTTTATCTAGCTCGACCATCCCATTGCCGCGATTCTGAAGCGCTTCTTGTGTTGCGATTGAAATAAATAAATAATTCCGGAAAGTCCACACAGCATCATCTAGCCCCAAGCTAAGCAGAGCTTGTGTTATGGATACTAGATTACTGATATACTTAATACAATAACGTAAAAGTTAGAAAGCGCGATTCTTTGACAAAGCTGCGTTTTGTTATCGCGATTTATCAAAAATGACGCCAAAACAATCCTTATTGGTTTTTTGTGGTATGAATTGTTTACCTATCATTGTGAGTAACTACCTACAAAGTTTTAATTAAGAAAGGAAGAGCACTGCGTGCTAAAATAGAAAGAAAAGAAAGAAAAAAAGAAAATATTTTTATTTACCCTATGACTAAGTACACAACAAAAAAACTTATTCGAAGAAATTTAACTAATATGACATATTTATTTATTGTGTGCGCAGCAGAGTCCTAGGCAAATATGGCCTCCACTCAGCGTTGTGCTGGATAAACACTAATCGATACCTCTGGGCTCACTTGGCGTAAAGGACAAAAGGCGACTTTACAGGATACGCAAAAAACAAAAACAAAAAGTTTATTTCGACTGTAGTTTTTTGTTTTTGATGCTATTTGGACGAAACCTAGGAAGAAAGTACTTAGAATTTCTGGTACTTTCTAAGCCTGTGTTGATAAATTATCCTAGTGTTATATTTACTGAAATAAAATTCCTATACTACCATAAAATTACAAAGAAATGACCTATACGCCCCAAAAACTAAACAGTGTATGCAAGCACCTTAAGGCGTAAAGCTACTTTTGATGTTCAAAACTGTACAAATCAAAGTTGTAATTGACAAATTTAAAAATTTTGAGGTCGTAAAGGATTAACTAGTAGGCTAATAAATTAATAAATGATGTATTTTTTGTATGTATTGTGTTTATATGGTTGCTCTTTTCTTTTAAGTTTAATGAAAGAATATTTCTCTATAAATAAAACATAGATTAAATCAAATAAAAATGGTTAATTACAATTTCTAAGGTTTGCACAAAATGTGTAGCATTCGCTACGCAAGGTGGTAGTTCCAGTACTCCACACATCTCGTCACCAGGGCAGAGTGTAAACCTGATGAAACTTTAGGAAAAATAGGTAAATAAACGCGATAAATATCCTTGAATGTGTATTTTAAATAATTACTTTTACTTATTTATCATAAACATAACAGAACATAATCTTTATTGTTTACTAAGCTTGGGTCCAGTTTGCTCAGAACCGTTTTACAGCTGGGGAAAAAACATGTACCTAGATAGTTATTTAACTTTGCACTTTAGTTACCTAATTTACTTAATTCAAAACACACAAAAAAAACCTTTATCACTTATTTACCTTAATTCAAGGCATTGGCATTCAACGTCGTCCTGTTTTTGGAGTCACGTTGCGATCAGGATAAAATTGCAAAGATGCAGGCGAATTTGTGGTGTAAATAAAAGTATTTTTTTTCGAAACAAGTACATAGGTTATAATAACTATTGGAATTCGATGATGCCCGGAGTAGTTTTTAGTAAAACTGCGTTCGCAAATGCTGGTTAAGTAATCACATCGTTTGCCCACATGATTAGGGCGGAATACGCTGGTAGCAGACCGAATGGACATTAATAAGTGACGGTATAGGAGTTGGCAATGCCTTCTAGTTAAGAAAATTCATAATTAATACATCTACCCCGGTTAATTTTGAACTTTACCAAATTTACCGGGGTAGATCTGTGGTGAGAAATTTCGAACTCTTAAGCTGTATTAGTGGTGAATTTTCATGATTAGAAGGAATTTTCAAAGAAACTATACTAGGTTTATTGCTGGATTTAGCAAGGTCGTAAAGAACAATTGATTTTTAAAATTTAAAATAGCAAGGTCGTAAAGGACAAATCAATTTCCTTATTTCATTTTGCAAGGTTGTATAGGACAATTGACAAATGTTTTGTCATTTACACCCTATTTTTTCCAAAAAATAGTGATTACGCGATAAAAATTCTGGGTCGTAAAGGCGTTTTTTTTGCGAATTTGAGGAAACTAAATATACAGTTCGATAGAGAATTAAAAACTGAGTAAAACTGCATTATTAACTCAATTTCGACCAAATGTCCTTTACGCCAAGTGAGCCCAGAGGTATCGTAATGTGTCTACCCAGCGCTGGTTTTCAGTGGAGACCAAGGCAGTGAAACGCCACGACCGTCGAGGGTGGTGTGTTTCCATAAATTTCTTAACAAATAACCAACATAGAAAAGAACCACATACCTAACATTAAATAAATAATCAATACAAAAAAAAATACAAAATATTTTATGTTAATAGAATTAATATTACAATACAGGAAACAAATTAATACTAGTAAATACAAGTAAATTCAAACTGAGCTTGGCAATTAGGGCAGAGAAATTGTTACGTATATGTTTGTAATAAAAAGATAAATGAATCGAGCTTTATTGACAACTTAAAATGACAATCAAGGAAAAGAATAATTAAAACTAGTAGGTATATACAATTGAAACCATTAAGCTAAGTGCAGACGGTTGCAAACAGTCTAATTATAAAATAAAATTATAGGCATTATATGATAATAAAATTATAGTCATTATATGATAATAAAATTATAGTCATTATGTCAATTATAGTCTAAAGGTAGCTCAATACATGTCAATACCCGCCGGAAGCGTCCCCAAGACACTAGCTGCATTACCACGCCTAAATGAATTGATTTGATTTGAAAAAATATATACCTATAAGGCGATAAGGCCGCCAATTCCATTGCCTCTCTTTAGGATAAGTTTAATTGAGTAGACTAAATGTTTAAGGCTTTGAAATAAAGGATTATCTATCTATACCTTGTTGATTTGTTTACAATCATTGTTTCTTAACTTGGCTTAAGTATAAGGCGGTTCGACGGCTTGGCCCCTTAATTACTCTGATCTGTTACGTAAACACTATTAACCCGTTAGGTGTACAAATTAAGCCACGCTAAGTGTGAAAGTGCAACCTAATGCTGATAATTAAACCTTATTTGGGTTCCGTGATTCAATTAGAAAACTTTCGGTCTACTTTTGATAGTGTACCGCAGCGCAGTGAATTGGATTGATTCTCGCCAAGAAACAAAATGGCGTTCTGATAACATAAGACTGATAATGAGTGTTATAGTTTACAGGGTTCATTTATTAATATTTTGGCCTCGAACTACATTTATTCAAACTTTCAGCCCGATCCATTCAGTAGTTTTGGCGTGAAGAGATAACAAACACCCATCCAAAATTACGCATTTATAATATTAATGTGATGTCAGTTTCTTTATCTCGCCATAACTATAAATGACTGAACAGATTTGGAAATATAAATATCGTATCGTTTGATAGATCCTAATTATTTTGCTCAACCTTTATAATTAGCATAGCCAGAGAGTGGAATGAGCTTTCTGCGTCTGTTTTCCCGCTAGAGTACGATCTCAGAGTCTTCAAATCAAGAGTGAATAAGTTCCTTCTGGGCAAGCTTGCTCCATCTTAGGCCACATCTTCACTTACCTGAGATAGTGGCCAAACGCTAGACCATCGTAGTAGTATAAAAAAGCTTCTCGCTATCGCTTTCTCTGTCCCATGTCCTTATATCCATGTCCCTTTGAATGCTTAAATCTTTAAAACTACGCAACAGATTTTAAAGCGGTTTTTTTTAATAAATAGAGTGATTCAAAAGGAAGGTTTATACGTATAATAAAACCGTGCGAAGCCGGGGCGGGTCGCTAGTCTACAATAAAATAAGTATATTTTCTCAAGTGAGGCTGGCTATAATTTTTTACTGGAAATTAAAAATTGTAAATACTTAACTTGAATTGTCACTGAAAATATCATCAATGTATACAATTTTAAACGGAACCATCAACAAAAACTGTATTGATAACTTATCCTCCTTTTCTGTTAATAAAGTACAGCTTAAAATAATTTTATTCTTGATATTACACGTACCCCACGATATAAATCGCCACTACCAACAATAGGTAGATAAATTATCCTAACAAACCAGCCTAATTGCAAAGATTTTGCCATCTCTCGACACAACAAAACTTTCGCACGCCAATGCAACAGTTACGGAATCCTAGTGAGCCGTTTGACACGCTCTTGGCCAATTTATCGCTGTTGGATAACAACTATTGTTACACATTTAGCCCATATTCACCTTTCGTGGTTGAATACTTTCAACGAACAGATTGAAGAAGGTTTTAAGTTTTTAAACTTACGCGATCAGAACATTTAATTATAAATATTTAGGTACGGGTATTTATCGCGTTTATTTACCTACTAGATGCGCCCCGTGGCTTCGCCCTTGAACCTGAGTTTTCTTTTCGTACAAATTTTGGAAATTTATTGCCCCCTAGGGGTTATTGAGTAATAATAAAAAATACGTGTTTAATAATTCAGTCCATAGTTTATTTATTTTGTGTAGTAACCGAGTTTTGAGTGAATCGAACCAAGGAAAAATTATTTTCCATACAAACTTTACCAC
This sequence comes from Eupithecia centaureata, assembly GCA_944547425.1. Classification (NCBI taxonomy): domain Eukaryota; kingdom Metazoa; phylum Arthropoda; class Insecta; order Lepidoptera; family Geometridae; genus Eupithecia; species Eupithecia centaureata. Next base: position 5,772,089 of record OX155706.1, read on the forward strand.
CCTATTTAACCCCCTCACAGATTAAAGTTTCCAATTTTTAGCCTATGTCTTATTCTAGGTCCTATACTATCTACATACTAGGGCGTGCAAAACCGGAAGGTCTTCAAAACCGGTTTTGATTTTCGGTTTTGACGGCCCAAAACCGAAAACCGGTTTTAGCCCCGGTTTTTGCAAAAAAACAGCGTTGCTTGAGATGAGAGGTTAAAATGTCAAGCAGGATTGGTCAATTCTATCTACGCCAGCTTCTGATTGGTAAATTTCGACAAAGCGAGACCATCACCCACCGGGCAGATAAGTATGTGGCACCGTTATGTAAAAGATGTATACGTATTTTACTAAGAGTACTTACCTAAGACTAAGGGTCTATTCTTTTAGTAAACCTTCCATGAGGTGAAGCACTTCTGGGAACCATGGATTTATTACGTGAAAATGCCGCATCTATAAGCTGTTCTCACGAGTGGTCACGAATCGTCTCGCCAGGAGACTTGACGAGTTACAACCACCAGAACAGGCCGGGTTCCGCGGAGGATATGGCACCATAAACCACATTCACACAACGAGGCAGATTATACAGAAGTCCGAAGATATCAGCCCCTGTGTCTCGCTTTTGTGGACTATGATAAAGCCTTTGACTCCGTCGAAACTTGGCGTATTCTGGAATCCTTGCAGCGATTCCAACTATCGTTATACCGAAGTGCTGAGATGTCTCTACTAAGGTACCACTATGATTATCCAAGTACAGGACCAGCAGTCTAAACCCATCCAATTGCGCCGGGGAGTGAGACAGAGGGATTTCATATCTTCGAAACTGTTCACAAGCGCATTGGAAGATATGTTTAAGACGCTCGCTGGACTGGAAAGGTAAGGGCATTAACATAAACGGCGATTACATGTCACACCTGCTATTCGGTGATGACATAATCGTAATGGTGGAGTCGCTAGAGGAGCTGACCCACATGGCGGACGGGCTAGCCTCAGCCTCGCGACGGATCGGTCTTGGCACGAATTTGGACAAAACCAAAGTTATGATCAATGGCTACATTGTTACAGGACCCATTGTCGTAGATGACGTAGACCTTCTTGAAATAATTTTCGAGTATGCTTACCTGGGGCAGATTGTGCAGTTGGGTAAAAACAATTTTTAGAAGGAGGCCAAGAGGATGATCCAGCTGGGCTGGGCAGCATTTGGGAAACTATGTTGGGTCTTCTCATCATCCATACCGCAATGTTTGAAAACGAAAGTTTTCAATCAGTGCGTCCTAACCATAATGGCCTACGGAGCTGAGACGTGGACACTCACGGAAGGGCTGGTCCACCAGTTTTACGTCGCTCAGCAAGCTATGAAAATAGCTATGTGCAGATTTTTCTAAAGGCCAGGATTTTTAACAAATACATCCGACAGAGAACCAAAGTTCTAAGCTCAAAGCATTAGCAAGCTGAAGTGGCAATGGGCCGGCCAAATCTCTCAAACAACCGACAACCGTTGGGGTAAACATGTTCTTGAGTAGAGACCGCGACTCAGCAAACGTGGTTTAGGACTTCTTCCGGCCAGGTGGGATGACGATCTGTGAAAGACTTCTGGCAGATGCTGGATGCGGCAAGCTGAAGACAGGCAGGGCGCTATGGCGCTCATTGGGGAAAGGCTATGTTGATGATGTATGCTGTATAGATTTTATTTAGACCTGTGCCGATGGCGATTGATTTGGTCACGGAGACTCGATCGTGACCCGTATTTGTAAACAAAAACCAACTTTATTTCGTACACGTTAAGTTATAAACACTTAAATTTAAGTTTTGATAGAAATTCGTCCGATCTTTGATATCACGTAACTAAGCTTAATCTCTTTCTTTTGCACTGATTTTCATGACGTTTGTCTTTTCACACGTACTTAATGCGAGTTTTGGGTCACGTGTTGCGGGTCTCAATTCATGCACTTTATTTAGTAGGATAGTTTAGATCGTACAGATTGAACGATAGACTCAGTCAACCAGTTTTGTCGCGATCGAACAGGTCACGAAATATGAGCGATCAACACAGGTCTAATTTGATTTTCTTTATAAAAAACAATATTTCTGAGGTTATTCTTTAAACATTTGAACACTTACGTTAGGAATTATAAACCCTGTATAAATATGAAAATATGAAGTTATATATGGAATAAAACAACGACATATTTCTTGAGTGCTTTCGAAAAACGTGGATTTAAATCAAATTTAATTCATTTACGGGAAAACCGGAGCTAACACCGGTTTTGTCGCTCAAAACCGGTTTTGAAAAATTGGCATTTTTTGTCCGGTTTTCCGGTTTTCACCAAAACCGAAAACCGGTTTTGCACGCCCTACTACATACCAAATTTCATTAGGATAACTTACGTACTTATGGAGATTACATATAACAAACATTCACAAAGACTTTCCCATTTACTATAATAGTAAGAAGTAAGATGGTAAGAAGTAAGATTTTTCCCGACGTTTCAACAGTTTACACTCGTCGTGGTCACGGGATTACTAAACTGGATCACGTCATCCCGTAACCACGACAGTTAAAAGTCGATAAACCTGTTGAAACGTCGGCGTCGGGAAAAATTTGTAAATAAACGCGATATATACCCGTACCTAAATATTTATAAAACAGTAATACCTCGCTTTACGCGAAGGATGCGTTCCGATCAATTTCGCGCTAAGCGAAATGCGCGTATAACGAGGTCAATGAAATAACAAGCAAAATCAATTAGAAATTGACTTTTATTGCCTATAAGCTTACAAAAAAACGAAATACCCAATTACATACTTACTTTAATTTTTCGAGAAATACTTATCTAACGTTTTTTGAGTAGAATTTTTCTTGCTCTCAAGTAAAACTTTTTCGTAGCAAGCAACGCCGTTTTCTATGGATTGCCGCAGATGTAAAACACGGTTGACATTACTGTCCGAACTTTCCAACATCTCTAGACCAGAATATAGACTATATTAATATAGAATATAGACCAAATCAATGCGTTCGCGTAAAGCGAGGTCAGTTAGCGCGAATTTTAAAAACCGCGTTATAACGAAATCGCGCAAAGTGAGGTCGCGTAAACCGAGGTATTACTGTAATGAAAAAGGTTTGTTCTGTTACTTTATACTTATTCAAATAGCAGGTACATAAAACTAAATCTTATATCAAGAAGGCGTATTACTCCGTTAATTATTATATCAATGACGTTACTGCCTGGCCAGATGTCGCTCATTCCACACCGAAAATATGTAATTATTTATAAAACACACATGTATTTATTATACACATAAGTTATACATAAACGAGCTAGTGGTTTATTTTACGCTTCTTCCACTAGTGGTTAAGAACAATTTCTTCAATAAGCGAAAAGAAAATTAATACCTTATTTCTTATACGAGTATTATTTTGATAATTATTTACAGTTTAAAACTTGGTTTGTGTAAGTGCGTATTATGTAAGCCTAAAGAAATAAAGTTATATAGATTTCTGATTTAACAAAAACCAGTAAGCCATGCACAGGGAGGGCCAAGGGCAGATTTTATCTAGGGCAAAATAGTAAAAAATTACATCCCATAGTCATCAAATGCGTTTTACATAATGAAGTTCATTAATTTTGCTTTAATAACTTACGCAAAGGAAGCGATGTCATTTTTGTCTATTCTACCATGGAGAACAAAACCCTGTGCCTTGGCCTACAAAACTACAAAATCTGCGTTTTGGGGCGGCGACAACTGATATTGATATGGATTTGTTGATCTACCTCTGTATGGTTTGCAACAGTCTGCAGTTAGCTCAATTGTAAATACTAGTTTTAATCGGATTCTATTTCTTGATTGTAATTTTCACATAAAATTATCTTCTTTCCATTCTCCACAAGCTTTCAACTCAATGATTATAAAACAAAACAAATGACACGTAGCCATTCTTTCATCTGGCTGAGCTGTAATCTGGTGTACTTCCTTGCCCAGCGATCCGGCAAGAGTCATTGTGCTTCAATCGTCTGCCGTGACGGTGGGGCGGCCATGATTTAGTGTTTGAACAGGACATTTATGAATAGGATAGACGAACTAACGCAATAATAGACAGTGTTGATTTTGTAATTTGAAATTTGAATACCCACAAGTTTAGATATGCTGAATGCTTGCTGATATGTCATGAATTTTATTTATTTAAACATTAACACTATAATCATAGAATAACATTTCAAAGAGATAAGAAAAGCTAAAGCGTGGTCGTGCTATCAATGAATTACGTTATAGAATAATATTGACATACGTGTTTTTTTAGTCAACGCATTTTTTTTTTAGTTTCTTAACATCTGCGGTTATTTTTGTCGCCACCGCGTCTGTGAGCATAAGTAATTCGCCGTCTAATATCCACAAGTAATGTAAACTCATGCTCACCGCACAAGGCGCTCCCTCCGATTGGTTTAATAATTCAATTCTGTGTCATTATGAATGACTGCTGCTTACGCATTTAGAGATAGTTTATTGCTTGTAAACTGGGGCCGAATTCAACTAATTTCATAACAAAAGTCTCAATAGCGTCATACTATCGAGATGGCTAAAATGACGTATTTGCATTAAAATTTGGTATTCTACTATTTTTAGCGCTTGAAGAGACTTTCATAATTAGAATGTCAAATTGGTAGTCATAAACGTATTCGTCACAGCTATGAATGAACCTAATAAAGTTTGTGCTAGTAGAATATTAAAAAGAGTTTAACACTGTCAGTTTAACACGATACTATTGTAATGGTGCAGCGATTTATTTAGTGGAATTCGGGCCCTGTTCATCTTACACCAACACCAGTTTAAAAATCTCACCCAACCCCCTACACAGCCAAGAAACCCTAGAAGGGGTCAAGAAGGAGGTCGAAATCTAAAAAAGACGGAATTTTCCCATACTCGCCCCGATCTCTCCTCTACGATTCCGTAAAAAAAAACATTCCTCCGATTACTGGCGAATAAACATTACATCGCTATTTATTATACTTTTGTTTGATTAATTTTTGCCCGCGGCATCGCACAACTCCTAACTACCTTACTTATTATAAACACGATAGTTTGTATGGATGGATGTTTGTTCCTCTTTCACGCAAAAACTACTGAACTGAACGGGCTCGAATTTAGCCCAGGATTAAAGGTTACTTTTCAACCCATAAATCAGTATACTTTTAGCAAAAGTCTTGACATGTTTACATAGAAATGGCGCGTGCGAAGCCGCGGACAGTCTTCTAATATCATCACTACACATAGTATAAAACAAGTCGCTTTTTCTGTCCCTATTTCCCTATGTCTCTTTGACTGCTTAAATCTTTAAAACTACGCAACGGATTTGGATGCGTTTTTTTAATAGATAGAGTGATTCAAGAGGAAGGTTTATACGTATAATAAAACGTGCGAAGCCGGGGCGGGTCGCTACTTTCGCTAGTTATATTACAAACAAACAACAAAAAAATTATATTCGCACGGCGGCGGATACGGACCAAAGCGACAATGAAATATAAAAAGGTACAAAAATACACTTACTTACTAAACATTATAAAAACAAAAAAATACTACGACTAACAAGCTACTATACACTGATTTAGAATCATAGATATTTTTTGTAAACATTGACATTTATGAATGTCTCGGATGGTGGTGCGATGCTGCATTCAGGTATCTGTCAGTGTGTGTAGGTTGAGTGATCCCGAACTTCCTGATCAGTACATTTTGCTCCTTCAGAACTGTCTTGATGGAAACTTCTTTTTATATCAAGGGCAACATTACCTCCAGATAGATGGTGTGGCAATGGGAAGCCCTGTGGCACCTGTACTTGCCAATATCTGGATGGAACATTTTGAATCCATGATGGACCCGACAGCCCATGGTATAAAGCTTTGGAAGAGGTACGTCGATGATGTGTTCTGCATTTTCAACGGGAATTACCAGGAAGTCGTTCAGCTAACCGATTATCTGAACTCCATACACCCTAAGATTCGGTTTACACATGAAGTGGAGGTGAACAGAATCTTAGCTTTTCTCGACCTTAAAGTGATGGTAAATTGCGACGGGACCTTAGCACACACGGTGTATAGAAAACCTACACACACTGACAGATACCTGAATGCAGCATCGCACCACCATCCGAGACACCTGGAGTCAGTAGTCTCCTCACTAGTGAACAGAGCTCATGACCTCTGCGACCCTGAACATCTGCAAAGTGAGCTAGATCATGTTCAAAAAGTTCTGGAACGGAATGTCTACAGTACTCGAATCGGAGGTCGTCCTAACTGTAGGCGCAAACAGGTACACACTGATGTGAAAAGACAGCCGGCGTTCTTGCCTTATGTGTAAGGAGTGACGGACAAAATTGGAAATCTTCTTAGTAAATTTTCAATCAAGTCGATTTACAATCCTCTCACGAAGATGGCGAAGTGTTTACGAACACCTAAAGACGTTGTACCATTGCAAGTTCCTGGAGTTTACAAAATCGATTGCAGCTGCGGGCGTTCCTACATAGGCCAGACTAAACGCACGGTCGCTGAACGTGTTAAAGAACACATAGCAGCGGTCAAAAATCGACAAGTAAACAAGTCTGCAATAGCCGAGCACATAGTAGACTCAGGACCCAACCACTGGATTGAACTACATAAACCGCAAGTGATTTGTAATGAACGGCATTACTACAAGATAATGGTTTAAGAAGCGATTGAAATTAAGAAATATCCCAATTTTAGTCGTGAAGACGGTTTCAGACTCTCTGCCTCGTGGAATCCAGTTATAGCTAAGTGTACTCGTCGTAGGCCGGTTTCTCAATGCGTCGCGGACACTGTTAGTGTTGTGTGTCGTCATCCTATCAATGAAGAAGAAATGCGGGTAGTTGAAAATTCAGCTGACCCCGTTTCGCAGAGGCGGTAGCTCCAGTTACTCCAGTCATCCCGTGACCACGAATATTCCTTTAGTTTTGTACCTCATTTGTTTACAAACAATATCTACGTTTTTGAATCGTGGTATAGGTAATTATAACTTAACTAGCGACCCGCCTCGGCGTCGCACGTTTTTATTATACGTATAAACCTTCCTCTTGAATCACTCTATCTATTAAAAAAACCGCATCAAAATCCGTTGCGTAGTTTTAAAGATTTAAGCGTACAAAGGGACATAGGGACAGAGAAAGCGACTTTGTTTTATACTATGTAGTGATTACCTACTAGCATCATCTACTATTTACATCTATACATCCACACAAACTTAAGCGTTTATAATATAGTAAGGATATCAAATTCATTTAAATTTCTGCAAATTCACCAGATTTATAGATAAGTTTATTAACAACGCGTATAGAAAGTGACCTGGTTAGATCACAGATGGCGCCTAAGGTCGCAGGGGTCGCCCTTATACCGCTGGTCTGATGATTATGTAACCAATTGATCCTTACTTACATTATAAATGCGATAGTTTGTATGTATGGATGTGTCGATGTGTGTTATTTAAGTGCAACTTTAGAATGAAGTTCAGGCATCATTTACTTGAACTTCAAAGTGATTTTCGGTAAGGTAGAGCATATATTTGCACGTATTTGGTACTGACCAATATCCTTTTATATGCTCTATCCTAAAATATTCTATTTTGTATATCTATATTATACACGCACTCTGCACGCTTAGTGGCGCATGGATCCTAAACTATAAACTTACTCGTAAGACGTGCGCGCGGAGGCCTTGTTGCTGGTAGAGTGGGTCCTTTGTAATCAAAGTCGGAAGGTCTATGGGTGGAGGTAAATTAGTTTTCGTATATACATGTTTTTAGTTAAAGAGTTTTATATTTTACATTGTATACATTTTCGAACCCAAATCAGCAGATCGTACGTCAGCTCTACTTTGGTGCATGCTGAAAATCAGCGTTGTGGGCTATTCACCTACTCACAACATTTAAGCTGAGCGAGCATGGACCTGTTCTGATAGCGCAGTACACTCTACATCGATCAACCATAGAAATACACGCATCTATTTTATATAACTTAGAACTGATATATATTTAATACTTTTATTACATTTATATTTGCATGTTAGTATTAAGTTTTTTGCGGTGTGTGTAGTTTGTCTATATTCTATAAGCTCTTATTTTTATGTGTACCTACTAAACTATCAGAATAAACGTTTCATTCATTTTTTTATTCTTTCACGCAAAAACGACTGAACGGATAGGACTAAAATTTAGAATAGACGTGGTTCTAACCCTGAAATTAAACATAGGCTAATTTCATCCCATACATCAGTTTCCATCATGGAAAATTATCAAGGCTATTTAGGTATATCCAGGAAATTCCTGGATATACCTAAATAGCCTTGATAATTTTCATATAGGTAGGTAGGTATACATATGGAAACGGAAAATCCGCAGGCCAAGTAATGTTATATAACTTTTTGCTTTGTAATAAGAAGTTGTATAAAAAACATATAAAGAAATAACTTGGCGTGTTTTAAAAAAACTATAAAGTTACTTCAAATTCTATAAAATAAAAATTAGAAGATCATTCTATTTATATTATTACCTATACTTACATTATATTTCATCATCATCATCATCAGCCTACATTAGTCCACTGCTGGACATAGGCCTCCCCTAATGAGCGCCATAGCGCCCTGTCTTCAGCTTGACGCATCCAGCATCTGCCAGCAGTCCTTCGCAGATCGTCATCCCACCTGGCCGGAGGGCGTCCTATACTACGTTTGCCGAGTCGTGGTCTCCACTCAAGAACACGTTTACCCCAACGGTTGTCGGTTCTTCGCGCGATATGGCCGGCCCACTGCCACTTCAACTTGCTAATTCTTTGAGCTATGTCGATAACCTTGGTTCTCTGTCGGATGTATACTGTACATTATATTTACTTATTTATATTTTACTATATTATATCAGTAATCTAGTACCATCATAACACAAGCTCTACTTAACTTAGGGCTAAAAGATGACGTGTGTATTGTCCAGCAATACATTTATAATGGCCTTGGTGAAATACCTGTGAAACATGGCGATACGGCTATAAAACTCAAAGACGTGACAATGTAAGTTTTCGATTGTGTAATTCACAACAAAGGAAGTCTTCATACCTTGCAACACTCTTTGTGTTACAAAGAAGGATAATGTAAATTCTCGAAGGAATTCGCTTGTTGGTTTATAACGCCTTTATTGTAGTAATATAACTATTAGCGACTTTGTATACTGGAATGTAAAAGAGACATAAACTGGCTTCCGGTCCAGTAAAATTCGAAATGCTTTAATTCCTTTAGATGTAACAGGACTCTTGGATAAGTCATGAAATACATCATCATCATTAGCCTATATTAGTCCACTGCTGGACTGACAATCCAGCCATTAAAATTGTGTTAATTAATTTGCCCCATCATGGAATCGGAATGTTTATTACCCAGTCTCCCATCCATGGATCCATTAAGAATAGCGTAATCACTCTGCTCAAAGGTCCTTCCCCAACATGCTGTCAGCAGTTGCCTCCAGCTAGTCTTTTAAGGCGCTGTATGAAAACAATATGTATTTAATAGGTATTTAGATATTTCAGGGAGTTCGTCGCATTAGACAAATAAGGTTGAAAATGGCCATGCGTTTGATTTTAGTTGAATCTCTTGCTCGGCAATATGAAAATTATTTTGCAATTTTAATCAAATTTATCAATAAATACACCACTTTGTTTGGACTTTTTTACATATTTCTTTAGTTGATAAAATTTCCTTTTGTGTTATTAAAATTTTAATGGTTGTCACTCAAAACATTTTTCGAGACGAAAAAGGTTTTTCTTGTTCTTTCTTGTGATATTTTTTTCACGATCCTAGATAGTTTTTACGAATATGAAAGTTTTTTTTTCTATACATTTGACTATACACTGATTTTTTTTGGGCTTGTAATATGTCGCAGTACGGCTAACGGTGCGACGATAAATTGTACTTTTTACGGTGTCGCTGTTTGGGTAGCACCATTCTCGAGCCAGAGCGTTCAGCCACCGCGTCTATCGATGGCCAGCTCTCCGGAAACATTATCCTCGCGTTAAATCTCCATTTATTTGTTACAGGTCTGGCACAAGGGTTGTTTCAAATGCCAAGAATGCGGGATGACGCTCAACATGAGGACTTACAAAGGATACGGCAAACTACCTTACTGCGAATCGTAAGTTTACTATTTAAAGTTTAATAGCGACCCGCCCCGGCTTCGCACTGTTTTAATATAACTATAAACCGTCCTCTTGAATCACTCAATCTATTAAAAAAAACTGCATCAAAATCCGTTGCGTAGTTTTAAAAATTTAAGCATACATAGGGACATAGAAAGCGACTTTGTTTTATACTATGTAGTGATTACGAAGTTAAGTTCTTTGTGAAAAATGTGAATGTTCGTTCCTTCGTTCTTTCAGTGTATCTGTCATAGCCGTATTCATCAGTCAGTGATGTCAATTCTGAGGGCATTAATTTTTATTTATGGCGCAAACAGAAGCTAAATTAGCGCCTTCACTTATTTTGTCATAAAATTACGTTAAACGAAGAAATTTTCAAAAATCAAACGATCAGTTTGTTAAACATAAGCTTTTTTTAATGCATAGGTAGTCGTTTTATGTTAAGTAGGCGAATCATCTGTGTTGTTACATTTTATCTATTTAAGTTTTTTTATTCTTATAATCACTACATAGTATAAAATAAAGACGCTTTCTCTGTCCCTATGTACGCTTAAATATTTAAAACTAGGCAACGGATTTTGATGCGGTTTTCATAGATAGTGATTCAAGAGGAAGGTTAATACGTATAATAAAACCGAGCGAAGCCGGGCGGGGCGCTAGTATATAATAAGTTATTATCTATCTATCTATAATTGTATAATAATAGTAAGTGATATTAGTTTTTGGTCAAATATATTCCGATGTTGTCAAAACTAAACTAAATTTTTCATTCACACACCCACGAAAAAATATATATTTTACCCAAAAATATAAGAGAATAATAGCATACTTAAAAAATGTAGCAGTAAATAAACCTAAAAAGGAATAAAGTAACAACACAAATAATTTATTAAAATCATTGACTCATACTGACATGACGTACGAATGAACTCACTGAAATGTCATCATAATCGTCACTGAGTCACTGGGTTAAAACGTTTCGACGGACAAACATGTTATCAATGCACAAATTGTAAAACAGTAACTGAACTGACTGACAGAGAACGCCTAAACTCCAGAGCTTAGAGACTTGAAAGTGTTTTTTCAATTCGCGTTCTAAGGTGTTTGAATGTGAAAAATGCTCAGTATATCAGGAACCGCGAGGTTCTCCTCAAAAATACCTGAATAAGACAAATTTCAGCGTTTTCTGTAAATTTATTGTCAACAAAGTATAAATAAATAAATAATTCCGGACAGTCCACACAGCATCATCGAGCCCCAAGCTTAGCAGAGCTTGTGTTATGGGTACTATAATAGATAACTGATATAAATAATACAATACATTACATAGATAGATATTTTTTATTATACATAGAAAACACCCAGACCAACGGAACAAATTTCTGCAGCTCGTACACAAATTTGTTCCGAGGCGGGAATCGAACCCGCAACCTCCTGCGTCGCAGGCGGACCTTCGGCCACCACGCCACATCGGTCGTCAAGTATGTACATACATATCATTAAAGAAAGCAATTATCTTTATTAACAACGACAAAATTACAAATTACTTATAAACAAATTACAATCAAGGGATAGAAAAAAATTAAAACTATATTAAATACAATTGAAACGATTGAGCTATCTGCAGACGGTTGCAAATAGTCTAGAACTTTAGAGTAGGTAACTCAACTTATTCATAAAAAACTACCTACGTAAAAAATGATTTAAAATCTAATTCTCGGACGAAGTCGCAAGGAACTGTTAGTGAGAGATTATGATACATCTTTACTAACAATGTAAATTACAATCTAGGAATAAAAAAAATACAACTGAAATACAAATACAATTGAAACCATTGAGCTAACTGCAGACGGTTGCAAACAGTCTAAAGGTAGCTCAATTGATGCATGTCAATACCAGTGGGAAGCGTCCCCAAGACACTGGCTGCATTACCACGCTGTATGGCAATGCTGAACTGTTAGTTGAATGTACATATAAAACACCGCAGTCCTGACTGACCTAACTCATTCCCTTCTCTGTTATTCATCATCGGACCAAAAATTTGAGATGGGATTTTTCTAGCAACAAATATAAGAAATATTGAAATAATGTAGGTACTTATCATCTAATATTATAAATGCGAAAGTTTGGACAAACATCCAAACTTTCACACATGAAATAACATTAGGACCAACCTTAAAGGCATAATTACAGTAATGCTGGGGCTACATTAGCGGGCGAAGATTCGTGTCGCGTTGGCGCGACAAAAACATCGTGTTCGGGCATAAGCGATGTTCTTGTCTACATTAAGCTGGCGAAGATTCGTGTCGAGTTGACGCGATGCATTCGTGCCGGATCGTGTTGTTCAGTTCCATGGAAGACACTGAATTGACGTAGGTGTAGCCGCCCTAGCGAATATTGTCGCGACAAATCCCTTTGATCCGCGCCAGTTTATCGACAGCTCCCCGTTACTACATCGTCTTCGCTCGAATACTACGCAATGGCACGATGTACCCGGCTACATTCATCGCTTTAACACGAATATTCGCCCGCTAATGTAGCCCGGGCATAACAATTAAATCAATAGCTAATTAGAATAACAATGAGCAAGTAATAGTGCGTAACATGTCATATATTGTTACAACATGCATTATGAATAATAAACGTTTTACTACTACGATGAATAATAACGATTATTGAGAGGGAAAGTTGGTTTGTCGTTTTTAAAACTTTTGCGATGTGTTTAATTAACGACTATTTATCGCGTACTTAGTGTTTTTATTTCTCTCGTTTCCATCGCGTTACAGCGTGTTATTGGAATCCTGTGAAAGCACTAGCCCGCAGCTTCGCACGCGTTGTTTCTATGGAAACGTTTCAAGGCTATTTCTATCCCATGGGAACTGATTTATGGGATGAAAATGGGAAGTGTTATTCCAGGGCTAGAACTAGGTCTATTCAAATTTCAGCCGATCCATTCAGTAGTTTTTGCGTGAAAGAGGAACAAACATTTATTTAATAGAATAGTTTATACATACAAACTTTCACGTTCATAAAATTTGTAAGGATTACGTAAATCAATTGTATTTTCAAAATTTCAAACGTTCAAAACTTCACTTTAATAAAGGTACCTATTATAAACGTTTTAATGCCGTTATTAGTATTTTTTGTTTTATGTAGTTTAGGAAGAGATTAGATTAGAAAGAGACATTTAGGAAAACTGAGAATTTCGTATCTTTCTTATATCATCATCATCATCAGCCCATATTTTATTCCTTACACGACAAAGATAAATAATTTTATAGAGTACTAGCGACCCGCCCCGGCTTCGCACGGTTTTATTATACTTATAAACCTTCCTATTGAATCACTCTATCTATTAAAAAAACCGCATCAAAATCCGTTGCGTAGTTTTCAAGATTTACGCATACAGAGGGACATAGGACATATTAACGATTTATTTTTTCATTGTTTACTTATAACAATAATAATATATATGATAATGTTATTTGAATAGGGACAGAGAAAGCTACTTTGTTTTATACTATGTAGTGATACAATAGAGTAGAAGAGATATTTTTAATTATAAAAGGTAATACCCAAAGCACTTCTAAAAAATATCTGCATGCATACCATACAAACAAACAATCATCATCATCATCATCAGCCTATATTAGTCCACTGCTGGACATAGGCCTCCCCTAATGAGCGCCATAGCGCCCTGTCTTCAGCTTGACGCAAACAAACAATAGTCTTGAGCATTGAGTCAGCTTCTACCTCCAAACAAGGTTCTGATGTGGGCACTAGACCATTCTGGGTTGGGCACGGCCCACCAGGCACCCCTCTATAATAGTCCCGACGCGGGAATCGAAGGTGGATCTCGCCCGTTGCACCACAGAGTTTGTAATTATTATGCATTGTTTATCTGAGAGATTTGACTGTTATGATTAACTCCGATCGGTGTCATGTAATATACAGGATGTAATTTTTTGTGGGTTCAATTACCGGATAAGGCAAGTAAATAAATTCGATGAATGAGATTAAGGTAAAGTTAAGTGAATCAAATAATAAGTCAAGGAGATACGTTGTAACAAACATTCATCCAGACTTTCACTTTTATTATTATATTATATGTATACTAGCCACCCGCCCCGGCTTTGCACGGTTTTATTATACGTATAAACCTTCATCTTGAATCACTCTATCTATTAAAAAATACCGCATCAAACAAAATCCGTTGCGTAGTTTTAAAGATTTAAGTATTTTAAGGGACATAAGGACATAGGGACAGAAAAAGCTACTTTGTTTTATACTATGTAGTGATATACTAGCGACCCGCCCCGGCTTTGCACGGTTTTATTATACGTATAAACCTTCATCTTGAATCACTCTATCTATTTAAAAAAACCGCATCTAAATCCGTTGCGTAGTTTTGACGATTAAATTATAAATAGGGACAGAGAAAACCACTTTGTTTTATAGTATGTAGTAATAGGATACCCCATAACTGGTAAGTAGTACCCATAACACAATCCCTGCTTATCTTTGGGCTACATGATCCTGTGTAAATTGTCAAATTTATTTATTTTAGTTAACATTATTTTGATCCAGCTGTATAGGAAGAATAATAACGTCTCAATGGACATAAAATATTATGTAATTGACTATGTACGTAGCTGGTTTTCTCATGACTCTGGCATGAAGGGCACGCAAAGCCAAACAATCATATAAACGTTTTAGAATTATTGTAGACTAGCACCGCCTCGCGGTTTCACCCGCGTTTTTCCTGTTCCCGTGGGAATTCCGGCTTGAAATATGCCTATATGTGTTATTCCAGACAACCTATCTTTGTAATCTCTGTAATGGATAATCTATCTCTGTGCCAAATTTCATCCATCTCCGTTCAGTAGTTTTTGCGTGAAAGAGTAACAAAAATCCATCCATCTATCCATTCATCCATCTATGCTTACAAACTTACATATCATTACATTAGTATAAAACAAAAGTCGCTTTCTCAGTCCCTATATCCCTAAGTACGCTTAAATCTTTAAAACTACGCAACGGATTTTGATGCGGTTTTGTTAATATATAGAGTGATTCAAGGGGAAGGTTTATACGTATAATAAAACCGTGAGAAGCAGGGGCGGGTCGCTACTAGTTTACATTAAAATATCTTAAACTCTCTCTGTTTACGATATCATTACACGTCATTTCTTGCTAATTGTCTTGTCAAATATGCGGCAGAAAGCAAGTGAAATACTTTCGATTGACGCGGCGTTTTCGCACGCAACGCACCTTCTCTTTTGATATAGTTATTTTAGTTCTTGTGCAATTGAAACAACTGAGCGAACTGCAGATGGTTGCAAACAGTCTAGAGGTAGTTCGACTGATCCATATCAATACCAGTCATCGCGTCCCCAAGACACTGGCTGCATTCCCCGCTGTATGACAATGCTGATGCGCTGAGCCAGATACTCACCAGCTCTCGGGTCAAGCGTCGAATCGCGTAATTTTTAAAACCCAGAGCGCCACGGTACCCACGGACTCTCGACTCCAAGGGGAACAAATGCGTAGGCTTAGTCGAGACCTGCATATTTGCGCCTCTAGAGATCCTCAGTCAAATTTGACGCCGCGCCAGCCCGTGTGAGTATCTGTGGAAGATTTGAAGGCGCAATTGTGTCGACACATATAGCGTCCCACACAATGGGCCTCCCCAACTCCCATGGGACTAGTGTCATACCATTGTCACGTTATTAAACATCCCCTGAGCTGGTGAGTATCCGGTGCAGCGCATCAGCATTGTCATATAGCGTGGTAATGCAGCCAATGTCTTGGGGACGCACAGACTGGTATTGACATGGATCAATTGAGCTACCTTTAGACTATTTGCAACTGCCTGCTCTGCAGCTTTTTCTATTCCTTGATCGTGCAAGCTAAAGTAGCAGTGGGCCGGCCATATCTCGCGAAAATCGACAACCGTTGTTCATGAGTGGAGACCTCGACTCGGCAAACGTAGTTTAGGACGCTCTCCAGGCAAGTGGGATGACGATTTGCGAAAGACTGCAGGCAGATGCTGGAGGCGGCAAGCTGTAGACAGGGCGCTATGGCGCTCATTAGGGGAGGCCTATGTCCAGCTTTGGACTAATATAGGCTGACGATGATGATTTCTAGATTGTAATTAACGTGTTAAACTTAACATAAAACATATCCTTTCCAGGCACGTTCCAAAAGCGAAACACACGACAATGGCTGAGACGCCCGAGTTGAAACGCATCGCCGAGAACACGAAACTACAGAGCAACGTCAAGTATCACGCTGACTTCGAGAAGAGCAAGGGGAAATGTACACAGGTTTGTGGAAACTTTTCATAATCATTTATTCAGTTGTTTCATGTTAGGTCTTAGGTAAATAAATGTATAGGCTAAACATGAACCCCGTTGGGGCGCTACAACATAGCTTAAAACAAGTTAAAACTAATTTTAGGATTAACTTAATTATATATATCTATATAAATGTATATTAACTTTGATTGTTCTGTGACGAAAATATCGAAATATGCTTTGGTAAACTTATGCCGTTAAAAAGTTCACCATACACTGGCATGTCTCTAGAGCAGGACGTGTGTCCCATAGTTCAATTTATGACAGGCCAAAAGTGTTTTCTTGACTAACGGTCAAGGTCCTTACTGTACTGTCTCAAAAATTAACCCTGTATATATAACAACTTTCAACTAGCCTGTTGTGTCCCACTGCTGGGCAAAGGCCTCCCCCTTCGTCGTGTCCAGTTCGTCACGCCATCGCTCCTGTATCATCACTACATATTATAAAACAAAGCCGCTTTCTCTGTCCCTATTTCCCTATGTCCCTTGGAATGCTTAAATCTTTAAAATTACGCAACGGATTTTGATGCGGTATTTTTTAATAGATAGAGTGATTCAAGAGGAAGTTTAATACTGCATGCATAATGGCTGCATTACGTGGTAATGCAGCCAGTGTCTTGGGGACGCTTCCGACTGGTATTGACATGGATCAATTGAGCTACCTTTAGACTGTTTGCAACCGTCTGCAGTTAGCTCAATGGTTTCAATTGTAAATACTAGTTGTAATTTTTCTATTCCTTGCTTGTAATTTTCGTTGTTAATAAAGATGTTAAGAGGAAGGTTTATACGTATAATAAAACCGTGCGAAGCCGGGGCGGGTCGCTAGTTTATTATAATAGTAAGATCTTATGCTGGTAAATAATTAAAAAACCTATTCATAATCAATGCTTTCCAGGTGGCCGACGACCCTGAAACCCGCCGCATAACCGCCAACTCCCGCATCATTTCCAACGTGAGCTACCACGGAGACCTCGAGAAGAAGGCGCAGATGGAGAAACAGCGCCAGATCAACGAGAATGGAGAAATTGTCGGTATGTTAACAATAACAATGATAGGAATATAAAAATCTTTATTTATAGCATTTCGAACTACCTACTACTAAGTTACTTAGTATCCTAAATTACACAACACCGTTTATAACATAGTTTTTGACTTAAATTAGACTGGAAAGAAGTTATTCTATACGCTAGCTGTGACGTTAGTGTTTTCAATTACTGTTTATACCTAAGAAATAGCTTGTAATAGCCTTGCAGTGAATTGAAAAGGAGAAATTTAGTCGGTTCGGTACATAATAGTGGTCAATATTCCACAAAACTTATGGTTTTCTAGTTAAATTTTTCTAAATTATTAATACTAGGTTGGATTAGGATATCGTTTTAAATGCAAAGTGAGGTATCACGGCGAGATCGATAAAAAACGCAGATGGAGAAATAGCGAAGGATAAACGAGAATGGAGAAATATTCGGTATGTTATTGACTTTAATAGACTGGAGAGGAAGTTGAAGCTGCAATTGAAAACACTAACGTGCGGAATACGTTAGTGTTTTCAATTGCAGCTTCAAATTATAAAAGGATAACTATAGATAGATAGATAATAACTTTATTTCACTATCAAAGTTATAAACATCAGAGCATCTTAATACTAATTAAAACTAAAGTGACACAATCGGCGAACTTATCGCTAACAGCGATCTCTTCCAGGCTACTTTTGGATGGACAGGATCGGTTATTTTGAAATTGACGATGGCGTAACTGATAAGTGTGACATAATTAAAAATATTAAATTTTAGCTAAATTAACATAAACTTTTCAAACAGACTATACTCGGTTCAGTACATAATAGATAATCACGATCAATTTGACATTAAAACTTTTGGTTCAATCAATATGGTCATCACTCTCTCTGAAAATCATGTAGCTAAGCTAATCTGCTCCGAGGGTATACTACATTTTTGTGATGATAGTTTTGACTAAAGTAAGAGTAGAAATATCTTCTGGGTATCGTGTTAAATGCAAATCGAGGTATCACGGTAACTTCGAGAACAAAACGCAAATAGAAAAACAGCGGCAGTTCACGAGAATGGAGAAATAGTCGGTATTTTATTGACTTGGAAATCATTCCGTACGTTAGTGTTTTCAATTACCTTAGTACATGATCAGAGACAGTGATGACCATGTTCTATCTATTTGATCAATGAAATATCAATAGGCAAGTGGGTAAGATAAAACCCTCGCATATTATCCATCAAAGCGAGCAAGAAGAAAACGCAGACGGAGAAATATTCGGTATTTTTACTGTGGGAGGATGTTTTCCAGTACGTTTGTCAATTTCGACACCTGAGACGAACATTCTTTAGTGCGGTACCCGTTTCGATTGCCAAACGAGTATATGACACATTATATACCTACAATAATTTTGGTATGAGGGACGAATCCGGACAAATATTATCGAACGGGACGAAAGACACTTTGATGGCGTAGGCCGAACCGAACATTAGACATGAATATGGTATTTATTTATTTATTTATTTATTCAGGAAAAGCAAACGGCTACAAAATAAATAGTTTTAAGTAACTAGATTACTAAGATAAACCTAGGTAATAATGTAGCCCACAACGCAATTCACAGATTGCTATATGAGGTAGTGGTAAAAAGTTCCGCTAAAGCTTATGAACAAACAGAACAAAAGTGTAATATTATTATTACTGTTAGTGAGAATTGAGAAAAATATAATAGATTGTACACAATTGGATAATGAGAAAACTCAAGTAAAACAAATTGAAATTGCTACTATAAAGTTATTTAGGCTTACAGACAAACAAAAGTTGAGTATTATTATTAACTAAATGAAATAGATTAGTACACAGTTCGAATTGAGACAATTAAACTAAGGTATTAATCATAACGCTATGTATTTGAGGATAATTGTTTCCTAATGGAAGAGAACGCTTCTAGGCGATGGACTGGACATAAAATAACAATATAGACGGTAGCAGTTGCATCTACTTAAATATAAAAAAGGTTTGCGGTCAGCATAATGATAAAATCATTGCTGATTTTATGCTACTAGAGATCGCTATAGTTGGACCTATGACACACGCATATAAAGTGAAAAGAACACTTAGACTGTAATATTTACGACACGTACAACAATATATATTTACAAAGCGAAACAATACAATTCGGTATCTTAACGCAAACAAAGATAGAACATCATTTCATTATTTAACTCTATCATAAAACTTGTCACACCCTGTATTTCCATTCGTCTTTGTGTTCTCACCGTGGGAATGGTGCTACCAAACGCCGAATGTCTTCATTGATGTGGCCATTTTATGTTGACATTGTTTCCATCTGCAATCAAACAAACGGGTGCTATGTACTCTTACGTCGAAAATAACCTTGCCTCTTAGTTCATTTATAGTCATCGGATTAAAAAATAGTAATTATTAGTCTGGTCGATGCGACGCGTGTCCCTCTAGCTGGTGAGTATCTGGCTCAGCGCATCAGCATTGTCTTACAGCGTGGTAATGCAGCCAGTGTCTTGGAGACGCACAGACTGGTATTGACATGGATCTATTGAGCTACCTTTAGATTGTTTGCAACCGTCTGCAGTTAGCTCAATGGTTTCAATTGTATATACTAGTTGTAATTTTTTCTATTACTTGATTGTAATTTTCGTTGTTAATATAATAAATTATATAATAATAATAGTAAGTTATCTAGCGTTGAGTTAAGTAAAACTTAGTAATGATGACTTGTGACTGTACTTTCATTAGATATGGTAATGTTTGTTTTATTAAATCAACAAACTACCAAGCTGTTAACTATCTATTAATAATTGAGAAAAATTTATAAAAAAATATCAAAGAAAATGAGAAAAAAATACAACAAGCTACTTTATTAGTAAACAAGGCAACATTCAAAAATTTGCGTCGCACCTCCGTTTCTTTGAATGACGTTTCGCCGTTATATGGAAATTTTCTTAAAACACACAATAACAATAGATATAACACGTTAAGATAAAGACTGATTGAAAATATTACTCTGAAATGCCTATATTTTGTCAAATATGGTCTAAATATTTGACAAATATAGACATTCATATAGACATTTCCAATCCGAAACTTTATATATACGAATTATACTATAGTTCTGTGAAATTTTCTCTATTGAAACGCCGCCAGTTAAATTTGATCACGACTTGAACTTAGAGGACAAATCATCATCTGAATTCAGTTTACTCTGAGACTTGACAATGCTGTGTGATATATTCATAACTAGCGACCCGCCCCGGCTTCGCACGGTTTTATTATACGTATAAACTTTCCTCTTGAATCACTCTATCTATAAAAATATAAATTGCATCAAAATCCGTTGCGTAGTTTTAAAGATTTAAGCATACATAGGGACAGAGCAAGCGCAATAAAGCCGCGTACAGATTGCTGTAACGTAACATGCAATGTATCACGCAATGAAAGAATTTGCCGTCCACACTGTCGCAATGTATCATGCAATGTAACAGAATTCACATAGTGTGGACGCCTCGCGAGCACGAACCGAGCACACTACGAGCGCGAACAGAGCATTTCAACTCGTGCTCGCCGCGATCCGCCATTTGTCGGTTTTTTCGCCGAACACAAAGGGGCGCGCAGTGTGCTCGGAGCGCCAGTGTGGACGGGATGTACTGCGGAACGCGCGCGAACGTTGAAAGAATGGAAGAAAACACAGCTACAGAAGAGCCGTTTACGTTACGTTTTTTTTCACATGATTGATGATAATCATAGAAGCATCGACAATCATCGTAGCCAGTAATAATTGTATAATAAATTCCCTCCGCGTGTTTTCGGCAGACTGAGCTATGTTCGCCGCGCGCATGCCGGAAAAGATGCGAACACGTACCTGCTCAGTTCGTGCGCGCGCTGCGTCCACACTTATGAAATGCTCCTTTCATGTTACATTGCATGTTACGTTACAGCAATCTGTACGCGGCTTAATACTAGCAGCTCTGCTTACTGCATACTGCATACTACAAGCTCTGCTTAGCTTGGGGCCATATGATACTTTATGGATTGTCCAGTATTATTTATTAATGTTGAAAAATAACGCATCAACGATGTGGACAGAAAGTAATCAAGGTCGTGCTCAAATCTAAGTAGCGTTTCGTATTCATTTGTAAAGGTGCTCTTTTAAAGATAATCAGACAATTACGCAAAGCTAAAGCTATGCTAAGCTAAACTGTTAACGTGAAATGATAAAAAAACACCTGTAATTCTCCGATTATCTTTTATAATAACACATGTCCAATCACCATTATTCTAATCACCATTATTTCCTTATCAAGATGTCTCAACTGACTACAACCAGCAAATCGACAACTACGCCACAGAAATGCTGCCGCCGCCGCATCTACCACCGAAGAGTCACTACCAGACACCACAGGGCTACTTCCCACCACCCAACCATCATAACCATCAGACCACTCATCAATCCAACCATCAAACCAACCAGATGACTCATCAGACCAACCAGATGACTCATCAAACCAACCAGATGACTCATCAAACCAATCAGATGACTCATCAAACCAATCAGATGACTCATCAAACCAATCAGATGACTCATCAAACCAATCAAATGACTCATCCATCCAGCCAGATGACTCATCAAACAAACCAGATGGCTCACAACGCGAACCAACCCCAATCATCAACCAATAGATACCAAGATCCTTACTATAAAAAGGAAGAGTTTTATCAATACCAAGACTACCCGCAAGAGTACCAGAAGATTGGTAAGATTCACGACTATGATCCGATGGAAGACGGGCCTAGGGCTCCGCTGAACACGCAGCGGGCTTCCTCTACGGTCGTTTATAGCTCCAATGCTAATGATAAGAGAGGTTCGTTGTACATTTATACGCATGAAAATGTAATATAGAGGTAGTCCCTTTCTCATCGAAACACAGACCTATAATAAAATTCCATGCATGTAATATAATGTTGCATGTAATATAATTTTGCATGTGATATAATGTCGCATGTTATATAATGTTGCATTCTATATAATGTCACATGCTTAAAATGTTGCATTCTTTAGAATGTCACATGTTTATAATGCCGCATGTAATATAACGAGCTTCCTCTACGGTCGTTTATAGCTCCAATGCGAATGATAAGAGAGGTTCGTTGTTCATTTAAACGCATGAAAAGTAAAGTATTATAGTCCCTTTCTCATCGGAACAAAAATCTATCATAAGATTCCATGCATGTTATATAATGTTACATGGAGTGCTGCATGTAATATAATGTCGCATGTTATATAATGTTGCATTCTATATAATGTCACATGTTTATAATGCCGCATGTAATATAACGAGCTTCCTCTACGGTCGTTTATAGCTCCAATGCGAATGATAAGAGAGGTTCGTTGTTCATTTATACGCATGAAAAGTAAAGTAATATAGTATGCATGCCCTTGCATGTTAAAAAATGTTGCATGTAATATAATGTTGCATGTTACATAATGTCTCGTGTAATATAATGGCGCATGTTATATAATGTTGCATGCAAAATAACGAGGGAACCAAACTTGACAGATGAAGTTTTAAAATTACATCTCAACAAGACGACTTCAGCAGATAGTCGCTTATAATGCTGCTATGTAATATGATGTTGCATGTAAAATGTCGCATGTAATAAAAAGAGGGAACCAAACTTGAAAGATTAAGCTCGCATTTATGACAAAATTACATCTCTATAAGACGACTTCAGTAGATATTTGCTTTGGTTTTCTGTGTGTGTTCTATGCTGTAAAATATCTAACTCCATTGATCAATTTTCTTGGTACTCGTGTTCATCTGTAAGTAACTAGAAACTAAAAATCCTAAATAAAAAAAATACTTAACCTTATTTGATAAAGTACGGGCGTAGCTACTACAGCTATGAATGTAGAATGGATTTACTAAAACCGCATCTATTTTTTGTAAACAAATCTTTTATTTGCCAATAATATGTTTAAAAATTATGTATATTATCATAATAACATAACAAATAAGATAATATGTATATTAATATGTGCTTGTATAGCTTTCATAACCCTCTCAATTAAGTTGTAGTCCTGTATATAAAAAAATTGCAAATTTTAACCGACTGCAAAAAAGGAAGAGGTTCTCAATTTGGTTGTATTTTCAGTGTGTTACCTCAGATCTTAGGTGATCCAACGTTGACTATTTTATTTTGAAAGCTGGTGCTTTTAATGGTGTCCCTGTATACATTTTATCAATATCTTCAATCAGTAGTTTTTAGAGTTATCCTCAATCATGCGAACCTATTTTATTGACTTAGACTACATTCATGATGTTCTCATTTTTGCTTTATAGTTCAAAAAGTCAAATTATTTAGTAAATGTTTAAAAAATCTATTGAACATGCTTGTCCTACTTCTGCTAACCATTAAATTAAGTTGGACTAATAATATAAAAAAGTCCTAATTTTGTTTGCTTTTTTTAGAATTTTGTAGTAAAAAACTATCATGGTTTCTAACACTCAAATCATTGAACACGGAAAACAATATCAAAAACTTAAAACAAATCAAATCATGGTAAATTTCCCGTGTTAAATGACTTTAAATTAAAGTTATATAGCAGTTCAAAATAGACTAACGTGTAAAAACTGCATGTTAACTGCATGGCAACAAATAACATCTCAAAACTTATAACTACCCTCCTAAAACAGAACTTACCTTGCAGGATCCCACCATTCTAACTCGAACCAATCACAGCAGCGACAGATCGGTCGCGTGACGGATTACGATCCGCTAGCCAATGAGGTGCCTCGCGCGTCCACCAATAATCACCAACCGCCGCCGGCGCCTGCTCCCGTGGCCAATCAGGTGAGTGATATGAGTTTTGACGACCGATGTGGCGCGGCAGGCGAAGAGATGCAGAAGATTGCGGGTTCAATTCCCGCCTTGAGACAGTAAATGTTCGGACGATTTGGAAATACTTGTTCTGGGTGTTATTGTATAAAAAAAAAGTTAATTAATGCTGGATAATCCACACAGCATCATCTAGTCCAAAGCTAAGCAGAGCTTGTGTTATGGGTACTAGATGACTGATATACCTAATACAATACATTAAAAAGATAGAGCTTTATTAACAACGAAAATTACAATCAAGGAATACCAAAAAATTAAACTAGTATACATATACAATTGGAACCATTGAGCTAACTTCTGCAGTTAGATATTGTTATTATAC
Source organism: Eupithecia centaureata (assembly GCA_944547425.1). NCBI lineage: Eukaryota > Metazoa > Arthropoda > Insecta > Lepidoptera > Geometridae > Eupithecia > Eupithecia centaureata. The sequence continues at coordinate 5,796,872 of OX155706.1, forward strand.
ATAGAAAACACCCTGAAACTCAGAATACTATAAAAAATGTTTCTATTCCTTGATTGTAATGTCTTTGTTGTTAAGTATATCAGTCATCTAGTACCCATAACAAAAGCTCTGCTTAGCTTGTATCTACATAATGCTATGATTATTCCAGCATTGTTTATAAATATTTTAAATTGTTTACAGAAAGTGTACATAGCGATGTACGATTACGAAGCTAACGATAACGACGAGGTTTCGTTCCGTGAGGGAGATCTCATCTCCAACGTGTCCAGTATAGACGAAGGCTGGATGACTGGACAGGTATACATTTTACCATAAGAATTAATAATAACTGGGTAGAAGGGACTCTTCTTTGATCGAGTCCCAAACGGCGACATTTAAGAATAAGAAAATCTTTATTAATAGCATTTACAAAGTACCTACTACTAAGTTACTTACCTAATTTCTTAAATTACTCAACACCATGAACTACATAAGTATTTAGGTACTAATTAATTAAAAATATAAATGCTATAAAACGGCGTCTGACTTAGCTTTATGTTGTAATAGCCATTGTGCATAGCTATCACAACGCTGATCTTCCGTCGATTTATATACCTACTTCCCCCTTCACCTCGTTACGCCCCTCTGTCGTCCAGGCGTGTTGCCAGGGTTGGTACTGCACTGTACGGCCGCTGCGACAACGCCCCGTCGCGAGGCGAGGCGAGTGAGAAAAGGTCAACGACCGATATTCATGTTTATTGATTAGGTACCTACCTAATTAATTAGATAGGAACCTACATAAAATAAAATATTACTTAACTACTCTCATCATATTTGGGCGATATAAAAACTAACTTTGTTTTTGAGTTATTGTTACAACCGATCACAAAACAAAAAACACAAGACAGCCTGACGAATATGCCCGTTTAACGTGCAGGCTAACATCGTGACCTTGAGCCCGTTTGGATCCGAATTTTCCTTTCTTCTCTGTTTTTATCTATTCTTATGATTGTACATCTTACTATTATGATAACGACTAGGTGTCGTTCCGTACATATATACATATATGCGAAGGCTAACCTTAAGGAATATGTTTCAGGTGCTGCGCACGGGCCGCGCCGGCATGTTGCCAGCCAACTACGTCGCCGAGTGTCCGCCGCACGCGCAGCACTACTAGGTAACTATAACCTAGCCCATTCACTAAGGCGGCCACTAAACGGTCATTTATATTGCGCAATATTGCAAATTGTTCAATAATATTGACCATTGATATTGTTTAGGGTTAATATTGAACTCGTTTGGTATCAGAGCGCCTTTCATTCTTATTGTACAATAAAAATATTGTAAAATTTTATTGTAGGTCTAAGGGCCGCCTTACATATCTACATAGTGTCTACAAGTCCCTTCCCGCCGTTTATCCGCTTAGATCTTTTAAATATCGGACCGACACCTCGACGATCGATGTGGCGGCGTGGGCGAAGGTCCGCCTGCGACGCGAGGTTGCGGGTTCGATTCCCGCCTCGGAACAGTTTGTGTACGATCTGCAGAAATTTGTTCCGTTGGTCTGGGTGTTTTCTATGTACATATAGTAAAAAATATCTATTTAAGTAATGTATTGTATTAATTATATCAGTCATCTAGTCTAGTACACACGCTCTGCTTAGCTTGGGGCTAGATGATGCTGTGTGGATTGTCCAGCATTATTTATTTATATATATAAAGCTCGATAACCACTGACTGACTCACTGACATAATTGTTCTCCCTGTTGGTGGATGGGGAGGTATGGTTTTTTTTACGGAAATGTGGAGGGGAGGTGGGGGTGAGTATGGGAAAATTCCGACTTTTTTAAATTTCGAACCCCCTCAAGGACCCCCCGGGGGTTCTTCGGCCGTGTAGGGGGGTGGGTCAGATTTTTTTGTGGGGTCGTGTAGAGGGTTAAAAACCGTTGTGGGGGGTGAAATTTTTTGACCCCCAACACCCCCCGAGACCCCCCGCTTTTGAATTGCTACCGGATGGAGGAGCGATAGAGGGTTTCGGATGACGGCATCGTATAGAGGGTTTAGTCTTTAATCGGAAGAAAAAAAAAATTGACCCCCCCCCCATGACCCCTTTTTAGACCCCCCTTTCGTATCTCCCGAACGGCTCGCGATGGAAAAAAAATCTTTTCGCAGTCGCGTAGAGGAAGACGAATAGTTGCGGAAGCCAAAAAAAGTTTGACCCTTTTGAACCCCCAGACCCCCTTTTTTTAAGAAAAACCGTTTTTTGACCCATTTTTAGGGTTTTTTTTTGGGGTGGAGCATCGAGGCGAGCGAAGCGAGCCGAGATGCGACACCGGGAACCAGCACGGCGAGCGAAGCGAGCCGTGCTGCGTTCCCCCCGACGACCCCCACGACCCCCCCACCCCCCCCCTGGGAGCATCGCGGCGAGCGAAGCGAGCCGCGATGCGACCACGGGGGCTTGAGGAGGGGCAGCGGAGGGGGAGTCGCAGCACGGCGAGCGAAGCGAGCCATGCTGTGACCCCCAGCGTTGCCCCCCCTGAACCCCCCCCTACCAAAAAAATTTATATGGGTATCGTTTTCGACTAACTCGGGGGTGAGGATTTCGAATATGATGTCGGCGGGGAGCGGCGAGCGAAGCGAGCCGCGATCCGACACTGCAAGGCGAGCGAAGCGAGCCGCGCAGTGTGGAGTCGTATTGCGGTGAGCGAAGCGAACCGCAATGCGACGACTGCGATCCCGCAAGGCGAGCGAAGCGAGCCGCGCTTCGTGACACACTGCAAGGCGAGCGTAGCGAGCCGCGCAGTGTGGTAGCACGGGTGGAGTCGTATTGCGGTGAGCGAAGCGAACCGCAATACGACTGAGACCCAGCAAGGCGAGCGAAGCGAGCCGCGATTTGTGTCACACTGCAAGGCGAGCGCAGCGAGCCGCGCAGTGTTGTAGCATGAGAGGAGTCGTATTGCGGTGAGCGAAGCGAACCGCAATGCGACGTTTGACACCCAGCAAGGCGAGCGAAGCGAGCCGCGCTTTGTGTCACACTGCAAGGTGAGCGCAGCGAGCCGCGCAGTGTGGTAGCACGGGTTTAGTCGTATTGCGGTGAGCGAAGCGAACCGCAATGCGACTCCTGAGACCCAGCAAGGCGAGCGAAGCGAGCCGCGCTTCGTGTCACACTGCAAGGCGAGCGTAGCGAGCCGCGCGGTGTGACCGCACACCCCTCATATGGGTATCGTTTTCGAGTATCTTCAACCCGATAATAACGATAAAGACGTCCATTTTGAAATCCAAGATGGCTGACATTTTTTCATCGCAGATTTCCGACATGGGTATCGATTTCGAGCAAAACGAGGGTGTAGGTTACGATAAGGGGAATAAAATTGCAAAATAAACAGTCTACACAACCGACGCGAGCTGCTTGCAGCTCGCGCACGCCTAAAAAACTAGTTTATTTATAATGCTGGACAATCCACACAGCACCATCTAGCCCCAAAGTTAGCTACTTAAAGCTTGAGTTATGGGTAACTGATATATTTAATACATAGATGGATATTTTTTATAGAAAACACCCAATCCAACGGAATAAATTTCTGCAGATCGTACACTAATTTCTTCCGAGGCGGGCATCGAACCCGCAACCTTTTGCGTCGCAGGCGGACTCACGCGCGCTACGCCTCTGAGGTCGTCTGGAATGTACAGATACCACGTGACACATTTAAAAAATACATGCCCCTTGGTAAACTCCCATAGCATATGCTATGACCCTCCTCCCTTATGATATTGGTTATGACTGAATTCATTTTTAGCGAAAAGCTTTTTTAAGAATAGCTAGTATAAATATCATCATCATCATCAACCTATTTCAGTCCACTGCTATACATAGGCCTCCCCTAATAAGCACCTTAGCGTAAAAATCGCAAATATCATATTTGCTAACAACGAAAATTACAAGCAAGGAAAAAATTACAACTAGTATTTACAATTGAAACCATTGAGCTAACTGCAGACGGTTCGAAACAGTCTAAAGGTAGCTCAATTGATCCATGTCAATACCAGTCTGTGCGTCCCCAAGACACTGGCTGCTATTTGCTTAATAATGTAGAGGACATGGTACGTACAAAGGCGACCTTAAATCTCAAAGAGTAATCTTATAGCAAACCTTTCTTGGTTAAGGAGAAAATCAGTGCAATAAACATGGATAGACAAGTCGACACTCCCTACGTATAGTTGTGTATCTGCAAAACACAAATTTTACAGGAGAGCGTTTGAAAGATTTGAAAATGTTCAAATGCTTATATCTGGAGCCCTTTTTGAGATATTTCTGTGAAAATTGGTGAGATGCTCTTACTGTAGATCTAGTTTATGATGGATACTTTTTTTTATTTCAATCTATACTGGTTTAGATTTTATTACACTTACATATTTTTACGTGGTGCTTATAACCTCATAAAATGCTCTATGTGGCACATACACACTTTTTCGTGGAAGCTTAGGAGAATGACAATTTCGTAACTGCCTTTTACACGGTTATACTTAGTAGATCTATTTGAATAATTCTGTTTAACTGGTGCTTACATGTTTAAACGTTGGAAATTGTATAATTTAATAATATGCATCTACATATTTTGTTTCGAAAAATTAGGCCTGGTGACCAGTACAGTACCTAATACAGGTCGCCAGGCTCTAATTGCCGAATATTCACTTGCTTACGAAACTAAGCCTATTTTAAGGTAGGTAGGTAATTTTAGTAGTACCAAAAATGTAAAACTGTATTCGTGAATTGGGTTTTTCCCACTTATCTTCTTATTTTTTTCGCTAATATTGGTCGTCCTTATATTATTATCTTAAATAAAACAATAAAAAAAAGCTCAAAATACCATTGATTAGGGAAGTAGGTGCTTACCTAATTATTATAGTACTTCAACCTAATTATTGCCGACAGCCGTTGGGGTAAACGTGTTCTTGAGTGGAGACCGCGACTCGGTAAACGTAGCGTAGGACGCCCTCCGGCCAGCTGGGATGACGAATTGCGAAAGACTGCTGGCAGATGCTGGATGCGTCAAGCTGAAGACAGGGCGCTATGACGCTCATTGGGAGAGGCCTATGTCCAGCAGTGGACTAATATAGGTTGATGATGATGATGATGAACCTAATTATTATCAAAATGTGAACACATAATTAATATTATGAAATAGCAAACTTGACTATGTCAACATCTAACGCCCATAATAGGCCCGCATGGTTATGGAATCAGGAATGTGCTTCCTGATTCCATTGGGGGCAAATGCTTGTCAACTTCCTTGAGAAAGAGGGACTGTTATTAATGAACTCCTTCTTTAAGAAACAGCCTCAAAGGAAGTGGACGTGGCAAAGCCCCGACACTGTGACTAAAAATTAAATCGACTTCATCATGACGGATAGCAAGCACATATTCAGAGATGTCTCAGTGATCAACAGGTTCAATACCGGATATCACCGAATGCTCCGAGGCACTCTGAATATCAACTTGAAGCTTGAAAGACACCGTCTGATGAAGTCCACGCTCCGACCAAATCCAATCCAAATCATGGCGGGCACCGAGAAGTTCGAGCAGCTACTCGGAGACAGATTTGTTGCCTTGGAACCCACTGATAACGCTGACGAGAGCCTACACAATCTGGTCGAAACGTTGAGGGATGAGGGCATCAAGTTCTGCAAAAAACAGCGAACTGGCAAGAAGTCCAAACTCTCGGATGAGACTCTGGGGCTGATGACAAGAGGACGGGAAACCACCCAAGCAACTTCGTCTGAGAGGTCAGACCTGAACAAGCGAATTGCGAAGATGGTACGGCGCGACCTTCGGAGCTCCAACACACGTCTCATTAAAGAGGCGATAGAGTGAAACCGAGGGTCCAAAGTATTCACTCAGCAGCTTGGCAGGAGCTTCCTGACGAAGCTTCAAACGCACGACAGGAGGACCGTACTGTCGAAACTGGAGATCTCAGCCGAGATAGAGGATTTTTATGGCCGTCTGTGCACTGCACATGCCCCTCGTTCCCGACCTTGATTCCAGAGCCACCCTGACACGTCACTATACCGACGAACTGCCAGACATCAGTCAAGACGAAACCGTGTTAGCTTTGAGGCAGATTAAAAATGGAAAAGCCCCCGATGAGGACGGTATTACTTCAGAGCTTCTGAAGGCAGGAGGAGCCTACGTTATACAGGAGGAGGATGACATTAAAGAGGTGTTGTAACCTCTTCAATGCCGTCCTCCACAGAGTTTGGTGGTGCTCTTTTTTAAGAACAGTGATAAAACTCTCCTTAAAAATTACTGACCCATCACACTCCTGAGCCACATCTACAAGCTGTTCTCACGAGTGATCACAAATCGTCTCGCCAGGAGACTTGACGAGTTCCAGCCACCAGAACAGGCCGGGTTCCGCGGAGGATATGGCACCATAGACCACATACACCCAGTAAGGCAGATTATACAGAAGTCCGAAGAGTATAATCAGCCCCTGTGTCTCGCTTTTGTGGACTATGAGAAGGCCTTTGACTGAGTCGGAACCTGGGCTGTTCTGGAATACTTACAGCGATGCCAAGTAGACTATCGTTACATCGAAGTGCTGAGGTTCTCTGTGTCATTGCTGTACCCTCCACCACAAACTTGCAAGGAATATTGTAAGATATGGGAAGCTGGGGCATGCAATTCAGAAGATGCAGGACTATCACCGTTAGTGTTCGCAGAATGCAAGACGGAAATGCGCGGTGCAAGAAAAGGTTCTTCATCGCTGGCAGATATTATCTCACCCATTCGGCTTAGGTCATCCTCAGTAAAATGTTCTGAAAATGGCATTGGAGATATTACATTTGAAAAACAACAACAAAGAGCAAAATTAATTTTTTTATGAAAATCGACTTAAATTTCTTGGGAAGAGAGCACCTTGCACTTTTGAAGTGCATTTCTGATCATAACTCTGAAGATCCTCAATATTTTAATGGGGCCACCCTTGGAATTATCTTCTTTCCGACATAAAAAAGAATCAAAAAAATCGGTTCACAAACAACGAAGTTATCCGCGAACAAAAAAATTCATATTGGGATTTTTTCAATTGGTTAAAAATAATTGTTTTTTATTAAAATAACATGAAAACACAAACACATAACTATGTAAGTGCATGGGTTACTATAACTTTAGTTCAATAATTTTCCTATGTAAAACTATGTAAAAGTCAGTTACCGAATTTTGATTTAACAACTTTTCGAAGTATAAATGTGTAAGTGCCTAGATACACCTTATGATCATAGTGAATCCCGATGTATAAATATGTATGTGCGTAGTTACACATTTGTACGTCGGTTATCAAAAATTTTTGGGAAAGTTTCAAAATGTACTTACTAATAAATTGTCTATTTAGTCAGCAATGAAGGCAATAACACACAACTGATTCAAGAAACCTAACAACTATGATTGGACATCAAAAAGTACAAAAAGTTGGTAAATCATTAATTATGATTTACTTACCTGGTCTTGTAGTAGATATAGCTGGGTCTAGGATATCTACTTTTCCTTTCTTAGTAGCATCTGCTTTTAAATTGTTCAGGAATCGGAAACGCTCACTTGTTATTTTGGAGCAATCAAATATTTACGACTTGCACACGCATTCTATTCGTTGTCCGCGCAAGAACCGTGCAACGGGCAGTTGCCGCTGCCCGCACCTCATTTCCCCCGCGTAAAAGTGTGTATGTGGAAGATACAGCATTATATGGCGGGAAAATAATGAAGTTGGACAGTTATACGATTAAGAAAAACGTACTTAGAGTAGACTTTTTTGATTTTTTGTAAGTTATAATGATAGATTGGAATGTGTAGATGCCAAAAATGCATCAAACGTATAAGTGTGTATCTGGCAGTTACACGAAGATACGTAGGGAGTGTCGAAGTGTACATTCCAAATATGAACTGTGCAATAGTTTTAATGTTTTAATTTATTATTTTCCTAACTATATAGTTAGAAAGTATAAGTTTGAAAGTTTTTAAGATATTTTAATTGATCTTTCTCTTTCCAGTGACAACCTACAGTGCCAACGTGCGTTAAAGAAGCCTTAAATCTACTTCCCAACATGAACGCGTCTCAAATATCGATCCATTTATTATAACTGTAAGGGTAAATTAAGTAAAATCTAACTACCCGAAAACAGGCATAATAATTATGTCATTTAAAAACTTTCGTAGTTTGAGGATTTAATTATTAATTACTCAAACTACGTAAGTTTTTATAGTAAATATGGTCCGAATTCATCAAACTAAATTGAAATCCAACTAAATTAATATTCCGCGGACTTGAAAATGACGTCATTTATTGTTGTCTCTCTCGGATCGTATTCGAACAGAGCAGGACAACATGAAAAATGGCGTCTTTCTCAATACCATTCCATCAATCATACATACATATCATGAATTCATTTCATAGAATTCATTCATTAAATTTGCATTCCATAAATACTCGGGATATACTAAAACAACGTCAAATGAGTTACAAATCTATCTGTAAGGTAAGGTCTTATTTTTCAATTATCATTTTATCTAAGCAATCTATTATTATGAAAGAGTAAAATAAGTTGTTTTACTTTCTAAATTATAATAATAAAAACGCTATCTATTAGATATTATATTATTATATTAATCTACCATAAAACATAAATCAATGACTTTATTTCTTGAAATAATCACTACATAGTATAAAACAAAGACGCTTTCTCTGTCCCTATGTACGCTTAAATCTTTAAAACTACGCAACGGATTTGATGCGGTTTTTAATAGATAGAGTGATTTAAGAGGAAGGTTTATACGTATAAATAAACCGTGCGAAGACGGGGCGGGTCGCTAGTTTTAACTATATATTAATCAAATCCTAATTCCTATTATCAAAGCGAAAGCGTGTTTTTCCTTCCTTCACGTTCTATTTATGCAACTAATCGACTTGATTTTTGCCATAGAGTTAGTTGAAAGGATGGAGAGAAAATAAGGCTAAAAAAACATAAAATTCCTATTTCAATTATTTTCTGTTGACTTAATTTTGATTTTCTCTTCACATCAATTTATTATCTAGACAAAAGTTGATTGAAAAATAGACCTTATCATTAGTAAATCCATTCAGATGTATGAAAGTATCACTCAAACTATTTTAGTTGTTCTTTGGTTTATTTTCTTTTGATTTTTATTGGTAACTTGCTTTGCCCTTGTAGAGTTTGAATTGATCATGAAAATTGGTTCAGCTAAACTTGAGTTCTAATGGGTGTAACGACCTAACTTTGTTTAATAGAAAGAGATAGCTAATTAATGAGTAAAATAGGATGAATGATACAAATATATCTTACGCGAGATCTTACGAGTTGTTAATACTATCACTGAGTTAAGAAAATGGGCCTTAAATCTTAAGTAACTAAAACAAATTGCATTCTTAAGAACATTGCCACTAGGTATAGTTAACTTTTTAATGTATAAGATTGATTATCTTAAAACGACAATAATCTGCTTAATTTGTAAAAAACATATCTAACTCATAATATGTGACTATTTAGAAATTGAAATATAATGAATTGTAATAAATTTTAATATAGTTTTAGCGTAATTTAGTTGTAATTTTTTAAGTTTTTTTCAAGTTGCACGTACATTATATAATGTACTATTTGTATTTACTTAAACTGTGACTAATATATCTACCTTCTTATATAACCTCACTTAAAACAATTTCTAAGAGTAGTTTTTAGCGTTACGTACCTCTAAAGGAAAAAACGGAACCATGAAAGTTATAGGATCACTTTGTTGTCAGTCTGTCTGTCTGTCAAGATCCTTTTTCTCAGAAACGCGTGGAGATACTTATATATAATGTGCATCATAAACGGCTGGAAATTTTCGACACTCGCAAAGGAATCAAAATCTACAGGGTACTTCCCGTGAACTCAGAATCTAGAAATTTGGTACGAAGCAACGTCTTATAGAACAGATAAATAGCGAAAAACAAATTTTTAGTCACATTATACAAATAAAAATATTTTGATAGATTTCTGCCCGCGACTTCACGTGTTGTTTTTATGGAGACGTCTCAAGTCTATTTCTATCCCAGTAAGATTGGTACGTAACCCTTCGTGCTAGAGTCTGACTCGCACTTGGCCATTTTTTTCTTTCAACATAAGCCTGAATAAAACGCTTTAAAGTCATTGCAATTTTTATTAAAAAATTGAACAATTTTTCATTAAAAAATTGAACAATTTTTCATTAAAAAATTTAACAATTTTTTAAAGCTGAAAAAAAAACTATATACATATAATAAAAAGGGGGTTCTTTAAAATCAAGTTTAAAATCAAATATAAAACAAAAAAGGTATATCTTTTCTCCTGTGTGAGTTCTCATATGATATCGCTATGTTGATTCTGATTGCCTTTTATTAAGGACAGACCGACCCATACTCAAAAAGTTACTTTTTACTGAATGAAAAAGTTAATCATTCAGTAAAAAGTATGCTCTTATAATAAATTTATGAAACTACTAAACTACTTAAAATCAAATATAAAACAAAAAAGTGATATCTTTTCTCCTGTGTGAATTCTCATATGATGTCGCTTCCGATTGCCTTTTGTTAAAGACAAACCGATTCATACTTACAAAATTACATATTGTTACTGAATAAAAAAGTTAATCCGCTCTTATAATAAATTTGTTGATAAATTTGAATGTTTTTAGAGCACCTACCCTTTGTAGGTCTTTTCTATTGATGTACTTTTTAGGGATCACCTAAACAGGCTACTATTTTATCTCTTGAATTACTGTAAGAGCGTTAAACTTAACTTTTAGCTAGCGATAAGTTGACATTGCTTTGTAGCGATCTTGGTCACAGGAAAACTGAAAAGTAGGAACAAAATATGCGATAAATACCCTAAATAATTATTTCCCTAACATAATATCTTATTGTATATTGTAGAGTCGTCAGACTCTAGACATACGCCCATGGTAGTGATCCCTTAGTGCTCATAAAATTGTGATTGATTGAATTGATATAAACGCATGTCTGAAAAAAGCCTTTCATATTATTATAGCTTATTACGGCATTTGCCAACTGTATATAAATAATTAAATACACTATTTGATATATGTATCTATATTTTACGACTAAGTAAAATTATATTTTTATACAATTTTGCTAAATTAGTATTGGATTAAGTTTTCTGGTATATTGACTTATACATGTTTTATAATAAAAATCTTATGTCGCCTAAAGTTTATAAGAACAAGAAGTTGTGAATTCACAAATTCCAAAAACACATTCCCATTTTAATATTTTACGAACAATCTAAATAAAAAGCTGATCTATGATGCAGTTGATTTTGTCTGCATACTAAATGCGCCTCTATTTTAACTTTGTTATTAATTCACTTGTCAAAATAATCATTCAGTTTTTTTTCTATTAAAATCTAACAAATTTGTATTATTTGAAAGAGTCGCATGTTTTCAGCTTATTTATTTTAAGTTAGAGCATAGTTCTATTTATTTTCTAACAAATAAATTGTTAATTCATCACAAGGTTTACGGAGGGATTCCGTTTTGTGCCTTTTTTAAATGTTTAATAAATTTTATAAGCTATTTTGGGTCTTTTTATTTGTTATCTTAGAATAAGCGACTACCTACCATTCCTTTTCCAAACATAAGTTAGAAAGTTCGTGATAGGGTCTCGATTCCAAGGGCAGCAAAATGCGTAGGCACTACTGAGACCTGTATATTTGCGTCTCTTGAGATCCTCAACCAAATCTGCCGCCGCACCAAACCTCGCGGCCTTGTGTGCCATGTCCTTGGGCTTGGAAGGAGGGAAGGCGCAAGTGTGTCGACGCATGTAGCGTCCAACACAATGGGCCTCCCCAACTCCCACGGGACATTGTGACTCATTGAACAGTTGGAGCCGGCAAAATAAACTGGCATTTAATGTGGCGAAGTGCAAGATGATGACTTTCACCAGATTCAAAGATCCCAGAATTTACAATTAGGTACTCTGGGAGCCAGTGTACTGGAAAGAGTTGAATCTATTCACGATCTGGGGTTGATCGAGGATGCGCAACTCAACTGCCGTCAATATATTGTCTCTATGTGCAAGGCTGCGAATAGAACTCTAGGTTTCATCATGAGGACAGCTTCGCATTTCAATAACATAGCAAGAGAATAACATAGCAATCATGTTGTACAACGCGTTCGTCAGGAGCAAACTTGAGTTCAGTGCAATCAGTTGGGATCCACGCGAGGCAAAATATATCTTAATGATCGAAAGATTACAACGAAAGTTTGCAAGGTACTTTATAAACGAACCGACGACGGTTACTACCCGTATCTTTTTCCCTCTCTGTGTGTGACGGGTATGGTGGGCTTGGACACCTTAGAGTTGAGACGCAAATTGCAACTAGCTTTGCACTACTGCTTAATTCTTCGCGGCAGAGTGGACAACCCGGAGATACTGAGTAGAGTTAATTTATAAGTAACAAACAACTACTGCAGAACCAGACGCAGGTTTCACCGGCTATTCGCACATCCACCAGCACGCACATGTCACGCCAATAACGCACCCACACCATAAGAATAAATAATTTTGTCTATTCTTATGCCCACACTCAGAGCTACTAGTACGTCGTCGTACTTTTAAATGGTTTCCTACAGAAATTCCAACATGTCGACATATTCAACGATAAGTAGGTAATATAAATTATATCTATTAGGTATGCCTAAGATCATTTCTTACTCCTAAATAAAATTTGTTTCTTATTAATTTTAATGTTATTTTAAATTATTTTCCACCCATATTATTATTTGATTCTGTTCTTACTCACAATTTAATGTTTTGTTTTTGTTTGTGTTTTTTAATAACACATTGTGTTATGTTACCTATGTCCTATTTAGTTTTTATGTTACTGTGAGCTAACTACTGTTATCTTAGATAAATAAATAAATAAATGGGACTAGTGTCATACCGTCAGGCCTCTTACCATCGTCACGGAATAGACTATTCGGTTTGGGAATAGCTGGTACCTAAGTTAGCGCTGACCTACACCATATCCATGATACTGTTCTAAAGTAGTAGGTACTAAGCTGATATGGTATTTATGAGGCGCGCAACACCTTCCATCCACATTTCCGTGTCAGCCCATGCAGAGGCAATGAGACGGCTAAATGCCGTTGGGACTTTGGGACGGAAGAGATTTTGAAAGAGCAGCATCGTGGCAAGCACTATTCCAAGCTGTTTTTAGGTGCGTCTAAATAAGAAATAAAATTTGTGATGGGACCAAAGTGATGGCTTTAAAATATTTAATTAAAGTAGGTGCTATTGTTGTAGGTAGGTCCACCAGTTGTAAGTCGCTCAGCGAGCAGGTGAGGAGTTTCTCTGAAGGATAGAATCTCTTTTAAAATCAATTCGTAAATCACTAATATCCTCGTACAATCGCTAAAAAGTTTAATTTTGGCAACTGTGTAATTTCTATCGCAAACTCGATTCCGTTCTCAATACGAAACGTCAAAATCGCGTCAAGAGTGCCAAAATAGTTGATTTGTTGAGGTTAGTTTCGAGAAGAGTCGATTTCATTTAGTTCCATAAAATTTCACCAATTTCGATTCCAATCGTGCGCTAGTTGCGGGGTCAAGAGTACCAAATGGCATGATTTCGATCCCAATTTCAAATTACGATTGGAATCGAGTCTCAAGAGTTGGCCTGCTGGTCGGATGACGATCTGCGAAAGACTGCTCGCAGATGCTGGATGCGGCAAGCTGAAGACTGGCCTGTGTCCAGTAGTGGACTAATATAGATTGATGATGATGACTAGTGATGTAGACGGAAAATAGAACGCTGCGCTGTGGTAGGGCTACACTTGAAATTTTGCTAATGATTCATTTCACTTTACTTCTCCCCACAAGCGAATCTGCAGGCTTGCGATCAAGCCTTATCATCCAAATTAATATTCAAAACCGATGATTAAGTATTTCTTTATTATACAAAGTTAACAGTGTCTAAAATTATTATAATATCTAAGGAAAATTAAATGAAAGAGATCATGGCTTTTATATACATTTATTGACTACTTTATATAATCACACTATCTAGTGCATGCAATAATAAACTTTTAAATATTTATCTATGAAAATACTCCGCAATAACTTTCTCCATAGGCACACAACTTACTTATTATAAGGCACCGGTTTCCCGCATAAAATCATATCATTTGACTTGAGACCCTATTCTTGAAGAAGTTCCAAGTATTAATCATGTTGCAAAAAAGATCTCTATTAATCATGAACCAGTCAGATACTATAAAATGATACTTATAATATTTAGGTCTTTTATCAACTTAGCTAATTTAATAAGCTCATAGAACATCTCTGATAAGGTGGATGGTTTCTTTATATAATAAAATGAATGATCCCTGCTACAGATTAGTGAAGAGTTACTGCTACCAGAGTTACTGTTCAATACAGTCAGTTTGCTTGAACTCAGAAGTTTTTATTTCTTTAGGCTTACAAAATAAGCAATAAGACAAGTCAGACGGTAGTTTTAATGTATACTCTATAGTAAATCAATATCTTTATTTCTTTAGGCTTACAAAATAAGCACTAAATAGCTTTTCTCTTCACTTAAAGTTTTTTGTTCACCAGTGGAAGTAAAAACTTACTTGATAAAAACTAACCCATGACATTTAGAAACTTTTTGTCATTTGGTTTTGACCTATAAAACTAACTTCAATTTAGGTCTCAAGTCATTGCTTAAAATGAGAAACAAATGTGTTCCAAGCTATTTCAATTCTTTATGATAAACTTTAGTTTTACTTCAACCAATAAAATTAGTGTTAATAAAATCTATTTGTTTGATATACTTATATTAATAATTAGGTTATAATAAAACACTTAGTGATTTATACATATCTAGTACAATATAAAAATATCATTAGGTAATTGTAGCATATGCTGTAACAAAATATATGTTAAAGCTATGAAAGATCTCAAAATGTATTTGATAAGTTGAGTTTTAATGACTTACCTTTATAAATTTTACCTAAAACAAAAATTTTATGCTATAATTATATAAATACGTAGAAATGTAGCTGCCTTTAGCAAAACAAAACAACCATTTTCAAATAAAAAATTTCTAACACAATAAAACAAACAGGCACGCTAAGCCAAACAATATCATCAGATTTACCTATATTTAAAAATAATTGTAATTATTAAAAGAAAAACTAAACATAATATTCACTTTTCTTATTAAAAATTAAAAACTATCATCGGTTTCCAACAAAGTGCAAAAGATGTGTAAAAACAAGCAATGGACTCCTTTACTAGTCACAATGAACGCTAGTTTAACTAGTTTTTTGTAGGTGGATAATCTATAGCGGACCCTTTGCAAAATCTACTTTAGGGTGTATGGCTCACTTGGACTTTAGTATGTTTGTTCATTTACTTTAACTTCTTGCATATCCAAGTGTACAAGCTATCGCGTACATGAAGTTCATTCAACTTTAAATACCTATTTCAGCTTAGCTTGCATTGACCGCAATTAGCAAATAAGTACGAAGAGCTAAATGACACTGACATGAATTGTGGAGTTTGACCTCTTGTGATGAGAGATTTATTTTCGTTCTCCAATTATTATTTGTTTATTCTCAATATTAAAAGGCTTCGGTGTCGGCGAGCCTACATTTATTTATTTATTTAGTAACTAATACGATTAATTAACCAATTACATTAGTTTACAGAAATTTAAGATTAATAATTATTTACATTTATATCCACAAAATTAAAATTAATATAAGAAAAATAGAATACATTGTGATAATAAGATATTCATAATATTTCAATAAAAATAATAATACAATTTACAATAATTTCAAAATCAAGCAACCAACCTACACATACATATTCTTAATAGCATAAAAATAGGAATATTATAAAATGTTGGCTTTACCTTTTTGGTTTTTACTATCATACTTGCCAAGCCTTTTATAGGCTATTGAATGTTTTTACACATCTCTCTGTCTTAGTCGAAAACCGCTCTTAATTAGTAAAAGATGGCAAAACTCTTCATAAGATAAACTAAACTTAAATGGTTTTATAAACCAATGAATAAACATACTTATAGAAATAAATGGCTTTGAACCTATGTCATTATTTTTCAACAATATAGGCCATGTTAAATCATGTTTTTTTATGACCTTAGGTACTTTATTGTTTATAAAAATCAGTGTTAGATATTAAATGAAAAATTACAATAAGACTTACAAAATAAGGCACCTTTCTTTATAGACTTATCGAGGCCAAAAATTAATCTCGAAAACTTTCTTTTACTCCTAGGTGATTTTCATACAAGGTGGGTAAAATTATTGGTTACATTAACCCTTACGCACTGAATCGTCAGTTAGTCGTATTTATTTGATGTCTTCCCGACGTTCTAGTGTAGCACATTAATATTTGTACTTGATACACAATAAATTCTTATTTCCATGTATCAGATAGAAATAGGCAGTCTATCAGACAATCTCAGTTAGTGTTAACCCTCAATAGCAGAGCGCACCGAGAGCAGATTTCTATACATTCTAGTTTACAACAAACTCAATTTGCTTTATTTCCTTTAGACCTTACAAGACTCTTAGACACGTAATAAAATTCACGTTATTTAATTAAAACTTGGAAATAAAGTGCTCACTGTGATTTCTGCTCACTTCAATCTTTTTACGGTAAAGTAAAGAAGCAAACAAGAAACATTTACCTCGTAGGGTTTTAGGTGTCGAGTTGGAGCAAAATCGTCAAGCATTTTTATCCTCGAGTTAATCTGATATTTTATAGACACACCGGGTAGTCTGTCAGACGTGTGTCTATCATAACATACATATATTTAGTTAGTGGTAGCGCTCAGCAGAAGAGCGTTGGTGTCCTCGAGACGTTCTAGCTTGTACGTAGAGTTGTCTGGCAGATGGCGCACCAAGTCGTCTGTGAGACGAACGCGCGCGCCGTTCGGACCGGATACTAAGACGGTCTCGCAGTCCTGGAATTAAAGGGTTAAGTTAGAAAATAAGAATTTTGTGATTCAGGTATCACTAGATGCTCTCATGGTGGTAGTGGCTGTACATAATCCTTGATTATAAATGCAAATGTTTGAATGGCTGTTACTCTTTCACGCAAAAACTACTACTGAACGGATCGGCCTGTTTTGAACTATCTACAAATTTAATCTAAACAAGAATTTATTATAAACAACATTTATTATATGCGTAATGTCGCTTCGCACACGTTGTTTCTATGAAAACGTTTCAAGGCTTTTTCTATCCCTATGAACTAATTTTTGAAATGAAGTCTATGGGCTAGGATAGAATGGATAGAAAACACCCAGAACACCCCAGAATAAATTTCTGCAGATCGTCCAATCATATATTGTTGAACCAGCTGGATCATACTTCAATGGCACCTTCATCCGTTCTGCCATTGAGGCTGAACCATATGTCCCAGGGTATCAAACCCGCAACCTGCTAGATCATAGACCTTTATTCACTGTGCCACTGAGGCTGTACCTTAGCGCAGTCGTTGAGCAGAGCCTTCAGCTTGGAGAGCAGTTCCCTCGCGCGGCACGCGTGCAGGTAGAGCGCGCTGTAGATGTTGGCTCCGTGGGCGCACACGTACACTGTCAGGCGAGGCTCGATGCGTCTACAATGAACAGCTTTTATATTATATTACATTTCAAAGTCCTAAAGGTCCATACACTGCAGCTGGAGGCGGAGCGGAGGCGAAGGCGTGCGAGTTGTATTCTATTGAATCATATGAAAGCCTACACACACACCGCAGGCGGTGGCGGCGCGGTGCCATGGGAAAAACCGGCACGCCTTCGCCTCCGCCCCGGCCACGGCTTCAGTGTGTGGCGGATAACATCTCAAAGTCCTAAAGGATGAACTAGAGAAAAATTCTTAAGGCACAAACAGCAGGTACAGTAGCGCCACCTCTTATTTTATCATATAATTACGTTAAACAAAGGAATTTCCCAAATACACATGTTCAGTTTCTAACATTAGCTTTTTTCTAATGCATCATTTTCGCTGTGCTTGAGCTATTATGCATTGATAAGTTTTTATTTGTTTTTAGTTGTTAGCTTGGTGATACTGACTGTTATTGTTATCAGTTTTTGTTATTTTTCATCCATAAATGATGATGAATGAATGATAGGGTAACTTACTTGGCATGCAGAGCGTTAAATAGACGAATGCCGTCAGCCAACCCACAGATTTGTATGATATCGTCCCGAGACAATCTGAAAATAAAATATTAATGAGTTAAGAAAATATAAGCTGGTTAAACCTACTTACAAACAATTTAACTAGATTTTTGCTTTTCTTTTTTCACTCTCTATCATGTACACACTTGGTCTCTTAGTATCTACACTTAGCATACATTCTGAGCCGCTTCCTGATTTATAACTACAATCCTCATACTATACCTACCTAATGTACTTACCTGTTTTTCTAACTGATAGATTGTATTTAAAAATAAATATATTTTTTTTCTTTCTTTCTTTTCTCAATTTTTATGATTCTTTTCTTACATGAAAGGTAAATGGTTTTTTGTATCTATTACAAAAAAATTTCTATCTGTGTATTGTATTAAGTATAACAGTCATCTAGTACCCATAACACAAGCTCTGCTTAGCTCGGGGCTAGATGATAGGTGGATTGTCCAGCATTATTTAATGTCCAGCAGTGGTCATCTCTACTTTTATCTACTCTCACCTGAGCAGATCAGCGCCGGCGAAGTTGCTGAAGGTAGCGGCGTGTTGGGAGAAGCGATGGCGCGTCAGCCAAGCTTGTGTCTCGTTCGCACACGCCTCTTTGGATAGACCGTAGTTCTGAAATAGAAGAGATTATTGCAATTGTATTTTTAATAGACTTAAAAAACAAGATTCTCGGTTCGGATGTATAATTACAATATATGTATACATTTGTATTTTTCAATAGACTTAAAAATTGGTTCTAAATTAGAATGTATTTTTTTTGTGTTATATGATAACTTTTAAAGGGTATTTTAATTTGAATGTGGTGGCTAGTCGTTGTCTAGCTAGTCACTAGTTGAGTCTAAAATCGGAAATTAAAGTACTTAAACCTTAACCTTAAAAGAAAAACATTACGTGTAGGCGGATTATGCATTAATAAATGAGTTTATGAGGTAGTATTTTAACCTGGATGTACCTTATCGGGGTCTTCGGCAGGTTGTGGGAAGTCAGGGAGGATGGCGCCGGGCGAGTGGCACGGCGGGGAGCTCACTTTCATCTCGTTCCCACTGGGTAGTGGAACAATTATAATGTTAAACATACATTCTATTTTAATGCTTGTAAAAATTTGTTAAATAAGAACATTACCAAGGAATAGAAACAAATTAAAACTAGAATTGAAACAAGAGAGCTAACTGCAGACGGTCAGAAACAGTCTGTAGCTCAACTGATCCATATCAATACCAGACGGAAACGCTTACCGCGCTGTATGGTATATTCTTGACAAGCGATGTGGCGTGGCAAAAGTCTGCCTGCGTCGCAGGAGGTTGAGGGTTCGATTCCCAACTCTGGACATGTTTGTTTGATCTGTTAATATTTGTAGCGGGGTTCTGGGTGTTTTCTGTGCAATAAAAATGCACAGCTTAATGCCATAGATCACCTGACCACGCACTTAGGCTGTGTCCCCAGTGGGCAAACTGTGAGCGGCCGACTGAGTGAGCCTCAAATTTGTGGCGAACAGCTACAAACTCAGATCAGTTTGCGTGCGTATCGCAAGCACTGGAACCTGCGAGTCGGCCGCTAACTGAGACAGTCGGCGCACGTATCGCTGCAAACTGCGTACAGTAAGCGCAAACTAGCAAACTGTGAACACTTAATTTAAAATATATGGAAGGGCGTACTGAACTGATACGCCGCAAACTCAGTCTGCTGCTCACAGTTTGCCTACTGGGGAAACAGCCTAAGACTACTCTAGACAGGGCTTGACACACAAGACCTATGTGCAGCAGTGGACTAATAGGCTGATAATGATGGTCGTTTTGCAATAGTCTTAGGATTTTCCACTGTCCCTCGATCGGTAGTGATTAAACATTGTTTATTTATAAATAAATCTTATCAGAACTGATTATGTTCTTTATCTATAAGTGCTGTCAATAGATAAGGTTCTTATCAACATTGACTGAAGCTTTGCTTATCTAATAAATAATATAAAAAGGATGTTTGTTTGTATAAAAGTAATTTGAAATTAAATTTCCTGTGAATTCTTGAGAACTGTCCTTATTTCATTTGTTTATTATACAGGGTGTCCCATAATGAGTGGATAACCTGAAAGATGCTTATGCGGCAGGCAAGTCAAGGCCAATCAGAAACAGTTTTTATTTTTTTTCTAATTTGACCCGTTCGGAAAATATTTAATATTTTGTAAATTTGGAAAAATTTGTATCTTTGTTCACATTTTTGGACTTTGTGCCTACAATTTTAACAATTTTTTATTTTTATTTTTGGGATATACTAAAGACAAACAGCTTTTCGAACACCGTTTGAAATATTTTGGTAACTAGGACCAGTAATTTTCAAGGCAGGTTTAAAGCAGAAAATTTTAATTTTTCAAATTATTATGCAAAGTTTGAGCTGCTGTAGTTAAAAAAAAAATAAGGAAACCTAAGATTCCAGCTACTTTAAAAAAATGTCCATTTCAAGAGAATCCTAAAATGGTAATAAACATTGAAATTTTGTAGGTTAAAAAACTGAGATATTGCTACTTTTGTGCCAAAAGGGGCCAATGCTACTAAAAATAATATTGAACCAACACATCAAAAAAATATCTTTTTCGCCATTCTCGTTCTAAAACGGTAACTTTGCTACTAATGTTTCTGATTGGCCATGACTTGCCGCATAAGCACCTTTCAGGTTATCCACTCATTATGGGACATCCTGTATAAGTAGGATAAAAATGAATCCCCTTTTCCCTTAGTCACGCCATAACTTAACAATGGCTTTACCAATTTTCTTACATAAAGAATTATTAAAAAAATTGCATAATTTTAGAAAGTATTATGTCTATTTTAACTTTGCATGTTTTACACTATGTGCGTTTGATGAATGTGAATTTAGCACTCATAATTTAATTGCAATTGTAACATAAGAACCTCTAAGATAAGAACAGTCTGTGAATTCTATTCTATGACCATATATGATAACGTCCTTTAGTTATGGTCAGAAAGTCAGTGGACACTTCGTCTTAAATGTATGTTTTTGTTTAAATCATAACAACTTTATGTTTGCCAAAAAATTAAATGGTATGAATACAAGCCTTCAATACCTATAAGTTGTGCAAACTTGACTGTCATTCAATAAAGTATCATTGCAATAAAATGAAAAATATAAATATTTAAATTTATTCTTACTCTTGGCAATATAATGGCTTCATCGGAGTAGGTGATGCTAGGACCGCTGAAAAAAATTTATTGATATAATTAATTATGTTGGAAAAATGATAATGATAATAATGCAATTAAACTGGTGTTATGGCGATATCAGTAAAAGACATTGGTTTAATAGACAAAAATTACAATTTGAACTAATTAAATTTGAAATAATTGAGCTAACTAACTGCAAACAATTGTGAGGTAGTACAAATAATTATCAGCTTTTCCTAAAAAGGGAGAAGATAAAAATCTGAACATAATAATAATTAGTTTTATAATATTTTTGTATTTGCTATAGTAATAAATGTATTTTTAAAGAGAATGAAAATTAATAAAGAATAATAATAATACTGGACTACTACTGGACTGGACTACTGGACTAATGGACAATCCACAGAGCATCATCAAACTGATCTATACAATTTTTAAGTCCGAAGTCGAGTCTAACATTATATCTAATATATGGTGACGTGTCCAAGTGTCCTGTAAGGTCTTAAGGTCGAAACACACAGAAGCCAGAGGTGGAGCGGAGGTGAAGGCATGCGAGTTGTATTCTATGGAATCCTATGAAAGCCTACACACACACCGCAGGCCGTGGCGGTGCCATAGGAAAAACCACCTTTGTCTCCGCTCCGCCTCCGGTTTCAGTGTGTTTCGAACTTTAAGGGAATAAAGCACTTTGACTTTGTCAACCAGTCGGTAGGACCTCTTTGGACTCTTGTTGCATTGCCGGTGAAAATAGATAGTGAATAGTGTATTAATGTGTGTTTGGATTTCAATAAAGAAAAGAGGATATTTTCTGTGATGATAATGATGATGTAGGACAGTATAAGACAATTACCTGGAGGCGACTTGGCAACCACCAATGGGCTAGCTGGTTTCTGGGTCACACTGTAACAATAACAGATGAAAATGTTGAATTGTTAATTGTATTGCAAAATATAAATTTTCAAAGTCTGAAGGAAGAAAAACATTTTACTGGGAACTACGGAAATAATAACAATTATTTACCAGGTATTTATCACATACTTGTGAATGTAGGGTAAATAAAAACACAAGATATGCAATAAATAGCGGATAAATTATTGTTAATATTAACTAACAAATCATGTAATTTTAAAAGTTTTATTGTTAGTTTAAGGTATATATTTCATATGGGCCGTAGTTTTAAGTATTTAACATCTGTATTTGACTATTGTTGCCTGAAATAAATGATTTATTATTATATTATTATTATTTCAGGATTGATATAGTGTAGGTACATGCAAAGGTTGCCTCATTCTTAGCGATAAGGCTGGCCACTGCATCCTGGGACCTGTGGAACTTAACTTGTGTCTGGTCACTTCTGGTGTTGTCACTTGTCTGAGTGTTCGGTTCATGGAAATATTAAAGTTGTGGAATAAAGGCATTAGTTCTTTCAAATTGGTTTAGGTTCAACGGCATCTGAATACAACTGTGGCACCAAGTGGTACAAAAAGCAAAGTATTTTACTATCTATTGTGACTGAAAGCAACATGATTTACTTTCCACTAATAAAGACATATTTATTACTCCAGTAAGGTAGACATCATGGAATAATACAGTTCCGATAAAATTTAGAAATACAATTAGGAACTTCAGTCAATTGCTTAGTCATGGATGCAGATTGTTGGATTGTTGGCCTATTGTTAATATAAATTTATAGCTATTTACAACAGTAACCAAAACAATATATCAATTCGTAAATCATATAAAAGTAGGTTACAAAATGAATGAATCCCCAATCCAAATTGGCAAAAAAATCTGTTCCCACCCAAGAAAGATCAGGTGTGAAGCAGAAAAAACTAGATATTTACGGTAACTGTGTTCGACGGCAGTGAACGTTCGCGGCACGAAACCTCCTTGCTAGCTCCGTGTATGTAACGAGGTCCGCGTCGATTTCCACCTCTGCTTTCAAGAGGGAAAACTTCATACGCCACCCTCGGGCTTCCAACCCATGCACAAATCGAGCCTTCAGGGAAACTCCACGCCCCGAATGGCGGGCACTAAGTCTTTGCTCGAACACGAGCATCATAAACTTCTCGTCAGCTGTAGTCCTGCCTTGTCAGGTTGAAGAAGATAAAGGCACCAGAACCGAGCCGGTAAGAACGCCCGCAGTATACCACCATAGCTTCACCGCAATACTCCTCAAAAACCATTTGTGATAGGAAAAGAACTGAACGGAAAACAAAGTCTCGATGCAGTCAGTCACTTATCCAACATTATTTTTGGAGAGCACACTACGAAACACTGTGTTTTCAACCGAATTATCAATAAACTCGTCAAGAAATAAAGGAAGCACGTAAACGTAAATTTTATTCAACGCGTATTTATTTTTGTAAACAGAAAAACGAGTTCACGACACACGGCGGAGAGCGAACGACTGACGGCGGCGCGCGCTGATTGGTCGGATTAATGGAGGCTAGTGAGGCGCGTTCCACGATTGGATCGCAACCGGTTTGAGTCGGTTTTCGGAGGCCGCGGCCGGCTACGATCGGTGCATGTCGTGCGGCGCGTCACAGTGTCTAGTGATGTGACACGGTGGGAGATTACATTAGTCGATCATTTGAAACACACTGAAAGTTTCGTAACAATACCTTACTTTTGAACCTAAGTTCAATTAAGATTAGTGCACAGCACACCGATTAACAACACAAAAATAGGCCGATATTACTCGATACAATGCAGCAATACCTAAGCGGTTCATAGCATCATTGCATGCTGTTTGTCCAATTATTCTAGTTAACTATGTCATTCACAGCACGATGCGTCGGAACATTCTAGTTCTTGAATTAAATTAGGTTTGTCTTCTCTCTAATAGATACGGTGTTCATGCAACTTAGTTCAATGGTGGAGCAGGTACCTTACTATTAAACTACCTACTTATAAAACTGTAATTTAGGTGCAATGGATTCAGAAACTGGCTTTAATAAATGGAATTATTTAAAATCGTCTGTACTTTCGAAAACCATCTAATTAAGTTTTACAGGCTTCTTGTAATATGCAAATAAGTACTCAACAGCGGAGCTTCAGTGGATAAATATTTTTTACAGTAAGATTCTAAAATGTCACTATGTACTAGAAATTTACAAAAGTTGTAAATTACTTACTGTACAAATTATAGTACCTACTTGCTCTCGTGTGTGTCCAGGCCTTAGGCAACAATGTATCTAGTGTAAGAGGTAATGCTTGATTCGTTATTGACTTCGGCTTACTGTACAACAAAATTATAGATAAAAATCACAGCGGTTTAAACCAATTCAATAGAAAGCGAAAATCACGTTATTTTCAGACATCTGACATCATTTGGCAGACATCGCTGCAATTATCAACAAAATAAACAAAACACTCTAAAATAACAACTTTACGGGCAGTAACAAGCGGATTCCCGTTGCATTTGGCTAACTTCCAATTAGGAACTTATCTAAAGTTCCATTGAATAGCCAACATGATAAAGAGATAGCAGTAACAAGTGATGCCAACCAAATCGTGTATAACTTCAATCAATTTCACGGTTGACGAAACGTGTCATCTTTCATTACAGAGTTTAAAACTTGAAGATTTATTAAAACTTTCATAGTTCTGATATGTGCATTAATGTGCAATGTGCCTACGCAGCACGAACTACCTACATCTTCAAAGATGTACTGAATTTAATGTAACGTTTGTATCCGCAACCTTATCAAAAATAAGAGTTATTTTGGGATATAAAAAATGCCAAAATTATACAAAACCGTAAGTAAGGGTACTTAACTAATTTTTTATATGCAAAATTGGCAGGCATTTAAAACAAAAAAACAAATTCAAATAACACGTGTAATGAATTTAAGTTGCAGTATGTAACGAACATTTTTCATTCCTTACACTTTTACTTTTGGCATCATTGATCGTCGCTCTATTTCGTTCATCTACATTCTGCATTTCATGTTGCACCGCTGTCTTTATGTGAACCTGCTACTAAATCAAATCTCTGCCGAAGTAGAACTTAGCCTAACGAGATAAGTATCAACAGTTTTTATTTACATTTTAAACAAATTGGCAACCAGAATGAGTCATTCTCATCGTTGTGAAGCGAATGCTATCATTATTATTATAGCTGCATCGTAAAACGGGATAAACAGAACCGCCGC
Source organism: Eupithecia centaureata (assembly GCA_944547425.1). Classification (NCBI taxonomy): domain Eukaryota; kingdom Metazoa; phylum Arthropoda; class Insecta; order Lepidoptera; family Geometridae; genus Eupithecia; species Eupithecia centaureata. The sequence continues at coordinate 5,822,456 of OX155706.1, forward strand.
GAACGGGTTAGCACTTAACAGCAGTCTGTATCTAAATATAGCCACGAAATTGTAACCGGTTCTACAGGATGAATATATACAGAACTGCTGATGATTTGGTGGTATTGTTACATCATTGGTGCAAAATCAAGATGTTCTGGAAGCTCTTAAATGGAAGTGAAAGAAAATACTGACGAATATTATTTCAGCTCTGTAGTTTTGAGATTAAGATATTCTTATAATTTTACGTAATGGATGATTTGAAATTCCAACTATCCAGTTGTTGGGTTTGTAATTGCCTATTTGCCAGAGACTATCAAAACTACTATCAAGACATCTTAAAAAGAACCCATTTAGTACGCAAACCCGTGAAAGCCTCTCGACACAAACAAAATGATCAGTCTAATAATTTCCTAAACGTCGTATGTTTTACTTTAATTTAAATTAATCAAGGGGCTACGGACGGGATAACAGACGACCACTTATCTTCTGTTTTTTATTTACGAGTCAAAATTTCACGCATGATAAACAACCTATTTATAATAATAAGGACACAACTAAATGTGTAACATTGATGCAATACAAAACTTCCATTCATATGTAGTTTGTTAAGATTATCAGAGTAACAATGTTAAAAATCCGTGAAATAATGTTTAAATTTTCAAACAAATGAATCTACGCGACGACAGACGTTTCGTTCGACGCGGCGCAGAAAAAATAATTTAAATACCAAGGAAAATTACAAAAAATTAATACAAAGTAAATAAATAATGCACACTGCATGCATAGTCGATGTAGGTAGGTTAGTTGCTTACAGTAAAAGCATTGGACCTCGGATGCAGGAAACGACTACCCGCCCAAATAGAACATAAATTGTTACCAAGAAGGGCATAATAAGAAAATAGCCGCATTACATCTATAAATAGATCGTACTTCATTCCTATGACATGTAAGGCAAGACACACGCAATAAGCTGAAGAAGGAACGAGGGGTTTTTGATTATCCTATTTAGGTTGGAGATGCAAGAGTGAAAGAAAAGAAGGAAAGAAACCTTACTTAGACAGATGTTGTAAGATCAGTCGCAGTCAATCTGTTGAATCACTAGTTTCTACCCGCGGTTTGGGTTTTGATATCTTATTTAGACTTGAGATAAAAAAATGCGGCAGATTACTATTTTGATTAAAAATCTTAAAATTATAGGATAGGATAAAAATAACATAACCCGTCGCGTCGGAGGGACAGTCAAATAGGCTGCTTTTGGTATCATTCATCTAAACAAGTGTAAAATAAGTCAGCTCAAAATGACCAGGACTAAAAGTTTGAATGTAAATATTGAGCGGCAAAGAGTTGGTGGGCTCTGCGAAATGACAACTCTCAGTAGGTATAGTTAAAAAGTGAAAGTGACACTTATCAATATCGATAGAAAACTGCAGCCAGCTCTAGTGAATGTAACAGACGGAACGTAGTAATTGATCTTAGAACAAAGTGTAACAAAGTGAAATTGTCAAGGGGTTTCGAGCAATGGCATGCTAATTGTTAATTGAGTCGATTAAGGCCCATTCAGGATGTATCGAATGAAGTACCTATTGTTGAGTGTTCTATTTTAGGACTGTTATATCATTTTAAATTGTTATTATTGGGCTGGCTTGTAGGATGTCTGTCTGCATAAACCTTTATTCTTCCATCTACTATGAGCTCTATTTCAGGAGCGATACGCTTAGCTTGGGGTTGGATGATACTGTGGAGTTGTCCAGCTTTTATTTATATTGTCTGTCGTCCTTTCAAGTACCCTTTTAGACAATGGCTGAATTCATATTAACTTTTGAATTTATGTTTTAACTAGAGAAATCGCGCAAGCAGCTTGCACTGCAAGCTGCTTGCGCGATTTCTCTCTAGGTACTGCAAGCCTTGCAGTACCTACTCACTTGATGTCTATTTACGGTTGTGGCTGTGCCTAATGGTACAGCAGACATGTTCACGTACTCACCTCAGGTTTAGAAATTCGATTGGGTCTTTCACGAACCTGTTATTAAATTGCTTATTGAGATTTATTAAATTACTAGTAGATTTAGTTATCCGTTAAATCGTTAAACGTGAATCGTTAAATCGTGATACATTTTGTACGTTAGGTTATCTCTATCCCATCCATAAGATATGATTTGTGGGTTCGTCCATAGCATGTTTTACTCCAATCCTAGAACTAACTGTAGCCAGAATTTTATGTTCGATTATTTCTATACCATGTGAACTCATTTATGGAATTAAAAGGAGCATCTTTTACTCCAGGGCTAGAACTAACTGTAGCCAGAATTTTATGTTCGATTATTTCTATCCCATGTGAACTGATTTATGGGATTAAAAGGAGCATCTTTTACTCCAGGGCTAGAACTAACTGTAGCCAGAATTTTATGTTCGATTATTTCTATCCCATGTGATAAATCCCATATCCCATAAATCAGTGTGGGATTAAAAGGAGCATCTTTTACTCCAGGGCTAGAACTGTAGCCAGAATTTCAGCCACAGTTCACCTATCTTAGGCTTAGGGGCTTTGGTGTTACTCGAAAACTAACAACCTAACAAGATAAAGGTTTCTTGTTTACTTTACCTTCAAAATATTGAAGTGAAAATAAATAAAAGTACCTATTAAGTAGTATAATTTGTAAAGATCCTAGTTTTACTAAGGGCCTGTTTCATAATAATTAAGTAAGTTCCCTTTAATTTGTGTAACTGACAGATATTTATAATAGTTATGTCTCTTTAGTTCTAAAGTTGACAGTACAGTCCGAGTAATTTACTTTTCGAATGTGAACCAAGCCCTAAAATGAAACATACTTATTCGAAATTTCAATGAGTCCTGTAAAGTCCATAGGACATAAAGCCAATTTGAATTTGAGAACCTACTAAGTATTTCTGTTTTATAGGTACTTTTTGTCGGTCACGAACTCACGAAAGCTAATGGTAAGTCGGTTTAATAAAAGTAAAACTTGTCGATTGCCTCAGAGGTCGGTTTGGTTCACAGAGGTCAACATAGTTAGGACAATTGGATTATACTTTTATACCGCCTAGCCACGATAATAGAATTATATACCATCCCGGTACGTAGGTTGAGTTGTACTTCTACGCTATGTTTGCGACTGCCCGCGGCTTTGCCCACGTCTATCATCACTACATAGTATAAAATAAAGTCGCTTTTTCTGTCCCTATAACCCTATGTACCGTTGTATGCTTAAATCTTTAAAACTACGCAACGGATTTTGAGGCGTTTTTTTTAAATACATAGAGTGATTCAAGAGGAAGGTTTATATGTATGTCGCAGATCGCTGCGTTTCCAGACCTAATTCTATTTCAAACTAGCGAGCCTTCGTTTTGATACCATGCATTTCATAGTCAAGAGTAATGATAACTTCTTGATATGTATTCGGTCTCTTTGCTCTATAGGCGGCCAGGCCATAGAACATGTGATTCAAGGACAGCAGACTGTTGATGGACAAATGTCATAAAAGAAAATTAATTACTTTGGTTGAAATAATGACAGTGACCATCTCTTGCATTTTTCTAAATTATTATTTTGAGTTAAATCGCATGATATCGTAGCTACGCTTTATTATTGCATGCGCTCGTGCACTGCATTAGCCCAGTAAAGATTGGTGTACCGGATAACACCTTGAGTGCGCTTTCCTGACAAAACCACATTGATGCTCGGTGATCCGGTTTTATGGAGATGATCATGAAGGAAGATGATCCACTTTTCCCTCTAATTCGACATGTATAATAAAACCGTGCGAAGCCGGGGTGGGTTGCTAGTTCCTTATATAATATAAATAAATAAATAATTCCGGACAGTCCACACAGCATATTTGTTTTTTCTTTGTTTTAATTTTGTCTTTTCCTTATCTTATCAAGTTATCACTATCAGTAACCAATTATGCATGTGTTTTTTGTGAGAAATAAATGATTACTTACTTATCCATCCATCTATCCATTTATCCCCGAGCCCCAAGGTAAGCAGAGCTTGTGTTATGAGTAGGGTAATAGATAAGTTTTGTTTTACAATCAATGGTCTGTTTATGTACAAGTAGTACTGATGATGCATTAATACATGTTACTAGAACCTAGGTACCATCACATTTCACAATTAGTACATATCTACAATGTAACTAAACGAGCTAATTATAATTATATAGCAATGTTAATTACTAATGGCACGACACGACAATGTTATGCTACATGATGTCAAATAGGTCCATGCATCCATGCTCATAACAGCTACGATCCGTTCCGATGATGGATAATGGAGTATCTGACCAATATCATAGACGATATCACGCGCCTTCTACGAACTAGAAATCCGACGCACCTACCTTGATAGTCAATTGCTAGTTTATTGGTCTAATTTTAGGGTGTGGCTAGGGGCAGTCAAGTGACCTTTATTGAGATGGACAGCCCAGCAAGATGTTAGGGTCAATTGAGTACAACATGCTTGGATAGCCCTGATACGAACTTTGTTACTAAGGAGAGATGGCTCAGATTTGAACAAGGCCAACGCATGAAATGTTTTGCATTTTCATTAATTTAGTGTATTACGTAGCTCATTGTATGCAATAATAGAACATTACTTGACGACCGATGTGGCGCGGCGGGCGAATGTCCGCCTGCGACGCAGCAGGTTGCGTGTTCATTTCCCGATTTAACATGTGTCTACGATCTGCAAATATTTGTTCCGGGGTTCTGGGTGTTTTCTATGTATAATAAGAATATCTATCTATCTAGTATAATCAGTCATGTAGTAGGTACCCATAACCCAAGCTCTGCTTAGCTTGGGGCTAGATGATGCTGTGTGGATTGTTCATCATTATATTATATTATTATGTGTGAAAAGTATACGTATTAAATAAATAAATAATGACGTTTAAAAAAATATTGGCGATAAATGATCGCGAGAAAATATCTCTAAACCCTCTTTTTGATATTTTGTCTAAAGCAAATCAATCGCGTCATGAATTAAGGTACTCGTATTTACGTACGAGAACACCTCTTGAACAGAAGCTAATAAGGCAATGAACGCGTATAACCTACAAGTGCCATGTGAAGATTTAATATCTGGAGCGAGGTCGATACGCTCTATGAGTAAAGAACACTTGAGACTTACGACCTTATAAGACTTAAGAATCGTAGATGGTGGTAATAGAAAATATTTTTAGTTCCTAGTTGTAGTTCTGTTCTCTTCAGTTAGGTCATTGTCAAAAAAATCATGTTAACTCGTAGCTATGTAAAATAGGAGGAAATGCTTATTTGACAGTATATTCAGATGTTATGCCATAATGATAATAAACTTATGTGAAAGCACTAACAATTTTTTTAACTTCATTCCTTTTTTTTATTTACATCTTTATAAAACCGTAACATTTAGGTCATTGTTATAATACATTAAAACGCCAATAAATTTTATCGATGGAAAAATATGTCGTCACTACACTATTAATAATCGACAATCATCGACTTTTGATCAACTTATAATCGATTTAACAACTATGCAAATACACATCACTAGATGTCCTAACGTTCCGTTTTACGTAGAATTATACGTAAAAGTCATAACTTTTACCCAGCCTGCATCATTTTCAGTGGTGCATCCTTTCAAAATGCAGGCTTTGGTCATGGCAAAGACTGTAGAATTCACGACCTGAAAATAGTATTCTAGGAAATGCCTACATAGTTAGGTTAGGCCTATAGGTACAAGAACATTATCAAAACAGACTTACCTTGCCTTACCTTTACATGAACCTTGCCTCGTTGCGTCTTCAAATAAGATATCTTCTTCATCACAACCGAAGAACAGGGTTGCTATTACTAATACAGGGTTGTTATTGCTTTAACTTTAAGGAGTTTTTTGATAACTAGGTAAGTAGTTAGTTATCCTGGCTTCCTGACTAGGTTTTAAAATAATATCTACCTAGGTTTTAGCTGTTTATAAATAAATAAATAAATAACAATGATTATTTACTGTTAAAATATTGTAAGTACAAAATTGTTATTTGATAAAATTGTGGTTACCTAGGGTTATTGAAGACCTTTCTGGATGTTTTTTATGTGGACTGTCCGGAATTATTTATTTATTTATTTATTTAATTGTACAAAAATAGATGATCTTACTATTATATTTTCTCTTATAATCAAATAACTGCTTTAAATTATAGTGCTCGCTTGTCACAACGCTATTAAAGTCAGTTAAAAAATAATCTCGTTGGGGCGAATGTTTAGGGTAGGTAATCTTTTTATGGTAAACTGCAACTTAACAATTTCAGCATGCCCAGCGGATCTGCCGGTACGATGGCCTGATCAGAAGGTGAAGGATTTCCCAGGTTCGAATCCCGCTGTAGAACACATTATATATTTTATTTAACAGGTACTTACCACATTTCCGGCGAGTATGGCGGAGAGGTAATCAGCGACGGCGGCGGCATCAGCGCATCGTTAGACAACTGTTGACAATAACACTATTGTATAAGTCTTGCGGGTAAAGGAGAGGATTGAAAAATCGTAGAACACATTTGATCAGATATAATGTCATCTTATTTTTATTATTTTCAAATAATTGCTTGTGTGTATAGTTTAATTTTGTATTTAATTTGTTTTTCACATATAATTTTAATGGATATTTATAATTAATAATTTGATTTTGACAGTAAGTATTTTGATTTAGATATATTATATTGTACTAGCGACCCGTTCCGGTTTCGCACCGTTTTATTATACGTATAAACCTTCCTCTTGAATCACTCTATCTATTTAAAAAAACGCATCAAAATAGGTTGCGTAATTTTAAAGATTTAAGCATTCAAAGGGACATAGGGACAGAAAAAGCGACTTTGTTTTATACTATGTAGTGATGTAATGTAGTAGTTGTATTGTATGTAAAGAAGCAAATAAGCGGTAATTCTTTTATAAATTGTGTGGGTGCTCTATTGCATTGGGTGTGCCTGTCAAGATTAAGTACTTGGCTTTTTGTGAAAAATAAGTAAATAAATAAATCTTGAATCCATGTCTTAGTCCACTGCTGGACATAGGCCTCCTCTAATGATGAATGCGCGCCATATCGCACTGTCTTCAGCTTGCCGCATCCAGCATCTGCCAGCAGTCTTTCGCAGATCGTCATCCCACCTGGCAGGGCGTCCTACACTACGTTTACCGAGTCACGGTCTCCACTCAAGAACATGATTACCACAAAGGATGTTGTTGGTGAACTCGAATCTTAATAATTTTGGACTTTTTTCTCATTTGGAATAATAACCAGATAACAATAGTAGTCAGAACATTTTGTCATTTGTTCTGACTAAGTTTTCAGTAAGTACATATTTATATTTGTTTTGACTTACTGTGGTCAGAACTGTAGCTTCACACCCCGGCTGGTATTTGTCCATGTCAGAGCGAGGCCGACGCATCACTTTCTCTCTGTCTTGCTTGTGTTTACGGTCCGCGCCTTTCAGTTTGAAGACCTAATGAAAAGAAATAAAGACAAATTTTCAGGAACACATCAAATCAACATATTGCCTACGATAGAATAATATACTCCCTTTTTCAACTTTTTGTGACTTGATTAATTAATTTGTTTTTGCTTCACCCAATGGATTGATTAGATTATTGTGTATTTTTAAGTTAAAATAGTTCTAAACTGCTAACTTTACTATTCTTATCAGACTTCCCGCGACACAGGCTTGCCTCGTGCGGGTGCCACCAGAAATGTGTATATCAAAATTTTATTGCAAATAAATAATTTCTCATTTTTTGTACTTTTTCTAGTACCTACTTACTCCTTAGACTGGAACTCCTTTTAGTAGTAGTTACCTTGATCTGACAGGCGGCGGCGTGCAGTCGACTGTGCTCGTCGCTGGCGAGGTAGGTCTCCACTTGTATGCGGAATGGAACTCCTTTTTCACCGCCGTGCTTTTTTGCGGTGAATTCCGTTGAGATGCAGTTTACCTGCGAAAACAATGGCTATGTATAATATATATAACTAGCGACCTGCCCCGGCTTCGCACGGTTTTATTATACGTATAAACCTTCCTCTTGAATCACTCTATCTATTAAAAAAAAACCTCATCAAAATCCGTTGTGTAGTTTTAAAGATTTAAGCGTTCAAATGGACATAGCGATATAGGGACATAGGGACAGAGAAAGCGACTTTGTTTTATGCTGTGTAGTGATGATATATAGCTATATAATATAATAATAAATTGAAGCTTAGCAAAAGTTACAAGGTAGTTAACGAATAAACTGTGAAAATCAAGCAATAACGACTGCAAAAACCACTTTTGAAATGCTGAATTTCCCTAATGCAGGCAGGCGAGAGGTCTTACAGATCTTGAAGAGAGGCTTGCAACTATCAAGGAATCACACAGACAGATTACAGATCTATTTCGCTTCTTCCACTAGTGGACAAAAAAGTGAAGCGAAGGGGAAATCAATTATCACTTTATTTCTTAGATTACTTTGATAATTGAGGGGTATAGAATCGAAGTTAGCTAAATCCATACTAAATCGGTTTATGAGTTTTGAATGCCACTTCGTTGTTCGTACAATTTCCATCCAAATAAAGAATCGTTTCACTATCAAAACCAGCTACATCTATAAGAAAATCCACTTCAAAAAACATGATTAGTATCGAAGAAAGCTATATCCATTGGTGTTGGAAACAAACATAGCTAAAGTCGGGTCACTGTGGAGTTTACGGGACGCAAAAAAAATAAGGATTTTTTTTTGGTCAAGGTCATTGACCTTTGACCCCAAAGTTCAAGGACCTTGACAAAAGTGACCTTGAGGTCATTAACCTCAAGGTCACTGACCTTTTTTTGTGAAAACGTTGGTTTTTGATAGAATCGATGCCGAAAACTTAAATAAATCATTTTCGATCATAAGGTCAGTGACCTTTGAGGTCAAGGTCACTTACCTTTTCTGTAAAAACGTTGGTTTTAGCTGGAATCGATGATGGAAAATTAAATTAATCATTGTCGAACTTAAGGTCAGTGACCTACGAGGTCAAGGTCACTGTTTTTTTTTTTAATTCTTTACCTCGGGGTATTTTTTCATCTTTTTTTGGTTCCATCACGATTCGCCATAGCTCCGGCGCTTCGGGAAGTGCAGCCTCTCCGCCATTGCGTAACAAGGGACAGGCACCACGGCTCACCTCCGCAGCTTCGGCTTTTTGGTCGCCTTCGGCGACCAGCCTCAGCCGCTGCGGCTCGCGCGGTGCCTGTCCCTTGTTACGGCTGGCGGAGGCTGCACTCCCTTCGCGCCTCCGGCTTATTAAATACACTCTAGGGGCGCCACGCACAAGACCACGTGGAGTCGGGGTACTCTGTGTCGGATCCGCCACTCAAGTTGAACCTAATCAACTCTTATCGGAATGAAAAAAAAGTATTATTTGCTTTAACATCAAAATAACAAACTGCCGGTGCCACCCCCATTGCATTAGAGCGTAATTTTGTATACTGCCACAATCACCCCTAAAGTTTACAGAGTACAGAACGACATTATTTGACCTATAGCGCCGAGGTCATTGAACTTTGAGGTCAATCACCTGATCCAAAGTTGCATCTCTAATGACTCTCTTCACGATGCCATAAAAAAAAAAATATGTTATATATACATGAAAAAAATCTTCGAAAATTTTCTAAGTCCAGCTCCCTTTAAAACAGAACGACATACTTTGACCTCTAACGGCGAGGTCATTGAACTTTGGGGTCAATGACATTAACCAAAGTTGGACCCCTAGTGACTCTCTTTACGATGCCATAAAAAAAAATATGTTATATATACATGAAAAAAATCGTCGAAAATTTTCTAAGTCCTGCGTCCCGTAAACTCCACCCCGACCGAAAAAAGAACAATGGAAGTGCCCGTGATAGAAGCCGGTGAAGGAAAATGTTGCTCAATAAATAAAACAGTGTGAAAACTTTGGTCGTTTTCGCACTTCTTACAAAAAATTTAAGAAAAGAAAGAAAATTTGCTTTATATTCCTGTTTTTTTCAATTGCCGGTTGTTCCGACGCAGTTATTCATTTTCTTGCATCCTCGATACTACCAATGTAGGCAACGCACATCACTATTACAAATTTACAATGACGTCATCGCTATTCTGCTAGAAACGAATGCAGCTATATCCATGCATATCAGAAACAAAGTCAGCTAAATCCAGTCGGTTGGTAACGAAAGCAGCTAACGACATTTTATTTATACAATAACAAAGTATCCCATCATAGTAGACGTTCGGTGTACTATCCATAGAGTTCTAATTTCAAATCTTCATATTTTGCCGTTTCGTTCACACAGTTTTGACACCTTAACAAAAAACTAAAAGTTTTTTTTAATTTGTGTAAAATTTCAAGACTGGGATTTAGCTAACTTCGATTCTATACCCCTCAATTATGTACATATAGTTAAATTTGACAAGTGCTTATTTTGTAAGCCTAAAGAAATAAAGATATTGATTTACTGATTTGATACACCTGAGGCGGTGGCGATGCGGTACCAATAAGATACAGCCACGCCTTCGCCTCCGGACACGGCTGTGTGTGGCGGCTTTAAATGTATACTGACCTTGATGTAAACGCCGACATCTTTAGTTGGGTCCCACAACACGTGCAGTGCATTGAGACAGGATGGCTGCTCCACGCGAATAACCCCGTATGATAGGGGAACGTCCACCTGTACAACAATAGTACATTGTTACCCAAGGGTTGAAAGTAACTTATTTAGTCCCGAGACGGGGCGCCCGAGTGTAACGAGGGCGCCAATAGCAAGAATAAATAATAACTGAGTAGAAGGGACTCTTCTTTGATCTAGTACCAAACGCCGCCATTTATATACCTACTTCCTATCTAGGACAGGTGAAAGCCATAAAGCCATACTGCCTTGTCTTTAGTATTTTTTGAATTCAGTGAATTGTCGCTAAGGTATTTTTTTTTAGCTTCAGCATTTATTCTGCCATTATCATGGTTCAATAGTAACGTTATAGCTGTCAGTTGAAAACGATTCTCCCTAGGGCTGAAAAGTATCACTTTCAACCCGCTCTTCAGGCAATTTCAGAGTATGAGTAATGAAAAATATTTATTTGTCTGGAGAGTAGTTACCTCTACGATCCTCTCTCCCGGTCTCTCCGCGTGCCACTGGGATATTTGCTCTCTCTCCATGTACTGTAGGCGTCGCTCGTGGAAGCAGATCTTTATCACGCTCTGAAATAAATGTAAAATGTCTGACTACCCTCAGCTTTTAAAAAGTATTTGAATAAAAATACAATAGAAAACATGTAAATCTAACTTAAATCTATTTTATGTTTCGGTTTTCAATCGACTTTAAAAGAGGATTCTCAAATAGATTGTATTTTTTTATTTGTGTTATGCGATGAATTTGTTGATAGTGGATCGATTTTGATGAATTTTATTTTTATTTTAATGCTAGTGCTGCTCGTGTATTCTCAATGAAATTTATTCAAGATTTGACCAGTAGTTTTGTGTTACACTTATTAATGCGAATTGATTATATTGAGGATGTCGAGGTGACCAATTTTTGAGTCATTCGTGAATTTTGAAGACAGTTTATGTAAAAATTATAAAAAAAATCTTTCCCTTAAAAATAATTACCAAAATCGGAGTACTCTGTAGAAAATTATGTTTATATATTGTTTATTATATACATTACATTCAGTGAGTGAAGACAGTTTTCCTACCTTTGGGTTGGATGTTTTTTTTTTTAATTTTATGGAACTAACTTCGGGGTTACTTATACCCCTCTCCAATAAAAAAAGTATTATTTTATTTAATTATCAAAATCGGACTACACAATAAGCGTGGGCATACATAAAACAAAAACACGTTAAATTGAGGACCTCATTTTTTTCCGTCAATATAAATTTAATTTTTTATGAACTTACCTTCAATATCTTCCCTTTGTAATGCGACAGATCTCCCAACTTCTTCAGTTTGACTTCGTAAGGCTGCCCTTGGTTGAGATAGGTCAGTGTCTCTTCTGTTTGTTTAGTCGCTATGGAGGTGGCCGCTGCGAGGACGTATTGGAATCTGGACGTTGTGACAAGAACGGTAAAGTTTCAAATAACTAGATAATTTTATTGTTATTTTATTTTCAAATTTTGGGAAAACTTACTGCTAGAAAATTACAAAACAATAATTATTAATCTAAATACATAAAAGTACGCTGAAGGATATTTATAAAGTTTACACTTGAAGCAAAAAAAACATGGCTTATAATTCATTCAGGCTAGATAATGCTGTGTGGATTGTCCAGCATTATTTATTTATTTATGTAAATCTAACGATAGCTTTTTGCAAATAAATTATTCAAGTATTAATGTTAATTGTTGCTAAATAAAAATTACCTGGTATCATCTTTGAAGCTAGCTTCAGATCTCTGGATGGGAGAATGCAGGAATCCATCTAGCGAGTGTCCCGGCGAACACATCAAGAGACCGGAATCTGTTAACGATATATTTGATTTAAATTAACTTATTAAACTAAGTGTTTTATATCACTACATAGTATAAAACAAAGTCGCTTTCTCTGTCCCTATGTCCCTCTATCCCTTTGAATGCTTGAATCTTTAAAACTACGCAACGGATTTTGATGCGGTTTTTTTTAATGTTTTTTAATGGAGTGATTCAAGAGGAAGGTTTATACGTATAATAAAACCGTGCGAAGCCGGGGCGGGTCGCTAGTTAATTTATAATTCTACCTTTAGACTGTTTGCAAACGTCTGCAGTTAGCTCAATGGTATCAATTGTATATAGGTACTAGTTGTAATTTTTTATATTCCTTGATTGTTATTTTCGTTGCTAATAAAATTTTGGAAATTCCTTTGTTTAACGTTATTATTTGATAAAATAAGTGGTGGGCTAGTGTATTTGCGCCTTAATATCCATCGGACTTAGGGTTCAGTATTATTTAATCAAAGTTTTTTTGGATAGTTACAGTTTATATTCTATACAAAATTGTATTTTTGTAACTTATAACGTATTAAGGACAGGATTCGTTACATCAGACAGAGAAACAAAGTTATCAACATAGCTCAAAGAATTAACAAGCCGAAGTGGCAGTGGGCCATATCGAACGAAGAACCGACCACCGTTGGGGTAAACGTGTTCTTGAGTGGAGACCGCGACAAACATAGTGTAGGACACCCTCCGGCCAGGTGGGATGACAATCTACGAAAGACTGCTGGCAGATGCTGGATGCGGCAAGCTGAAGACAGGGCCCCTATGGCGCTCATTAGGGGAGGCCTTTGTCCAGCCGTGGACTAATAATAGGTTGACGATGTGTATTTAAGTGTGTGTCATGATTATCTTACTTTTATTCTCCTGCTCATTCGGTGAATGGTATCCATTAATGGCCACCATGCCGTTATGTGACATCACTGATTGGCACTGCATATCGTGGCCCCCTATAATAAACATTACTTTGTACAACGCCATCTGTTGGTGGTGAGATGGAGTTGAATTGGTGAATGAGCGCGCCATCTATGGGCAAGTTTAGTTGATAGTTTGAAAATGGTAATTGTAATGTTAGAGCGCCATCTTGTGGCGATTTAATGAGGTAAGTATTCTATGTGAGGGTAGGCCAGAAAAGTTTTAAAATGCAGTGTAGACTGTAGATGTCAACAACAATAGATTGTAGGATAGAATGAAAAATATATTGTTTTTTATCATGATTGATATTTTTTTTAAGTTTGGTGAATTTCAAGAGTATATAGAAATCTAGAAAGAAATTGAGATTATTATTTGCAGGCAAATTTCAAGCGTCTATTTTTTTTTGTAATAAATATAAATGAAAAAGTTGGTGATAGAAATAATGTGTAGTTAAGTGTGATTTGATAAGGGTGTAAGTTTAAAACATTGTAACATAACTATACATTATGTAAATATTTCTTGCTGTAGATCGAAAATGACACATATTGTTTTGTTAACATGGTGTTTTTTTTTAGTTTTCTGACTTTTAAGAGTAGATAGAAATAAGTTGAAAGGAAAAAAATACTTAGATTTTTATTTGCAGGCAGATTTCAAGCGTCTGTTTTATTGTTTTAACTAATAGATGTAAAAATGCAAAAGTTGTTGATAGAAATATGTGTAAGTGTGATTTTATAATGGTTTTAGTTTAAAATATTGTTACATAAAAATACATTTTATAATTATTTCTTGCTGAAATCTTAATCAAGATCGTTTTTGACTGACTATCGCGAGCTAAGCTGTCTTATTTACATTCATACATGCTGATGGTTGAATAGGAATAAAATAAGCATTATTCAGGATAACTCAGAACTGCAGATATTATAAGAAATAATGCTGGACAATCCACACAGCATCATCTAGCTCCAAGCTAAGAAGAGCTTGTGTTATGAGTAGGTACTATACCTACGACAGATATGCTTAAAACAATATAGAGGTACAATGTGAAGGATAGATATTTTTTATTATACTGTAGAACGCAGATTAACCGAACGGGTCCTATAAGCGTAATACAAGAAATTAAAACCAAGTAATTTTTGTTTTGTTGTAACAAGTTAGAATTCGCTGGAGTCCAGATATATTTCAACTGGTTATAGTTGAAAGCTAGAGGCAAGATACTACATGTTATTCTTTTTTATTTTTTTTTACCACCAAGGTGGCAAACAAGCATGCGGCCCGCCTGATGGAAAACGGATTATTGTTACAGTTAGTTTTTCTTCACTACCAGTAAGTCCGATTATCCGAATCGACCCCGGTCCCAATTAATTCGGATAATCGGCATTCTACATAGAAATTAGAAGATCAGATCTGGATGGGTATTTTAATTCATTGGGAAGCCCTTCGGATTCGATCTCGGAAACTTTTGACTATGATTGCTATTTTAAAAGAGCGTATTCGAAAACTTTTGCCATTTGAATTTGGATCCTTAGTTCCATAATTTGGATATGAAAAAAAAAAGAGGTTCTAAAGATCTGACGGGAATGGAATCTAATTCGAATTTGAAGTTTCCGTTACGTAAACGAATAGAATGAGTTAAAATACCCCTCTAGATTTATTAAGTAACGTAGCCAGCTTAGCTCGCGATGTGACCAAAGCTTTGTCTAAGTCTTACCATGCTGGCTCATCATGGCACCGTTGTGCGGAGGCGACTGCTGGCAGCCATCGTCCATGGAGTCACGGGTCTCAACCACCATGCTTGTGATCTGAAGCATCAAGAGTGTTATTAAGTAAAATAACTATAAATAAACTATCGACTCGCCCCGGCTTCGCGCGGCTTTATTATACTTATAAACCTTCCTCTTGAATCACTCTATCTCTTAAAAAAAACCGCATCAAAATCCGTTGCGTAGTTTTAAAGATTTAAGCAGTCAAAGGGAAATAGGGACAGAAAAAGCGACTTTGTTTTATACTATGTAGTGATAATGCTATCACACATCCAGTCAGTATAGTCTAGCCCCAAGCTAAGCAGAGCTTGTTTTTTGGGTACTAGATGACTGATATACTAGACAAAATAGTTTGTTTTACTATACTTAGAAAACACCCTCGAACGAATATTCGCAGATCGTACAAAATTTGTCCCAAGACGAGAATCGAACCCGCAACCGCAAGTCGCACGATGGATCCCGCCGAGACAACATTGGACACGTTGTGATTGGTGCACTGTTTCACCCTAGCACCCTTCTCCACTCTTCGTTCCCCTATGTCGCCTGAGATTGTCGCGCGTTTAAATCGATTCTGCCGCGCGTTACTTACGCGACTTACTAATCTATAAAACTTTTAAATTTATCATGGTTACTAAGACTAAAGTAATTAAAACTGTATCCTCAGATCTTTCGTGATCATGACGCATGAAACTGTACCCAAATATCGGAAAACTCAAAACAAATCAAATCATGGTAATATCCAGTTTTAAATTACTTGAGCGACTACTAAAGTAATTTAAACCCGCAAAAGGCCGGAAAGAAACTAGTTCTTTCCGGCCTTTTGCGGGGGCACGGAGGGGAGATTCGAGGGTGTCTCATTACTCCGACTTCTCGGGGGGTGATGACCCCTCGGTCATTGGGTTCAGCTAAAAATGCTCTTCTTTCGCTTTCTTTTTTTAGGCTGCATTTGCTTTTTGGTATCTTTGAAGTCAAGAACTCATGGAGGTCTCGCCTCTTGCTTGAACCCCGTCAGAGAAGGCAGTCGTCCGCTCATGGTAGCGAGTGACGCGCGATAGTAGCGCTGTAAACTCACCGGTCTGTCGTCTATGCGGCGATGCGGCCAGGCGCGGCGCGGCGGCGACAGGACCGCGCCCGTGGGGGACGGCGCCTCTTGCTTGAAACCCGTCAGAGCAGGCAGTCGTCCGCTCATGGTAGCGAGTGACGCGCGATAGTAGCGCTGTAAACTCACCGGTCTGTCGTCTATGCGGCGATGCGGCCAGGCGCGGCGCGGCGGCGACAGGACCGCGCCCGTGGGGGACGGCGCCTCTTGCTTGAACCCCGTCAGAGAAGGCAGGGATAACAGCGCTTCACTGGAACAATACAATTATATCTTGAATACATCATGATCATCTTGAAAGATGATGTTGTGGAAAAGGAAAAAAAAGACCCACACAACGGGGAAGCCCATTGCGTTCACACTACACGCGTCTACATCTACACACTTGGGCCTTCCCATCTTCCAAGGACATCCACGAGGGCTGGTGCGGCGGCAGATTTGGCTGAGGATCTCAAGAGGCGCAAATATGCAGGTCTTGACAGAACCGACGTATTTGCTCCCCTTGGAGTTGAGACCCTAGGTCCGTGGGGTACTGAGGCTCTCCGGGTTTTCAAAAAATTATCTGTCGGTCGATGCGACGCGTGTCCCTCTAGCTGGTGAGTATCTGGCTTAGCGCATCAGCATTGCCATACAGCGTGGTAATACAGGCATTGTATTGGGGGCGCGCAGACTGGCATTGACATGGACCTCTTGAATATTTGCTACGGTCTGGCGTTACCTCAATTGTTTCAATTGTATATACTAGTTTGGGGGTAAAGGCGGTATTCCCCCAAATAGTTACAGAGGAAGATCTTCCCTGTACCGGGTCGGCC
The DNA here is from genome assembly GCA_944547425.1 of Eupithecia centaureata. Taxonomy (NCBI): domain Eukaryota; kingdom Metazoa; phylum Arthropoda; class Insecta; order Lepidoptera; family Geometridae; genus Eupithecia; species Eupithecia centaureata. The sequence continues at coordinate 5,839,516 of OX155706.1, forward strand.
CATTTGGCCCACATACCCGGTCTTTCGACTGACAGTTGATATCGGATAGTTGTATCGGTCAGATGTTGTTGAGTGTTGACACCAGCGTTTGCGCGATCTAGGATTATGGGTCACGTCACTTTTTGCACTCGGAATTTTTGTTTGTCATTTGTAGTTCAGCTCACGTCATGGTAGAGGTCGCTACACATACATTAATACATCTATCATCATCATCAGCCTATATTAGTCCACTGCTGGACATAGCCCTCCCCTAATGAGCACCACAGCGCCCTGTCTTCAGCTTGCCGCATCCAGCATCTGCCTGCCGTCTTTCGCAGATCGTCATCCCACCTGGCCGGAGGGCGTCCTACACTACGTTTACCGAGTCGCGGTCTCCACTCAAGAACACGTTTACCCCAACGGTTGTCGGTTCTTCGCGAGATATGGCCGGCCCATTGCCACTTCAGGTTGCTAATTCTTCATTCTAATAATTTCTTCTACATCTATACATCCATACAAACTTTCACGTTTTATAATATTAGTAAGGACAATAATTGTGATACTAACTTCATAGACAGTTCCCCCGGAAGGTCCAGATCGAGGTCGTTGACCTGCCAGCCCGGAGACATGTGCGATGATGATGAACTGGTTCCGCTTCCTCCCATGTCTCCCAACGACGCTGTCAAAATACCAAGGGTTATAAACAACTAGCGACCCGCCCCGGCTTCGCACGGTTTTATTATACGTATAAACCTTCCTCTTGAATCTGTCAATCTATTAAAAAAACCGCATCAAAATCCGTTGCATAGTTTTAAAGATTTAAGCATACATAGCGACATAGGGACAGAGAGAGCGACTTTGTTTTATACTATGTAGTGTAGTAATAAAATTAATATACCAGTTTTTATGTAGGCACCTAGGTAATTATGATCTAGTTCGTTTGGTGTAAAATTGCATTCAAATACTTAACTGATAGTAAACACATTCATTACAGTATAATATATACTTATAGTAAAATCATTCGTAATAGTAGTATTTTCATAGAAAGTAACATCCATCTATTCTAACTTTCGCTTTTATAATATTTGAAGAAGATTTAAAGTCAGACCACTCCCGGGCAACTTGTAAACGGGCTAGTCATCAAGCAGTAATTAAACAGATAATATATCAGTAATGGTTTTATTGGTTGCCTAACGAGCTGATTGTGTGTGCTCGTGTTGCGTCGGACATTGTTTAAATAACCAGATATATTCATATTTTTGTATATTTTTTTGGAATAGTTTTAGTTAGATGGCCCGTGCCTTCTTTTTCGTTGAGGATTTGCATCAGATATACAGTTTTGGTAACCACCAACGTTGTTGGGGTTTTCTCCTCGTTGAGGGCACTCCAGTTATAGTTAAGTTGTAGGTAGTATAGTAACACCAAACCACTGATAATAGTTTATAGATTTATTCACTAGTTACACGTTAATTAGGTAATCTGAGCCGCACGTAATGTTTAGGTATAGTTAGAGACACACATCGGCGCGTGCCAAAGGTTTCGTTACGACTGTTGTTTTGTTATTATAAGGTAAATCTGCTGTATGAGCTAAATTGGCTCGTACATGCTCCCGAGGGAAAGATGTACCTACGTACCTACTCAGATCACCAAAAGTAAAAGCAATACAACAATTTAAAGTTTAAAGTAAAGTTATAAAGTTAAAAGTTAAGTTATGTAAAGTCAAAATTAAGTTATATAAAGTTAAAATATAGTTAAGTTTATAGTTAAGAAGAACTTAATGTCATAAGGAATTTCACAATCTAAATCCCGATTTAACTGCTGCTGCCGGCTGGGGGTTGTCCTTCAGATGTTCGCCTCTTACTGTAGCGTAGGGTGCAATTTCCTTCAGTTCTATCTCTTCAGTTCTCTCTGGAGTTTTCGCAGAGGTTATAGTTGTACTGGCATTTTTCCTTTTACACGCAGTGAGGTGTTTTCTGAATCGCCATACTAAGATTGTGACTACAATTCCTCCCACCAGCACAGTGCTTATCGTGTAGTTCCCGATGTCGTGGATAGATAAGTCGTAAGGCAGGCTCTCTCGTTGTTTTTGTTCAGCAATCTGATTGTCTAATAATCTATGTGTTTCAGACAAATTCAGTTGGGGCAGTATGATGTTTATCATTTTGAACGTGCTCTTCATATCGTTCGGTGAATCAATTTTTGGAACTTCTAATAATATACCATCAACGGTTTTGCTGGTGAAAACGTTGTGTGAATAAATTGTAGAGTCCTTGTGTTGTATCACGCAATCCTGACCTAGGGCAAGGAGCCCTGCCTTTGAAATGACTGTCGTTGTTATTTGATTCTGGCATACTATACGGGTCGGACATTCTGTTATGCAGTTATATAGCCATATGTTAGGTCTATGTAATTTAATCCACCGGTCGGAGCATTGGCGCTGTATCCAATCGCAAGTGATGTTTTCATAAACATGTTGACTCAGTATTTTGGCTTCGCAGGATGCTGTTGGTCCATGTAAGTTGCTTATCGGCGTGTAGGTGTGGCAGATGTAGTTGTCCGCCGCCATCTTGGAACATTGTTGTAGGTCGGTATCTTCTATTTGTATGTAAGTATTTTTTACGAAGTTTACTCCTATGTACTCAGATGATGTTGCAATAACCTGGCATTGTTTATGCGCTCGCTGTGTAGGTATAGTTATATTGCGGTAAAGTAAATATTCGTCGTCGGCCAATAGCGGTATATGCAATTCGAATAGGAGATATTTCTCGGTTAGCCGGGCTTTGACATATATAAGTTTGTATATGCTTCGTATGTCCTTATTGTTTTTTATAGGCAATGTTAATCTCGTTGAGACAAAGCCGGCGATTTGGTTTAACTGTTCCGATAGTTGTTGCGGTGTAAACAGTTCCATGTCGAGATGTCCTCTATAAATGTCGGTTAGTGCATTTAGGAGCATTTGCTGATTCCTTCTCAGTACGGAGAGCAGTAGGCTGGCTGTGAGTGCACCAGCGTTGACGTCGTTCATAGTTTTCATTATCTGAAATCTATTTTCCAAGGCTGACATATCATCACGTGTTTCATTCATGTATTCTTGAATTATGTTAAGTTGTGTTTTGACGAAATCTTCGTTTTTCTTTATGACGTTATTTTGTGCCTCGATAATTAACGTCTGATTTTTTATCAAGTCCAATAAGTAGTGTTCGTTCGTTTGTATCTTATGTATATCCTGTGCGTATTTATCAGCAAAATCGCTATCGAGTACTCCAAATAATGTACGTGCCAGGTTTCCTATGCCGTCGACGTAGCCGCGGCGTCTTCGTTGTTGATGTTGAGAAAGCAATAATTGGTTATATTCATTAAGTTGGTTAATTTCAAAATTTAGTTGTTTCACAGTACCGTCACATTGTTGGCCCGGCATCGTAGCACATATTTGTGTTAGGTGATTGACGAACTCCCCGACCTTCGTTGTGCTTTGCCAAAATGTTGTTAGATTGAAGAAGACGAGGAGCTTCCATTCATCGTGTATCAGTTGAACGTTTCCAATGGGGTCAAAGTAGATCGGGCTGTTGTCGGTTAACGCCGTTATCTTAAAATGTTCTACTGGTGATGCCATTCCACAGGATAACGTTGTGAATGCCACAAGAAGCATCATAAACAGGCTGTTTATAGTTTTCCTGGTTCTGGTATTTTTCCAGTTGTTAGTTTTCCAGGTTAGTTTTTGTTGGCCTATTACACGTTTCAGGTGATTCTTCATAGAGCGTACGGCGGCTTCCCACAAACTTCCCGCCGTTGGCCAGGATGGAGCATTGAAGTGCCACTCGATTTGAAGATCATTTATTTCGTTGAAGAACTCTGAAGAAAACATCGTTTTGTAGTGTTGAAACTCAGTCAGGAATTCTTTTGCAGCTCCGACAAAGTTAGTTCCGTTGTCGGAATATATAGGGTGCTTGGTTTCCTTTGGGAGATCCGATTGTTGTAGACGTCCTCCGACGCGTAGAATTCCTTCCGAGTCAAGATAAGGGTTTAATTTCAAAATATTGCTCTTGTTCGATAGTTTTCCGTTTTGTTTCAAAGTTTTTATCGCACTATTGAAATAATATTCTTGTACTGATGTAATAATTGTGCATGTAGCGTGTTTTATTTCATTCAAGTGCAATACGGGTTCATTGCACTTCCTCGAGTTCATTTTATTTCGCGTTGTGTTTGCAAAACGTATGACCCAAGCGAGTATTCTTGTAATGCGATCTAAGTTACTGTGTCGCTCAAGCAACGAATAAATTAATTCGTTTTTGTATGGCGCGGGTTCCGTCGTAAAGCAGCTTTTAACCAAGCCCTCATTTGTAGAGTATATTTCAGATGGTGATGATGATGACGACATGACTTGTTTGTTCTGTGTTTTGAGCCATTGAGGTCCTTCCCACCACAGCGAAAAGTTGATCAGCTTCGATGGCGAGAGGCCCCTTGTGGCACAGTCGGCAGGGTTTTCGTTAGTCTTTACGTAACCCCAGTTTATAGCAGGAACGATGTTTATTATTTGTTTCACGCGATTAGATACGTATTTTTCATATTTGTTCGAAGTTCCTTGAAGCCATGCTAAGACCACTTTCGAGTCTGTCCAACAGGATACTTTTATGACGTAATCTGCCAGGACTTTAGTTATTTTATCTAGGAGCTTGGCTAGTAAACCTGCGGCACATAGTTCCATCTTCGGGATCGTTATTTTGTTTTTGATCGGTGCCACCTTCGTTTTCGCAGCGAGTAGAGTGATGACGTACGCGCTGGTTGGTGACGTAGTTCGGCTGTATATGACGCATGCGTATGCTTGCTCGCTCGCGTCACAGAATGCTTGCAATTCGATCGTTTCATTGTTATAATTATTTATCCATCTTGGTAAAGTTATGTCGTTGATTTTTGATAGTTCGGTTTTGATTTTTGTCCAAGCGCTAGCTATGTCATGGGGTACAGGTTGATCCCATCCGATGTTTTCGTAAGGTTCTGTCCATAGTTTTTGGAAGATAAGTTTTGTTTGAAGTGTCATCGGCGCTAGCCACCCGAGTGGATCATAAATCTTGCTTATTTCCGATAGTAATTGGCGTTTTGTATACGTTTCTTCTTTACCAACGCTAGGATCTTGGTGTCGGTGACAAAACGTGTCTTTTTCGCCGCTCCATGCGAGTCCCAGTGTCTTACTGAACTCTTGTTGTTTAAAGTTGAAGTTTGTGTGGCTTTTATCTTTCTCTTGCAGTTCTATGAGAATAGATGGATCGTTAGATGCCCATTTTCGTAAAATGAAGCCACCCTTCTTTAGTAGCTCGTAGAGCTCCTTTTGTAGTTGTTTAGTTGTTTCCAAACTATGGTGACCCGAAATGACGTCATCCATGTGACATTCATGTTGTAGTGTTTTTTGTGCCATAGGGAAAGCGTTGCCTTCGTCTTGAGCTAGTTGTTTGAGCGTGCGCATCGCAATGAATGGTGCAGCTTTGGTACCGTAGGTCAGCGTACAGAGCTGCATCTCCTTGAGTGGTTCTCCAGGAGCGTCCCTCCAGATCATTCTTTGGAGACATTGTTGATCTTGATGGATTATTATTTGTCTGTACATTTTCTCAATATCTGCTGTTAGCACGTATTTGTAGGTTCTCCATTTGATGATAAGAGATAAAATATCTTTTTGTAGGTTGGGCCCTTTTTCCATCAAGTCGTTTAAGCTGAATCCCGAGTCTGTTTTCATAGATGCATTAAAAACAGCTCGCAGTTTAGTAGATGTTGAACTTTCTCGTAACACGCCGTGGTGAGGTAGGTAAACTTGTGCTTGGTTTTCAGTCCCCGTCACAGGTTTCATGTGACCTAACTCGATGTACTCATGAATGAATTCCTTGTATAGTTTAGCAAAGTGTTCTTGTTTCGCCATTTTCTTTTCTAAGTGGAGAAATTGAGCGATAGCTTGAGGCTTTGAATTACCGAGGCTTTTTTCATAGTTTTCTTTCATTGGCATTTTCACTACGTATCGCCCGCTGCTTTCTCTCTCTGTTGTTTGTGTGTAATAGCTCTCACAGTATGCGTCACTTGCAATAGGTTCGGGTTCCGTAGGTACCTCTTCCACCTCCCAAAATCTAGATAGGTTGTCGAGGTCGGTGAGAGTTGCGAAACAGTTAAAATGCTTTGTAGCACCGCACAATATCCAGCCCAACTTTGTTTGCTGAGCTACCGGCGAGTTGATGTTATGTTTCAGTACTCCCTCCATAATGACATCGGAGTATATGTCTGCTCCTAGCAGAAGATCGATAGGCCCAGAGATGTTGAAATCCGGATCTGCTAGCTTGATGTTATCGAGATATGTCCAGTTCACTGTGTTAATAGTTGAGTTGGGCAGATTACTAACTAGTTTTCGCATAACTAGTGCTTCTGTCTGGAATTTGTAATCAGAGTGAATAGATTTACACTCTAATTTAACCATTCCTTTGCTAGTGCCCATAATTGAGCCAACCCCCGTGACAGAGGCGTTCATTTTGTTGCGAGGTAGATTTAGTCGCTGCGCAGCATTTTCAGTAATCAAGGTTACTTGGGAGCCCTGATCAAGTAAAGCCCGTAGGATTACGTAATCTCCTTCTCTGTTTTTGACTTTCAATTGTAGTGTAGTCAATAGTACTTCCTGTTCCCCGTTTATGTGGTTAGAAGTATGCTCTGTCGTCGATGAGGTGGATGGCCTTGGTTTTTGAGTCTTAAAATTATCATCATGAAGAAGCGAATGGTGTTTATAATTGCATACACGGCATCGATTTGTGCTATTACATTTATTTTCGCCGTGGCTAAATAAACAGTTTTTACACAATTTTAAATTGTTTGTTATTTCGACGCGCTTAGGTACAGCCATACCTACAAATGTAGGGCATTGCCTCAGCACGTGCTCATCACTTTTGCAGAGCGGACAGTTTCGTAACGTTGAATGGTAGGTTTTGGCCGATTTATAAGGTTTGTTAGAGTTCATTGATTTCTGGCCGTTATTATTTTTATAATTGTTGTTGGTATTTTGTTTTAGATCACCCTTTTTAGTACGAGCTGTTTCCAATGTCATGAACTTTAATTCCAAGAACTCCATAAACTCGTCTAAGTCTGGTAGCTCTCTCGAGTGTTTCATAGTTTGAATGTAGTCACCGTGGGTGGCATCATCTAGTTTTGATGTTAATAGGTGGACGATAAGTGGTCCCCATATAGGGATATCTATTCCCATGTTTTCCAATGCGTTTAAACACTCTTTCGTGGTGTCGTGAAACTTCATTAATTGAGATGAATTCGGTTTTTCCATTAGAGGTTGATTGAGAAGCGTATCGATGTATGAGGTGAATAAAAGGCGCTTGTTATCATAGCGATGCTGTATGATGTCCAGGCATCCGTCATAGTTTTCGGCACTGACCGGAAGATGTTTGATAAGGCGCTCCGCTTCACCCTTCAGTTTCGATTTTAGGAATTTCATCTTTTGAGTTTTGTTAAGTGTTGGATTATTATGTATCATCTCAAAAAATAAATCTCTAAATGGTATCCAGTTATTGTAGGATCCATCGAACTCTGGTAGTTCCATTCTTGGGGTTGTTTTTTCGTAGTGAGATGTTTCAAACATTTTTCTGTTAAGATTTTCCTTGAAGTCATCGTAAATATGCTCCCAATAGTCGTACTTATCGTCATACTCCTTATCTCTTCCCTGCAATAAGTAGCTGAGTTCCCAATGGATCTTGTCAATAGATGCCCACTTTGTTTGCATTGTGCTCAAGTGATCTTGTAGTTGCCACTTTTCTTTATTCTCATACGGATTTATTTTTGAAACAGCTCGTTCAAAAGCATTAAAGTTGAACATTTGGTTGCGATACAGTACTGATATCTGCCTTTCAGTATCTTCATCAGTAGGCTCTTGAACCTTAGGGGTGCCAAACTTCGGGGTTCCACGAATATTAGGCACTTGTAACTTGGATGTTCCCGAAGGTCCAGGTGCAGTTTTAGTTAACTCCTTCTGTAGTAGAGTCATAGATTCCATTGTTTCGTCGAACATGGTCTTTGTTATTTCATAAATGTTCTCCTTGAAGTAGTCATGGCCGCTCTTCGCTAACTCATACTTCTTCAGGATCTCGTGGTTAGAAAGAAACTCGTCCCAGTGGGATCGTAAAGCTTCAATACGTTTTTTAAGGTAATCTAAGGATTTTCTACTTATAGGATCCTTTTTGTAATTAGTTTTAAGTGTTTTGATATTCTCGTAAGAATTCTGTTGTTTGTTTATTAGTTCAAGGAAGTAATTTTCTTCTTCCATTGTTAACAGTTAGTGGTTGGTTCTTGTGTACTCACAGTTTACAGTAAGGTAAGTTGTTATAGTAGCAGTAGACGTTATCTCCGCTCGTAAGTTAATAGTTCAGCAATGACAGCAGTAGACGTTATCCCCGCCGCGCTAGTTCGTTTTGAAATTTTCAGGCATTCAGTGTAGCTCTCCCGACTTACGCTATCTGCACCTTCTCAATACTGCTGGTGAGACCCGCTGGTGGGAGGCCAACAGCACCGATTTGCTAACGTAACCGAAAAAACACACTAAACACTTTCTAATTTAATTTCTTCTCGAAGGACCAAAAGAGATGTTGGGGTTTTCTCCTCGTTGAGGGCACTCCAGTTATAGTTAAGTTGTAGGTAGTATAGTAACACCAAACCACTGATAATAGTTTATAGATTTATTCACTAGTTACACGTTAATTAGGTAATCTGAGCCGCACGTAATGTTTAGGTATAGTTAGAGACACACATCGGCGCGTGCCAAAGGTTTCGTTACGACTGTTGTTTTGTTATTATAAGGTAAATCTGCTGTATGAGCTAAATTGGCTCGTACAAACGTTTTTATATTATGTCTCAAATGGACCGATTTATGCAAAAATGATCCAACCCACAACTGACTAGGTTGTAGGTTGGATCATAAATCGGTTCAATTAATACTCAAAATGCTTTATTTCATTAGGACCTTACTATTTCATTTTAGTCTGAATGAATATATCATAGGTAGGTACTCTGAGACGCAATTGCCCCTAGTTGTAGAAGTCACGACTTCATTTCTCGTATAAAGATATTTCTTTAATCTTAGCGTGCGAACGACTTTCTACGAACCAATAAACGTGTTTTCTTTCTTTTCTTACTTTATAACCTTACCGTAAGCATTATAAGTGATGCTCGCGAACGCATGCGCATTGAACTCTGTGAATCGCCTCCCCTCCCGCGCTTCTCTCGCCGCGAACTGTAACACGGCAGCCGCCGACACCCGCTCTGTTTGCTGCGACGTGTCTTCCACCATCGCGCAACTAACGTCGGTTTCGCACCACGCCAGTACGACGGTTTAGGAGTTGCGGGGTTGAGCCGTCAGATTGTGTTGGAAGCTTGCGATAGTAGCGGGAATGAGCCAGCAGATGGTGTTGTAAGCTTGCGATAGTTGCGGGGATTAGCCGGCAGATGATTGGAAGCTTACGATATCTGCGGAAATGAGCCGGCAGATTGTGTTGTAAGCTTGCGATAGTTGCGTTGATGAGCCGGCAGATTGTGTTGGAAGCTACTATAGCGTTTGGGAGCCGCAAGATGGCGTTGCTTTGTCACAATCAACAGACGTTCAAAGTCTATTCCACAGTAGCGTTGGCAAATCAAAAGACGGTGTTGTTTTTAGCAGATAAGTCTATACGCAATTCCAGATATTCCAATGGTTTGTTAAAGGCAATCAAAATTCAAGACTGGACTTTGGAATTCAGATAAGAACCAGTCGTCTACAAATTACTTTTCGGTCTCTTTATCTTGATCATTTTGTTTTCTTTCATTTGAATCTTCTTTCTTCTCTTTTTTCCTGTTGCTTTACTTTTAGCAAAAAAGTAATAATACAATTTCAGGCTTTTTATCGTAAGATGACGTCTTTCTTAATTATCAAGATGAATTCCTTTCTTCTTTTGTTACTTCTTTCAAAGTGATTTTACTTAGTCAGTCACTTCAAGGTAGCAAGGATTTTAGTCATAGATAACTTCTTTTTCCGATTTCACTTTCGGTTTTTCAACATATCAAAAGTTTCAGTTTTCAATTCATAGTTTAGTTTCCAAGGTCCATTCACTGTCAGAAATACCAACACTTAAACGTCCAAATGTGGGATTGTTTGCACACAAATTGGAATAAACTTATAGATTTCAGTCTATGATAGTTTGCACTCATTTTATTTTGCTTTGGTTTAGTATGATTCACTTCTTAGATTTTTGATTACCCGTTAAGTGCTAAACTGAAATTAATATATTGATCGCACGTTTTTTTGACTAAGTTTTGCGTTACAGTACACGCTATAGTAATATTACTTTTTTATAGCAAAGTAGGTAACTATTAATTATAATTACGCAGGTTATCAAAACGAGAGTTAAAAGAATACCGTTAAAATGTTTTTGTTAGGAATTCGGGTTATTTGTATCTATTTAACTATTGATTCGCAAGTCTAGCGAAAACAAGACATAGCGCGTCTTTTCACAAGCGTGGATCAAAAGGCACTAAATGCAAACATGATGTTATCGTTCGAATTGTTGAGAGAGCTTATCTCATCAGTTCCAATGTTATGAAATATTACATCTATCTGCTAATAACATAAAGAAGTCTTTATTAACAAAGAAAATTATGATCAAAGTAGAAAAAAATTAAGACAAGTATTTTAATTTGAAATTGAGTTAATTGTAAGTATACCGTTGCAAACAGTCCAAAGGTAGCTCAACTGATCCATGTCAATACCAGTCTGTGCGTCCCCAAGACACTGGCTACATTTGCACATTTTGCACGCTGTGTGACAATGCTGATGCGCTGCGACAAATATTCACCAGCTAGAGGGTCGCGCGTCGCATCATAAAGAGGTAAAATTCGTATTTGGTTAGTCTCAATTAGATACAGATATGTGTAGGTAATGCAAGATTTTTAACTACTAAGGCGTGATTTTATTGAGTTGTGAGCGTTAGTCGCTTATCGTCGCTTCATGGAAAAGTCAAAGGATGTTATTTCCGTTGAAAGGCAGCAATTCAAGTTACTCTTAACATGAATCTTTCTATATGTATAATAAAAATATATGTATCTATCTATGTAGTATAATGCATAGAGTATATTATTTTCAGTTATCTAGTAGGTACCCACAAAAACCTCTGCTTAGCTTGGGGCTAGATGATGGTCTGCGAGTAATCCAGCATTATTATTATAGATAATTGCCGGAATTGAAATAGTACAGATTCTAAGCCTTTTCATGTAAAAATTCTGCATAGTAGCACTTTTTGTATCTCACATGTAGGTGATAAAAAGTAGGTAAACATATAGGTATGTGACGTATCTGATAATTCTGATAAATGATGTGATAAAGCACCAATATTTTGACATGATTATCACTTGATCAAAATCCTGTAGTTTCGCTCACACACTACGTAGCAGGCAGTAGCGGTTTCGATTCCCGTCTCGGGTTTTTTTTTGTATGAACTGTTGTTATTAATTGTTCAGAGATGTTTTATGAATAAGTTGAGCATGTCTAAGTTAATATTGTGCTGTTTTTTGTATTCGAATAGTATTTATCCAGGTTCCTAAATAGTTTAATAATAGTTTATTAAAAAAAAAAAAAAAAATAAAAAAAAAAAAATAAAAAAAAAAAAAAAATAGTTTATTTCGTCACAATGGTTATACATATTCCTATTTAATTTTGCTCTCTAGCTGAATAAATATAAATGTAGGTTATATTAAATAGTTATATTAAAGTCACTAAGCTAAACTAACTTATAAAGTTTAGAATATATACTTGGTATTCTCGCAATGTAACTTAACGAGTAAAATACAGTCAAATTTCCATATTTGAGTATAGTTATCGGTCATCTAGTAACATAACACAAGCTCTGCTTAGCTTGGGGCTAGATGATGCTGTGTGGACTGTCCAGTATTAGTATTATAAATCAATTTTCGTCTTCTTCTTTCCACCAGACAGTGTTATTACCTCAACTCTCAAAGGCACGTCTACATGTAGTGTAACCTAATTTGTAAGAATTAAGGCCGGATGACACCAAAGCGTAGTCAACATGAGTTTCACTACATAGTCACTACATAGTATACAACAAAGTCGCTTTCTCTGTCCCTATGTCATTATGTCCCTTTGACTGTCCTTTAAATCTTTAAAACTACGCAACGGATTATGATGCGGTTTTTTTTTATTATTTAGAGTGATTCAAGAGGTTTATATACTTATAATAAAACCGTGCGAAGCCGGCGATGGTCGCTAGTATAAAATAAAGTCGCTTTCTCTGTCCTTAAGTCCCTATATCCCTGTCCCTTTGAATGCTTAAATCTTTAAAACTACGCAACGGATTTTGATGCGGTTTTTTTAATAGGTAAAATTTCAAGAGGAATGTTTATACGTATAATAAAACCGTGCGAAGCCGGGGCGGGTCGCTAGTATGAGATAAATAGCTGTTGCCCGCAACTTAGTCCGCGCGGATTACAGTTTTATACATCGACTTTAAAAATGGAAGGAGGTTCTTACTCAACTGTATTTTTTATGTCAAATAGTTTTTAGATGAACCGATTTTAATGATTTTTTATTAGAAAGCTGGTGCTTCATTTATGATCTCATATACTTTGATTTTAACAAGATCTGCTGTGCGATTACGCTATGAAATGAAATGAAAATTATTTATTCCTCAATATCCACAAAAACTTTAACTAATCTAACATTAATAATTAAAACTATCTTAATAAAAGGTATGAAGCAATAATTACGAAATCCATTTTAATGACCTTCGTAATTTATTGTATGGAAAGGACGCGCGCGATTGCTATTGAAATGGCTTTCGAATGTGAATTTCGATGAGATGGTTTTTGCGTAATCGCACAGCAGACCTTTGGTTTTTGAGTTATCCTTAATAATGCTTAAAATTTGAAATCCGTTGTTAGCTTTTGTAAAAAAAAAAAACAAAATATTCAATTCATTACATAGATAGGTATGATTATGATACGGAACCCTTAAAACAGACTTTCACATAGCTAATTCTTAACTTATCTCTGCTATGGTAGGTATCTGGCTTTATCGGGCATGTGCTTAATAATGAATTGATTAAATTGGAAGAGGCCTTATGACACTTGGGATTTGCTGGGAACGTAATTTATTGTGGAAGTCTATATTGTATACTAGCGACTCGCCCCGGCTTCGCAGGGTTTTATTATACGTATAAACCTTCCTCTTGAATTACTCTATTTCAAATAACGTATCAAAATCCGTTGCGTAGTTTTAAAGATTTAAGCATAAAAAGGGACATAGGGACAGAGAAAGCGACTTTGTTTTATACTATGTAGTGATTTACTTTTAGGCTTCGCAACAAAATTTGTGTCTAAAAGATGTTTAGACACAAAATGCAGTCTATAGTAAGTCTGTTTGTAGTTGCTATAATTAGTATTTAAGTCAATTAATGTATTTTCTATTCTATTATATTATTTTATATACTGAACCGACGAAGCAGATAATTAAATTATCTGCTTCGTCGGTTAAAAAAAAGATAATAAATTTTATTATCCGATTAGTTTTTTTTTAATTTTCTTTCTCTAGGTCCGTGGGGTACCGAGGCTTTCCGGAGTTAAAAAAATATCTGAGAGTCTGGTCGATGCTACGCGTGACACTCTAGCTGTTGAGTATCTGTCGCAGCGCATCAGCATTGTCATACAGCGTGGTAATGCAGCCAGTGTCTTGGGGACGCACAGACTGATATGGATCAGTTGAGCTACCTCTAGACTATTTGCAATCGCAGTAAGCTCAATTGTTTCAATTGTATATAGTACTTTTAATTTGTTTCTATTACTTGATTGTACTTTTTTTTATTATAAAGATTTTCTTTCACAAGACTTCACAAAAATACAAATACAAAATATTAAATGTAAACTTAAATGCATTAACATAGCTTGGGTTTCGAACATAGTTGGAACGGAGGCGAAGGCGTGCGAGTTGTATTCTATTGAATCATATGAAAGCCCACACACACACCGCAGGCGGTGGCGGCGCGGTTCCATAGGAAAAACCGGCACGCCTTCGCCTCCGCTCCGCCTCCGGCTTCTGTGTGTGGAGACTTTTAGAGGGTTCCGCTCTTCCGTAAATTCATAAGATCATACAATAAGAACACCTTGGAATCTCAGTCAATATCTTTAGGTATATCATATGTAGAAATATAATATTGACCTAAATAACCCAGCTTGTGTACAGAACCAGTGATAACCGAGTCCAATAGATAGAACAGACCCCGGGGTCACGAGTAACTGGACTTGCTATCTGTCTGCGAAAGGTGATTGTCTGTCCCTTTCGTTTGGAGTCTGCTTCTTGTTAAGGCGCAACCTGGAGCTAAAGTAGCGCCTCCACTTATTTTATCATATATAATTCCGTTAAACAAATTTCAAAAATTTTAAACATATAATAAGCTTTTTTTTGGATTTAGTTAGTAATTCGATCGATTTCGCGGTGAGCGAAGGTCCGCCTGCGACGTAGGAGGTTGCAGGTTCGATTACCGCCTAGGGCCAATGCTTGTACGATCTACATAATTTTTTTTACAGGTTCTGGGTGTTTACTATGTATATGTTATAACAAATATGTATCTATGTAATGTATTGGAAACGAATAACTTAACGAACCTAACGAAGGACTTGTTATCTGTCTGCGAAAGGTGATTGTCTGTCCCTTTCGTTTGACATCAGTTTCTTGACAGCTTCGAAAAAAGGGTTGTCCAGTAATAAAGTAAAGTTTATTTAAATTTTAAGACGAAAACATTCCATCCATCCGTCCGTACTAGTTTAGCACTGTATTACGGTAAGAAGTCTTGCAGAAGTAATAAGGCCTAATTGTCCCGGATTTCAAAATCCTCAGAAATGTAGAGTTTTAGCACAGGCGGACCTGTGGTCCCAGCTTCGGTAATAGATATTAGCACTCGCATTTGGCTGGCGATCCTTTTTTTTAAGCTGTAATTTGCCCTTTAAGATTGGAACTGGCAACCCTATTCGAAACGGATGAGGTTCTATGTTTGTTTAATGTATGTTAGTAAGACGACCGATGTAGCGTGGCGGGCGAAGGTCCGCCTGCGACGATGAGGTTGTCTGAACTATCTGCAAATATTTTGTTGACAGTTCCTGGGTGTTTTCTATGTAAGTTCTACAATTAAGTATATCAGTCATCTAGTAGGTACCCATAACGCAAGCTCTGCTTAGCTTGGGGCTAGATGATGCTGTGTGGTTTGTCCAGTATTATTATTTTTACAGAAATACATCACATCTAACTTTAACAGTTCATGAGATATAGCCTGGTGACGAACCGACGGATAGTGGAGTAATAGTAGAGATCCATTTGAGCCTTTGAGTACAGAACCCGCATGTTTCCTGCAGCACATAGCTGAATCGACTCCCTTTGCATATCAGTTTTTATTTTATTTTGGTTTTTAATTCTAGCTTAGGTTAAGAAATGTATAGACAATAAATGATTTTTTATTTTATTTTATTTAAAACCCTAAAAAGGAGGGAGTTCTCAATATGATTGTATTATTTTATAATTTTTTTCAAGGTGTAGGTACTATCAATTTTGATTATTCTTTTATTAAATTAAATCTGGTGTTTCTCATGTTATCCCATATACATTTATTCACGATCTGACCAGTAGCTTTTGTGACATTTTAAGTATATTTTTGTTTTTGTAAAAAATAACAAATTGTAAGATAAATTGTTCCCTTCGCTATCTGACACGTTCATTACGTGTTAATTAACAAATCGCGTGACTAGTCGTGCTAACTCAATGTGCAACTAGATGTAAATGATGATATGTTAAAGGAATCATAAACCTATGGAATTACTTTTTTATATAAAGATGGCAATACAAAGTGCTCTCTTTGATATTTGTTCACTTCAGTCTTTTTAAGGTAAAGTAAAGAAGCGAACAAGAAACCTTTACCTTGTTAGGTGGTTAGTTTTAGAGTTGGAGCAAAACCCGTCCCAAGCATATTTATCCTCTAGATAATCTGATATTTTATAGTAAACCTTTTTACAAAGAATAGAACTTTTGATAATTTGTTTGAATTTATTTATTGATAATTTTTGCAACTCACTTGGACTTTTGTTGTAGAAGCGTATACATTGCCCTTTGAAAGATACACCTGTTTTTATATAAGTAACAACAGATCTCCTATTAATTTATTCATTCATACCCGAGAGCTGGTGAGTATCTGGCTCAGCGCATCAGCATTGCCATACAGCGTGGTAATGCAGCCAGTGTCTTGGGGACGCTTCCGACTGGTATTGACATGGATCAATTGAGCTACCTTTAGACTGTTTGCAACCGTCTGCATTTAGCTCAATGGTTTCAATTGTAAATACTAGTTGTAATTTTTCTATTCCTTGCTTGTTATTTTCGTTGTTAATAAAGATTTTTTCTGCTTGCCGAAATTTAGTCATTGTTTTGATGTAAATTAATTTAAAACGAGAAAAGAATAAGGTTGATTTCAGATTGTATCTCATCATTTTACAAGAACGTATTGTAATAATATGAGATAGTTAACTAACATAACAATCCAGTTGGATTCTTAAGAGGACGCATTCAGTTATAATTGTGAATAGGATAGGAATAACATTTCGCGACAGAACATACCTGATTGGAAAGGGACGCAAAATTCATTGCTATTTATTATTATTACGTGAAAATTACATAACTAATTAATAAACTGGCTTAGGAGTAAGCAAATAATCAATAAGTAATCTACGACTCTAAACATAGGTATTATTAATAATCGGAGGTTTCCTGAGATCTTGACCAAATTGTGCAAAACAGACTGCTTTCATGATTTTTAAGGTTCCGTATCCAAAGGGTAATACGGTTTTCAAACGTTTTTCACATTAGGGGAACCAGAGAAATTATGTAAAACTTTATGTAATTCAAGGTTTTACCCCAAGGGTTAGAAGAGCGGTCACTAAGATATTCTATGTTTGATAAACAAATCGGCTATGCCTCTTAATAGGTTAGTAGAGAAAAATGATAAGTTATTTTTAGAAATTTATCAAAATTACGAAAGGTATTAATTGATATTACGAGCGTTATTATTATTCGGTTTTACTTGAGATAAAATAAAAATATTGTTATTGGAACTGATGAGAAAAACTTTGTTTTAATAATATCTTTCACTTATTCAAACGGAACAAACGATTCTCAAAAGGGATATATATGTATACGTTTTAAACGACGAAATGAACCATATTATTTAATCACCAACGCCTTGATTTATAAAATAACTCGATACACTTAAACAAACTATATCATTATTCTATCTATGTAGTAATTATGTATTAACTTTATCAGTCATATAATACACTTAACACAAGCTCTGATATTCGTAATTATTTCTATTATTATTGTATTTATGTAACATAGCACTGTTATATTCTCACTCAACACAAACACAAACGCGCTTTTTTTTACTGTACTTGTGCATTTTTATATACCGATTTATATACTCTTTATACGGCCGTTACATATCGCGATTTTGATATTACTGTTGTGTGTAACAAAATTTATAATACTTACTGTGATATTATCATATCGATGATGTATTGGCAAAGATAATGTAAGTCTATTAGATGATTCGGAAGTGAAACTTTTTCAACATTATTGACTTTTATTTTGGATAATTATTCTTTAAATGACTAGTTTCGTATTTATTTATTTCTTTTTTTGAAGAACTTCCTGATATTTATTTTCAAATAAACGGTACCTTAATAATTCCATAACTCACTAGTATATACAATTATAACAAACTCTTAAAAATCTAAGCCGTCAATGGCTAAAATATTGGAAAATAAATAATTCTTTAAATTATTATTAATCACATGATAACAATTTAAATGGAAACCTATTTTTAAGCTATTTTGCATGCCAATGTGTTTTGGTGAGGTATGTAACACTATTATAATGTATAAGACCTGTATATGACCATATTTCGTGCAATAAATGAAATGAAATATCTAAAAACATTACTCTTGAAATCACTAAGTAGGTATCTATTAAAAAAAAACGCATCAAAATCCGTTGCGTTGTTTTAAAGATTTAAGCATACATAGGGACAGAGAAAGCGACTTTGTTTTATACTATGTAGTGATATTAAAATACAATTATGAACATACAACCTAAAATTCGAAAGGTTAATTTTTTTATTATTTTTTGCAAAAGCCTCATCTGTTTCAAATCTACAGATCTCGAACGCGATTGGTCGGAATATGTCAACAGTTGCTTATGAACTAATTCATTATCTTTGAACGTTCATTTATAATGAACTACCATTAGGACGGTATGTGGAGTGTTGGTAGTCAGGGTTGAGTTTTGGTGTGGACGTTTTATTACCTCCTTTATTTCGGATTCAAAATCACTACATAGTATAAAACAAAGTCGCTTTTTCTGTCTGTGTGTCCCTATATTCCTATGTCCCTTTGAATGCTTAAATCTTTAAAACTACGCAACGGATTTTGATGCGGTTTTTTTTACTAGATATATCTAAATTTTATTTAAACAAAAATACCACTCATAAAAAATATAAATCCGGCACTGCTTTGAATGCTTAAATCTTTAAAACTACGCAACGGATTTTGATGCGGTTTTTTTTAATAGATAGAGTGATTCAAGAGTAAGTTTTTCGAGCATTTTATTTTCTACTGTGTCGTGTTGCTGGATACTGGTAATTCTAAATGTTATTTAAAAAAAAAAGCAATCTAACTATTATAATAAATGGGAAAGTCTGTATGAATGTTTGTTATAAGTAATTTCCGTAACTACTTAAGTTATTTCAATGAAATTTGGTACGTAGAAAGTTTAGGGCCTAGAATAAGACTTAGGCTATTAAAATTTGGAAAATTTTAACCTCTGAGGGGGTTAAATAGGGTGGTAAAGTTTGTATGGAAAAATATTATTCCTTGCCGAAGCCGCGGGGCGAATCTAGTTTAGTATATAGAAGTAAAATTGAATAGGTATTTTAAGTATTTTAGAAAGAAAGAAAGAAAGAAAATTCATTTATTTGGCCCTTTACATAACAATAACAAACAATAATAGCTATAGATAAATAAATAACACACTAAAACAGATCCAGAAAACAAGAAAGAACACAAATACAAAAAAAGAAGAGTAAAGCTATTTATATACCTATAAGGGGCCAAAAAGGTCCCTGTCTCAGCATTATGCCGCTACAAGCCATTTTGTGAGCTTATAACAACTAAAACTACGGTACGGTATGTAGGTACTTTGTACTCATTTTCAGTTTATCTGCCGCTAGATTGTTAGCAAAATTCTGCAGTCTGCTACTATCATTATGTTTATTTCTTTGAATTTATCACATTAGGATTCTCTGGGACCCAGTGCCGGATTTATATTTTTTATGAGTGTGGGCCACTTTTTTCCGCCGCCCCATGTACCATCGTCCTCTGAAATCTGCCGCCCCCTAGGACGCTGCCGCCCCTAGGCCGCGGCCTATACGGCCTATTTACAAATCCAGGACTGCTGGGACCCATATTATAGATAGTACGAACAGCCCTCTTCTGCAGCACAAATACGGTGTTAATGTATGCAGTGTTTATTACCTATTTTAAATATAATGTATCTATACAGGGTTATAGGTGTTTAGTGATTAACCTCGAAAAGGCGACTTGGGTAGATCAAGACTAACAACTTTTGTTCTACGATTTTTTCTAATTCAATGATTTTTTTTCATAAACAAAAAAAAATATTATTAGCAAATTTTCAGTTCTAATCGTCTTAGCTCTATCTAGGCGTCGCAGATTGAGACATATCGGTTTGGTACATGACCTATATGTCGTATACATAATCTAGTAGGGAAAGAAAGGGGTTGCGGTGAGGCGAGCGGGGGTTGAAAGAAATGCCCGCTAAAACTAAAAAAATTAAAACTGGAGATGTATTACGTTTTGGCAAAAGTCATAGAACAAAAGTTGTTAGTCTTGATTCACCCAAGTCGCCTTTAAGAGGTTAATCATTAGATACCTATAACCCTGTATATGACCTTTCAGAAGTATCCAAGAGTCCTGTATGGTCTAAAGGAAATAAAGCACTTTGGGTTTGAGTTTGATCCGAAGGTGTTTTCTATTTTTTATTAATTAATTAATTAATTTACTTTGTAACTAATACGGTGTAATAACCAATGACATTAGTTTACTACAGACATTTAAAATAATTATATTAATCTATATTTAAGTAGGATTAATTCGTTTTGATAAGTGTCATGCTTTTATCTCGCACTTTTATCGCTCAATCGTTTAGAGCGCTGTCGGATCCAAGCGGGTGCGGGTTCGAAACCCCCGGAACCGAAACTTTGACTTTGAAACCAAATAGGTTTATATACCGTGAAATTGACGTTAAATTCGTCCGTGTGACGATACGAGTATATGGAGAAGAAAACATAACTTAATCTTTTCAATTTACTTTTTGTAAATAGTAGAAAAGTTATGGTTCCTTGAAAAAATTCAGTATGCGGGTAGTTCGATAACAATTCATTGCTCATCCATTTCCAACCTTAATCCGATCAAAATAAAGCTCACTCACCCATAATTTTCTTCGGCGGCACACGCCTTTGTTCCCTCTCCTCACTCTCGTCTCTCCGCATCATCTTCCCGTCCCACTTCCTCTTCCTGCTGTCCCTCTCCTCCAAATACATTCCAATATCTTCCTCTCTCAACAACGCAAGACGAACCGACGATTCCCAGCCTATATCCTCTTTTCTACACTCACTCATAATCTCCTCATACAATTCCATAACATATTACACTAAACAGTCTTTTGGCTATTTGTTATAGCCAGAGTTGGGAACACTGGGCAGTTAGAAGAGGACAAAGAATGAGTTGTATAGTTTTTTGATTCCTGTTGTCTCTCTCTGGCGGTGGCTTTGAAGGAGTTCGTTTTCTATTTTCAGCAGCATATTTGTGATTGTGACGATTTGGGTGCTTCGGTGCTCCATCGGTCCACAGGCTGCTTTGGGGACCTGGGGTGATTTGAGCCTCAGGGGGCTATGGCTCCTGGAAAGAAGGAGAAATTGTATTATTGAGACGTATCACTAACAAACTTACAATCGGAGTACCTTAATACACTAATTTGAATAACTTGGGGCTATCTATGGCTCCTGGAAAGAAGGAGAAATTGTATTATTGTAACATATCAATAACAAACTTACAATTGGAATAACTTAATACACTAATTTGAATAACATGGGGCTATCTAATATCTATGGCTCCTGGAAAGAAGGAGAAATTGTTTTATTTATGAAAATCAAACTTATAATCGGAATGTTTGGAAATAGTTGAGGTAAAAGTCTTTGAGTAGAGACCGCGACTCGGCAACCGTATTGTGGGTGGGACGCCCTCCTGCCAGGTGGGATGACGATCTGCGAAAGACTGCTGGATGCGGCTAGCTGAAGACAGGGCGCTATGGCGTTCATTAAGGGAGGCCTATGTCCAGCAGTGGACTAACGAGTATGATGATGAATAAGAATGGTCAACAGTAATTTGAACCTCAGGAGCTATGGCTCCTGGAATTAAGGAGAAATTGTTTTATGTAAATATCAAACTTTCAATTGGAATGGTAAGTTTTTGAATCTCATGGGGCTATCTATGGGTCCTGGAATGAAGGAGCAATTGTTTTATTTATATATATACAATTAACTTATATTTCGAATGGTAAGCTTGACAATAATTTGAACTTTAGCTATTGCTCCTGGAAAGAAGGAGAGATTTATATATGTCGCAGATCGCTACATTTCTAGACCTCAATTCTATTTCATATAGCAAGCCTTCGTTGTGATACCATGAATTTTATAGTCAAGAGTAATGATAACTTCTTGATTATGTATTCGGTCTCTTTGCTTTATCGGCGGCCAGTCCATAGAACCTGTGATTCAAGGACAACAGACTGTTGATGGACAAATGTCATAAAAGAAAATTAATTAACTTTGACAGTGAACATTTCTAGGATTTTCCCAATTATTATTCTGATCGGAATCGCATTATTATCGTAGCAACGCTTTGTTATTGCATGTGCTCGGGTACTGCATTCTCACAGTAAAGATTAGTGTAGCGTAATAACCCCTTGAGTGCTTTCCGGACAAAACCACATTGATGCTCATCATCATCATCGTCAGTCAGCTCTGAAACACGTCAAGTGACGTTTTCTCTATTGTTGTCTTAGAACGAGTCTTAGAGAGAATGACAACCATTCTTGCTCTGTAATAGCGTTTCTGTGTACTATGTATCCTTACTAATTTTAAAAACTCAAAAATAGTATGTGTGGATGTTTGTTACTCTTACGCAAAAACTACTGGAAGGAACGGGAAAAGGATATTCGTATTTTTTTCTAGCCCTGTATTAAAACATAGTCTACTTATCATCCCATAAATCAGTTCCCATGATATAGAAATAGCCTTGAAACGTTTCCGTACTATAATATATAATCTAGTATCTATCTATATTATAGATAGATACTACTTAACAATAATCTAAAAAGCAAAAGATACCTAAATCCGTTTCCTCCTAACAAATTCTTTGCTTTCGCTCAGACATAGGTACCCGATTATTTAGGTTTATTATTTACTAGTATCTGCCCTCGACTTCGTACGCGTTGATTCTTTTTAATGTCTCAATGATATTTATATCCCATGGGAGCTGGTTTATGGGATGAAAAGTAGCCTATGTATTCCAGGGCTAGAACTACGTCTATTTAAAATTGCACAGACAACGCACAGCCTAATCCACAGATCCTAAAGATTTCAAATATGGACTGTTTTTTTCTTTTTAGGGTAAAGGGGTGAAAAAAGAAAGGACTTTTAAAATTTTTGTCTTTCTATTGGGTCCAAAACAAGGATATAAGTGAACCAATAATTTTAAATGAAGGTTCCTTTATCAAAATAATAATTTATATTTTAACAAAATAATCCGAATAATGTTTTCATTTCTACAAATCTCTTTCATATTGTACGATATTTAACGCGTCTTTTAGAATGCGACTTGCAAACGAAAACAACTGCTTTTATCTGTGCAATAATTAACGCTGAAATAGGAAATAATTTGACTGGAAAATCTTAAATTACATATTTTTGAAAATCAAAAGGTTTTTGATCGTATGATTGACATTCAAATAATGACCGCATGCATTTTGCAAGTAGAAGTTTGATAAAAATCGTCTATTAAATCAGGATCAAGAAAAATGATTTAAAACGATAGTCACGGTTACTTCGATACAATCAATATGATTGTAATAAAAATCATTAAAACTGTGTAAAAAGCACCAAAATTAACTTTTTACGATTATACCGTAGCAAAATTATAAATTAATGTCAAGTTTCATAGATTAAATTGCGTAAAGTTGGACAAAAACCTAAAATCTGCATGTAGGCGTCTATAAATATAACATAACTACATATAAATATTGACAAATAATACGTTATTTTTTTAACTAACTAATAAGTTCTAGGTCGTACTTTACGTAAAAGTTTTAAGTTATTACTATCTCTAGTCAGTAAATTACTGTAAATAGTTTTGTTGAATATATAAGCTTATTCTTTTCAATTTTTCAGTGATATTTTCATATTTATATATGTAATGACTTCTATTGAAATTGATTTAAAATGTTTAGTCTAATAAACAATTTATTTTTTACATTTCCGACATGGTTATTTAGTTAGTTGCCTGTTAGTTAGATACATATTTTTTAAACGTATCAAACCCGCCAAACATTATTATTAGTATGGAAGCGCGTCATTGTCATAATTATTTTGTATTGTATTCATTTTATAACATTTTTCTTTGTTAAACGTCTTAAAACAGAAATAAATAACGTTTATTTCATTATTACTATATTATTTCTAATTATTTGACGTTGTGTACATTGTTCAGCAATATTATTATCATATAATTGTTAAAAATTATACTCTTATAAAAGGTTTGACTAAATTATTATCAAATAAACAGTCTTATTTTAAATCCAAGGGCAAAAATCCAAATCATATCTTGAGAACACCAATAAAATATCCAATAAATTCATTTCTAATAAGTAAAATCAAAAAGTTCACGATCAAGTACCTTTAAACACTTAACAGTCAACAAAATCTGATCACCACTTCCTCACCTCTCAAAGAAGTCCTTAGCGTGATCCTTCCACTCAGAGAATCCAATATCAGTGTTTCAACACTTGGCCGTATTGGCGAAGGTCAGAACCAACGTGCAACCGTCTCCGTCTTTGATATACATTGCTTTAATCCACCATAATTGCAAATTCGAGGTCAATACCGTAAAATTATACCAAACAGTAATAGAGAAAACTGGTAGAGACCAGAGAGAGTTGAAAAGGCAGTTTCGCAAGTAAAATCGCGCTTGAAACTCCGATTGCAAATAAAGAAGTACCGAAGTCAGACGGAGACTTGGCTAAATTGATGACAGAGAGACGGTCAAATGAATAAGTACGCGGTATTGTGGGCTAACAAGCCAGCCAATGGTAAGCGAGGAGGGTATGTGGAATTAGGACCACTTGGCTTGCAGGGTCACGTTGTGGAGATCTTGGGTTCTGCTGATTTGTTGGGTGTTCTGTACGTTTTTTAACAATTCAGAACCCGTACTGTTTTGGCCACTCTTTCATAAATTTTCTTTTTCATAATCAAAATACAGTCAATGATAAGTGAAAATAATATGTGTGATACACTGACAAATACATCTAAATCGACCCGCACGATGATTTATTATAATTTTGACAAAACCTCGCTGAAGGGTCTGCGCAATGGGCTTAACAGCCCCTCAAAATAATAGCCTAAAATAAATCACAGGCATAACCTGAAACTTCTGAAAGAGACAGGAAAGGAAGGAATACGCAAGACTCAGTTCGGTCTAGAGAGCTATGTTAGGCCCTTAAATAAAAATTACAAAAATCAACGATAAATCCAAAATTTATTGCTATACCTTAATTTAGAGTTCAGCAGTTCTATTCAAAAGAGTCTCAACCTAGAGTCTAAAGTTTTCCCTGTTGAAAAACTGCATGATGGGCAAAGTATAAAACAATTTTTCTAGATCAATAGTAGAAAAAGTAAATAAATTTGTGATGAGAACTAGTCGTGTTCATCCTATGGAAAGATAAAGAGTGGAAAACAGAACCAGTTGTAGGTACTGACTACATCTTGATAGCTACTCTGAAATCTCAGAAATGGAATAATACCAAAAACCAAACCCTATAATTGTCTTATGTAAGAAAATGGCTTAACAGAACTATTACCTACTGCTGATACTCTCTCGACCTTTTGTAATCCTTAAGTCTAATATAACTATAAGTTCGAACACTAAGATTAACAAAAGAAACTAAAGAACTCTAACAAGTCAAAGTCACCAATCAAAAAACAGTCACCAGTCATCAAGAAAAGAAGTCATCAAATTTCCAGAAGCATGAAAAGTTTCCGTGTCAAATATCGCCGAAAACAACAACTCTCAATTTCAAATTACAATCTAAATCCACAATAATAAAGCTTACAATCCTTGAGCACAACGGTGATACATGTTACTATAACAATTAACAACAATAAAGGGTAATGAAGAAGCGCGCACAAGTCTTTAGGTTAAATTGAAATTTATTGAAGACAATTAACGTTTCGCGATCATTATCTTTGCCATTTTTAAGTGGTGTGTGAGATGGGTAATGATAGGTCCCTAATGGTTTTGCATAAGTCTTAATTCTAGACAAAGAAACGTAGGAAAATTAACGTCTGTTCGTTTACAGATTCAGATAACACACAGATCCATATATCTTTTGATATAGTATTTTAGATCCATATTTGTTTGTACTACTAAACAGATGGACTGTTTAGTGGTTTTAGTTCAAACATTTAAATATTAAGAGATAGAGAATAGTGCTGACTCATTCACTAGTAATTACGGAGATCCTGCAGGAGTGGATTGGATTGCCAGTGGATTACCTACCAGTGGCTGTCGATAAGAAGCTATGCTATAGCTATGTGTCACTAGGTAATAAAGGCAGTTATCGCACAGACATCTCAACTCGTGGACTCGCAACGTGTGACATTAGCAATTGACTTCTGATGACGTTTCTAATGGTGCAATAGAAGCATTGGTACCGTTTAGCATATAAGTTTTACGTGACTGGTTCCGCTCTGTATGGCTATCAATGTCATCATTTAGTAGGCATCCCCTAATGAGCATCACAGCACCCTATCTTTACTTTGCCAGCATCTGCCAGCAGTCTTCGTATATTGTCATATCACCTGGCCGGAGGGCGTCCTACACTACGTTTCTAGTTGCGGTGTATACTGTATACTCAGCGGGTGTCCACTACCACTTCAGCTTTCTAATTGTTTAAATTAAAATATATATATATGACAACATTTAAATTTATTGAAAGAAAATGATGTAACTATACTGGCCATTTTATCTCCTGAGAACTTTTGAGCAACTTTGAAGATAAATAGGTAAATAGGACTTTATAGTAAGTATTTCAATTCTGTTTTCTATATCTAACGAAATATTATTCAAGTGCCACCACCATCTATACTATTTGTCGAGTTTACCCTAAGGTTGTGGAAGAAATCGCTCATCGATAAGGCCGCCCTTTATACTTCTTCTATTCTAAGCATTTCTCTCTATTATTTCCTGTTTTTGTGTCTTATAAGTCTTCTACATCATCTCCTCGATAACGCGGATGTTTGTTTCCTGGACGCAACAGAGGAACTGTGGAATAAGCTCGAGCGCACGCGAACGATTTGAAAATTCTAATAAAGGAATAGAAACAACTTAAAACTAGTATATACAATTGAAACAATAGAGCTAAGGGCTCCCACACAAAACTGCGATTTGGTGCGATGCGATGCGATGCGATGCGATGTGATGCGATGTCACACGAACTTGATTTGCGAATTTCTGCGATGCGAATTTGTGCGGCGAACCGTTTTGTAGGGTAACCATACCTTCAAGTTTAGTCAGCCGTATTGGACGTGTTTTTAGGAAGCGTAAGATGGATCCCAAAAAGATAATTGAACCGATTTAAGCAAAAATGATCCAACCCACACAAACCTCATTTCGAGATAATCGATATTTAAGTTTGTGGCGGTATTTCTCTAGCTTTGTAATACAAAATGTTGGTTTTTTAATTTAATTTAATGCTATGTAAACTCAACCTTTTTGCTATAAATAATATAAAGTATAAATTGTAATAGTTTAGTAGATAATTGGGAAAACTTGCGCCTGGATCATTTTTACAAAATTAATTTTGTATGGAAAGAGCTATGTAGGGTGCAAAAATTAAATGCAAAAATGATTCAAAGTGTGATAAAAATTAGTAATCATTTTTGTGTTTTAAAAGACAAAACAAACAAAATTGGCCCTACTTCTCGTCCAAATCAGAATAAGGTTCATCACATAAACTATCTACATCGTCTATTATTGCAGCTTCCCTTCGGTTTCTTAAATTAATCAATGCAATCATCTGGTATCTAATATTAGATCTGCTGGTCCTGTACTTATTTTATTTTATTTATTTATTTTTCGTTAAAGTACAAAACACACAGAAGCCGGAGGCGTGGCGGAGGCGAAGGCGTGCGAGTTGTATTCTATGGAATCCTATGAAAACCTACACACACACCGCAGGCCGTGGCGAACGCGGTGCCATAGGAAAAACCGGCACGCCTTCGCCTCCGTCACGCCTCCGGCTTCTGTGTGTTTTGAACTTTATGGTTTATTTCGTTTACGTACTTAGATGGAATAGCAATTTCAAATATTAACTTGTCAAAGCTTAACTTGTTTTATATCATCATCATCATAATCAACCTATATTAGTCCACTGCTGTACATAGGCCTCCCTTAATGAGCGCCATAGCTCCCTGTCTTCAGCTTGACGCATCCAGCATCTGCGAGCAGTCTTTCGCAGATCGTCATCCCACCTGGCCGGAGGGCGTCCTATACTACGTTTGCCAAGTCTCGGTCTCTACTCAAGAACACGTTTACCCCAACGGTTGTCGGTTCTTCGCGAGATATAGCCGGCCCACTGCCACCACTTCAGCTTGCTAATTATTTGAGCTATGTCGATAACTTTGGTTCTCTTTCGGATGTATTCTTTACGAATCCTATCCTTCAGAGAAACTCCGAGCATAGCTCTTTCTATAGCTTTCTGAGCTCTTTGAACTGATGGACCAGCTTAATATTATAGTTTGAATTATTGTAGCAAAATAGAACGGTTATATGTTAGGGTAACCAAAGCAACACAAAAATGATTCAAGTGGCATGAAACACTTATACATTTTAAAAAATAGTCTTCGACATGACAGTTGTGGGTTGGATCATATGGATTTTCCACATTTGTGAACATAGAGGTGTGAGTCTTTGATATGTTAAAATATACCTTATACTGATTACATAGGTTAAAAAAACTCGAAATTGACTAGGTTGTGGGTTGGATCATTTTTACATAAATCGGTCCAACTGCACTGCTGTTATTGTTAAATAGATATAAAAGAAAAAGAAAATTCTGAATTCATCCATTTAATACGATTATGAACTCTGAAGGGAACTATTTTACTCGAAATTACTATGAGTTGAGAACTGAAGCAGTTTTATTTTACAACACAAAGAAGGCGGCTCAGGCGCCGCGCATCTTTCGCTAAAGTTGTCTCAGAGCGGACTAAAAGGGGGGTCACCAAGTATGACGTAATATGACAGGAATGCGCGATGCAAATGAGATCGGACGTTATCGTGCGAGCTCGCAGATATTTGCGATGCGATGCGAGCTCGCAGTTTTGTGTTTGAGCCCTAACTGCAGACCGTAGCAAGCAGTCTAACTAAAGGTAGCTCAACTGATCCATGTCAATACCAGTCTGTGCGTCCCCAAGACACTGGCTGCATTACCACGCTGTAGGCAATGCTGATGCGCTGAGCCAGATACTGAATAATTTTATTTATTTAAATCATGGCAGTTGACTCATATTCTAATTCCAGTGGTGGATTCTAACTCACAATGGTGGTTATTGTGAGTTCGTCGATTGTGATTGGTTTGTGAACCACAAATTGTGTTTGGACAGGAGTGGCGGGCAGTAATTTAGAGCAGCCTTGATCTTTGGTTAAGTAATTTAATTGTGTAAGTATTTAGGCCACATTTTCATTACAGTTAGTTGAGGGAGACCTATGTCCAACAGTGGACTAATATATAGGTTGATGATAATGATGCTTTTAATTTATCACTATCCCTTACAGTAGCTAGTAGGTATATAATATTACTAGCGACCCGCCCTGGCTTCGCACGGGTTTATCCTACTCCCTACTAATATTATAAACGCGAAAGTTTGTATGGATGGATGGATGTTTGTTACTCTGGATGAAATTTGGCACAGAGATAATATTATAGTCTGGAATAACACATAGGCTATATTTTGTCCCGGAATTCCCACGGGAACGAGAATTACGCGGGTGAAACCGTGAGTATACTCGAAATACTAATCCTGCGCAGATGAAGTCGCGCGCACCAGCTAGTTATACTTCGAAACCTTCCTCTTTAATCACTCTGTCTATTAGAAATATCCGCATCAAAATTAGTTAAAAAAAAAAATAAGCACATTGAATGAGAAAATTTTGAACGACCATTATTTTATGTAAACCTAATTTTAAGTAAAAACCCTGTTCTCAAGTAAGTGACATGTTATATTTGTTTTTTTGAGAATAAATGATTTAAAACGTAGTTTCTTAGTTTTATATATTTAAGCATTCATTGCGACAGACAGACAGCGGGGAGCGACTTTGTTTAAACTAGCATCTACCCGCGGATTCACACGCTTTATTTCTGTGGAAACGTTTCAAAGCTTTTTCTATCTCAAAGAAACTGTTTTCTGGAATGAAAAGTAGCTTTTTTGTTATTCCAGGGCTGAGTTCTACTCAGTCCATTCCAAATTTCAGCCCTATCCGTTCAGTAACTTGTTTTGGCGTTAAGAGATAACACACATCCACAAAATAAACTTTCACATTTATAATATACTAGCGACCCGGCCCGGCTTCGCATGGTTTTATTATACGTATAAACCTTCCTCTTGAATCAATCTAGCTATTAAAAAAAAACCGTATCAAAATCCGTTGCGTAGTTTTAAACATTTAAGCATACAAAGGGACATAGGGATAGAGAAAGCGACTTTGTTTTGTACTATGTAGTGAAGTATGATTTAAAAGTAAATAAACAGTTTTTTCTTACCATTAACAAGCTGTAAACAGCAAAGAAGTAATTAATCAATTTCTTCGTCAATGACCATTCCAGCAGCAAGCGGATGTTGTCGTCTCTCTCTGACGCTTAGAATCACGTATCACTCGCTGTCTCGCTCACAGGAACGCTTGGAAGACACTTCTTATGAAAACGACCTTGATCTGAAAAGGTACAATTTGTTTGTGAAAAGTTTTTTACTTATTTTAACTTATATTGTATGATTAGACAATTACGCTATCGCATAGGTGTGCCTGTAAAAGTAGCTGTACAATATCCTACTAATGTTATAAACGCGAAAGTTTGTAGGTATGGATGGATGGATGTTTGTTAAATTGTTACTCTTTACGCAAAAACTACTGAACGGATCTGGATGAAATTTGGCACAGATATATTATAGTCTGGAATAACACATAGACTATATTTTATCCCGGAATTCCCACGGGAACGGGAATTACCGCGGGTAAAACCGCAAGGCACTGCTAGTGTTTAATAAATAAACTTCAGCCTTAACTTCGATCAATGGAACTGTTGTTCGATTTATGACATTCAGTGAGTGCCTCGCTTAGACTATTTTCCATGACTTATTTGCTGCGTTAAGAAAAAAAATTCACGTTTTTCACAATAACTAACACCAGACTTCAAATTTAACGCATCCACCCTGAGATCATCACTACATAGTATAAAACAAAGTCGCTTTCTCTGTCCCTATGTCCCTATGTACATATGCTTACTATTTTTTACTATTAATTGATTTATAATAAAGAAGTTATTTATCTATCTATCACTGGTCAGATCTTGATTAAATTTATATAGGACACATGAAAAGCTTCTTTCGGTTTCTTTAGGAAATGATCGCGGGGAGTTCCCATATTAATTTCCTAGGGATTCCTTTTTCTCTATTAAAACTTTTAAAAACACGGAAAATATGAAGTAGGTAATTCGAAGTCATCTTTCGTTACTGAAAAAACGTGAAATAAAATTCGGTTTAGTTCAAAATCAGAGATTTTTTAGTGATATTTAACCATTTTATAAGAGCAAGGCACCATCTAGCTGTTTGGGCTAGAAACTCTAGTCTTCAGATGTACCAAAAATAAAACCTAGGCTATAGTTTTACGGTCTAGACTCCTTGACAATCCCGACACGTGAAGGAAGACGCCATTTTACAAATTAACCTCACAAATCACCAGCAACAACGGAAAACGTACTATAACACAACGTCACAAAGTCTCATTTACCTTCCCAGCCCAATTGTCGATCGTGGGCGGGCGAGATTGAGTCTTATTTCCTTGTGTTACAGTTTAAATTTAAATGGACAGGATGACGCATGTCGCCACGGTTTAAGTGGGATATATTGGGTTTGGTACAGTCCGATTGACACTGGTTTTTATCGGTTTTAATATCTGAGATACGTGTGTACAGTTCCCACAAGATTTCTGTAAAATACTCTTTTAGCTGTCACGTGCACGCTTATGGGTTAGTGAACAATTATTATGACGCTAAAACTTTTAGTAAGAGTTAGTATGTCCCTAAAATAAAGCGTCAAAATCTCTATAAGCTATCGGAAGCTCTATAGCTTCCTATTCTAGAGCTTAAACTTATTAAAAAAGAAAAAAGGTTTATTTATGAATAAAAAAGAATATTTTCCTTGGCAAGACGCTATATGGTATTAAAGAGATGGTATTAGGTACTCAACTTAAGTACCTACATTTTAGATACTGTAAAGAAGAAGTACCAACTTAGTAAGTAAATAGTATTTTATATGAATGACAAATCATATTTTTTTTATTAAGAAAACTAGCGACCCATCTCAGCTTTGCACAGTTTTATTATACGTATAAACCTTCCTCTTGAATCACTCTATCTATTAAAAAAACTGCATCGAAATCCGTTGCGTAGTTTTAAAGATTTAAGCATACATAGGGACAGAGAAAGCGACTTTGTTTTATACTATGTAGTGATTACAAAATATTGCATGGGTAATTTTTTATCCTTGCAACACTATCAATAAGACTAATAACTGCATTCCACATTACTTGGTGATAGCAAATCTTGATCCGATCCGTATATGTGTAATGATCTTTCTAATGACAAGGTTAAAATAAAATCTGTATATGACTTGACTGTGAAAACGTAAACTAATAACTGAATTAGGTAAACACTAAACAACCTAAATAATTAGTAAAAATTGTTAAAATAAGTATGTACTAAGTAATAATTAATGTACCTACGAAAAAAGAAACACTTGTGCAATCATAATAATCTAAACCTTTCATAAAAATAGAAAGAATCCTAAATTTCTCTTTTTGCATAGCCATATAAACATAAAATTTAAAACGTTGCGAGTAAATAAAAAAATCTCACCAAAAGCCGTCAAACAGCCCGAGCGCGCGTAGAAAAACAGATTCCTCCATTATTCCAAATTCAAAACAACCGCGAAAATTTCAACAATAAATCAAACTTTTAAATTTTCAAAAAGCGAATGCAACCAAATCGGACCACAGACGATATTGCAATGCAGCGTGGTAACGAACTGCTTATTGTGAGGGGGAGTAGAATTGGGGACAAAGAAGAACGTACATTAGAGCAGGCTTTTATTTGGTTCATGAGTGTCCCAATTGATTGACTAGTGAGGAAACATGGGTTCGGTCATTATTGAATTTGAGTGGGTTTTACTCATTTATGGATGTGAACCTTATAGACTAATAAATAAATAGGTATTGATGGTAAATTCCACAGCATCATCTACCCACAAGCTAAGCAAAGCTTGTGTTATGGGTACTGGAAAACGGATGAACTTAAGAGAGATGACATAGAAATATAAATAAATAAATATTGCTAGACTATTTCCTTAGCATCATCTAACCACAAGCTAAGCAGAGCTTGTGTTTCTATACAAAAATCACCCAGAGTCGTCGAGGGCATAAAATTCGCCAATAATTAATTAGACTTCGAATTCAAACTTTTGAAACTGTATGCTTTTCTACTACACGCGCGTTTTCAAGGGCTTCTATGCTATTCAGTAGCCTAGACATTTTACAACAATAAAAACCAGTCTTGACTGATTTTTACCCGTACTAATCATCATAATAGAGCACTTAGTATAGCTGTCCCCTTCCCACATTCGTTGTGCCAATCGAGAGCAAAGGGATCTCTTTAAAAAGAAAATTTATATGTATAATCGTTATTGAGAGTTGGAAAAAAGATAACTGGAAATATTTGGAAAATATATTTTAGAGTTGGCAGCACTGGTCGTTAAATAATTTTATTTGTACCTAACAATTTTGAATCTTTCAGGATGAGTAGGTACCTGAGTTTTATAGGGAATAAACCTTTTTAAAACATTTGTTGCAAATAAGGTGTTTTGTTAAAATCTAAAATTAGTTCGCCAAAATGAAAAAATTGAGTTGCATTCATTAGTACCTATCTCGATGGTTTGGGCCTATCCAATGATTTTCGATTTGAAGAATATAATTAGTTCTAAATATCTCGATAGATGGCAGTGTCTCAGTTGGCAATTTGAGTATATCAATTTCAAATGAAAGGAAAACAAAAAATTATGCTAAATTGGAAACACAAACTACAAACTTGAATAAGTTGGTTTTCCTTTCTTCTTCAATTGAGACACTGCCATCTATCGAGGAATATAGAACTAACTTTATTTTTAAAATGCAAATCGAAAACTCCTCATTAAAATGGCATGGTTTGACATATAAAGTCCCAAGGACATTTTTTTAAAATTAATTTCTACGGTTAATAGAGATCTTAACTGTTTGCAATATATTCTTGCATAATGTAACAAATAATGTAATATGGATTTTCTCCTTTCTTATATTATAAACGCGAAAGTTTGTATGTATGGATGTTTATTACTCTTTCATGCAGAAACTAGGTACTATATGTATGCAATACACGCACCATCTATAGATAACTTAAATTTCTTTCATCTTTGTGACAATTTTACTAGCAACAGAAAAAATAAAAAATGGCACTATTTTTTTTAATGGTCTAGCTTTTGGCCCCTATCTCACGTAAGTGAAGATGTAAGCCTAAGATACAAACTAGCGCGAACGAAACGAGCACTATCATATATGGAGTATTCCCCTGTCCTCGTTTTTCTTTGTATTCCAGTGTGATTATGACATTGATTGAGAATTGTAATAGAAACAAATAAACAAAACTTTAATGTTAACATAGTATATTTCAGACTTAACAATTTGTAATAAAACAAATGCCATTTTAACTATTTCCTTCTTCAAACATATTAATTTATATAATATTTGTGTGTGTGTATACATATAAAATCAGTTATTTAAACCTAACATAATCTGCTGCATTGTCTAAGACTACTTCCAGGCTTCAGCTGCTATTTGATCTCTATTTTCAAGGTCAGAAAATTCAAAGTTCAAGGTTTAAGCATCACATAATAACATCTATGACAATGTATGTTTATGTAGAAAATCCAGTAAAAACTTCAAACCTATGGTTCAAAGCAGTATTTGTTTGTAATTTCATAACAGATTTCAATGCCCCTAGGTGAGGGTTATCAAAACAATAGAAAATCCTCTTCATCCTTGCATGAACCAGCCCCATAGCACACATGACACAAGGTTCTCTTAATAAATATATATAATATCCTGTACATAAGTATGGATTTTCACCTAATTTCATCTTATCATCAATATCTTCCTTCCTTAGAAACTTCTTAGATCCAAATCTTGTACTCCTGTATTTATCTTTCAAATATAAAAGGAGGTTTTTATCAAAACCTCTTATTTCTGGTTGGATTTTCTTGTCTGTGGTCCATGCACCGCCATCTTGAGTTTTGGCTACATTGTCTATGGCAAGCATGGTCGAATGTTGTAGGGGATGAGTTTCTCTATTGTCGTAAGCAACTGCTACCACTGAATTAATAGATGGATCTACGACAACTGCTGCATTTATATTTAGCGATAACAAATCCAAGTTACATAAATCCTTTTTAATATAAAATTTGATAGCTTCAAATACCATACCCATGTATTGTCTATGAATTTCTAGCTCTTCTTTTTTGAAAAAAGAATTACTTATAAGCCTCTCAATGTATCTGTCCGGGTGGAAGTTGCAACCCCATTTTTTATTGCATTCTAAATGTTGTTTTTTTGTTTTCGGAGAGTATAATGGTACGTCAATATCTTTAAAGTAGTCAAAGGTATCTTTTAGCTCCGGTACATGATGTTCAATGAAGTCCTGGATAGATTGGGAATTTAGAAAGTTAACTGGGCAAAGTATTATACACGATTTGTGTACACGTTTCAAATGCTGCAGTTCATTAAGAGGTAGACATCTGTTAAGCACTGATATCGTGTTAGAAAACAGTTTCTGGTCTCTCACAAATCCCGCATATGCTTTAATCGTCGGAATACTACTGCTGTACTCATCACTTAGAATGGCTGTCAAATTCTGTTCAGAAGTGACAATCCTTGTTACTAGCTTATCAGTATTATCTGGCAACTTTGCCTTTTTTTCCGGAGGCTCACTGTTTTCCATTATCACTGTAAATAAAGAAACAACACCACTTTTTCATAACACACTGATTTGACACTTCAAGGCACTTCATTTCCCTATCAGATGAAAATCACAGACCATCAACTGAAGTTTAATATAAGGATTGATGAATATTGATAGTAATTTTTTAATTTATGTTTGTAGTTATCGAACTATTTGATGAGCACTGTATCAACTAAAATCAGGCTGTATGGTAATTGGTTGTTTTACGCAAAACACGGCGTTGGTAGCAAATTGTATTAAAAGTAAACACCATACCAAGGTTACCAAAGCAATGTGTCACCCTGCGCCTTCTAACCCGTCTCCACCCGGTAAAATCAGGGGTAGAAAATACGGATGAAATAATATCACCCGGCCGCACCGCGCGGTCTTCAAAATTGCGTCTCGCTTCAGAGAAATGCTCATAAAAAAATAACTAGGCCCCCTATCTAAGTTCTGTAAACGGTTTTAGCTTCCTAAAAGATATATCTTTATGTGTTTATTACTTTTGCAAGCTTATATTTACTAACAATAACAAAAAAACATAATAAATGCGCGACTTTTTCAGAACCATATTTTGGCAACAAAACTAATCTTATTTACATGGAAATATAAAAGAATAGCATGAAGACAATCTATAAATAATATTTCAATGATAAATAAGAGCTATGCTATGAAAAAATATTAAAAATTTTCGAAATGAAAATTACCACTCACGTGTTCACGTGCTGTAATGATGTGTTTTTACAATTTTATCGATATTTTTTGTTTCGATGCAAGTTTGAAAAATATACAAAATAATCTATTTATAATCATATTTTATAACAGTATTTCAGTTTATTACTAGTTCTAAGTAAAATTCTTCGGAATTTCATGAAAACGGCGGTAATCTTGTGGCCGACTTTTGGGTTCAAAACAAGAAAACTGCAACGAAATTCACAAATCCTATTATGTAAGTAGCTTTATCGTACCCCAATTATTACAAAACACACTAGTTATTCCATAAAACTATGCACTTACCCTGAAAAATCGATAAAAACACACAACATAAAACACGTCATGAGCCCTGACAATTGCGCGGATTCAAAGTCAGATTTCTATTTTTTTTTCTATTACTGGATTGGCTTTTTATATTTCAATGCATAGGAAAATAGTTAATCTTTGACACAGACAAAAGTTGTTCAAACAAATATAGACTGTAACATGCTGAAAAAAGGGATTATAATCGCCTGAACGGGCCGGCCCGCCGGCGGGCTCGCGCCTGTCAACGACAAATTTTGTTACATTGTTGGCCGGCCCGCCGGCGGGCTCGCGCCAGTTTAAGAGCTAAACTGCGATTATTTACAACATATTTGCACATACATTACAAAGGGACATTAGACCGCTAAGTAGAGCTTCTGATTACACAAATTGTTTACATTTACTACTGATAATGGAGTCTTTCGGTCAACAAAATCACTACTTTGGTTATACTGTTATCATAAAACTACGCGGTCTGGCGAGAGAAAACGAACTAAACACGTGAAGAAAAAAGATTAATCGGATATGTAAAACGCGAATTTGCACGCTTAATTTGTCTCGTTGATAAATGAATGGCGAACAAGTATGTAAAATTCAAATTTACCTGAGGTTTCCGTTTTCGCACACGATTCAGCGGTATTTTTTCAATTTGTCCAGTTATGAGTTTTCGTAGTATATGAAATATAACTTATTTGAAATGGACGGATATTCTTATTGCTAAAATATATTTTTTAAAAGCAAATTAATAGATTACCATTTCTACACGTAAATTGCAACTGCATGGAGTTAGAGGAGCCATTATTTGTGAGGCTTGTCTTCGATTACAAATAACTAAAAAGTAATTTCCTATGATTGGAGGATTTAGCATAGAATCATGAGTCAGCCATTCAGCATCAATTAATTTCCGGTATTTTAACATCTACGGAAAATTAAAGCACATTTATGTAATGGAAAACGCACCTAAGATTACGTTCCGTTTTTGATGGAGAAATAGATGCTGGAGCACAATTGACAGGTGTCAGAATGGATTAAAATAAAATTCTTTCCAACGCTTGCTTTTCAATTTCCTTACATCTTTATTATGCACATTTTAAATATAATAAATTACATATCGCTTGCCCCGGGGAATAAAGCGGTAATAGTAAAATCTATTTTTTTCAGGAAAAATAAAAGAAGGTAATTCAATTATTTCTAGGCTCCTAGATACACTACATTTACAAATTTTATATCAGATGAAAGCTAATTTTTTCTCCTATTTGACGATATTAAAATTATTGTTATTAAATTACCAGAAATAAGTTAAAATTCACAAAATGTATTTTACAATAATTTATCTAATTAGACTGAAGAGCAATAGCTTTTACGATAGTTTTACTGTTTAAACATAATTTCAAAAGACACAGTAACCGTACATTGCGATGGTATTATTGATGAATACCTAGATCGTAATAGTTTATTACCACTCTTTTCGTGGAAATATTATGAACATCGTGAAACAGTGAGATATTATTACCACTCTTTATTTTAAAAGAGTCTGAAATGATTGAATCGCAAGTGCTTTGAGAGAGAGAGGAAACAAACATAGAGATGCCCTATTGCCTTTACATACCTTAACGTACCTATGTAAGTCGCTAGTTTTTTTTTATAATATATTTTACCTACTTTATTCTAATAGTTTAACAAATAACTGTGATTCGGTATGTCAGTAAGTGCATCCATCACCATCATCTAGCGCTGTTGGAAGTGGAGTTAGAGAACATTAAATGTCATGTTCTCGGGTAATGTGAAGTCTGTAGAGAGGGGGAGGACACCGTAACCCTAGACTCGGGTTATCTTCTCTACTTTCGCGAGGGTGATAAAACATCCCAAGGTGGCGTAGGTTTTCTCGTCAATAAGGCCCTCTCTAGCAACGTTCAAGATATCTCCAATGTGTCAACCAGGGTAGCGTACCTGATCCTTCACTATCTCAGCGGTATATCATCATCGACATCATCAGCCTATATTAGTCTACTGCTGGACATAGGCTTCCCCTAATGAACGCCATAGCGCCCTGTCTTCAAATTACCGTATCCAGCATCTGCCAGCAACAAGATCACGTTTACCCCAATGGTCGACGCGAGATATGGCTGGCCTACTGCCACTTCAGCAAGTCTTTGAGCTATGTCGATAACTTTGGGTCTCTGTCGGATGTACTCATAACGAATCCTATCCTTCAGAGAAACTCCGAATATAGCGCTTTCCATAGCTCGCTGAGTGAATTTGAACTGGTGGACCAGCCCACCGTGAGTGTCAACGTCTCAGCTCCGTAGGTCATTACGGGGAGAAAGCACTGATCAAAAACTTTTGTTTTCAAACATTGCGATATGGGTGACGAAAGGACTCAACGTAGTTTTCAAAACGCTGCCCAACCTAGATGAATCCTCCTCTTGACTTCCTCAAAATTGTTTAAACCTTACTTTACTGCACAATCTGCCCAAGGTAAGTGTTTTCGGGCACAATTTCGAGAAGGTGGCCTTCTACGACGACCGGTCTTGGATCAATGTGGTCATTGGTCATGACTTTGGTTTTATCCAAATTCATACATCATGCATGTCATCAGCGACTCAAAGGTGTGAGATGTAAATACCGTTTATGTTTATGCCCTTATCTTTCCAGTCCAGCGTCCTAAACACATCCTCCAATGCGCTCGTGAACAGTTTCGGGGATATGACATCCCTCTTTCTCACTCCTCTGCGCAATTGGACAGGTTTAGTTTAGACTGCTGGCCCTGTACTGGACACTCATAGTAGCGGCATCATACAGACATCTCAGCACCTCCATATAACCATAGTCTACTTGGTATCGCTGTAAGGATTCCAGAACAGCCCAAGTTTCGACTGAGTCAAAGGCTTTCTCATAGTCCACAAAAGCGAGACACAGGGGCTGATTATACTCTTCGGACTTCTGTATAATCTGCCTCACTGTGTGAATGTGGTCTACAGCACCATATCCTCCGCAGAACCCGGCCTGTTCTGGTGGCTGAAACTCGTCGAGTGTCCTTGCAAGACGATTCGTGACCACTCGCGAGAACAGCTTATAGACGTGGCTCAGGAGTGTGATGGATAGTTTTTAAAGTGGGTTTTATCACCCTTATTAAAAAAGAGCACCACCAAACTCCAGCTCCACGCATTAGGAGTTCTCCCACTGTGAAGGACGGATTTAAAGAGGTCTTGTAGCTCCTGTAAAACGGGGGCTCCTACTGCCTTCAGAAGCTCTGAAGTATTACCGTCCTCACCGGGGGCTCCCCCTGCCTCCAGAAACTCTAAAGTAATACCGTCCTCACCGGGGTCGGTTTCGCTATATCGCTTCATCTTCGGCTTGTGCTGGAGCTCCGAAGGTCGCCCCGTATCATCTTCGCGAATCGCTTGTTCAGAGTCTTTCACAGAGGGAGAACTCCTAAGGCGTGGATGACGGTAGGGCTTGTCCATCAGTCGCTCAGCGAACTATGGAAAGAGCTGTGCTCGGAGTTTCTCTGAAGGATAGAATTCGCGAAAAACCGTCAACCGTTGGGGTAAACGTGTTCTTGAATGGAGACCGCGACTTGGCAAACGTAGTGTAGAATGCCCTCCGGCCAGGTGGGATGACGATCCGTGAAAGGTGGTTGCTAGATGCGGCAAGCTGAATACAGGGTGCTAACTGTGCTAAGGCGCTCATTGGGGGAGGCCTTTGACCAGCTGTGGACTTATTTAGGCTGATGATCAAATAATGTTGGACAATCCACACAGCACGATCTAGCCTCAAAGTAAGCTACTCAAAGTTTATGTTATGGGTCCTAGATTACTGATATATTTAATATATATAAACATTGAAAATACCAACGGAACTAATTTCTGCAGATCGTATATAAATTTGTTCGGAGGCGGGACTCGAACCCGCAACCTCTTTCATCGCGGGTGGACTTTCACAAATCATTGTACCTATAGTGGAGTTTTATTTCCAAAGAATAACAACAAATTCGATGACATGTTGCGTCAAGTGGATCGCGAATTATTTCCGGCAAGAAAGTCGTAATGATTCTTTACGTATATTTTATGAACTTCTCTGATCGGTAATAGCAACTTACGTTTCGCTGCGTCTGCGGCTTAAGACTCAAAACTGTCGTATTAACTTTTACGATAATTTTGTAGAATTACAATCTAAACTAAAACTATCTTAATGATTGTTGCGTTTTATTGTCGAAAAGTAAAATTATGTAAACGTGTATTACTGAGATTGAGTACAAAATAATTTCCGTAGAATAAAGACATCTACGTGTGTTTTCTTAAAAAAACGTCAAGAAAAAAATCTGAAAAAAATTACACATATAGTACATCACCTAAGGATGTCAAAAATGAGATAACAATAAAACAGTCGTAATAGTGCTTTACCGCTTTATTCCCCGGGGCAAGCGATATTAATAACAAGTATTGTTCATACATGTTGAGAGTTAAATAAGTCTGATCTGAAATCGATTCATAGGTTCACTTATTTTCTAAAGCCTGGTACCACGCCTGACAAGTTTCACCGGCAATCTCGCACAAGGCAGATAATGCCTTTCCAGTTGCGTCGTTATCTGAAATAAAAAGGATTATTAATTGTAACTAATTTAGTTAAATGTTATAAATATACAATTTTATTGCTCAGGCTTACTGAAATAACGACGGCTGGTTTCTTTCCTGCTCAGAGATCGACATTCAAACTTCCATTTAACAGTTTTAATTTCGTCTTCCGTCATATCTTGAATCTTGAATCTATCAAAAGCTCCAAAAAGTCTTATCCATTAATTATTTTATTTAGGATTACTATCAGGATGTGAATTATGTATAACTAATTAATCAGTACTCATACCGTAGCTGAGCTCAAAAATCTAAACCAAGTTAGTATGTATAATGCGACTGTCAGGTAAGTAGGTGGTAAGGTATTAACGTAAAAACTTACCAACAACTCCTCTTTTGCCAAACATTGAGCCATTAAAAGGTATTGGCTTTCTGTACGTTGCTTCCGTGAAGATAAAACAGACCAAAGCCATGATGACGCAAATATGAATGAAGAGACGCATGTTGGAATAGCTGAAATATGAAAATATTTTAATACAATTTTACTTAGAACTTGTAAGTCGTCAGTTGTGTGTGTACTGAGTGGTTTTTTATAGTAGGTAACGGTCGAACGTTTGCCGTTTGGCCACTATCTCACTCACGTCATTAAGGATCTGGCCTAAGATGGTTGATATCAGTCTTATAACATACAATAACAATATTTACACAGCGAAAATTATAATAACGATTCGGTAAACTTGAATACAGAGAGCTAAAAAATTAATAGATAATTTTACGCATATTGAACATTATCAGACTTTCTTTTATATCAAACCCTATCGAACGGATGGACCTTCGCCGGCCAATAATCTGAGGATCTGTATACCACCGTTGGCAGTCGGTAGGTAGGTTAGGTACTTTAAGAGGCTTTACCTGTGCTTAGAAAGTTGTCTTTACTGAACTGTCCTCTCCACTGAAACTAAACAAGTGATAGCACCATGTCACTGGTTTTCCTTTTATACCGAAGGATATTGCTTCTGTTAGGTATAGGTACCGTTTGTAATAAGACTTTAATTCGATCAACTTACGAACAAACTTTCTAAGAGCTTGAGATATTGTAAGATGAGATCTTAATAGGATCACGTTCCCTTATGAGTATGGACTGAGTCAGTTGGTGGCGACGGGGAAATAAAAATTCAACGGAGTTAATAGAATAACTTTGTAATTATGGGTGCAAAAATTAAGAACGTACATAAAAAAAATCATTTTGTAAATTTTTATCAATGTAGCTTTAAATCTGAAGTAATTTTCCACGGGATAGAAATAAACTTTAAATAAAGAAACAATACGTGCAAAGACTTGTATGATTGATCATAAATTATTGCTGTCTTTTTCAATTTTTTTATTGATCTTTCACAAAATAGAGTAAATTGTACGTTGGATACATTGTTTCTACGATCAAGGTTTTACCCACATAATATGATATAAGCAAACTGTTTGCCAAATTAATTATGTGTTTATTCCGATCTATGAAAGAAGACATCCAATAGGTAGTACAACTACCCAAATAAAAGCAATCCCCAAGCGTGAAAATTTATGAAAAGTAGCCGATGTTTGTTTATTCCAGGCCTAGAACTACATCTAAGTATTCAAAATTTCAGAGACATATTAATATGAAGTAGATATGACGTCATTTTTAAGACAATACAACAGAACTGATGCCGATTAATTATTTGTCGTTTAAAGGCGATGTATAAGTTTCACATAATATGTATAAGATACCTATTATAATATAAACTGTGTAGGTGTATCTATCTACATGCAAGTAGAGTTGAGTAGATACGGTATACAATAAAATAACTAACTAAGGTAGCATTGTTTAAAAATGACTAGCGTTATTTTTATGTTCGCGTTCCGCTAGGGAACACCAGGTGAGTACAGTATGGCCATCATCATTTCAAGTTTTTATGATTGGGATGGGATCCTGTGAGTACCTACTGAGATGTAGGCGAACTTTGACAAAGTGATTTTTTGGATTCTACCTACGTAATAAATTAAAATCCAACATTTAGTTTGATATCTCATAAGAAATCCTTACACACATACACTGAGAGTGCCAAGCAACCACAATAATATAAACTAGCTTCTGCCCGTCTCTTCACCCATATTTTTCCAGAAAAAAATAGCGTTTTTTAGGGTTCTAAACTCTAGATCTTCAAAATTCACTTTAGGGATAGGGGATAGTACACTGGGCCGACAAACCACTAAAACTCATCAACAGAGTTTGCCTCATGACAGTGACAGCTCGCTTGGCAATAAATAATGGCGTATGTATGCTTTGCAAATACGTTATAATATATGACCTTTGATGCTTTGGTACAACTTAGTACCTACTACTTAAACCTGCACTATAATAAATTGTAAATTCAGGACTGGAACTAAAAACAATGATTATTTAAAATTTCCTTCGAGAACACGGGCTCTATCTAACGTCCAATCTTCTTAACTTTGTCGGCCTTTCTTTATTCGGCAATCTGTAAGTATGTAATTTTCATAGACAATTTTAATTACATTTTCAATCGCTATTTACTTGATAAAGATATACCTAGTTACATGTTATGTACTTAACAACGAGTTCCTCATAAAAATAAGTTTTACCAATAACTTTTACTTAACAAAATAAGTTAATACCTCACGTAAGGACACTTACCACGCCAACCACTATGATAACTTGGAAATTCTAAAATCCAAGCTAATTGAACGCAAACAATGATGGGAAATTGACCAGCTGCTTTTATTCGTGAACTAATGAAGTTATAATCCCTAAAGACTATCCCCCTGTCAATATTGTGGTCGATGTCCGTTAATCCAATAATTGAGAGGGTGGCCGGGGTGTCCCGAAGTCTTGGTATAAATAGGTATTGGATTCCTTTCTCAGCATCAGTTGACAGTTGCCAACGATAGAGTTACCAGCAAGAAATATCTCCAGAAATCTAAGGTTTTTCAGTATTTTCATCGTACGTAGATCATGGTTTAAGATCGTTCTTTACATTACAATTCTAATTTATCTAATATCGGAATTACTTACTATTTGCTCATGCTTACAGAAGTATGCATATACATAACATATATTTTATCCCCTTATTTACTGGATGTTTTGACTATTACGATCAATATTATATTTAATTATCTAAAATATCAAGATATCTAAATTTATTGCTACTATATCTAAATTTTAACATGTTTCAGATGTCCACCACTGTAATGAGGCTTATCAGCGTCTTATGCGTCGCCAT
This sequence comes from Eupithecia centaureata, assembly GCA_944547425.1. NCBI lineage: Eukaryota > Metazoa > Arthropoda > Insecta > Lepidoptera > Geometridae > Eupithecia > Eupithecia centaureata. Next base: position 5,884,173 of record OX155706.1, read on the forward strand.
CGTCATTCTGTCCCTCGCCGGAGTCAGCGAGGCGAACTTTAAGAATGCTCCTATGAATGGCATCATGTTTGGGAAGCGAGGACCTTTGGGTATGTTTGTTTTCGCTATATTTAAATAGCCTACTGGAACTATAATTTTGGGATTGTTCTCAAATTCTTTAAAATTTGATGGATCTATAGCAGGCCAAGTTATTGGAATTAAAAAGTTAAGTAACTTTTATATCCAACGTCTTCGATTTGCCCAACATTTATTATTACCATCAAAGTACCTAGGTTATCTTAGTGCCTCTGTATTTATATTATTTACTATATTACTGATAGTCAAGTTAATATGTTACTACTAGTCAATGTAAACGCTTAGCATATGCTTATTGTCAACGCTTAGCACGCTATTGTGGTAGGCGTTGATATGGGAACCTAGGCTATTGTTTAGGTAGGTAGTACATTTTATAAAAGATTGTACTTCTTATCTAGGTAAAATTAAAATAAATAATGCTGGGCAATTCACACAGTGTCGTCTAGCCTCAAAATAAGAAGAGCTTGTGTTAAGGGTAATAAAGACCCATACCATTATGTGATGCATTTAATACTGTCTGTATTAAATGTTTGATATTCTATATGATAATATCTTTATAGAAATTAATTTATAATGATTGCGTTTCGTTGCAGATTATGACTCCCGAGTAAAGACCTTCTCCTCTCTTTGTGAAATTGCCAACGAAGCCTGCACAGCCTGGTTTCCACCTCAAGAAAGCAAGTGAAGCTGGAAAGAACTCAACTAAATCCTGGATACCATGTCGGCGACAAACTATACGATATCTGATGACGACTGATTGAAAATGTGTACTTAAGTGTGAATTTATAAAATGAACTTATTGCGCAAATAAAGCTTTTTGCTCTTAGAACATATTTTTATTTCTCAACTAAAATCTAAAACTTTCTTTATTTTCATTAAAAGTACCTAAAATTAAAATTTATACCTATACGATTACCCAAACTACGGGTAGGTGTCGAAATTAGGTCATAGTTTAATCTACGTGAAAAGGAACGTATTTGGCCTAGTTGTCAAATTATTTTATCATGGCAGCACAGCCCACACCACCGTGGGAATTTTTGAAGAGATAACTTTCGTTTTCTATTGTGAAGTTGTCACATTTTTTTAGCACATTTCTCACTCGATTCTTGTTAGAATTTACATCTATTTCCCTGTGAAACTCTGGATAATTTGTAGGAAGTTTAAGAAGTGACTTGTGTTTGTTATGATTATTGATAAATGATAACACAATACTGATAACACTGAAGTGAAATGTCAATAATCGAGTGACGTTTTTGCGCTGACGAAAAATTGCATTTTCGAAGTTCTACCTTCTTCAAAATAAAATGAATTTTAAAAATTCTGAACTCGTGGTGAAATAAATATAGTGATATTCATTGTGATAAAAAGCCGATCTTCAGAACACCATGACTACCAAGGAGTTATACACTAAGGTAAATTTATCCTGATCAGATCTGCCCTAAATTTTGTTCTAAAGAATCTTCCTAGGTTTGAATTTAGAATTATCCCAAGCAGGTATATTCATACCGCGAAAGAAATAGCCACTGGCTTGCATCTATTTTCCTCTACAATCCCTACAAATAATTTCCATAAAACTTGCTAACTACCTACTATTCTCACTATCTAACCCACCAAGCATGAAATCATATTTGTACAACACAGTATTCATTAAAATAAATCAACTAAGCGTTTACGATACGCATTGACGCTCATATTATCATCAATGTAGGATACTAAACTAATGTCAGACATTTGATTTGCATAATTTGATGAATTGTTTAATTTTAACTAGATATTTTCAATGAGGCAGAAAATCTATTCTGGCTGATGAAATACCTATGAATGTTTATCGAAAATGGACCCAAAGGATGATGTTAGTACATTTGTAGATGTTCCTTGATCATTGTAATACATTTAAAATTGCTTACCAACTGATGTATGCCTAATTTGATTTGATAACTTTAGAAGAAATATCTGGTAGTAATTGAGGGTAGTTGTCATCACTATCTTATAGCATATTATGTAATACATATCTTTTGTTTTTGGGGTAGTTGTCTAAGCATCTTATAGTATATAAGTAATACAGATCTTGTGTTTTTGGGGTCTAGATAACTCATGTATTTAAGACATTGTAGATACTACATAGATATTTTACTATACATAAAGACACCCTGAATAAATATTTCTAGATTGTACAAACCCGGGAATGGAACTAACTATTCTAGTACTGTCTACTAATCTACACTATGCATGCACTACTACCCCACAGAGGTCCTGTAGTTTATTAAAATATGATGTTTTTTACAAAAACATATAACCAACTTCAAATTTAGCACATTATTAAGTATAACTTAAAAAAACCTGTCAAATCTTGATAAAATTAAACGGAAACACAAGAGAAGCAAGCCTTCAAATAAAATATTAGTAAAATAAGTTGTAAGAATTCTATATATTTTTTTAAATGCAGTTGAATTGAGAATCTCCTTCCTTTTTGAAGTTGGGCGAAATGACTCAAAAATGGTACTAAACAAATACATACATAATATTTAAGTAGCATAGAGAAACAAGTTGTTTTGTATCTTGTAGAAAAAAAGACTCATTTTGAATTGTATCTGTGTGTTATTGTTTAAAACGTCAAAACTAATCTGTATGTTAGATTAGTTTTGGTAGAGTCAATATTAGTTTGTTTTCACAGTATTAAATAGTTAATTTCTTTAAGATAGCCGCGCTGCAGAGCGAGACCCTCTAGCACAGGTATAATATTACTTAAAAGAGGGTCCCATACCACTGAAATGTACTAGATTAAGTTAAAGAAATAAAATATTTTGTATTTGTATTTTTTTGTATCTGTATCTACCCACCACCAAATATTAGAGTTATTCTAGTACTGTTTACATTATTATCTGATGACATCATAATCTATTTATTATTCCGATTTTATCTACAATATTGTAATTTGGTTTTAAATTTGTATATCATGTTTTAGTAGGTATCATACAAAATTAAGGTGATTTGTAACTTTTGTAAGTACATATTGCCATGGACTATCATTATATTGCCAACCGGTCTACGAAACAAGTTTAATAATAATAATGCTGGATAATTCACACATCATCTAGCCCCAAGCTAAGCAGAGCTTGTGTTATGGGTACTAAATGAATGATATACTTAATACATAGATACATAAATTATAATATACGTAGAAAATACTTAGAACACCCTGATCAAATATCTGCAGATCAAACAAACATATGTTCTGAGACGGGAATCGAACCCGTTAACTCCTGTGTCGCTGGTGGATTCGCCCATTCGCCACAGAGGTTGTAAGAAGAGTTTTTTATACAATAATACATAGTACTCTTAAGTTTCTAACTGATTGGTAATAATTATATTGTTATTAAAGCTATTTTGGGGATGTTTTATTAGTATTTTATTTTATATTTAGGTATTTATTTGTCAAACATACAGTAACAAAAATATACTTAAATAATACATAAACCAGCTAAGTTACACTTCTCTCTATTAAAATATCACTACATAGTATTAAACAAAGTCGCTTTCTCTGTCCCTGTGTTTCTATGTCCCTATGTATGCTTCTTCTTAATCTTGAAACCAGGGTTGATAAATGTCATGATTACCTATTATAAAAAAATCCAAAAAATCGGATTTATTTAACTTTAATCAGACTTTTTAGATTTTTTTTAATTACCTGATCGTTTTCAGTATGAAAGTCAGTTATTTATTTAATAAAACAACATATTTTATGATGTCTTTGAAATCATTCTTTTATTTAAAAAATGAAGTAGCATAATATTTATTTGCCTATTTAACAATTATTGAATTAAAGTTATAAAAAATGACATTTACGAATATCAACAATAATTATATTCTTCTAAAGGTACTTAAAAACACTTCCAATTTGTAATATCTAACAAAAACTGATAATTAAAATAAGAAAGACAACACAGGTTTTACCGCAGTCACAGGCACTTATTTGTCTGAATTTAGTTCTTTCAAAGGAAGGAAGACTAATTTGGAACCCCCATAACCTTATAATGGGATAGGCATATTAAATTAGCGATGTATATTTATGTGTGCGCCGTAGTTTATGTCAAGGGAAGTCCCTAGACACTTTTTGGCTGATTTGTTGTGGTAAAAAATAACGGATATAATAAAGTGATTTTGAAAAAAAATCACATGATTATAATAATCTAATTATTTAAGTAAATCATATCATCCCTGCTTGAAACTACGCAACGGATTTTGATGCAGTTTTTTTTAATGGATAGAGTGATTGATTGGATAGAGTGACAAGAGAAAGGTTTATACATACATATAATAAAACTGTGCGAAGCCGGGGCGGGTCGGTATAAGCTGAAAATAATATAATCAAATCTCTTTTGCTTATAATGAAGTAGGTACTTAGATAGCCTTTTCATTGATTTTCATTGGTTTCATGTATTCGGGAATCTAATTTAAAGACTGTTTTTAATTTTGAATTTTGAATTTTGAATTTTGAATTTTGAATTTTGAATTTTTTAAATTTTCCCAAATTGTAAAGGAATATACATTTAATATGTATATATTCAAATTATGTAAATGGTTTCACAATGGATCAACCTACCTAGTATTTGTGTTTTATAGGCATTCTCAATGTTAGGGTTAAAAATTGTGTGGGCTTAGTAGGTAATAAAAATGTCCAGTAATATTTACTTTTAATAAAAATCATCATTAATTAAGATGATATAAATTAGCAAAAAAATGTTAATACAAATAAAATACATTATCTTGCTAATATTATGAAAATTTGTACGGATGGATAGATGGATTGATGTTTGTTACTCTTTCATGCAAAAACAACTGAATGGATCTGGATGAAATTTAGCACATAGATTGATTATAGTCTGGAATAACATATAGGCTATATTTATACCCGGAATTCCCACGGGAACGGGAATTACGCGGGTGAAACCGCGGGGCGCTGCTAGTACTTTACAAATGCGAATGTTTGAATGTTTAGATGACTTGACATCGACTTGACTTTGATGATGGCAATTAAATATAAAGATAGATGTTACATTAATTAAAATCACTACATAGTATAAAACAAAGTCGCTTTTTCTGTCCCTATGTCTCTATATCCTTATGTCCCTTTGAATGCTTAAATCTTTAAAACTACGCAACAGATTTCGATGCGGTTTTTTAATAGATAGAGTGATTCAAGAGGAAGGTTTAGGAATAACTAAACGCCTAATTACAGCAAGGATTTACAATTATAACTAACTCCTATAAATCTTAGACATGACCAGAAGGCACAGTGCCCAGAATTGTAGTAATTGATGTATATTTAGGTACTAGCGACCCGCCCCGGCTTCGCACGGCTTTATTATACCACATATAAACCTTCCTCTTGAATCTCTCTATCTATTAAAAAAATTCGCATCAAAATCCGTTGCGTAGTTTTAAAGATTTAAGTATTCAAAGGGACATAGGGATATAGGGGACATAGAATCAGAAAAAGCGACTTTGTTTTATACTATGTAGTGATACATCTTCTTCACGCCAAAACTACTGAACGGTTCGGGCTGAAATTTTGCATATAATATAGACTCAGACATGAAATAAAGCATATTTTATCCCATGAATCAGTTGCCATGGCATAGAAATAACAAAAGAACGGTTCCGTGTAAAAGACGCGTGCGAAGCCGCGTACAAAAACGGGTTTCTAATGGAATTCCGTCGGTGAGACTCATGGAGGTTATAAGTAATTCAAAAGACATCTGAAGGTTCGAATATCGGAAACATTAAGATAATCAAATTAAATTTAGGTACCTACTATTAAGAGGGCTGTTGTAAGTCTGGTTTTGCAGCCATTTGTGAGAATAGGAAAGGAATACGATTTCGCGTTTATAGGTATGGGATAAAGCATACATCTTAGAATAGGTCTGAAAGCAAAAGTTCCAATTCAAATGAAATCAAATAATTTATTACCATACGTTATTTAAAATGCAAGTATGCAGCGCATCAGCATTGTCATACAGCAGCCAGTGTCTTGGGGACACACAGACTGTTATTGACATGGATTAATTGAGCTACCTCAAGACTGTTTGTAACCGTCTGCAGTTAGCTCAATTGTAAAAACTCTACTAATATAGTTTTTTTTTTTTCTATTCCTTGTTTGTAATTTTCTTCACTACATAGTATAAAACAAAGTCTCTTTTTCTGTCCCTATGTCCCTTTGTCCCTTTGAACGCTTAAATCTTTAAACTACGCAACGGATTTAGATGCGTTTTTTTTAAATAGATAGAGTGATTCAAGGGGAAGGTTTATAGGTATAATAAAACCGTGGGAAGCCGGGGCGGGTCGCTAGTTGTTAATAAAGTGTAGTTTGATTACGAATCGGCTATAGTGCCCTCTTAATTCACGACACAAGGCCCTTGTTTTAAAATTTTAATATCAGCTCCGATACCGGTTTTAAAATATTTGTAACGTGAAGTAGGTTTAAGAATTGATATAAATGTTACGTAAATAAGTTGTCAAACGAGTATGGATCTAAATTCGCGGTCTCTTTACGAAAATATTATGAAATTCTGTCGTGAATAGGCGTTGTTTTTATTAGAATAAAAGATTATGTTATTTTGTAACACTTAGGTATTTTTTTTATTATAAAGGTACCTAGTTCTCATTAACTAGGGGCATATTTTTATGTGGTCGTTTAAGTGATTTAGTTACATAGTAAATTATAATTTGAGAATAAAAAGAAATTAAAACTAGTATTAAAATTTTATTTCACTATTATAGACGTTTGAACTAACTGCAAACCGTAGGTAACATTCGGTACTTAATTTTGCATCATGCTACGACGACGTATTCTTAAACTTAGTTACGCATAAAAATATTACCTACTAATGAAATATATTTTTTTTATTTTAAAACTCTAACATAAGAATTTATCTTATATTACTCACGTATATTATAAAGTATCACACCTTTAAAATATTTTATCTAGACTATTGTAGTTTAGTAAAAAACTATCGACCCGCCCCGGCTTCGCACGGTTTTATTATACATATAAACCTTCCTCTTGAATCACTCTATCTATTAAAAAAAACAGCATCAAAATCCGTTGCGTAGTTTTAAAGATTTAAGCATTCAAAGGGACATAAGGATATAGGGACATAGGGACACAAAAAGCGACTTTGTTTTATACTATGTAGTGATATACATATATTTTTCACCACTCTTTTAAGTGGTACTTAGTTTTGCAGTATACAAATAATTTTATTTCTTTAACTTAATCTAATAAATTTCTAATCTCTTTTATACCTGTGCTAGTCTGTGTGTAGTACCCATACTGTCCATAACACAAGTCCTGCTACCTTGGCGCTGGATAAAGCTGTGTGAATTATCCAACTATAAGAGATAAAGTTCATTTTCCCTTGCAGGGCGCCCGAATATGGGTGGACCATTCAGCAGCATTTACTATCATAACTATAAGAGATAATAGTACATTGTTACCCAAGGGTTAAAAGTAACTTATTCAGCCGCGAGAATAACGAGGGCGCCAATAGTTCGAGGGACTAAATAAGTTACTTTCACCTGAGGTAAACACTGTGCTTTTCATTACGAATACAAGGAAATATAAATAAAAATATGAGAAAACAAATTAATCAAATTAACGCTAATTTTTTTTTAATCTAGGATAGGCAAAAGCCATAAAACCTATGACTTGTTTTTCGTATTTTTTGAATTCAGTGAATTGACGCTAAGGCGAATTTTTTTTAGCTTCAGCTTTTATTCTGCCATTATCATGGTACAATAGTAACGTTATAGCTGTCAGTTGAAAACGATTCTCCCTAGGGCTGAAAAGTATCACTTTCAACCCGCTCTTCAGGCAACTTCAGACCTATTTTCCGAGTATGAGTAATGAAAAGTTAACTTTCCCTTGCAGGGCGCACGAATATGGGTGGACCATCCAGAGAAGGTGTGGGAAAGCGCCACCGTCACATCAGACTACCGCTCCGGAGTCCTAATCGTGAAGGTGGACCAGAGCGGGGAGATCCGCCAGATAAAGGTATCACACACAGGTTTACTATCCAGAGGGGGTCAGGCTGTGCTGGTCAGCCAACTGAGACTGATCTACTGTGCTGCGAGTAGTTTTAAGGATATAGAGAGCCTCTTAAAAACCCCACCTATACTTACAGTTAATAAATTTGATTAACTTCCGCTGCTCACATTTTTTTCATACGATACAATAAAATTATCCAGACAAAGGACTGAGTCGATTCGTATTAAACAAAAGTTTACCAACTTGATTCATTTTAAGGCGCTACTCACGTTTCAGCAGCAAAAATGTTAATGCCAAAATAATTTTCTCCAAAAAGTAGCTGATGTTTCAAAAGAAACTGCACCTGTATCTCCTCTGGTTATGGGTGTTCCGTACTGTTCCAGTTAAAAAAAATGCTGTTCACCCTGTTGTGGGCACTATACCATTCTAGGGTTACTATCTAGGGCTCATGACTAAGGTGCTCATAGATCCTCGGGGAGGCCTTTGTCCAGCAATGGACTTATTTACGTTGATCCAACTATTTATTTTTAACTAAGAGAACTCCGGACCGTAATATTAACTAAAATTATTACTTATGATTTCTCTTTCTGAAATTTGACAGATAAAAGATGAGAAACAGATGCCCCCGCTCCGCAATCCCTCGCTGCTCATCGGACAGAACGATCTGACGTCTCTTTCTTACCTCCACGAGCCAGCTGTGCTACATAATCTTAAAGTCAGGTAAGAAATCTAATCCAATCAGCCTTTTGAATCCCACTGCTGGACTAAGCCGTCCTTGAAAAGAAATGGATCCCTCTCTCTGCAATCTCGCTGATCAGACAAAACGATCTGACGTCTCTTTCTTACCTCCACGAGCCAGCAGTGCTACATAATCTTAAAGTCAGGTAAGAAATCTAATCCAATCAGCCTTTTGAATCCCACTGCTGGACTAAGCCGTCCTTGAAAATAAATAGATCCGTCTCTCCGCAATCCCTCGCTGATCAGACAAAACGATCTGACGTCTCTTTCTTACCTACACGAGCCAGCAGTGCTACATAATCTTAAAGTCAGGTAAGAAATCTAATCCAATCAGCCTTTTGAATCCCACTGCTGGACTAAGCCGTCCTTGAAAAGCAATGGATCCCTCTCTCTGCAATCCCTCGCTGATCAGACAAAACGATCTGACGTCTCTTTCTTACCTCCACGAGCCAGCAGTACTGCATAGGTAATATTAAAGCATCATTTATTTATTTAAATGTAAACTCATGCAAAACCGGCTGATATTCTTAATAGAATACATAGCATGGATAGATATCTTTTATATATCTAAAACACACAGAACCCAAAAGGCTGATCATGATAATGATGATGAGTAAGTTAGTAAAATACAATAGTGCCCACCCATACTTGTGTTGACAATATCCCATAAATGGAAAGCAAAGGTCACCATTAAATCTCTTTCAAAGTATTTCCATTGATCTGAATTCTAATTTAACTCACAGTCATTATAATCAAGGTTACGTAAGTAGCTCGTTGATCTGTTGTTGATGATCAATTTAATCAATCAATATGGTTACGTATATCAGTTATCTGGTACTAATAATGATAGACTGGCGATGATTGATGAATCCATCTGCGCGTTGGAGATTGGGAGTTCGATTCCCGCCTTAGAACAAATGTTTGGGCGTTATACAAATCTTTTTTGTGAGTTTTTGGGTGTTTTCCATGTAAAAAAATCTTTTTTTGTAGTATTACTAGCGACCCGCCTCGGCTTCGCACGGTTTTATTATACGTATAAACTTTCCTCTTGAATCACTATCTATTAAAAAAACTGCATCAAAATCCGTTGCGTAGTTTTAAAGATTTAAGCATACATAGGGACATAGGGACAGAGAAAGCGACTTTGTTTTATACTATGTAGTGATTGTGATTTAATACTATAAATAAACGATGGATAAATTGATCAAGCGTATGGTTTTAGTTAATTTTATCTACCGGAAATTACTCATGACATCATTTGGCGTGTTTTAAAAGCTATATACTTACTTAATGTGAATTTAAATTCTTTAAAACCAAAATTAGGACATCGTCAATGGAGTTGGAAGCCAAAAATACGCATTATTAAGGACTAGCGACCCGCCCCGGCTTCGCACGGTTTTATTATAGTATAAACCTTCCTCTTGAATCACTCTATCTATTAAAAAACACCGCATCAAAATCCGTTGCGTAGATTTAAAGATTTATGCAGTCAAAGGGAAATAGGGACAGAAAAAGCGACTTTGTTTTATACTATACTAGCGACCCGCCCCGGCTTCGCACGGTTTTATTATACGTATAAACCTCTTGAATCACTCTATCTATTAAAAAAAAACCGCATCAAAATCCGTTGAGTAGTTTTAAAGATTTAAGCATTCAAAGGGACATAATGATATAGGGACATAGGGACACAAAAAGCGACTTTGTTTTATACTATGTAGTGATACTGTGATACTATGTAGTGATCACTCAAATCTACAGATCTTGATCTAATTTATATAGGATGTACATAAGAATCACCAGCTTTCAAATATAAAGAATCATCAAAATCCAATTCAGTTCATTCATTCCAATTTTTTTTCGTGTAAAATGATAAATTGTAATATAACTAGCAGCGACCCGCGGTTTCACCCTCGTAATTCCCATTCCCGTTGAAATTCCGGGATAAAATATAGCCTATGTGTCATTCCAGACTATAATCGATCTCTGTGCCAAATTCCATCGAGATCCGTTCAGTAGTTTTTGCGTGAAAGAGTTACAAACATCCATCCATTCATCCATGCTTACAAACTATCGCGTTTATTTTGTTATTTAGGAAGATAACATAAAAATTCTTCTAAATATTTGTAAATATCACTTCTTAACAAAACCACTCTATGAGGTCACAGTACAGCTATGGAGAAATACACTAAACACTTGATCAAACAAAAAAAAACAGATTTGCATAACAACTTTAAATTGACCTTTATACCCGTTAGAATAAAGCTGTTGTTGGCATAAAAACTTAATTGAATTCGTCTGTGTTTGATTTCATTTTCAAATATGGCAGAGAAATTAACATGGCCTTCGTGATGCGATTTTGTTTTACTATTATTTTATTTCATCAATGTACAGGTGTTTGTTTGGATGTGTGTTTGGATGGATGTTGATTAATTACTCTGGATAAAAACCATTGAGCGGATGTTGACCTACGCATTTGCTCCCCTTGGAGTCGAGACCCTAGGTCCGTGGGGTACCGAGGCTCTCCGGGTTTTTTAAAAAATATCTGAGCGTTTGGTCGATGCGACGCGTGACCTGAGAGCTGGTGAGTATCTGGCTCAGCGCATCAGCATTGTCATACAGCAGGGGATGGTAATGCAGCCAGTGTCTTGGGGACGCACAGACTGGTATTGACATGGATCAATTGAGCTACCTTTAGACTGTTTGCAACCGTCTGCAGTTCGCTCAATGGTTTCAATTGTAAATACTAGTTGTAAATTTTCTATTCGATGTTGATTAAATTTGGCATACCTAGATATTTTATTTGAATTCAAAATAGGAGGAAGTTAATGCGACTTCTTGTTCTTTTATTTGTATGATTAGTATGATTACAACGTAACTACAGACAATCGATGGGGCGCGGCGCGGGCGTTAAGTATGGATGGATGGATGTTTGTTACTCTTTCAAGCAAAAACTACTGAACGGATATGGATGAAATTTGGCACAGAGATAGTTCTTAGTCTGGAATAACACATAGGCTATTTCCCCGGAATTTCCACGGGAACGGGAATTACGCGGGTGAAACCGCGATTCGTTGCTAGTGTAAGACGTATATCATCAGTATATCGTATATCAAATCACTAATAAGTAATATTGTGCTGAAAGATCCCCTAAAATAAATAAATAAAATAAAATATCAGTCATCTAGTACCTATAACACAAGCTCTGCTTAGCTTGGGGCTAGGTGATGCTGTGTGGATTTACTTATTATTACTTACGAGTATTTTCAATTGTATTTCTTCTTTGTTCATCAAACTAAGCTATTATTAATTCTAAACCAAAAAATGTTAATCCAGTGTCTGCGGTATTAGGTTAGGTTAGGTTAGGTTTCACACTTTTGCTCATAACTTGTGAAAATAATATGATTTGTATTTTTATATTGTTTCAGGTTTTGCGATCGTAACGCCATCTATACTTATTGTGGCATCGTCCTTGTTGCTATAAATCCGTACAGCGACCTGCCTATCTACGGTGAGATATTTTATTACTAGATGCGCCCCGCGGCTTCGACCGATAACCAGATTTTTTTTCACACAAATTTCGGATTTTTTTTGCACACCCCCTAGGGTGATCATGAAAAAATACGTGTTCAATTATTCAATCCATGGTTTATTTATACCGAGTTTTGAGTGAATTAAACCAAGGAATAATAATTTTACATATAAACTTTAGCACCATATTTAACCCCCTCAGAGGTTAAAATTTCTTAATTATTATAAATTTTATAAATTATTTATTTATTGTCCAGGAGATGAAACCATCATGGCATACCGCGGTCAGGCGATGGGAGATCTGGACCCTCACATCTTCGCGGTTTCAGAAGAAGCTTTCACCAAAATGGAGAGGGAGAAAAGAGATCAGAGTATCATAGGTAAGAGTTTTATTGATACGGTTACGATTGAGTGAAATCGACAAAATACAATAAGCGCCCTGTCTTGAGCTTGCCGCATCCAGCATCTGCCAGCAGTCTTTCGCAGATCGTCATCCCATCTAACAATAACGTATTAATGTACAATAATATATTTAGAATGATGTTGGGACTGCCTCGATTTTGCAGTGCTTCAGGGATGTTTGCAGAATATGAGACGGATGGCTTTGCTGCCGTCCTTCGTAAAATGACCGCATCCCTGATGCGCAGAGTACGTGACAGTCCCAACATCATTCTAACGCAGACAGTCGTCAAATACTTGTTTGTCCATATCCTTAAGAAGTCAATAAGCTTAATTTTGTCTATTTCTTAAAGCTTTGTCACGCAATGTGGTAGAGGCAACTATTTTGACCGGACCTTCTCAGGTCGAAACTGTGTTCATACCACGAATTCCATTGATTTCCTAAATATTCCTAATGATCTTCCCTTTGAATTCAAGAGACTACAGTTTCCTTTGAAAGTCTGCTTCGGCATGACAATTAGGGATATATGAAGGGTTAGGGACGGGACAAGAATAGAGCGTATTGATGATAAAGTACTATCATCAATACGCTCTATTCTAATAGGTAAGTAAGTATAAGTCTGTCGTAGGTATGAAACATTTTCACATTACATTATTTTTATCATCATTAATTTTTTACCATTTCTGTCTGAAATCGAGTGACCGTCCTCCGAAATCTGCCGCCCCTAGGACGCTGCCGCCCCTAGGCTACGGCCTATTTATAAATCCAGGACTGAGGTTACTGCGAGTTAGTTTTTATTGGCAGATATATCGATCTACCCTCATTTTTCGTCTTTTGCTACGAACGTTACCACTACCACCGGTTTCATTGTCTAAACCAACTCTATCACAACAGGGGTGTATACTAGTAAAAAAGTAAAAAACCAGCTCATGCTGAGACAGGGACCGTTTTGTGACTCAAGCAAACTGTTATATTTTATATTGTATTCTTTTGTTATCTTTATTTTATGTGTTTGAGTATCAAATAAAGTTTTTCTATTCTATTCTAAATTAATATTTGTATAAGTATCTAATGTTTTGAATTTTTTTTACAGTCAGCGGAGAATCAGGTGCCGGTAAAACAGTCTCAGCTAAATACGCGATGCGATACTTCGCAGCCGTGAGCGGCAGTGCCACGGAAACTCAGGTGGAGAGGAAAGTACTAGCTTCGAGTCCTATCATGGAGGTTAGTAATAAAAAGATTAAAAACATATTTAGCAGCAATCCTACTAATATTATAAACGCGAAAGTTTGTAAGTATGGATGGATTTGTATTGGTTGGTGTACTCTTATGTCCGAATTTAGACTCTGTTCGGACCATTATGCGTGAGTTTTGCTAGCATAGCCAGCCTAACTCCGTCCAGAAGCGTAGAATTGGATGGATGGATGTTTGTTACTCTTTCACGCAAAAACTAATCAACGGATATGGATGAAATTTGGCACAGAGATAGATTATATTCTGGATTAACACAAAGGCTATATTTTATCCCGGAATTCCCACGGGAACGGGGAAACCGCGAGTGAAACCGCGAGGCGCTGCTACTACAAAATACATACAGAAAGCTTAACCAAAGCCATATGGGTAGATATCTATTTTAAATCTAGGTAAGTTCCTAAATTAAAAACAAGAACAAATTACATTGGGTCTCTAGGTGTTTAGGTACTATAGATACTAAAATGTTGAATGAAATACTAAAATGGAATAGTTAAACCTGTGTTTTTATTTTTATGTTATGTATTTCACTTTATTTATTTATATCTATTTGGGAAACATACTTTTGTCTGAATGAAGATATTTTTTCCTAATACGTACGTGTTTCAATATTTACATCAAGGTTTATTAATAGATTGTTTTAAGTGAATGCGCGAACCAGGGTTTTTTATGCATACCTATTTCAGGTGTGGATTATCCAGCGTTTATTTATTACTAAGTATCTATATTTTTTCATTTAATTAGACATCAAATGAATATGCACAGGTCTTTATTACCTGCTTTATTCTAAACCAAGCTGCAAATTTTCCCAAAATTTCCTATTTATTAAAAAAAAACCCCAATTTATTAAAATAAATAAATAAATTAAATGTATTCACAGGCAATCGGAAACGCAAAAACAACAAGAAACGACAACTCATCTCGCTTCGGGAAATTCATCGAGATCCATTTCGATAGTCAACATCGAATATGCGGCGCGTCGATGCGAACTTACCTACTCGAGAAGTCAAGAGTTGTGTACCAGAGTGGAGGCGAGAGGAACTATCATATGTTCTACCAGCTGTGTTCTGCTGCGACGCATATGCCGGAGTTGAGGCTGGGTAAGATAAGAAATAATATCTTTTAATTTCAAACAGGATGAAAAAAAACTACTTCCGAAAACGAAGGGTTTTCCTTTCGTCGCTCTTTCGCTTAGCACCCCTCAACTAGGAAATGTATTTTTTTTATTATAAGATATAATTTATAACGATTTAATCGAGTTGTTATTTTAATCTAAAACAATATCTTCCGTTACTAAACCAATATCTGCCGTTACTATATCAATACCTTCCGTTACTAAACCGGCATCTTCCGTTACTAAACCAATATCCTCCGTTACTATATCAATATCTTCCGTTACTAAAGCCACCTTCCGTTACAGATCATCAAGACTCGTTCCATTATCTGAACCAAGGTGGCAGCCCGACGATAGACGGGGTTGATGATCTAAAGGCCTTCAACGAGACTAGGGCAGCTCTGACCACACTCGGTAAGAACCGTTTATTCTATTACTAGCGACCCGCCCCGGCTTCGCACGGTTTTATTATACGTATAAACCTTCATCTTGAATCACTCTATCTATTAAAAAAAACCGCATCAAAATCCGTTGCGTAGTTTTAAAGATTTAAGCATTCAAAGGGACATATGGATATAGGGACATAGGGACAGAAAAAGCGACTTTGTTTTATACTATGTAGTGATATCCTACTAATATTATAAACGCGAAAGTTTGTTAGTATGGATGGATGGATGGGTGGATGGATGGATAGAGGCGCTGCTAGTAGGTACCTACATAATTATCAAAATAATGTAAGAAATAAGGTGTTAATTGATTTTCTTTTCGCTTCATGACCATTAGTGGAAGAAGTGAAAAATAAACCACTAACACATGTTTGTTTTAAAGTAAATAAATACTATTGCCGGTGTGGAACTGAGCGATATCTGACCAAGCATTAACGTCATTGATGTTATCATTTATGGATTTATAGCGACCTCTAGCATGACGTGAGCTGAACTACAAATGACAAAAACAGAGTGCAAAAAGTAGATCACGTGACCAATAGTCCTAGATCGCGCAAACGCTGGTTTCAACCTCTGGCCTATAAAAAACTATCAGACATCAACTGTCGGTCGTAATTCCCCGGGTATGTGGGCCAGTTGGGCCGACCCGGTCCAGCAAAGATCTTCCCCTGTCATCCTTTGGGGGAATACCACCCTTTATCCCCCAAAGATTCGTTTTATGGATAGGATGGAGTCTAAGTAATATTCCCAAGAATGAGAATGATAGCCGTGCCGTGGGTAGACCGAAAAAGAAATAAAGGGTGTCCAGTAATATTTTTTCAATTTAAAATTGCAATTACTGCAAAACTAGCGGGTTGAAGTGAGCGAGAATGGTAGCATTCGAAGTGCTTTATTTGCGGAATTGTTACTTGCTATGTCATTAGGGGAGGTTTATGTCCAGCAGTGGACTAATATAGGTTGATGATGATGATGTCACTAACGCCCGAATACTTAAACGCATCTCACGAGTAAGCACAACTCAAGTCGCAATTTTTTTACAGTTTTCAATGAACATCTGTCAAAAATTGGTCACTTGAGATGAGCATATATATATTTGAGATGTATTTGAGAATTCGGGTGTATGTCAGTCACTGTCCAGCAGTGGACTAATATAGGTTGATGATGATGAGTCACTCTGCTCGCCACAATCATTCTGAAATATTATATTTTCTGTTCACAGGCGTAACAGAATCTGAACAACAAAATATGTTTGCGATATTAGCCTCCATTCTCCATCTTGGAAATATAGATTTGACAGCTGACAGCAACGAAGCGGCCGACGACGGAGAAAACGCTTATATCAATGTAAGAAACAACTCTATAGGCGAAAGTATCGTGTATAAATACACTAAAGAACCGCCTCTATAGGTGAGATCGGATATAATTGCACTATAGGTTTAAGACTATACTATTGGACCTTGAGAATGACTTTACATAGTATAAACTAGCTTCGAACGTTAGAAATCAATTAAGTTTTATAATATTCATTAATTTAAATTTAAAAAACATTTGACTGTGCCATATTTCAGCTTGTGTTTAAATAATAATAATAAAAGCATTTACTTTCGAAAAAGACATAGTTAAATTACATTCTCTCTCTGTTTAGCTTGGGGCTAGATGATGATTTGTGGATTGTCCAGCATTATTTATTTATTCTATTGTAATATATCTACATAAAAAAAGAATTGCATCGATGACGGTGCGCTGGCGATATCGGGTGGCAGTCGTTTTTTTGTTTTAAATTTATTTACCACTTAAACATAAAATTCATTTATTTATTGAAATATATGAAATATGAATACATTTTGTGTTATCAGCCCAACGACAAACATTTGGCCGCCGTTTGCGAATTGCTCGGCGTAGCATCGGCAGAGTTACGGCGGTGGCTCACACATCGACGAATACAGGTAACATTCTACATTCCGAATTTATCATCACTGACACTTTAAAAAAATACGCTTTTGACTACAGAAAATACAAAAATATTATAAAACCATTCTACAGAAAAAAATATTTTTTTCTTTATTTATTTTCATACCCATTGTCGTCACTATAGAAAATACATAAACATTATAAAACTACTATTCTACAGTAAAATATATATCAAAACGGTGGATCAACGGCCGTAAAGCTAAGCTCAAGCAGCCGGTGACTAGGGTTGCAGACAGAGGAACTTCCTGATGATACGCGCCGAGTCCAGGAGAACCGCTTTTTGGATCTGGCTTGAAAGTTTTTTAAACTTACGCGATCAGAATATATTATCATAAATATCTACGGGTGTTTATCGCGCGTTTTTATCCCGTGACCACGAGAGAGGGTAAACCTGTTGAAACATTGGTAAAAATAGAGAAACAAACGCGATAAATACCCGTAGATATCTGTAATATTGGGTCACCTTTCCTCTATCAATAAGTCCTGTAAAAATGTGTTATTACCTTCTTTGTTACTAGATTCGTTCTACCTATTTTATAAATATATAGGTACAGGGTGTCCCGAAACTCAACGTCAAGCCAAAAACAGAGGACAGGTGGGTTCACAACGAACCAGAAAATCCATAAAATCAGGGATCTATCTTCAATGGTTTCCGAGTTATAGCCTTTTACTGAAAATCATTAATTTTCTGTCCGGTGCCAAACTTTATGATGCTGTGACTACAGAATATTTTGTGTTCTTATTTTTCTTTTACAAAGTCAAATAGCACAATTATTTATGAAATTGCATAATTGAAAAACAATGTACTATATATTTTGTTAAAAAGAAAATAGTGAAGTTCGGTTATTGCATCGATGATTTTCAATCGATTAACTTTAGACGCTTGACTTTTTGGTTTGTCTGGGTCGTCGTGAACCCACCTGTCCTCTGTTTACGGCTTGACGTTGAGTTTCGGGACACACTGTACAAGTTATAGGCCTTCCATAAAAAAAAAAAAACTACCCTCTTTTCCAGTCCGCCCACGAAGTAATAGTATCCAGAGTATCGACTTCACGCGCGACTTTCGCGCGCGACGCGCTCGCTAAGCGTCTGTACGGCGAGCTGTTCGCGTGGCTCGTGGCGGCCGTCAACCGTGCTCTAGACACCAGCAGACATAGGAAGCATTTTATTGGTGAGCATTGGCAATATAGGTTCTAATAAAGACACTGTTATATAAGATTTAGGGTTGACATTTCTCTGGCCACTTTCGCGCGCGACGCGCTCGCTAAGCGTCTGTACGGCGAGCTGTTCGCGTGGCTCGTGGCGGCCGTCAACCGTGCTCTAGACACCAGCAGACATAGGAAGCATTTTATTGGTGAGCATTGGCAATATAGGTTCTAATAAAGACACTGTTATTTAAGATTTAGGGTTGACATTTCTCTGTCCACTTTCGCCCGCGACGCGCTCGCTAAGCGTCTGTAAGGTCTGTTCGCGTGGCTCGTGGTTTGACGACCGATGTGGCGCGGTGGGCGAAGGTCCGCCTGCGACGCAGGAGGTTGTGGGTTCGATTCCCGCCTCGGAACAAAATTTTTGTACGATCTGCAGAAATTTGTTCCGTTGGTCTGGGTGTTTTCTATGTATGTAAAGGCAGAATACCTATTCTACCTATTGTAATGATGTTTTGTTTAGAGTATGAAATATCAATGTCAGGAGACGTCTGACATGGCCGCTCTCACTTGTCCACGGATCTACGTTGTAAAGTAAAATTAGAAGCTAAGGAAAATAAGCTTTGTGCTGTACAGAATATAATAATTTAAGGTGTTTAATAAAGGAACATAATTGTCGTTTCTTTGTTTTACAGGTAAGATTTTTAATAAGTTTGTGTTAATTTGTTTAGTTTCTTGTATCACCTCTCAATAAAAACCTTTGTTTTACAGAGCAACACATTGTTTTTATAAAACACCTAAATAAGAAATATCTAATATACAGGGTGTTAGTGTGAACACCGTTGTCCTTGAAACCAGAGGTTCAGCATCATGAGTAGAATCCAAAACCGATGAGAAAAGCATAACACCTATTTTAGTTTTGCAAGATTTTGATATTTCATGTCTTCGCTATCGTACACGATGCCATAGTCACTCTACATACTTTAAGTACCTACCTACGTAAGTACTTATACCCGCGCCTTACTTGGATTGTAACTTCATTACTTGTGCCCTTCAAAAGACGGGATATTCGCACAGAAGGTGATCCGACACTGAGGTGCACATGCGGTCATGTGTCGCCTGGTCGAAGTACTTGTGTCACGTGTTTGTGAGCAAACATTAAGTGTTTATAAAAATTTTCTTTAAAAAATGAGTAAAAAATAGAATCATTTTTTTTCATCCGTTTTGGATTCTACTCATGATGCTGAACCTCTGGTTTCAAGGACAACGGTGTTCACACTAACACCCTGTATGTATAATAAAAAAAGATATCTATCTATGTAAATAATGTATTAAATATATCAGTTATCTAGTACCCATAACACAAGCTTTGAGTAGCTTACTTTGGGGCTAGATCGTGCTGTGTGGATTGTTCAGCATTATATATTTATGTATTTATTTATTAAAGTTTTGTACCCTACGAACCTAGGGTCTCGACTCCAAGGGGAGCAAATGCTTAGGTTCTGTCGAGACCTGCATATTTGGGCCTCTTGAGATCCTCGGCCAAATCTGCCGCCGCACCAGCCCTAGTGGATGTCCTTGAAAGATGGGAAGGTGCAAGTGTGTCGACGCATGTAGCGTCCCACACAATGGGCCTCCCCAACTCCCATGGGACTAGTGTCATACCGTCGGGCCTCTTGCCATCGTCACGGAACAGACCATTCGGTTCGAGAATAGCTGGTACGTTAGCGCTGACAAAGGCCCGTCGAATGATGTCATTAAAACTCTCCATACACTGAAGCCGGAGGCGAAGGCATGGGGGTTTTACCGCGCCGCCACCGCCTGCGGTGTGTGTAGGCTTTCATAGGATTCATAGGACAGTTCCGTGCGCGTTCCCGCACCGGTCGGTCACACTCGCGAACACCGCACAGCACGATACGCTAAAAACCGATTTAAAATGTCGAAATCGACACTTAAGTCGCTTGAAAATTTACTTATACAGTTTATCACACCGATCGATCAAAAGTTCGCGACCGTGATGAAGGAATTGAAGAAACTAGAAGACAAAATTGATAAAATCGAGACCAGAAAGCATCTATCATCCAACATTGAGGGTAGCAGTCGCAGTTCCCCGGCCACATCGTTCGCAAAGCCGACGACATCGAGCGCGCACACAGCTGATCGTGAGCAGCGTACCCTGCAGAAGCGGCCCACACACACACCGACAGCTCCTGCCATAGTCGCCAAACAGGACCGCGCCCCGCACCCGCCGCCGCAGCCCGCGCCCGCGCCGAGCGACGTTACACTCGTCCCAGCAGCGTCACCCGTCAGTCAGCGGGCGGCCGCGCCCGTGGTCACTCCACAGCGCCGGCCCCCGCCGGCTAGACCGCTCGCACCTGCTTTCTCGAGATCGTATGCAAACAAACCCCAGCAAAACGACGATGACGATGAATGGAACGTCGTAAGTTATAAAAACAAACGCCCGCCTCGACGGCGCGAAGTTATCACGGGTAAGGGATCGACCGATAACGATTTACAAATCGTTGAGCGAGTGAAGAAAATCCACGCTTGTTTTTTCAAGCCAGACACAACGCCGGAATCTATCATAGCCTATATGGATAAAAAGAGACCGAACAGTAAATACCACGTTGACAAACTGAAACTGGCACACAGTTATTATTTATAAGTTATAGTTATAAGTTATTACACCGGCACAAAGGTGACTAATAAACTAGATTTCTGTGATTTATCACATGAGCAGATATTTGACGTGTGTGCCGTACAGCTTGTTGTAGAAAATATTCTTATAGTAGGAATATACCATTCTAATCAAACGGACGACTACGCATACTTAAAACTATTCGAAAACCTCCTTACAAAGATATGCTATAAAGATGCTATCATAATGGGAGATATAAATATAAATTTTCTAAAAAATACAAGAGCTAAAAAAGAGTTAGTAGATATTTTATCTAGACACAATTTTGTCCAGCTTGTAGACGCAGCCACTAGGACGGACGGAGACGCCTCCACTCTACTCGACCACGTGTACACGAACCTCTCCGCGGAGCGCATCGCGAGCTGCGCCGGCGTCGCTACGCACCTCAGCGACCACGACGCGCAGCGCCTCCGCGTGTCCCGCGCCCCCGCCCCCCCGCCGCACTCCGTTGCAAGACGTTCGATGACTATGGCTAATAAAATTAATTTTGGTAGCGCTCTCGAATCGATTGACTGGGCGTCGGTGGTGGAGCGGTCGCACGATTGTCAGGCGCTCGCTCAAACTCTAATGGCAGTGGTGGTAAATCAGTTCAACATCTGTTTCCCAGTAAAAAAACAACCCTTCACCCCTAGACACAATACCAGGGTAGATAGCGAAGTTCACGATTTAAAAAACTTAATTTTTGATTTAGTAAACCTAAAAAAATCTTTTCCTGGTAATACTAACCTAATAGAAGTTACCGACCGCTTCACAACCAAATACAATATATTAATAAAAGTAAAACGCCACGACTTCTATTCCAAATTAATAAACGACCACCCGAATAAGGCCAAAAGCATGTGGAGCGTCATAAATTCCGAACTCGGACGGGGAAACCGCGAAAGAGTCGACTACACCGACCTCGTGAAAGACTCTGCCGGGAGGGCCTACAGCACAAAGCAGCAGCTGGTTAACGAGCTTAACGTCGAGTTCACTACTGCTGCCAGCAAGTGCGGCGCCCCGGCGGCCGACCTCACGGGCGCCGGTGCGACTCTGAGCGCGCACGCAACACCACGCGACACCTCGCTGCGACTTACATTCCTTACCCCGGACGAGATCGGAAAAATAGTAATGTTACACATAGCTCCGAAAAATAGTACGGACTTATACGGAATATCGTCGAACCTGCTCCGTACCGTCGCTAAATCGCTGGACCACGTTGTTTCCCACCTCTTCAATTCCTGTATCCGCGAGGGGGTGTATCCTTTAACCCTCAAACGGGTTAAAATATCTCCTTTATATAAAGGTAAAGGTAAGAAGTCGGAAATGAAGTCCTACCGACCTATATCTCTAGTACCTGCGATTAGCAAGATATTTGAGGTGGGACTTAATAAAAGACTTCTATCCTTTATAGGAGAGGGAAACATAATGTCGGACCGGCAGTACGCATACAGGGCCGGGCGCGCAACAACAGACCTGGTGCGAGAAGTGCTGTGGAGCGTGCTGGGCGCGCGCGAGGCGGGCCAGCACGTCGCCTTGCTGTGCTGTGACCTCTCGCGCGCCTTCGACACTGCCGACCACACACTGATCGCCAACAAACTCAATTTCTATGGCATACGCGGCCCGGCGCTGTCCCTGTTGACCTCCTTCATGTCGCACCGTACGCAAACAGTGGTTGGCGATCAGGGGCGCTTACAGTCAGTGGAGCTGGAGAACTCTATGGGGGTACCGCAGGGTTCCTGCCTCTCGAACACATTGTTCAGCCTACTGCTCAACGACCTACCCGAGTCCGTGCGCGACGCGCAAGTCTACATGTACGCCGACGACGTGGCGGCGGTTGTGACTGCGCCGTCAACACTCGAACTAGAGCTTAGGATGAACAATGTAGTTCGAAGGCTCGAACATTGGTTTAGAGCAAACGGTTTAGCCCTTAATAGAGAAAAGACCTGCTTCATGACCTTTCGCCTCAACGGAACAACATCGCCACCCTGTACCGTGATTGCCGGGAACACCACATTGCAGATGGTAGAGACTACCAAACTGTTGGGGTTCTACATCGACAGTGGACTCACTTGGGAGGCACACATAGAGGAGCTCTGCTCCAAGTTAGGTCGCACCTGCTTTGCACTGCGACGGCTCGCTAACACCGCATCTCGAAGCGTAGTACTGTCGTGCTACTTTGCGACCGTCCACAGCATACTTACCTATGGGGTAGAGCTGTGGGCGCGAGCCGCGGATGTCGAGCGAGCTTTCGTAATGCAAAAGAGGGCTGTGCGCGCGATCGTCGGCGTGGATGACGATGTGTCGTGTCGCGACCTATTCAAAGAGTTGAATATCATGCCTCTCCCCTGTGAACTAATATATCAAGTAGCCCTTTTCACCCACATCAACATCGCTGGGTTCCAGAGGAGAGGTGTGAACCCCGGCCGCGCTCTGCGCAGTAACAGGCTCGCGCACGTCCTCGTCACGCCCGCGCACAAGCTGCGCAACTCGGAGAGGTCCGTGTACATAATGGGTCCCTCGGTCTACAACAGGCTGCCGGACACTATTAAAAAGGATGCATCTTCCACCATGATATTTAAAAAAAGATTGAAGAAATGGCTCTTAGAGAGTTCTTTTTACTCTATAGACGAGTTCTACGAACTACCCATTATTTAATTTAATATAATTTATATAACTTTTATATTTTGAATGATTTAATTGTGCACATTATTTTATACTGATAAAATGATGTTTTTTTTTGACCTGTAACTTGGTGTTATAAATAAATAATTGTATTGTATTGTATTGTATTGATTCCATAGAATACAACTCGCACGCCTTCGCCTCCGCTCCGCCTCCGGCTTCAGTGTGTTTCGAACTTTAGGCAGGAATGACTTCCCAAAAATAAATGTTACTTATTTTATTATTTTACTTAGCCTAAAAAAGAAACATCTTATAGCAGCCAAGCGCAGCGTTGTCATTCACTCACTGGTCGCATGCGCGTGATTGGTGGATCGCCTGTGTACTTCTGTATACCCACCAGCCACGCCATGCAGAGCGCTACACGTAGACAGAAAGAAAAAAAATCCATTTTTTTGGCCCTTTTACATATTAAGTAATTATAAATAACACATACAATAAACAAGAAGAAAAAACACATAAATAATAAAAATAAGAAGAGTAAGGCTATTTACATAAGGGGCCAAAAAGGTCCCAGTCAGTCTCAGCATAATGCCGCATAATGACAGGGTGGTGGTGACACCGCTGTGTTTAAATGCGACACTGCCGATTATGCGTGTAAAGCTTTAAGCATAAGTACCTAGTTTTAGAGAACGCTAGTATCTAGATAAACCTAACACAGGATTTAAGATTATACTAACAAAAATATGTATTTTACTTGTGACAATAAATTATATCTATCTATCTATGACGGGATATCCGACCGGCGGTAGAATACTAATCCGTAAAACTTTAATTGTTTTATTACAGGTGTCCTGGATATCTACGGCTTCGAAACCTTCGAGATAAACTCCTTCGAACAGTTCTGTATAAACTACGCGAATGAGAAACTACAGCAGCAGTTTAACTGTCACGTCTTCAAGTTGGAGCAGGACGAGTATATCAAGGTTGGTTGTCTCTTTCACTCAAACCTTAGCCATCATCATCAGCCTATATTAGTCCACTGCTGGATCTTATTTAGCATAATTGAAGTAATGTGGAACCTTCAAATCGGATCGATTTGTTTCCGTGTCTTGATCTATACTTTGGTATACAACTTTCTTTATTTTCTTATGCAGGTTGAATTATTGAGGCGGGACATTAAGGGTAACCTTAAACGCTAAAGTTACAGTTAAATGTTCCTAGGATAAGAGACCATCCATACCTTTTTGAGATATTCTGAACTAAATTTACAGATTTAAAAAAAAATAACAGCCAGTAAAAAAAAGGTAATTTTTCACTTTTTTGATGACAGTCTCGATCCTGTTTCTTCGAAAACGTAAAAGCCTCTATTTTATCGAAGGCAAAGCACTAGAAATATCAAAAATGACAGAATATTGTCTCGAAAGTTTTTCTGTTACTAAAACGCAAATATCTGCCCTTACTGCCCCGTCTCAAAAATCCACCCTATATATTTTTCATACATTAAATATACTTTTTTATTTCTCAGGAAGAAATATCCTGGGAGATGATAGACTTCTACGACAACCAGCCGTGCATAGAGCTGATCGAGGACCGGCTCGGAGTCCTAGCGTTATTGGACGAGGAGTGCCGCGTGCCGCAAGGCAGTGACGCGGGCTTCGCGATGAAACTGCACGCCAAGTGCGCCAGCTACAAGCACTTTGTTAAACCCAGGTTTGGGACCGCAGGTGAGACATGTGTCAGTGATCTTATTTGATATCACTATATAGTATAAAACAAAGTAGCTTTCTCTGTCCCTATGTCCCTAAGCTTAAATCTTTAAAACTACGCAACGGATTTTGATGCGGGTTTTTTTAATAGATAGAGTGATTCAAAAGGAAGGTTTATACGTATAATAAAACCGTGCGAAGCCTGGCGGGTCGCTAGTTTTTTACAAAAGTAGACTTCAAAAGTAAAAAAAAAACCGAGTTAACACAGTGAGACATAAGCCAATGATATTTTTTAATAAAAAAACGTACAAAGATCTTTCGATAAAAGGGTCGTAAGGGGTTGAACATTTGTATGGAAGTTTCGTAATTTTAGAACCACAAACTTGAAACTAATTTTTAAGGCTCATGATTAGATAAAAATAAAAATGGCACTCAAAATGTGTAAGAATTTAGCCCCTTCGAAATAAAAAAGAAGATGAAAGTTTGTATGGAAATGTGAAAGGTTTATATGAATATTCCACGCCGAATCGCGTGCACATAGTGATATTATAGAGGTATTTTACGAATATTAAGATCCTATAATTATTGTGAATAAAGCTGTAATTTAAACATCTTTATTAACAACGAAAATTACAAGCAAAGGAATAGAAAAATTACAACTAGTATTTACAATTGAAACCATTGAGCTAACTGCAGACGGTTGCAAACAGTCTAGAGGTAGCTCAATTGATCCATGACAATACCAGTCTGTGCGTCCCCAAGACACTGGCTGCATTACCACGCTGTATGGCAATGCTGATGCGCTGAGCCAGATATTCACCAGCTCTCGGGTCACGCGTCGCATCGACCAGACGCTCAGAATGCTTAAATCTTTAAAACTACGCAACGGATTTTGATGCTTTTTTAATAGATAGAGTGATTCAAGAAGAAGGTTTATATACTTATAATAAAACCGTGCGAAGCCGGGGCGGGTCGCTAGTTACTAATAAGTGTGTAATAATTCCGTTTGTTACAGCTTTCATAATAAAACACTTCGCTGACGACGTGGAATACCAATCCGGAGGGTTTCTAGAAAAGAACAGAGATACGGTCTCGGAAGAACAGGTCAGTTACACTCATTATGTACTAGTTGATCGCGGCTTCACACGAAAACTGAGCTGAAAATTGTAGCTGTTAAATACTATAGACTATATTGAAAATGTAGTGACCACTAAAAGCGTCGTTATCATCATCATCACGACAAGGTGACCTCTAAAAACATCATCATCCAGATCATTAAACTAGTCCACTGCTGGACATAGGCCTCCCCTAATCAGCGCCCTACTGAACTATCATACTAACCTGTAATCTACAACAAAGACTACCCGTCAGTAGAACGCTCAAAAAATGTGACTTTTCCCAAACATACCAAATTTACAGGTTTTTCTATTCATACTGTGACGTAACTTTAAATAATTTATGCCTCATCGCCCCATCCATCGCTCCATTGGATGGCAATATATAGCGTAATCGCACGGTATGTGGGACAGATGGGCCGGCCCATCTGTCCCACATGATTTTATTATTGCATATTTAATCAAAATTTATTAAATAATTAACAGGTGGAATGCATAAAATCAGCAACCAGCTGCCGACTCATACACGAAATATTCGCCGCTGACAAGCAAATAGACCACAGCAACACACTGCCGCCGCCGTCCAAACGAAGGACTACCCCATCGCTGCCACTGGGTAGTCTCACAGTGAGTATTACATGAATACATACACCTACATACATAGACATACAAAGAGCAAATAGACACAGCAACACACTGCCGCCGCCGTCCAAACGAAGGACTACCCCATCGCTGCCACTGGGTAGTCTCACAGTGAGTATTACATGAATACATACACCTACATACATAGACATACAAAGAGCAAATAGACCACAGCAACACACTGCCGCCGCCGTCCAAACGAAGGACTACCCCATCGCTGCCACTGGGTAGTCTCACAGTGAGTATTACATGAATACATACACCTACATACATAGACATACAAAGAGCAAATAGACCACAGCAACACACTGCCGCCGCCGTCCAAACGAAGGACTACCCCATCGCTGCCACTGGGTAGTCTCACAGTGAGTATTACATGAATACATACACCTACATACATAGACATACAAAGAGCAAATAGACCACAGCAACACACTGCCGCCGCCGTCCAAACGAAGGACTACCCCATCGCTGCCACTGGGTAGTCTCACAGTGAGTATTACATGAATACATACACCTACATACATAGACATACAAAGAGCAAATAGACCACAGCAACACACTGCCGCCGCCGTCCAAACGAAGGACTACCCCATCGCTGCCACTGGGTAGTCTCACAGTGAGTATTACATGAATACATACACCTACATACATAGACATACAAAGAGCAAATAGACCACAGCAACACACTGCCGCCGCCGTCCAAACGAAGGACTACCCCATCGCTGCCACTGGGTAGTCTCACAGTGAGTATTACATGAATACATACACCTACATACATAGACATACAAAGAGCAAATAGACCACAGCAACACATTGCCGCCGCCGTCCAAACGAAGGACTACCCCATCGCTGCCACTGGGTAGTCTCACAGTGAGTATTACATGAATACATACACCTACATACATAGACATACAAATCAGATCCTATTTTACAATTAAATGAACTGAAATATCTTAGCTTTTACACTGACACATTAATGAAGAAAATATTATTGTACGTAACTAATATTCGCAGATTGTAGATTCACAAAATCCCTGATCTGATTTATGGGATGAAAACTATGTGTTATTTCAGGGCTAAACGTCGTAACTACGTCTATTTAAAATTTTAGCCCTTACCTTTCAGTATTTTTCACGTAAAACAATCAAACATGACATAAAAATAGCCTTGAATCCACACCGCAGGCGGTGACGGCGCGGTGCCATAGGAAAAACCGGCACACCTTCGCCTCCGCTCCTCCTCCGGCTTCTGTGTGTTTCGAACTTTAATTGGCGGTCTTATTTCTCGGTCGATGCTAGTTGATCCATCTATATTATTTCTATGTTGTCAGCAACCGCCCCGCCGTCCATCCGGCTCGAAGCAGACAGTCGGCTCACAGTTCCGCGCGTCGCTGTCGGCTCTGATGGGCACGCTGTCAGCTACCACCCCCCACTACGTGCGCTGCATCAAGCCTAACGACGAGAAGCGTGCCTTCATGTTCGACCCCGATCGTGCTGTCAATCAGCTGAGGTCAGTCTTAATGTCGACTCACAGTTCCGCGCGTCGCTGTCAGCTCTGATGGGCACGCTGTCAGCTACCACGCCCCAATACGTGCGCTGCCTCAAGCCTAACGATGAGAAGCGTGCCTTCATGTTAGATCCCGATCGAGCTGTCAATCAGCTGAGGTCAGTTACGTCTTAGTTTCGGCTCACAGTTCCGCGCGTCGCTGTCAGCTCTGATGGGCACGCTGTCAGCTACCACGCCCCACTACGTGCGCTGCATCAAGCCTAACGACGAGAAGCGTGCCTTCATGTTCGACCCCGATCGAGCTGTCAATCAGCTGAGGTCAGTTACGTCTTAGTTTCAACTCACAGTTCCGCGCATCGCTGTCAGCTCTGATGGGCACGCTGTCAGCTACCTTACCCTTACCTTAGTGCTCTTCATTTCTTAGTGACAACTTTGTACTCCCAATGATATGTACACCTTACTAAAATTATAAATGCTATAGTTTGTATGGATGTATGGACGTTTGTTCCTCTTTCACTTATAAAATTATACTGAACGGATCGGGCTGCAATTGACGTAATAATGGAATTGACGTAGTTCTAGCCCTTTCATCCCATGAATCAGTTCTCATGGGATAGAAATAGCCTTGAGACGTTTCCATAGAAACAACGCGTGCGAAGCCGCAAATGCTAGTAATGATATATTCATGAGTTATGTAGCTACCAAATAAATGAAATAATAAACGCGAATCACATTTAAGCTCGCAGCTTTATGTCAGTTTTTAATTAAAATCTGTCGAGCGATATTGCGCGGTGGGCGAAGGTCCGATGCTCGATTATCCTCGATTAAATGTTAATGTTGTTAGTCCACACCCAAAAATCATCATCATCAGCCTATATTAGTCCACTGCTGGACCTAGACCTCCCCTAATGAGCGCCATAGCGCCCTGTCTTCAGCTTGCCGCATCCAGCACCCAAATATGTTTTGTAGTTAATAATAATGTTGGTTTTTACAGAGCGTGTGGTGTTTTGGAAACCATAAGGATATCAGCGGCTGGCTTCCCGTCAAGATGGCCCTATCAAGACTTCTTTAGCAGGTAACTTATTAACACTTTCGTAAATGATATGGTCGATAAAGTGAGCGATGGATTAACACTTTCGTAAATGACCTGGGTGGCAATGGCTGGAAATTTTAAAGTATAGGTACAAAATTATCAAAAATAATATAAGAAATAAAGTGATAATAGATTAACCCTTCGCTTCAATCTTCTAGAATCTATATTAGTAATCTAGAACTCAAAACAGTCTTACCAATCTGCTTATTTAGGGACTAGATAATGTGTGGAATGCTTAGAAGTAATAATAAAAAATAAAAATCAGTTATCAATACCGATGGTACCAAATACACATAAAATAAAATCATGAATTCGCATGATTTTATTTTGCAGCGCATTTAAATACTAAAAAAATATAAGCAATAGAAAAGTCATATGTTATAAGCTCAATTGTTTCAATTGTAAATACTAGTATTATTTTTTCTAGACCTTGTTGGGGTTTTCTCCTCGTTGAGGGCACTCCAGTTATAGTTAAGTTGTAGGTAGTATAGTAACACCAAACCACTGATAATAGTTTATAGATTTATTCACTAGTTACACGTTAATTAGGTAATCTGAGCCGCACGTAATGTTTAGGTATAGTTAGAGACACACATCGGCGCGTGCCAAAGGTTTCGTTACGACTGTTGTTTTGTTATTATAAGGTAAATCTGCTGTATGAGCTATATTGGCTCGTACAACCTTGATTGTAATTTTCGTTGTTTATAAAAGTTTTTGTATACCACAGATATCGCCTCCTCTGCCTTCAAAAGGAGATCGACCGCTCCAACATAAAGGCGACCTGCCAGAAAGTGCTCGCGCGACACATCAAGGATACCGACAAATACCAGTTCGGAGCCACCAAGATATTCTTCAGAGCTGGACAGGTAATTAATATTATTTTGCTTCAATCCATTGCAATTTATCCTTAGATTACGAAAACTTTTTTTTACTTACATTGACAAGTCAAATTATAAGTATAGGTACATAATTATCAAAATAATATAAGAAATAAAGTGATAATTGATTTTCGGTTCGCTTCACTCTTTTGTCCACTTGTGGAAGAAGCGAAATACTATGCGAATACTAATATTATAAACGCGAAAGTTGGTAAGTATGGATGGATGCATATTTGTTACTTTTGCACGCAAAAACTACTGAAAGGATCGGGCTGAAATTGGCACAGAGATAGATTGTAGTCTGGAATAGCACATAGGATATATTTTATCCCGGAATTCCCACGGGAACGGGAATTAGGCGGGTGAAACTGCGAGGCGCTGTTAGTTACACAATAACTGTGGACTTCGTCTGGAATATTGACTTTGGTCAGTCACGTAAACCTTACATATTTCCATATTAACTTTCATCTCCTGTTTTTTTTCAAGGTTTTTTTACAAACTTTTTATGTCATATCTATAGAAATCTAATCAAAAGCCTAAAAAACAAGTTCCAAGGCTCAAAAATGACAGAACACAAAAACCCTCCTGATCTAAACCTATTTACTGCTAGAATTAATAACTAATATAATATTTTTATTATTTACAACACATTTAATTATTATTTACAATTTAATATACACAAATTAACCTTTACCTGACAGGTATAATTAATTGAATATACTATTATTAACATTCTGTAGGTATGTGTAAACTATGAACCAATCCCTTTCCCGGTGAAACGATTGATATGGCTCCTTTACACTTTATAAACTTGTATTTTCTTTTTTGTTTTTTTTTCCTCTTTGTGTATTCTTGGATAATTTTATTCTCTTTCTATTTGTGGAAACTGCCTAGCTTATTTTTCTAATGTTAAGCATTTTATATTGTAGTTCTAAAGATTTTTGTTTCCCTAAGAAAAATAAATAACTTCCATACGTACTTTCGACCCCTTACAAAGACTTTTTACCATTAAAAAGTAGCCTATATCCTTACTCAAGCCAGGCCTCCGTCACTCGCCTCGCCTACCGCGATAATTACCTACAGCGCTCGCTACCGCGGAGTTAGAAATCAATCAAAGCCGCCCCGCGCCAAACTCGCGCTGTGGTTGGTACACGCGTATAGTAGGTAGTAGGTAACTAAACGACGACGCGTCGTGTCGTCGTGACGCACGCTGCGACAGCGACGACGGATGGACGACGACGGTTAGTCGATTTCTCCAACGAAATACATAGGTTTTCAGTTTTATTATATATAGTTAATTTTGCATTTAAATGTATTATTAATATAATTATAATGTAGTGTTTTCTTCCAGGTCGCATACCTAGAAAAGATACGCGCCGATCTACAACGTCTGTACTGCGTGCGAGTACAGAGTTGCGTGCGTCGGTTCATCGCGCGCCGCAAGTACCTGAGACTGCGACACGCGATCTACAGACTGCAAGCGAGAGCTAGGGGCTTCCTAGCCAGGAGGTATTTCATTCACTCCTTGTTCATTCATTGTGTACTGCGTGCGAGTACAGAGCTGCGTGCGTCGGTTCATAGCGCCAGGAGGTATTTCATTCATTCACTCCTTGTTCATTCATTGTGTACTGCGTGTGAGTACAGAGTTGCGTGCGTCGGTTCATCGCGCGCCGCAAGTACCTGAGACTGCGACACGCGATCTACAGACTGCAAGCGAGAGCTAGGGGCTTCCTAGCCAGGAGGTATTTCATTCATTCACTCCTTGTTCATTCATTGTGTACTGCGTGTGAGTACAGAGTTGCGTGCGTCGGTTCATAGCGCGCCGCAAGTACCTGAGACTGCGACACGCGATCTACAGACTGCAAGCGAGAGCTAGGGGCTTCCTAGCCAGGAGGTATTTCATTCATTCACTCCTTGTTCATTCATTGTGTACTGCGTGTGAGTACAGAGTTGCGTGCGTCGGTTCATCGCGCGCCGCAAGTACCTGAGACTGCGACACGCGATCTACAGACTGCAAGCGAGAGCTAGGGGCTTCCTAGCCAGGAGGTATTTCATTCATTCACTCCTTGTTCATTCATTGTGTACTGCGTGTGAGTACAGAGTTGCGTGCGTCGGTTCATCGCGCGCCGCAAGTACCTGAGACTGCGACACGCGATCTACAGACTGCAAGCGAGAGCTAGGGGCTTCCTAGCCAGGAGGTATTTCATTCATTCACTCCTTGTTCATTCATTGTGTACTGCGTGTGAGTACAGAGTTGCGTGCGTCGGTTCATCGCGCGCCGCAAGTACCTGAGACTGCGACACGCGATCTACAGACTGCAAGCGAGAGCTAGGGGCTTCCTAGCCAGGAGGTATTTCATTCATTCACTCCTTGTTCATTCATTGTGTACTGCGTGCGAGTACAGAGTTGCGTGCGTCGGTTCATCGCGCGCCGCAAGTACCTGAGACTGCGACACGCGATCTACAGACTGCAAGCGAGAGCTAGGGGCTTCCTAGCTAGGAGGTATTTCATTCATTCACTCCTTGTTCATTCATTGTTTTCTGGGTTTTACTAAAAAAGTTAAGAAGTTGGTCCAGTAAAATCACTTATCTCACGTTAGGTTTTTCTAAATGCAAAATGCTATTTTTAAAGGAAATAGGTTGATCTGCGTTTTTGATTGTTTGCGTTGTTTCTAAGTTATGTGTTAACTTCTGAGAAAATCGTACATTAAAATACTTGAGTAAGAACTGAAATTCGAGGAGGAGAAAAGATGACTGTTCAATTGATCTTTAGAGAAGACTTAAAAAAATATTGTTAAAAAAATACATTACACATTATCGGTGTTTCTGTGTTTCGTATTTATATTGTTATAAGGTGTACAATAAACAATAATTGTTTTGTATTTCCCACAGAAAAGCTCAAGAAATCCGTCGCCACCGCGCGGCCATTACAATCCAGAGATACGTGCGCGGATGGGTGAAGCGAGTGCAGTACCAGAGACTCAGGCGATTGGCAATTGGTGAGTTATTTTATCTTACTTTTATAATAAATGGGAAAGTCTGTGTGAATGTTTGTTATAAGTAATCTCCGTAACTACTTAAATGAAATTTGGTTTATGTTTAAGACCTAGCACACCCCATAACACATAGCATATTAAAATTTGCAAATTTTAACCTCTAAGGGGGTTAAATAGGTAAAGTTTGTATGGAATATTATTATTCCTTGGTTATAATAATAATAATAATGTTTTTTTTTCAGACCATAGATATAAATAATTGTAGTTAGTAAGAGTATATGCTCCTCTATTTCTTCATTCGTACCAAGTGACTAAAGTTGGTAGGAATGAAGAAAAAGAAGTAGTTATATTCACTCAAAACTCGGTATAAATAAACTAGAAAGTAAATAATTAAACACATATTTTTTATTTTAACGAAATTACCCCTAGGATGCGTGCAATAAATTTGACAAATAAATTTGCATGCGGGCAAAGCCGCGGGCTCTCTGAAGCTAGCTACCCTACCTAAGTGTTTCAAAAATCCTCTGCTAGATGGCGCTAACACAAATTCTGAGTGCAAGAAGTAGATCACGTGACACATATTCCTGGATCGCGCTAACGCTGGTTTCAACAACATCTGACCTATGTACAACTATCCGACATCAACTGTCGGTCGAAAGACCCCGGGTATGTGGGCCAGTTGAGCCGACCCGGTACAGGGAAGATCTTCCTCTGTAAACATTTTGGGGGAATATCAACCTAGTTTGTGTTGTAAGAATGTTGGATTCATCTTTTAAAATATGTATGTATTAGTTTTTGTAGACGTTTTTAAAATTTTTTAAGGCGCGCTAAGTAGCTAAAAATGCGGCAGAAAAACCAGGAGAGTTGACAAGGGCTACCTCATAGATGGCGCATGCCTACCGTTAATTAGTATATTAGTTTTTATAAGATCGTGTTGCTGGTACCTGCGTAGGTAGGTAATAATGCTTTACTATGGGTAACTTTACCCTGTTTTGTACCTGATGTAACGACCTCCCCAAGTTCCTAGGTAATGCATAAGTAAATTAATAATAAGTATGGTTATGTCTAGGTACCTATACTATATTTCATCATTATCATTATAAAATATAATATAATCGCGAAGAAACGACAACCGTTGGGGTAAACGTGTTCTTGAGTGGAGACCGCGACGTAGCAAACGTAGTGTAGTACGCCCTCCGGCAAAATGGGATGACGATCTGCGAAAGACTGCTGGCAGATGCTGGATGCGTCCAGCTGAAGACAGGGCGCTATGGCGCTCATTAGGGGAGGCCTATGTCCAGCAGTGGACTAATATAGGCTGATGATGATGTATTAGTCCACAGCTGGACATAGGCTTCCTAATGAGCGCCATAGCGCCCTGTCTTCAGCTAGCCTAGCATTCAGCATCTATCAGCAGTGTTTCATATTATTATATCAGCCTATGCATTTTATAAATTCATTTCGAATATCACTTAGGATCACACTACACGGGCGGTTCTCCCGTCGCGGGTATCCGCTCGGCAAAGCTGCCGTAGACCATCAAACTACAAGGGATACGCGGGGATGATAAACCCGCGCAGAATGACGTATAGCGCGAAAGCGTCCATGTAGTAAGAACCGGTTATCAGCGGTGGTTTGAAGCTACAAGTGGCGATCGTATTGCTCCCGCCTAGCTGTGAACCGCGAAGGAAAATCATATCTTTCAGATTTCATATTAAAATGTGATTAGTGCGGTCCAGAAGCGTATTCCCGTAGCGGGAGAACTTCCCGTGTGGTATGACCCTTAGAAATCCGCTGTCAGTTTAAAATGCTGAGATTTTGACAATTAGGGGAGAACAGGGCAACAGGAGTCTACTCCAGGAATGTTTTAATAAAAAAAATTTGACAAACTTGTCAAAATTCTTTCTATTATTATTTTCAATTTCATATATTTGTATAGTATACCTATAGTTAAAATACGGGACTGGCATACAAAAGTCTCGAAATATGAAGAATAAAAAAAACCTTTTCTTTATTATTAAATGGTACTTAACTATAGATATATCATCACCAGCCTATAATAGTCCACTGCTGGACATAGGCCTCTCCTAATGAGCGCCATATATGGCATCATTATGTGGGGGTTATTGCCCATATCCATATATAGATATATATTAAGGTTCAATTTACAGTTTAACCAGTCAGTCGCTCCTTTTGCCTGTCAATTGCAATGAATGAGTGCCCATTTAATGCTAGAGCAAATATAATTAATTTTAGATCAAAAAATTGCAAAACTCTATCAGTAACATTTGTGTTACTGTTAGAGTTTTTGAAATCATAACATTTTTACAATCAAAATTTATCAATTAATTTGGCAAACAAAATGGAGAAATAAATATAAAAATATTGATGGAAAACAAAAGATTTTATGGATCCAGACTTTATGGATCCAAACAAAATGTACAAAATATCTCTCGAATCTGGACTATCACTGTCAGTACACTTTTTCATCATCGGTACCACATCTCTACATGTTTCAGTATATAAAAAATTGCACATAATTTATCATTTTCAAAATATTAGCTAGGCTACCATCAATTCAATTTCACCTTATCACTCATTGCCCGACAGCTTTCATTAGCCTACGTTCCCCTATGCCCGTCATTCTTTAGCATAGAGCCTATGCTAAAGAATGACGTAGCTCGGTCACTAGAGTGAATTCGAGTTCAAATTCGAGATTTTACAGAATGAGTCTGCCTGCAGATATAGAGGTAGATAAAGATATAAAATAAGGAAATAAACAACTTTATTAACAACGAAAATTACAATCAAGGAATAGAAAAAAATACAACTAGTATATATACAATTGAAACCATTGAGCTAACTGCAGACGATTGCAAACAGTCTAAAGAAAATCTCATTTGCTTTTTAGGTAAATTCAGGTAAAATAAAACATATTGCGATATATAACGAATATGAGGTATAATTTATAATTCTCTATTTTTAATAATGAGTAAAAAATACTCAACATTCAAATTCGTTTATTCCTTATTTTCAAATTCGATCAAAGCTAACTGTCTGCTGCAAAATAAAAATGCTAACTAACATACCTTATACCGCTAAGGTATGAATATATCTGAGATGCTACAAGATGATGAAATA
Source organism: Eupithecia centaureata (assembly GCA_944547425.1). Taxonomy (NCBI): domain Eukaryota; kingdom Metazoa; phylum Arthropoda; class Insecta; order Lepidoptera; family Geometridae; genus Eupithecia; species Eupithecia centaureata. The sequence goes on from OX155706.1 coordinate 5,921,269, forward strand.
GATAAAGTTTTGTTATAAAAGACCCGAAATTTCCCGAGAAATAATGTACAATAGCCAGGTTTTGAAATCATCCAGAAATTTCGGGAAATCCCGGGAAATTTAGAACCTGGAATGCCCAGGCGCAAATCCTTATTTATAATTTACCATCATAATAATTTTTGTGCCATCTCTATTACGTTCCAGTTCCACTATATGCAAAACGATATCATATCTCTGGATGCTAAATGAAATTTAGTTTTGATAATTTGTGTAGCGTAGTGGTATTCTATATTCAAAAATTCGATTTGCCTAAATCCTAGTTGTCAATCGAAATGAAACATAGTCAATCTGTCAGGGAACGCTAGCTAAGAGCCTGTCCAGATGGAGCGTTTTACTCGCGAGTGCTCTCGCGTTTAAACATTCGCGCTTTCTCCAGATACTAGAGCACTATACCTACATCCCGTCCAGATGCTGGTGCGCGATTCGTCGTCCAGTCAAAAAAAAAACAAATTACCGTACTTTTCATAGACGAAATTGAAAAAAAAGTAGCAGTATGGGAAAATTTAATCAATCAGAGATAATCCAATAGAACCATGAAACGTTACAATTAACTAATAACGGAAGAATTAGTAGAATTGGATGTATGTTAAATCTTTGTAGTGCTTTTTGCTTCCGACTTTTCCAGAACTATTTTATTTGGTTCCATGTTTATAACTGTCTCCGAGTCCCTCCCTAACGCACCGCGCATAGGAGCGCACGTAAAACGCCCCATCTGGACAGGCTCTAACCGAATATTCACGATAAATATTACGTATGGTTTGTCATTGATATCTGAGACGACATCAAGCACACGTCCAGCCTTGACAGAGGTCACGGCGGTACTGATGCATGGGCGGCGGGCTCAGCGCCTGCTGTTAATCGAATAAATTAATATTTAAATTTATTGAGAATCTTCATCAAAAGACTAAGCTAACCGGATTCTAGATAAAAATGTTACCTAACTTTAACAATAACTCCCTAGTTGATGTTTATCGTAGCTATCAATATATTTTTATATTAAATTCTGAAACGTGCCATTTTGAAAACATATATTAATTGAGAAAAGTTTCTGCTGTTATGTTTTCAGCTTAGCTGTTGATCTATGTACGAACGTGAAGTAATATATATTTATTAATTTGAAATGTAGCTTGCTCAGAAACATTACCTATTTCTACTTAAAAATGACCAATTGTCGACATACAGGGCCTAAGAAATTACTTTAAAAGTGAATCTAAGTAAGATAAAGTACAAATCATGCCAGTCTGTTACGCTTTCATGTCTAAAATACTGAACCGATTGAAATAAAATTTGGTACAGAGCCTAAGAAATGGCATTTTAAAGCCTGAGAAAATAGGCAACTTTTAATATGATTAAAGGTTTGTAAGGGATTTAAATTATTATTTACATTAGATGGCGCTCATTAGGGGAGGCCTATGTCCAGCAGTGGACTAATATAGGCTGATGATGATGATGAAGGGATTGAAATAGGCCTATGCCCAGCTGTGGACTATAGGTTGATGATGGACGATGAAGATGCTGAAATAGGGGATGAAAATGTTTATGGAAGTTTCGTCAGTTTTGAAGCTAGAACCTTCAAAAACTTATTTTTTAAGGCTTTTTATAAGAAATAGAACTTTCAAAGTTTTTAAAAATTTAAGGGGATAAATAAAAATAAGGTAAGAATTAAGGTTTCTGCCCAAAGTCACTTCTCCATAGGGACAAAGTCATAGGCACATCTAGTTTTTATAATACATAGAAAACTCCACAAATTAAACGGTATATTTATTATTTTCAGGACTCCAAGCTCATGCTCGGGGCTTCTTAGCGAGGAGACTTTACAAAGATCGGATGCTGCTCAAAGCGGTAAGTTCTTGATAAAAATTATATGTGAAGGCTTCCGTTATTTAATCCTTTAGTTAAATAACGGCAGGCATTCCATTCACCACCAACATTGTCGGTCGAATGCTCGGAAATCGCTGGTACAATGAAAAGTCACCTAAAAGAAAGAGTTTTCTAGCAAATAAATATAAAATACAAAAAACCAGCTGTTCTGAACGTGGTATAATTTTCAATAGTGAAATTCATCTCTGCCAATCTTCTTATATTTACATGGAATGATGTAATCATTTAGATTTTTATTGTGAAATCATATTTCTTCTATGGTTTTCAGCCTGTATTTTTGATATTACCATCTTTTTTTAGTAAGGTCAGTTCATTTGTGAAAATATTATTACCACTGCCCATGAAGACGTATGATCGTCAATGTAGTCTTTTATGATTTAGGATTTCTTGCAACATGTAAGGAGGGCTAAAAATTATTAATTGAAGCATTCATTTGCTCTATTTATCATATTTATTTTAGTTGGGTGAAATATTGGTAAATAGCACGTTACTTAGGAAACATACGTGGATAGTGATAATCAGTGGGTTATTCTGCATGCAGGGGAAAAGTTAGTCAGTATATTTTAGTATTAGTTATAATAATAAATAACACACATTAGGTTAGTATAGGTAAATATAACTTGCAGATGTAATTTTATGTAAAACCTACTTAAGTACATTTATAATTATAAGTAAAACTTAGTGTTTCTCATTTAAGTGAACTACTTTGTGTTGTGTTCTTTGAGAAATAAAAAATCTTTAAACCGAAGGTGAGAGGAAACCTCTCTAATTCTAAAAAAAACTTTAGCCCTTATAGTATTAGCAATATAAATAAACCAAAATAAATGTTACATTAAGTAATAAATATATTTCAGGTCATCGTCGTACAACGTTTCGCCCGCGGTTACTTGGCTCGGGAGAAAGCGAAGATGTACAGACGACGTATCATCATCGCTCAGGCTGCCGTAAGTATTAATAAACGAGCGACCCGCCCCGGCTTCGCACGGTTTTATTATACGTATAAACCTTCCGAAGGTCTACGTTATACGTGTTACGAAGGTCTACGTTATACGTGCTACGAAGGTCTACGTTATACGTGTTACGAAGGTCTACGTTATACGTGCTACGAAGGTCTACGTTATACGTGCTACCAAGGTCTACGTTATACCTGCTACGAAGGTCTACGTATACTTGCTACGAAGGTCTACGTTATACGTGCTACGAAGGTCTACGTTATACGTGCTACGAAGGTCTACGTTATGCGAGCTACGAAGGTCTACGTTAAACGTGCTACGAAGGTCTACGTATACGTGCTACGAAGGTCTACGTTATACGTGCTACGAAGGTCTACGTATACTTGCTACGAAGGTCTATCAGCTCTGCACCTACACCACCTTTTTAATAAATAGAGTGATTCAAGAGGAAGGTTCATACGTATAATGAAACGTGCAAAGCCAGGGCGGGTCGCTAGTTATACATAAAAACCTTTCCTTTGAATCACTGTATCTATTAAAAAAACGCATCAAAATCCGTTGCGTGGTTTTAGAGATCTAAGCATACATATGGATAGACAGACAGCGGAAAGCTACTTTGTTTTATACTATGTAGCCATCATCATCATCAGCCTATATTAGTCCACAGCTGGACATAGGCCTCCCCTAACTCGCGCCATAGCGTCTTCAGCTTGCCGCATCCAGCATCTGCTAGCAGCTTTACTAGTACATACTATGTAGTGATTCCGTTTATTTTCCTTCCCAGATCCGTCGTTTCCTAGCCCGTCGCATGTACAAACGTCTGCGCATCGAAGCTAGAAGTCTCGACCACGTGAAGACATTAAACAAAGGACTCGAAAATAAAATCATAAGCTTGCAGCAGAAGTTAGAAGCGTCCCAGGACAAGGCTAAGAAAGTCGAGCCTTTGGTGGCGCAGATTGGAGACCTTAAGTAAGTGGATTAAAGTGTATTTTACAATGATTTATTGATGCTAGGTTAGATTCAAGATGGCGGACTATCAAACTGTGGTGTATGAAGATTCGGAACTTTAAATTGGTGATGTTAAAGACTATATTAGAATGTAACTACGATTATATATGAGGGACTGGGTAATAAAATCATAGGCTTACAGCAGAAGTTAGAAGCGTCCCAGGACAAGGCTAAGAAAGTCGAGCCTTTGGTGGCGCAGATTGGAGACCTTAAGTAAGTGGATTAGAGTGTATTTTACAATGATTTATTGATGCTAGGTTAGATTCAAGATGGCGGACTATCAAACTGTGGTGTATGAAGATTCGGAACTTTAAATTGGTGATGTTAAAGACTATATTAGAATGTAACTACGATTATATATGAGGGACTGGGTAATAAAATCATAGGCTTACAGCAGAAGTTAGAAGCGTCCCAGGACAAGGCTAAGAAAGTCGAGCCTTTGGTGGCGCAGATTGGAGACCTTAAGTAAGTGGATTAGAGTGTATTTTACAATGATTTATTGATGCTAGGTTAGATTCAAGATGGCGGACTATCAAACTGTGGTGTATGAAGATTCGGAACTTTAAATTGGTGATGTTAAAGACTATATTAGAATGTAACTACAATTATATATGAGGGACTGGGTAATAAAATCATAGGCTTGCAGCAGAAGTTAGAAGCGTCCCAGGACAAGGCTAAGAAAGTCGAGCCTTTGGTGGCGCAGATTGGAGACCTTAAGTAAGTGGATTAGAGTGTATTTTACAATGATTTATTGATGCTAGGTTAGATTCAAGATGGCGGACTATCAAACTGTGGTGTATGAAGATTCGGAACTTTAAATTGGTGATGTTAAAGACTATATTAGAATGTAACTACGATTATATATGAGGGACTGGGTAATAAAATCATAGGCTTGCAGCAGAAGTTAGAAGCGTCCCAGGACAAGGCTAAGAAAGTCGAGCCTTTGGTGGCGCAGATTGGAGACCTTAAGTAAGTGGATTAGAGTGTATTTTACAATGATTTATTGATGCTAGGTTAGATTCAAGATGGCGGACTATCAAACTGTGGTGTATGAAGATTCGGAACTTTAAATTGGTGATGTTAAAGACTATATTAGAATGTAACTACGATTATATATGAGGGACTGGGTAATAAAATCATAGGCTTGCAGCAGAAGTTAGAAGCGTCCCAGGACAAGGCTAAGAAAGTCGAGCCTTTGGTGGCGCAGATTGGAGACCTTAAGTAAGTGGATTAGAGTGTATTTTACAATGATTTATTGATGCTAGGTTAGATTCAAGATGGCGGACTATCAAACTGTGGTGTATGAAGATTCGGAACTTTAAATTGGTGATGTTAAAGACTATATTAGAATGTAACTACGATTATATATGAGGGACTGGGTAATAAAATCATAGGCTTGCAGCAGAAGTTAGAAGCGTCCCAGGACAAGGCTAAGAAAGTCGAGCCTTTGGTGGCGCAGATTGGAGACCTTAAGTAAGTCGATTAGAGTTTATTTTACATTGGTATTTGTGAAGGGTATTTTGAGGTTAGATTCAAGATAGTTGGTTATATCAATAAGGAAAAGAAGATTGAAGACCGTAAGTAATTAGATTGTATTGGATTAGAGTGTATTTTACATTGATTTATTGATGCTAGGTTAGATTCAAGATGGCGGACTATCAAATTGTGGTGTATTTAGATTATGAACTAAAATTGGTTGTGTTAGAGACTATAAATGTATTCACGATTATAAATGAAGGACTCTAGAGTCAAATCATAAGCTTGCGACAGAAATTAGAAGCGTCTCAGGATAAAGCTAAATCTGCGCCACCAAAGGCGAAAGTCGAGCCTTTGGTGGCGCAGATTGGAGACCTTAAGTAACTAGATTAGAGTGTATTTTACAATGATTTATTGATGCTAGGTTAGATTCAAGATGGCGGTCTATCAAACTACTGTGTATGTAGATTCGGAACTTTAAATTGGTGGTGTTAAGGTCTATATTGGAATGTAAGTACGGTTATATATGAGGGACTCGAGAATAAAATCATAAGCGCTTCGGGACGCTTCTTACTTCTGCTGCAACAGAAGTAAGAAGCGTCCCAGGATAAAGGTAAGAAAGTCGAGCCTTTGGTGGCGCAGATTGGAGACCTTAAGTAAGTGGATTAGCGTGTATTTTACATTGGTATTTGTGAAGGGTATTTTGAGGTTAGATTCAAGATGGCGGATTATTTCAATAGGCCAATAGACCTTAAGTTAATGGGTATGGAGTTTATTTTGCAACTAGCGACCCGCCCTGGCTTCTTTTTTTTACGTATAAACCTTCGTCTTGAATCACTCTATCTATTAAAAAAAACCGCTTCAAAATCCATTGCATAGTTTTAAATATTTAAGCATATATAGGGACAGAGAAAGCGACTTTGTTTTATACTATGTAGTGATGTTTATTTTCATGTTTTATGCTAATAAATGATTATTTATTTCAGACAAAAGCTAGACCTTCTCAAGGTAGTCGAAATCGAAGTGAAAGCTCTGAAGGTGGATCAGAACGAAAAGGACAATCTAATCAACGCTCTCCAAGCTGAACTGACTAAGGTAAGGCATTTTAAGACGTGTGCAAGAGTCCTTTAAGGTCTAAAATAAATAAAGCACTTTGAGTTATTCGATTAGTTGCGTCCTGCGGCTTCGCCCGCATTGAAATTTATATGTCGAATTTTAGAAATTTGTTTCACGCCTCCAAGGGTAGTTTCGTAAAAATAAAGTATATCGGCCTCACCACTAAATATTTTTGTAGGATAACTTTTGCTGAACAACTGTAAAACACGTGTTTAAGTCGTGATTTTGTTTTTTGTGGTAAGGCTGTATGTGTTTAATTATTTACTTTGCAGTTTATTATACCGAGTTTTGAGTGAATCGAACCAAGGAAAAAATATTTTCCATACAAACTTTACCACCCTATTTAACCCCCTCAGAGGTTAAAAATTCTAATTTTTAATAGCTCATGTCCTATTCTAGGTCCTAAACTACATACTAAATTTCATTCAAGTAACTTAAGTAGTTACAAAGATTACTTATAACAAACATTCACACAGACTTTACCATTTATTATAATAGTAAGATTCAAAGTGCTTTATTTATTTTAGACTTTACCTTTACTCTTGAACACGTCAGAAAGTTCATAAAAACCAAAGTGAATAATAAAAATGAATACATGAGATGCAGTAATATGCGGGTTCGATCCCTTAATGATTCAAATAAGATCATAAACAACATTAATTAGCTGTTTTAATTATGCTTTTTCCTTATAAGTAACCAATTATGTAATGAGTATTTCTTGTGACAGTTAAGGTTTTATTTAATTAGGGGAGGCCTATGTCCAGCAGTTGACTGATATAAGCTGATGATGATGATGATGAAGATTTAACTTAGGTACTTAGTTTACTTACATCAAAAAAATTGGCTAGTTTCCTAAAAAAATCGAATTAATCTGTCAGATTTTAGAAAAATATTGGACACCTATTTTTTCTTTCGTCAATCTTACAAAAAAATATGAAGATATACTCCGTTAAAGGTCTGCGTGACGTCACGCCTTGTGCCATTTTATAGCAAGACGTGACGTCACGAGCCCCCCCCCACTTCTCAACTTTAATGCGATTTATCTTGGTAATTTCCGGTTAGATTGTCAAAGAAAAAATACGTGTCTAATATTTCTTCAAAATCTAACTCACGGACTAAAAAGAATAATATTTTTTTGTACTCAAAAAACTACTCTCATTGTCGATTTTAATAATAAAATTTTGCAGGATACACTGTCCATAATAATTTTATGTATTGTCAAAGGAAAGGGACGCAAACTGGAAGCTTCTAGAAGAAAAGAAAGAAATAGAAGCTCAGTACAAAAAAGACAGAGCATCTTGGGAAGCAGAGAGCGAGAAATTAGCGAACGAACTGAAAAGTAACAAGGAACATCTAGAGCTGGCCATAGAAGGTAAGAATTAAAGCTACCCGGACTAACCGGATAAATGATAACTCCAACGATGATAGTTCGCAACTGGTTGAATAATTGGTTTCACCCGCGTTAAATTAAGTAATAAGGAACATCTAGAGCAAGCTATAGAAGGTAAGAATTAAAGCTATTAGACTAACCGGAGAAATGATAACTCCAACGATGATAAGTTTGCAACTGCGGTTTCATCCGCGTTAACTTACGCTTCTTTTTACGATTAAAATGGCATATTTTCTTGTTCGATGCTATGTGCTCCAGCATTTTTTTCTAGGTTTAAAATCATTATACAGGGTGTTAGTGTGAACACCGTTGTCCTTGAAACCAGAGGTTCAGCATCATGAGTAGAATCCAAAACGGATGAAAAGAATGATTCTATTTTTTACTCATTTTTTAAAGCTAATTTTTATAAACTCTAAACGTTTGCTCACAAACACGTGACACAAGTACTTCGACCAGGCGACACGTGGCATGTGCACCTCAGTGTTGGATCACCTTCTGTGCGAATATCCCGTCTTTTGAAGGGCACAAGTAATGAAGTTACGATCCAAGTAAGGCGCGGGTATAAGTACTTACGTAGGTAGGTACTTAAAGTATGTAGAGCAGTGGTCGTCATAATTTTCTGGTCAAGTGCCACATAGGACAATATGACGTCCTACTCCGGGCCACACTATACCTATGTATTGTAAACTAGAAATAGGACCTGTTGGACGTTGGTGTAATTAAATGTTGGAAACTACAATTATTACAGAATGCAAATTATTATATTAAATACTAGCGACCCGCCCCGGCTTCGCACGGTTTTATTATACGTAAAAACCTTCCTCTTGAATCACTATCTATTAAAAAAAACCGCATCAAAATCCGTTGCGTAGTTTTAAAGATTAAAGCATTCAAAGGGACATAATGACATAGGGACAGAGAAAGCGACTTTATTTTATACTATGTAGTGATTTTTCATTACTCATACTCGGAAAGTAGGTCTGAACATGCCTGAAGAGCGGGTTGAAAGTGATACTTTTCCGCCAAAGGGAGAATCGTTTTCAACTGACAGCTAAAACGTTACTATTGAACCATGATAGTGGCAGAATAAATGCTGAAGCAAAAAAAAAATTCGTCTTCGCGACAATTACTGAATTCAAAAAATACGAAAGACAAGGCAAGTATAGCTTTAAGGCTTTCGCCTGTCCTAGATGGACTAATTTATAAAAAAAAATAGCGGCAGTTTGATTAATTTGTTTTCTCATGTTTTTTATTTTTATTTCCTTGTATTCGTAATGAAAAACACAGTGTTTACCTCGGGTGAAAGTAACTTATGTAGTCCCTCGAACTATTGGCGCCCTCGTTACACTAGGGCGCCAAACCCCGTCTCGGGACTAAATAAGTTACTTTCAATCCTTGGGTAACAATGTACCTACTATTATTACGAACAGTTGAATTTCAGTTCAATAATCAATTATTCTTTTGTAAAATCTTTGGGACTACATGCAATCCTCATTGCATGTAGTCCCAAATGTCCCGTGTAATAATTGAACTGCTACGCACAGAGAATATTTTCACAGTGCTTGAAAAGTACATAATATTTATTTTATTTCCGCTGTTCTTGAATCAAACACTTGCGGGCCGCGCAAAAATGGCCCACGGGCCGCAAATGACGACCACTGATGTAGAGTGACTATGGCATCGTGTACGATAGCGAAGACATGAAATATCAAAATCTTGCAAAACTAAAATAGGTGTTAAGCTTTTCTCATCGGTTTTGGATTCTACTCATGATGCTGAACCTCTGGGCGTCAACCCGCTTTCTTTGAAACGAAGGTTCGCAAACGAACGAATTTTAAACGAAGTTTCGGTGATGAACCTACTCTCTTTCATTTTCGGATACGCACACAAAGTTCGGATTCATAGACAATTTTCGTGAATGAAATTGAACGAATGATATGTGTAGGGTAAGCAGGGGCTATGCCGGTCATGGGGTTATGGCGGTCACTCAAAAAACTAACAAAATACAGTTCATAGAAATACGGTGCGCGGGCTGAAGGGAGGGGGGCGAGACGTAAAAGCAGGCAGGGATAAGTTTGGTCAGCCCGCTCGCTGCCCGTGAGAGAGAGGTGCGTATGTTTGTTTCTGGCCGCCCGGATCTAATTTTCGGCTGAGTGCGTTTGTCGGCAAGTACAGATTTATTTTACTCATTTAATGTTGCTATTCATTATCTTTGCGCTCAAACATTAAATTAAACAATATAGTAAACATTTCTTAATAAAAGTATCTCTGTTTTGTTAAAATTCAGCTTGATTGCAAAACCGTCTTTTGGGGTTATACCGGTCAAGTCAAGGCAAAGAAAATTGGTAAAACCAAAGGAGCTGAGAAAACTAAGCCTCAAGAAAAAGCTGTAAGAAATATGACAAGAAAGTCTTACAAACGCAAAGTTTTGCAAGAAAATCATCCTAACCTTTGCAACGACGATAGTTATGATGATATGGATGTAGGTAATGACGATGAAAGTAATAAAAAATGCAATATTTGCAAAGAATTCGGACAAAACCATGAGATGTGGTATCGATGCACCACATACGGCCAATGGTCTCATGTAGTGTGTTCCGGATTCTGCTAAAGGATACATCTGTGATTTATGTACCTAAGATTAGATATCACATATTTTCATAGAAACATTTAATTCAGATTAGTCATTTATGCTCAAATATCATTGTAGTCTTTTAATAAGTTAAAGTAAGGTTGATCTCATCATTATAATTAATCAAAATGGTTCTCCATTGTCATATATAAGCAAATAATTTTGATCGCCATTACCCCTTTGCATGACCGGCATTACCCATGCTCAGGGGGAATGACGGTCAAACCTATATTTTTTGTACGAGTCCCTACCAATTTTGAGTGATAAATAGATAAGTGGTTTTAATGCATGTTGATTACTGGATAGTTTAACCAATGTTCCTTTGATTCTTATCTAAAATAAAACCTTTGTAAAAAAAGTTATTGCAAATTTTCCTTAAGTGATCGCCATTCCCCCTGCTTCCCCTAGGTCTTTTAACATGCCAATTACGGATTTTTCTTTAATGTAAAATAAACAAAATGTTTCGCTTTGTTTTTAAATTTTACATCTATTCTGTAGTTTTATAACTGTTTTCTGTTGTATCTAAGCAAAACATATAATTAAACAACTAGAATTTGACCAATTACTACTTTTGACGTAATTTACCCAAGACACTATAAAGAACTCGTTATAATGCGACAAATTTTAAGAGTACAATTCATACACAATTGGGCAGTAACTTATGGCAACCAAACATATCCGTATAATAAATTTAGATACTTATTTGTTATGGTCCATTGCAACATTATGTTTGCATTCTCTGTTTCGATAAAAACAAAGTTTGTTAGTATAAATAATGTTTCTCAAGTGTAGTGATATCAAAAGTGCTTTTTTTTATCGTAAACGTGATACACATTCCATAGGAATGTTTCAAGTTGCAGTGTTTTTGCTTCTCGACAAGTTCTCGACAAGTACTGGATTATAAAACTTTGTAAGTCTTAATAAATAGTATTAATAAATACGTCTCTCCTTTGGAGGTAGTCGAGGTACCATCTCCTGCCACAACTCTTCAAATAATTTCTTACTCAGTCATTAATTCCCTAAATCAGACTTCCCTACAAACTCTAAGTCTGTAATATGATTGATATTGAATTGATAGCGCAGCCTGCGATGGTTTCTTTTACGCTCCAAACGTTCATCACGAAGAGCAGGCACAATTAAAAGTAATCTTTCATTCAGTTCAGTCAATTTTCTTTATCAAATCAGAAAAACGAAAATCAAAAGGTAACACTTTTGGTTTCGTCGATTTGAGGTTAAAACTCCGAACAAAGATCCGTCAAAATCAAATGTTCGTTTCGAACTTTCGTGAAAGAGAGTAGGTTTAGAAAATTTAAATGTCAAACAATTTTCGTTCGAACGAAGTTTCGTAAAAAAATGAAACCGGAGTAGGAATTACGCGAACTTTCGATCGAAGGTTCGTTTTTCGTTGAAAAAAGTAGACCCCCTGGTTTCAAGGACAACGGTGTTCACACTAACACCCTGTATAAGTCATCATTTCTGGTAGTAAGTAATTCGAAAACCGAATTCATAATCATAAGTATTTTATATCGCGCACGTACGCGCCGCTTCTGCATCAACTAAATAGATATTTATACTATTGATGTTTTGTAGAAACTTTAACCAGTGGCTTTATTTGCTTGATACTAAAACATATTTATAGTTTTATTAGATTGAAGAGCAGGACACATCGTATAGTCTGAACGTAGCCGCGGGTGGAAAGCTAGTCTAATATGAAAGTTAAGTTTTATCACAACCAGCCTTTTATTATGTCACTGATATTGATATTATTAATCCACTGATAAGAATGTAGCGAATTAATTTATTTTATCTATTGCTATCGGCCCGATACTGACGCAGTTTCAATAACAAATTAGTCAGTAGATAGGAAATATTTTAGGTTAGAGTTTTAGTTATAAGTTTTTCAAATGAATAATAGTGTTGAAAAAAAAATGTGAATTAAGTGCTTCAGAGTCCCTTTAACCGTTTTTTTAAAAAATAATAATTGAGTAAAAGTGTTATGGATGTTATAAGTTATAATGAGAAATGGATTTAAGTCATACAACTGAATGGATTCAAGTCATTACAACTGAATGTGATACTTCAAAGAACATTGAACATTTTGTTCTGAGTAAATCTGTGTAACAAAAGCTTTAACACTTTCATATGAAATAAGATTCGTTTGCCCCAAAACCGCCATAATCATTTGGAGCCCTTATTTTCTTTATTTTGGCTCGAAAATTATTAGCGCGGTAGACGTGGCCAATTCAGATAAGAACAGGAAAGAAAACAATTCGTTATACCATACATAGACAGAAAGCAATTACAGATAGAAATACTGAGAACAAATGAAGTATAAAAAAAGCTAAGAGCGATATCTTATGACCAAACAAGCAACCTTATGACGAATTGGACATAAAAGTACAATATATACCATGGTACTCGAATAAATAGTTTTAGGTAAAAAAATAAAGTAAATAAATATATATCAATAATAGATTAATCTTACAATACCTTTAAGAAAAGAATTGATTTTTTATCCACAATGGTGGTCGATAAAACTACTGAAGCTGAATTAAGAGCTTTAGAGAAAGCTAAAGAAGCGAATGACTCTGAAGTCATCGAAGTTGATACAAATAACAAAGATTATATTGAATGGACTAAAGAATTCGAGTCTAGATCTAAGTTTTGGAAAAAAGTTCCTAAAACTTCAGATAATAAAGCTCTAAGTCCTCTGGCTGAAGAAAAAACAGCAAAAGATTCTATAGAAGAACAAGATAAAGATAGTAAACAAGCTAAAAATGATATGAAAGAATTTGCAGATATAGTTTTGGCAGACCATGTAACAAACTATGACAAAAAAGCTGAAAAACACAAAACGAATCAAATACCTAACACTGATAATGTTTCGGTAGATAAAGTAATTTCAATCTATGAAAAAACTTTAGAAAGCCATAAAAATACTAAAAACCTCAAAGATTTTGACAACGTTAGTGCGTCTGATATATTACTATCAACGAAACCTGACAAAGACGAGACTACCATTTTAAAAGACAATAAGCAAGATGATCTTATAGTTTTTGATGTAAAAGAAACTTTAGTAAAAGGAAATAAAGACCAAAATACTATAGATGTTGAAATAACAAAAGATAAAGATATTCTGAAAATAAAACACACAACAGAAGAAAGAGCTGAGGAACTAGACATTTCGACAAAAGGAAATGATTCTACAGTAAAACAAAGTCATACAGATCAAAGTGAACAGAATGCAAATGAACAAGAAAATTCGACAAACCAAAGTGAATCTTTAGTGAATAGAAATAAACTTCATGGTTCGATCCCAGATATATTTATAGAGGAAGCTGAAATATACTTCGCTCATTGGAACAAGGAATTTGAAAATCGTGCTAGATTTTGGAAAGGTATATCATTAACTGGCCCGTAGCCATACGTTACCAAATAAACTCATCTATCCTTATTAAACCAGAAAGTTTTTAAGTATGGATGTATGATATGGATCTTGTTACTCTTTCTCGCAAAAAATCTGAACGGATCGGGCTGAAATTTTGACAGACGTTTTTCAAACCCGGGAATAAAATAGGCTACTTTTCATCCCTTTCGTTCCCATGGGGTAGAAATAGCCTTGAAACGTTTCCATACAAACAACGCGTGCGATGCCACGGCCCAATAACTTGTACTTCATACTTATTTATTGCATAGTTATTCATTACATACACAATAAACATACATTATAACAATTTTAGGTAAGGTGTAACTAGTTTAGGGGTCATTCATGTAATTTTTTTAGAAAATTTTTAATCTTCCTCCCCCCAGCTGTTTATTATACATACCTAAGACCTAAATGCACGGAACACAAGCCCCAAGGGTTACTTGTAAGTAGACCTGATCTTTTCAGGGCGAGTTAGTAGGGTTCAGTACACTCTGAGGTTGGTCTAACTAAAGTTGAGCGTCTTCGAAATATTTGAGTTTTTAATATTTTTGATGAAATTAGTACAAAAGAACACCGAAAATCTACAAAAAGGTTTATAATTAAGAAAATATTATCATTCTTCGACTTCAGAGTGAGACTTTCATCAAAAATATCATACGCAGATAGCTTTTTTACCCGCATTTTTAGTACCCAACTATCCGCAAGAGGCGCTGTTCTAGTTTTCATACATTTTTTAAATACAGTCGCTAGCGAGAATAGGAAGCAAAAACTTATGGTAGACGTACTGGTCTACCTACAAGTAACCCTGTATACATACCTAAATAAATAAATAAACGGAACACAAGCATCCCCCCTATAAATATGTAAGCACATGTGTAAAATCACCAGTAATATGTTTGTTTTTCTCTTTAGAAAGAGACAAACAGCACGAACAGGAGAAGAAAGCGTTGAGCGCGGAGTTGGAAGAAGAGAGACAGAGTCGACAGAAGCTGCTCTCTTCTCAGTACGAGCTTCAAGAGAGATTGGACTCTATGCAGAGGTTAGTAAGCTTTCTTTTGTTCTATTTGTTCTCTATGTAACAGTATATGAATAAAATATAATACTGGACAATGCACACAACATCATCTAGCCCCAAGCTACGCAGAGCTTGTGTTATGGGTACTAGATGACTGATATACTTAATACAATACACAATACAATACATATTTATTTTTATGAACGAAAATGAAAGTAAAGACGGTATATTATTATTTATGTGTTTAGAATGATGAGTGTTTTTCTATGGTGAAAAAATTGATCTGCTTAGGGTATTGTATTTATACAGGGTGTTAGTGTGAACACCGTTGTCCTTGAAACCAGAGGTTCAGCATCGTGAGTGGAATCCAAAACCGATGAGAAAAGCTTAACACCTACATTAGTTTTGCAAGATTTTGATATTTCATGTCTTCGCTATCGTACACGATGCCATAGTCACTCTACATACTTTAAGTACCTACCTACGTAAGTACTTATACCCGCGCCTTACTTGGATCGTAACTCCATTACTTGTGCCCTTCAAAAGACGGGATATTCGCACAGAAGGTGATCCGACACTGAGGTGCACATGCCACGTGTCGCCTGGTCGAAGTACTTGTGTCGCGTGTTTGTGAGCAAACGTTTAGTGTTTTTAAAAATTTTCTTTAAAAAATGAGTAAAAAATAGAATCATTTTTTTTCATCCGTTTTGGATTCTACTCATGATGCTGAACCTCTGGTTTCAAGGACAACGGTGTTCACACTAACACCCTGTATGTTAGTATTGTATTGTATTTATATGTCAGTTATCTAGTACCCATAAGACAAGCTCTGCTTAGCTTGGGGCTAGATGATAAAGTGTGGATCATCCTGCATTATTTAGCTGACTGTTTTAAACAATCTAGAGGTAGCCGTAATATTTAGTTCAATAATTATTTTGCTTTCAGAGCGCCCCCTACCAAAGAACACAGGAGATCTTTATCAGACGCCAGCACCAACTCTCAACTAGAAACAACTGCTGAAGATGTAAGTATCCTACTAATATTATAAACGCGAAAGTTTGTAAGTATGGATGTTTGTTACTATTTCACGCAAAAACGACTCAGCGGATCTGGATGGAATTTGGCACAGACATAGTAATCTATGTCTGTGCCAAATTCCATCCAGATCCGCTGAGTATGATGTGATAGTCTGGAATAACACGTAGGCTATATTTTATCACGCAATTCCCACGGGAACGGGAATTACACTTGTGAAACTGCGAGGTGCTGCTAGTTTTCAATATTTTTCCTAAAATACTTCTTAAATTGTCTCCAGGACTACGGGTACGGCTCGGTCCGGTCGGTAGAGATATCTAGGCCGGCGCTAGAGGCAGTCAACTGGTCCGCGGGCACGCATGGACCTCACAATGGACCGGCGCCGGTAAGTACAGTTATTTATTTACAATTGTCACCAGGACTATGACTACGGCTCGGTCCGGTCGGTAGAGACATCTAGGCCGGCGCTAGAGGCAGTCAACTGGTCCGCGGGCACGCATGGACCTCAGAATGGACCGGCGCCGGTAAGTACAGTTATTTATTTACAATTGTCACCAGGACTATGACTACGGCTCGGTCCGGTCGGTAGAGATATCTAGGCCGGCGCTAGAGGCAGTCAACTGGTCCGCGGGCACGCATGGACCTCAGAATGGACCGGCGCCGGTAAGTACAGTTATTTATTTACAATTGTCACCAGGACTATGACTACGGCTCGGTCCGGTCGGTAGAGATATCTAGGCCGGCGCTAGAGGCAGTCAACTGGTCCGCGGGCACGCATGGACCTCAGAATGGACCGGCGCCGGTAAGTACAGTTATTTATTTACAATTGTCACCAGGACTATGACTACGGCTCGGTCCGGTCGGTAGAGACATCTAGGCCGGCGCTAGAGGCAGTCAACTGGTCCGCGGGCACGCATGGACCTCAGAATGGACCGGCGCCGGTAAGTACAGTTATTTATTTACAATTGTCACCAGGACTATGACTACGGCTCGGTCCGGTCGGTAGAGATATCTAGGCCGGCGCTAGAGGCAGTCAACTGGTCCGCGGGCACGCATGGACCTCAGAATGGACCGGCGCCGGTAAGTACAGTTATTTATTTACAATTGTCACCAGGACTATGACTACGGCTCGGTCCGGTCGGTAGAGATATCTAGGCCGGCGTTAGAGGCAGTCAACTGGTCCGCGGGCACGCATGGACCTCAGAATGGACCGGCGCCGGTAAGTACAGTTATTTATTTACAATTGTCACCAGGACTACGGCTACGGCTCGGTCCGGTCGGTAGAGATATCTAGGCCGGCGCTAGAGGCAGTCAACTGGTCCGCGGGCACGCATGGACCTCAGAATGGACCGGCGCCGGTAAGTACAGTTATTTATTTACAATTGTCACCAGGACTATGACTACGGCTCGGTCCGGTCGGTAGAGACATCTAGGCCGGCGCTAGAGGCAGTCAACTGGTCCGCGGGCACGCATTGACCTCAGAATAACGCGCCGGTAAGAAAAAGCTTGTCCAGAAAGGGCGAATTCGCCGCGAAACGTTTCGCGCGAAGTCACTCGCGCGTTATTGAGATAGAAGACACCAATACATCGCGTCCACAAGCATCGGGCGAATTCAAAATACGAGCGTAAATCGCGTGCGCTACTAGAGACTCCTTGTTGCGTCCAGTTAACGCGCGAACTAAGAGCGAGTGTTCGTGTTGATTCGCGAGTTTTTCGCGCGTTGGTGGACCTTGTGGACGCAACGGTCGCCCGTAATACGCGCGAGAGAATCGCGGCAAATTCGTCCTTTCTGGACAAGCTCTAAAATAGGGTATATGTAAGAAAGAATAGTATTTTGTTACCTCGATACAGGCTCAGCCTCGTTAGGAAGCCGACGTAAATTGCTTTTTAAATTTCGCTCAGCAAATTAACAATTTTGTCTTTTCTACGAAAGTGTATATTAGGTTAAGCTCTTGTAATATTTGCTAGACTAAATATTTTACTTTTTTTACTTTTTACAAGAGTGCATAGTTGCTTTTAACCGCGTAATCAATTTTGATGGCCGAGCAAGTGAAGGATTCTAAAACTGAATCACGAGCGTGATGATAGTTTCAAAAATTTTAATTAGGAAAAATAGCACAAGGTAAAAATTCTTTGCACTCGAGTGCAAAACGTAACTTTTCATACCACCTCAGCGAGGAAATGACAAAATGTAAAAAAAAAGAAAATGGCGCGCGCA
The DNA here is from genome assembly GCA_944547425.1 of Eupithecia centaureata. Classification (NCBI taxonomy): domain Eukaryota; kingdom Metazoa; phylum Arthropoda; class Insecta; order Lepidoptera; family Geometridae; genus Eupithecia; species Eupithecia centaureata. The sequence goes on from OX155706.1 coordinate 5,939,459, forward strand.
AAGAATACTACAACAAAAGTACACCAAGAAGGTTCAGAGTGTGAGTTTTATCAAATTAAAAAAGGTTGTCTGATAAATTCGCCACCATGGAGGTAGAAGTAAATAGGCATAGTGATGTTTTGAATTCACAAACTTAGTGCACACGTTGTTCCAAATTCAATTTTCTTTATCTTGTAGATCAGAGAATAAAAACGGATTTTGCACTCAGACATCGAAGAGCAAAAATACTTTTTCCAAGATGGGGAGTAGAAAAATATTATTTATATTTAGTCCGTGAGTTAGAATTTCCCTGCCCTGTGACATTTTCTAGCAAGACTTGACATCACGAGTCCCCACTTCTCAACTATAAACACGCTTTATCTTGTTCATTTTCTGTTTGACCAATGAAAAAATACGTGTCCAATATTTTTCGCAAATGTTAACTGACAGAGTTATTAGATTTTTTGAGGCATCTAGCTTTTTATACAGTGTGTCCCTGGATTAAGTGTAACCCCGAAAGGGGGTGGAAATAGATCAAAAATTACAACAAAAGAATGATTTTTTTTATTATTAATTCTTAATATCTATAAATCTAGTACCCATAACACAAGCTTTGCTTAGCTTGGGGCTAGATGACGCTGTGTGGATTTTCCAGCATTATTTATTTATGTTTTCAACAGATCGCCGATGCGGGCTTGGTACTACGGATGCAGAATAGAATATCAGCACTTCAGGGAGAATTATCCAGGACATCCAAACGGGCTAATGACCTGGAAGAACGACTGATGAGTAAGTATTTACTAAGGATTATGAAATTACTAGCGACCCGCCCCGGCTTCGCACGGTATTATTATACGTATAAACCTTCGTCTTGAATCACTATATCTATTAAAAAAACCGCATCGAAATCCATTGCGTAATTTAAAGATTTAAGCATACATAGAGACATAGGGACAGAGAAAGCGACTTTGTTTTATGCTATGTAGTGATAGTGCGTAACCTCGCACTTGAGGAATATCTAGGAAATGAAATAACATCGCAAATTTTTTTAATTTCGGCGGGAATTGAACCCGCGACCCTAGCCTTGATACGTTTCCATAGAAACAACGCGTGCGAAAGTCGTATAAGGGTGCCTGTCCATTGACGCGGAGAGAGGCAGCGGAGCGGAGAAACGAGGAAATATTAACCAATAGGATTGCCATGAAATCTTCGCTCCGCTTTTTCATGCAATCCTATTGGTTAATATTTCCTCGTTTCTATGCTCCGCCGGCTCGCTCCGCTCCAATGGACAGGCAGCCTTACACGGGATATCAGGCACGTCCACTAGTGGACTTTCGAGAAGGATCTATTGAATGATGTTTATTTTAAAAGACAAGGTGCCTCTATTTAGGATAAGGACTAATCCTAATCCTACTAATATTATAAACGCGAAAGTTTGTAAGTATGGATGTTTGTTACTCTTTCACGCAAAGATTACTGAACGGATATGGATGACATTTGGCATAAAACATAGGCTATATTTTATCCCGGAATTCCGACGGGAACGGGAATTACACGGGTGATACCGCGGGGGGCTGCTAGTGTTTAATAAGGCTTTGTAATAAAGGATTATTGAAATGTTTTTTCAGCTCGGATGTCATCAGCCCCAACAAACCCGAGCATAGATAGATTCAAAGTAGAAGAACTGGAGATTGAGAATAAGAAGCTTCGAGAACATTTGGACAGACTGCGCGCCGCCGGCGACTCCGCTCTCGTTTCCAAAGAAATTATTGGTGAGTTTTACTTAGAAGTTATTGTATTTTTTTTCATGTTAAATAAAATAAATAATTCCGGACAGTCCACACAGCATCATCTAGCCCCAAGCTAAGCAGAGCTTGTGTTATATGACTGATGTACTCAATACAATACATAGATAGATTTTTTTTTATTAAACATAGAATGTTATGTTTTGTTGTAGTTCGGTACTAATAAAGATTATGTAAATAGAATCATATAAAGCCATCGCATTCTGAGTAATATTTAAGAAGGTTTATAATATCGCAAAAAATGTCGACTTTAACGGGACTTTAACCCGCGATCCTCAGTACGGGATGCGCTATCAACTGCGCCACGAAGCCAAGTGACCACTGTGTAAACCTAGTCGAAATAACATATATTTTTTAAATATACCGGGGGTGATATAATAAGCTGGAGGCGAAGGCGTGCGGATTGTAGCCTATTGGCACCGCGCCGCCACCGCCTCCGGTATGTGTAGTAATTTAACGACCAATGTGGTACGGTGGGCGAAGGTCAGGATGCGAGTTCGATTCCCGCCTTGGGACAAACGTTTGTACGATCTGCAAACATTTGTTCCAGTGTTCTGGGTGTTGTTTAAGAAAAAATTGGCATGATGCTGTGTGGATTGTCTAGCATTACTTATTATTATTTATTTACCATACATAAAAACAAGGTTTTTATCATTTCCTTTTATTCAGTAAATTTAGGTGCGCGTAAAAGTTTGTCGTTGGTGACGTAACTCATTTAACGAGGGTCAACATAAGACCAGCGCTGAATAGGTAATCTTGTTATCTATTCAGCAACATGCTGAGTTGATACCTTTTAGGAAATGACACTAGATGGTTTACCAAGCAGTTTGCGGAAATGCTAATGCTGGGTGGTTTAAACTTATGAAAACTTAGACTAAACTTAGTATTGCTAAATAACATTAGCAAAGTGTTAGTTTGCAGGTAGACATTAGTTATTAAGTATTTTTTATTTTAACTGTTCATTTTTATCATAGATAAGTATTTCCATTTTAAGTGTTCTTTGTGTCGTTTACTAATAAAGTCTTTCATTTTCATTTTTTTATATAGTCTGTCATATGATTCAATAGGATACAACTCGCACGCCCGGACACGGTTTCTGTGTGTGACGATTTTTATAGTCGCTCCCTTTTATATCAAGATAAATTATGTAACCAAAAAATTAGTTGTGAAGCAGTACAATATATGTATGTTAGTTTGACAATTTATTTTGACTTTCCGCCCCGGCTTCGCACGGTTTTATTATACGTAGGTAACATTACGTATACGTAGGTAACAGTACGTAGGTAACATTCCTCTTAGATCACTCTATCTATTAAAAAAACCGCATCAAAATCCGTTGCGTATATTTAAAGATTTAAGCATGCATAGGTACATAGGGACAGAGAAAGCGTCTTTGTTTTATACTATGTAGTGATTTATTTTTTGTTATTTTATTAATAAGCCTGCTTTTTGTTAATATGTAATATGCATTGGGTGTCCTTGTTATGATAGATAGGACTACTTGGTTGTTTTATAAAAAAAAAAAAATTTGTTCCAGAACAACTGGCGGTGTTGCAACAAGAACTGGACCGGCGAAGGGACGAATGTATCCAACTCAAGAGCGTGCTCTCCAACCAGGTATGATATTAACTGTGGCCTTAGAATACCTAGGTAGTAATATATTTGCCTAGGTCTCGACTAGGTACCAGGCTATACTAAATTGACATTTCGACACAAGTTCTTTGGTACGGCGAACAGTGGGCAATGTCTATAACACAAAATCTATTAACATCATTAGCCTATATTTTTCTACATGAAATATATTTATTTGTATTAATACTTTATTGCACAAAAGTATGCAAACGACATGTTCAGTATTTATTGATATAACCATAAATTAAAACATGTATCAGGATATTTCTCAAAACCCCTTAAAGGGGGTAAAATAGGGATACATGGGGGTTGAGGTTATTTAGGTTTTTTAATTACTTTTAACTGTGTTTTTTTTCTTATTTCGTGGATTAATACTATGCAAAAATTATATGTTTATAAAGATTTGTAGTTCTATAATATTGAAGAGCAGGACAAATCTTATAGTTTACGCGTGCGAAGTAGTAAAAATGAATGAATGAATGAACGCTTTATTGTACTAAAAAGAAAATACATATAAAAAGCTTACTTATATCTAATTAAAAATAAACATAGTACAAAAGGCGGCCTTATCGCTGAGAGCGATTTCTCCCAGGCAACCTCATAGTGAGTGAAACATAGATATAAGAATTGGGTAGGTAGTGCACAGATAGTAAAAATAATAATAATAGTAATAAAACAATTAACAGATAAATGAAGAACATACAATACATAACTTTCTAACAAAACAAAATAAAACTAACGAATAAGAAGAACATGCAATTAATAATTTTTGAAGTTATAGGAAAAGGATGAATGGATTATGATGAAGGTGAATTGGATGAGCTTAGTTAGACAGTAGTTGTAGTAGTTTACTATATCTCTGAATAATATTTGGCCTATGATTGTTTTTTTATTGTTCTTTTACCCTATTATTACATTTGGGGCCCCTATAAAAATAGTGTAAGTAAATTAATAAATCTCAAGACATGTCGAATCCGCAAACAAATTATTTTTTTTCAACCAACAAAATTCTTCAAAAGTCGTCAAAAAAACTTAATTCATTGAAAAATACAATATTTGTTTCTACGACCTCATTCACTTCATCTTGAACTGACAATTTTATCTTGACTTTATCAAGATAAAAAGATACGAAAAAATATTTGTCTAGCGTTTTGAAATACATATACAAATTTAGGTTTGGTTATCTGTCTATATACTTACTTACTAAAATACTCACAACCTTTAAAAACATTGACCGCTGGTATTCAAGCCAGCGGTATTTAAGGGTCAATGTTCAACATCCTGCTGAAATGAAATATATGAAATCATTGACAGTTCTACTGGCTCTCGAAATGCTAGATTTTTTTATCCTCAGTGACCAAGAATAAAACAGAACTTTGAAGAGGATTGGATAAACTTCAATGTTTCCCCTGTAGGTGGAGCTAAAGATTTTCGTTTGTCATTTGGATTCGTGGCGCAGTTGGATCGTATCTCGTACTAGAGGTCGGAAGGTCACTGGTTCAAGTCCCGCCGAAATCGAAATTCTTTGCGATATTATTAAATTTCTTGTAAAACGAATAGTTAAATGGATTTTCTTTATTCATATTCTCTTTATTCATAGCTTTGATTGAAAGCAGCCTTATTCCGTGAGAGTTGCGCTTACCAAATTTCGCCGGAACAAAGTCGGGTGTAAAACATAACTAGTTCCAAACAAACAACATGGAGGGACATTTCTTATGCGTCAACTTTATTTACAAAAATCACTCTTGTCATAACTTTACATATAAATAATTGAATTATCATAAAGCGATGAATGTGTAATTTTGGTGTTTTTTATCTTTGTGTGAGTCTGTGAGATTTTTGCAATGAATTTTTACTTTTTACAATTATTTTGAAAGAAGTGTTTTTATCAATCTATAGTCTTTAACTTCATAGTTCTTGAAACGAAATAATTCGCACTTGTGCCTAGATAAACCTAATTTAGGATTTAAGAAACTACTAACCAAAATATGTAATTATTTGTCAGTAAATCAAAAGTATCGAATTTAAAAAATCTATAACAACAGTCCGAGAGTAGATATACAAAATGTACTGAATTTCATAGTGTTTTTAAATGAGGTTATTTATATTAGAAATAAAATTTAAATGAGAAATAAGTGAGTTTTGAAACATGTCGTTATCAATGACCGGTATACGGACTTCTAAAACACTTTACATGGACGCACCGCTTAGTAGAAGTAACTTCTATTACTGTAGGAATGATATAAAGGTAAGGTTTGACTTATATGTTTTTAAGTCTCTCATAGAACATTTCACACTAATCCCTAGTCTGTCTGTCTGTTACGCTTTCACGTCTAAAATACTGAACCGATTTAAATGAAGTTTGTTACAGAGGTAGTCTAGAACCTGAGAAAGGATATAGGATTGAATGAATTAATGAATAGGCTACTTTTTAATGCGAAAATGGGTCAAAATAGGGGATAATTTTTAGGCTTTTGATTTAATATATGAAAATATATAAATAAATAAATGTTATATTCAAAGTATTCAATACTCTTAGGGAGGCAAACAGTTCATACTCTTTCATATTCTAAAATAAGATATTTATTTGTTAGGTACAGAAACCGTGGTTCCAACAAGCCTTAAAGAATGTTGTGAGTACTAAAACACGCTGCATGACCGCATGCTTTATAAATGTCTATAAATCTTTATTTTACCAATTACATGTTTTTATTTTTTTTCACTACTTTTTTCCCATTCAATGATTTTTTTACACTATCAACATATTGACTGCCCAGCATCGCGGAGCCGATTTATTTTCCTTACCTGTTGAATATTTGTATTTCTTTAACTATTTAACACATTCATTGCCTCTGCGATACAAAGAGCCCATTTTTGCGTTCTTTTTGCACATTATTCGAGGCAGTGAAACATGTAGTTTAATTTAAATATTATTTTTATCGTCAATAATCCAAAAACTTTTGCAAGCTTTTAAATCGTTTTACATCAGATTTTTCTGTAGATGAACGATTTCGAAGATTTTTTTTAATAAAAAAGCTGTTGCTTCTTATTTTTCCCCATTACAGTTGATCAAGATCTGTAGTTTTTGAGTTATCCATAATTGGGAGTGTTTAAAAAAACAGAAAAAAAAAATTCATCATCAATCAAAATCAAAGTGCTTTATTTCCTTTAGACCTTACAGGACTCTTCGAAACGTCATAAAATAAAAAAAAATATTGAAATTATGAAATAAAGAAAAAAATCAATGTTGTCGATGACAAATAAAATGCGCATACAACATTGATGATGAACATTTTTTTCTGTTTTTTTAAACACCGCAAATTATGTCATAACTTATAAAGCCGCGTACAGAGTGCTGTAACGTAACATGCAATGTAGCACGCAATGAAAGAATTTACCGTCCACACTGTCGCAACGTATCATGCAATGTAACAGAAAGCCCATAGTGTGGACGCCTTGCGCGCACGAACCAGCATTTCAACTCGTGCGCGCCGCGATCCGCCATTTGTCGGTTTTTTCGCCGAACACAAAGGGGCGCGCAGTTTACGCGGAGCGCCAGTGTGGACGGGTTGTTTACTCGAACGTGCGCGAACGTTGGAAGAAAACACAGCTACAGCAGAGCCGTTTACGTCACTTTTTTTTTCACATGATTGATGATAATCATTGAAGCATTGACAATCATCGTAGCCAGTAATAATTGTATACTAAATTCTCTCCGCATGTTCTCGGCAGACTAAGCTATGTTCGCCGCGCGCATGCCGGAAAAGATGCAAACACGTACGTGCTCAGTTCGTGCGCGCGCTGCGTCCACACTTATGAAATGCTCCTTTCATGTTACATTGCATGTTACGTTACAGCAGTCTGTACGCGGCTTAACGATATTTGTTGCATGATTAGTTATAAGCTGCGTACTTGAGCATGACGTCATACGCCTCAGGACATTCTCAATCGCATTCTATACAATCTGTTATATACAAAATAATGTGTAAATACCTACCCTATATTTAAAATAAACTTTGTTCAAACAGACGGTGAATCTAAAATCCCTCGCATCTTCCAATTACGGCTCTGATGTCGACATAATCAATGAGGATGGAGAACTGGCGACAGCTTACGAAGCACAGAAAGGAATTAACAGGTTATATTTCAAAAGAGAATAATTGCTTGCTTGTTTGCAAATTACAAAGGTTTTTGACACAATTTTTGAATAATTACTGGCTTATGAATAGCCAACGCATTTGTTTTAAACCTAAAGACTTTCTGGAGTGATAAAAAAAAAGTACACTAAGAAGGTTCAGAGATAACAAATTAAAAAAGGTTATTTGATAAATTCAGAACCATGGAGGTAGAAGTAAATGATGTTTTGAATTCTCAGACTTAATGCACACGATGTTCTAAATTCAATTTACTTTATCCTATAGCGGATAAAAACGGCTTTTGCACTCAGATATCGAAGAGTTACTATACTCTATCCGAGATGGGGGATCAAAAAGTATTTTAACTATTCTTAATATAAATAACCATTTTTTCAGACAATTACAAGAAGAATTATTGGCTGAAAAGAAATTCTACTCCGAGCACATTTCTAAAACAAAGACCGAAATCGACAGGCTTCGAGATGAGAACGAGAAATATCAGAAGTAAGTATATATTCTTTAAAAAATTTGAAGACATTTTTTGACAAAAACTTGTATAAATTTTGAAAGTATCCATTTCATGGGAACTCTTCCAACTGGTATTGGTATCGTTGGAAGCGTCCCCAAGACGTTGATTGAGGATCACTTAGTAGGTACATTACTTGAATGAATCTTTTTAAAGTAGTTTTTCTAAGTCATTAATATGGAAATGATACCTCTAAATTTAGTGTTAGCCATGCCATACTAATCACTTGTAAATAACCACGTTAAAAAGCTAAATTCAAATTGTTTTTTTTCGTACTTAAACCATAAGTTTAAGCAGATCACTTAATAATTTTTACAGTTACTCTCAAGAAATAAAAAGGAAGATTATGCGAGAAATTCTGAAAAGATTTTGGCAAAAACATTTTAATTTAAATAATTACTTAAGGGGGTTAGTTTCTCCTAGAAATTTGTTAGTTCATGTTACATTTTCTCTGTTAAGCGTTTCTGATTTTAAAGCATGAAATTTATGCAAATTATTTATAAACCGTTATATCATTGAAAACCTGTTTTTTATTATGATGGAAAATTTGACTGAATATATTTCGATAAAGCTAGAATACTTATTTTATCATTTTTTTAAATCATAAATGATGTTAACACAACATGCTATCACACAATGTAACTTATGTCAGAGCCACGTCGTGACCACAACATGCTATAACCACGGCTCTTGTTAGAGCCACGTCGTGATCACAACATGCCTTAACCACGGCTCTTGTCAGAGCCACATCGTGACCACAACATGCTATAACCACGGCTCTTGTTAGAGCCACGTCGTGACCACAACATGCTATAACCACGGCATTTGTTAGAGCCACGTCGTGACCACAACATGCTATAACCACGGCTCTTGTTAGAGCCACGTCGTGATCACAACATGCCTTAACCACGGCTCTTGTCAGAGCCACATCGTGACCACAACATGCTATAACTACGGCTCTTGTTAGAGCCACGTCGTGATCACAACATGCTATAACCACGGCTCTTGTCAGAGCCACGTCGTGACCACAACATGCTATAACCACGGCTCTTGTTAGAGCCACGTCGTGACCACAACATGCTATAACCACGGCTCTTGTCAGAGCCACGTCGTGACCACAACATGCTATAACCACGGCTCTTGTCAGAGCCACGTCGTGACCACAACATGCTATAACCACGGCTCTTGTCAGAGCCACGTCGTGACCACAACATGCTATAACCACGGCTCTTGTCAGAGCCACGTCGTGACCACAACATGCTATAACCACGGCTCTTGTCAGAGCCACGTCGTGACCACAACATGCTATAACCACGGCTCTTGTTAGAGCCACGTTGTGACCACAACATGCTATAATCACGGCTCTTGTCAGAGCCACGTCGTGACCACAGCATGCTATAACCACGGCTCTTGTCAGAGCCACCACGTGACCACAACATGCTATAACCACGGCTCTTGTCAGAGCCACCACGTGACCACAACATGCTATGACCACGGCTCTTGTCAGAGCCACGTCGTGACCACAACATGCTATAACCACGGCTCTTGTCAGGGCGACTGCGTGATCACAACATGCTATAACCACGGCTCTTGTCAGAGCCACGTCGTGACCACAACATGCTATAACCACGGCTCTTGTCAGAGCCATAGCGTGACCACAACAAGCTATAACCACGGGTCTTGTCAAAGCCACGTCGTGACTACAACATGCTATAACCACGGCTCTTGTCAGAGCCACGTCGTGACCACAACATGCTATAACCACGGCTCTTGTCAGAGCCACTTCGTGACCACAACATGCTATTACCACGGCTCTTGTCAGAGCCACGTCGTGACCACAACATGCTATAACCACGGCTCTTGTCAGAGCCACGTCGTGACCACAACATGCTATAACCACGGCTCTTGTCAGAGCCACGTCGTGACCACAACATGCTATAACCACGGCTCTTGTCAGAGCCACGTCGTGACCACAACATGCTATAACCACGGCTCTTGTCAGAGCCACGTCGTGACCACAACATGCTATAACCACGGCTCTTGTCAGAGCCACGTCGTGACCACAACATGCTATAACCACGGCTCTTGTTAGAGCCACGTCGTGACCACAACATGCTATAACCACGGCTCTTGTCAGAGCCACGTCGTGACCACAACATGCTATAACCACGGCTCTTGTCAGAGCCACGTCGTGACCACAACATGCTATAACCACGGCTCTTGTCAGAGCCACTTCGTGACCACAACATGCTATAACCACGGCTCTTGTCAGAGCCACGTCGTGACCACAACATGCTATAACCACGGCTCTTGTCACAGCCACGTCGTGACCACAACATGCTATAACCACGGCTCTTGTCAGAGGCACGTCGTGACCACAACATGCTATAACCACGGCTCTTGTCACAGCCACGTCGTGACCACAACATGCTATAACCACGGCTCTTGTCAGAGCCATAGCGTGACCACAACAAGCTATAACCACGGGTCTTGTCAAAGCCACGTCGTGACCACAACATGCTATAACCACGGCTCTTGTCAGAGCCACGTCGTGACCACAACATGCTATAACCACGGCTCTTGTCAGAGCCACGTCGTGACCACAACATGCTATAACCACGGCTCTTGTCAGAGGCACGTCGTGACCACAACATGCTATAACCACGGCTCTTGTCACAGCCACGTCGTGACCACAACATGCTAAAACCACGGCTCTTGTCAGAGCCATAGCGTGACCACAACAAGCTATAACCACGGGTCTTGTCAAAGCCACGTCGTGACCACAACATGCTATAACCACGGCTCTTGTCAGAGCCACGTCGTGACCACAACATGCTATAACCACGGCTCTTGTTAGATCCACGTCGTGACCACAACATGCTATAACCACGGCTCTTGTCAGAGCCACTTCGTGACCACAACATGTTATAACCACGGCTCTTGTCAGAGCCACGTCGTGACCACAACATGCTATAACCACGGCTCTTGTTAGAGCCACGTCGTGACCACAACATGCTATAACCACGGCTCTTGTCAGAGCCACGTCGTGACCACAACATGCTATAACCACGGCTCTTGTCAGAGCCACGTCGTGACCACAACATGCTATAACCACGGCTCTTGTTAGAGCCACGTCGTGACCACAATATGCTATAACCACGGCTCTTGTCAGAGCCACGTCGTGACCACAACATGCTATAACCACGGCTCTTGTCAGAGCCACTTCGTGACCACAACATGCTATAACCACGGCTCTTGTCAGAGCCACTTCGTGACCACAACATGCTATAACCACGGCTCTTGTCAGAGCCACGTCGTGACCACAACATGCTATAACCACGGCTCTTGTTAGAGCCACGTCGTGACCACAACATGCTATAACCACGGCTCTTGTCAGAGCCACGTCGTGACCACAACATGCTATAACCACGGCTCTTGTCAGAGCCACGTCGTGACCACAACATGCTATAACCACGGCTCTTGTCAGAGCCATAGCGTGACCACAACAAGCTATAACCACGGCTCTTGTCAGAGCCACGTCGTGACCACAACATGCTATAACCACAGCTCTTGTCAGAGCCACGTTGTGACCACAACATGCTATAACCACGGCTCTTGTTAGAGCCACGTCGTGACCACAACATGCTATAACCACGGCTCTTGTCAGAGCCACGTCGTGACCACAACATGCTATAACCACGGCTCTTGTCAGAGCCATAGCGTGACCACAACAAGCTATAACCACGGGTCTTGTCAAAGCCACGTCGTGACCACAACATGCTATAACCACGGCTCTTGTCAGAGCCACGTCGTGACCACAACATGCTATAACCACGGCTCTTGTCAGAGCCACTTCGTGACCACAACATGCTATAACCACGGCTCTTGTCAGAGCCACGTCGTGACCACAACATGCTATAACCACGGCTCTTGTTAGAGCCACGTCGTGACCACAACATGCTATAACCACGGCTCTTGTCAGAGCCACGTCGTGACTACAACATGCTATAACCACGGCTCTTGTCAGAGCCACTGTGTGACCACAACATGCTATAACCACGGCTCTTGTCAGAGCCACGTCGTGACTACAACATGCTATAACCACGGCTCTTGTCAGAGCCACGTCGTGGCCACAACATGCTATAACCACGGCTCTTGTTAGAGCCACGTCGTGACCACAACATGCTATAACCACGGCTCTTGTCAGAGCCACTGCGTGACCACAACATGCTATAACCACGGCTCTTGTCAGAGCCACGTCGTGACCACAACATGCTATAACCACGGCTCTTGTCAGAGCCACGTCGTGACCACAACATGCTATAACCACGGCTCTTGTCAGAGCCACGTCGTGACCACAAAATGCTATAACCACGGCTCTTGTCAGAGCCACGTCGTGACCACAACATGCTATAACCACGGCTCTTGTCAGAGACTCACAGAAACCTTTCCCTGATGTTTCAGGATACTGAGCGCTGATCTGAGCGAGCAGCCGAAGAACAAGGGACAAGAGTTCGCGCAGAATGAGATTATACGGCTATGTGCGGAGTCCTTAGCGTTACAGGTTGGTTTACTTTAATAAATAAATAACACCGGACATTGCACACAGCATCCTCTAGCCCCAAGCTAAGCAGAACTTGTGTTATGGGCAGGTAATTATACAGATAAACAACTAGAATCCTGGAACTAATATTTGCGTACAAATGTTTTCCAAAGGCGGAGGGCGAAGGTCCGTCTTCGACGCAGGAGGATGCGGGTACGTCTTCCGTATTGGAACAAATCTTTGTACCATATGCAAATATTTCTGGGGTTCTAGGTATTTTATATAACATAACACAAGCTCGGCTTAGCTTGGGGCTAGATGATGCTTTTATATTTTTCTATTGTAAAGTGTCAGAAAAAAATGGAACGACCCACCAGGGTATCATTCTATCTGTGGCACATTTTTGAATGTAGGTTAAATTAATTTATTCAAAATATTTTTACAGGAACGAGTGGACAAGCTATCAGAGAGCTGTCGTCGCTACAAGAACCAGATCCGCTTGTTGGTGCAGAAGCTGAGCGAGGTTGGCGTACTGGACGTCAGCGATATACTGGAGAATAGTGGTAACTATGTAGAATAGTGGTAACTGTGGAGAATAGTGGTAACTATGTATAGGAACTAATAATAGGAGTGTTGGAAAAGCCACGCCTTACGTGAGACGTTGGTATTAGACTTGCCTCACGTGAGACGTTGAGAATAGCAACACATCACGTGAGACGTTGGGAATACCCACGCCTCACGTGAGATGTTGTGAATAGTTACGCCACATGACAATGTGTGACGTTGGGATTGGAAGGTATACCTTGAGAAATAATAAAACTAACCCATTATAAATTAATACTAATTCAAATATATGTATTATATGAAATACATATGTACTAATTACTATTTATTGTTACAGATTCAATAGTCCCACAAAATGCCTCAATGACTCAAGAGATGGCGCCAGTAACGCGTAAGAAAGAGAGGGAATATCTGGGCATGTTTGAGTACAAGATACAAGATGAAGCTATTATCATCAAGAAACTTATTACTGGTAAATAAATACTATTTTCAATACTTAATAATATAAACACGAAAGTTTGTATGTATGGATGTTTGTAACTCTTTTACTGAAAAACTACTGAGCTGATCGGGCTGAAATTTTGAATAGTCGTAGTTCTAGATTTGGAATAACACAATTACATCTTTATTATCTTTATTAAAATCAAGGAATAGAAACAATTTATAAAGATAGTATCTTATTTTGGACCGGTTTTCAAATGAAAGATAAAGAAATATTTACAAAGTATAAATTAACAACAGAATTTGTAGGTACCTTAATGTCATCATCATCATCATCAGCCTATATTAGTCCACAGCTGGACATAGGCCTCCCCTAATGAGCGCAATAGCGCCCTGTCTTCAGCTTGCACCTTTATGTTTTTCAGTCTAAATCTCAACAATACTTAATTACAAATTTAAACTCTCCTCCACAGACCTAAAACCCAAAGTCGCCACCACGCTTCTCCCCGGCTTACCAGCTTATATTTTATTCATGATGCTGCGGCATATGGATCATGTCGACGATGAGCCGAAGATGCACCAGCTCATGAAGGCAGTCCGCACTGGAGTCAAGAAGACGTTGAAGCGAAGAGCCGATTCCATAGAGTACAACTGTCTATGGCTTGCTAATATGCTGAGGTAAGGGAAAACTGTTTATTAGACTATACGACACACTACGTAGTGACTACTAGTGACAAGCGTAGTGTAGGACGCCCTCCGGCCAGTCTATGGCTTGCTAATATGCTGAGGTAAGGGGAAATTCTTAGGGATGATCAGTAAAGTTATAGCAAATTCAATAGATCCTCTCGAAACTAAATATAATCCTCTCCACGTAATTCTTTAAGGCGTAAGAATGATATAGCTTTTTGTATTATCAAAATCGGACCATTAATTACGAAGATAGAGAACTTATGCCGTTCTGCTTGCGTGTGACGTCACAACCCTGGTAGCCGCCAGTTAGCCCTTGGCAGCGATAAGGCGCGCAGGGTTTTCTTTAGTTAATTGTGACTGTGAAACAAAGTTCATGATGCTACGTCACATGGACCACGTCGACGATGAGCCGAAAATGCATCAGCTCATGAAGGCAGTCCGCACTGGAGTCAAGAAGACGTTGAAGCGAAGAGCCGATTCCATAGAGTATAGTTGTCTATGGCTTGCTAATATGCTGAGGTAAGAGGACACTGTTTATAAGACCATACGACACACTACGTAGTGACAAACGTAGTGTAAGACGTCCTCCGGCCAGATGGGATGACGATCTGCGAAAGACGGCTGGCGGATCTGGATGCGGCAAGCTGAAGACAGGGCGGTATGGCGCTCATTAGGGGAGGCCTATGTCCAGCAGTGGACTAATATGACGAGCCTAAGATGCATCAGCTCATGAAGGCAGTTCGTACTGGAGTCAAGAAGACGCTGAAGCGAAGAGCCGATTCCATAGAGTACAACTGTCTATGGCTTGCTAATATGCTGAGGTAAGAAGAAATTCTTAGTGAGGATCAGTAAAGTTACCATTGAAGTTAACGTGTTCTTGAGTGGAGACCGCGACTCGGCAAACGTAGTGTAGGACACTCTCCGGCCAGGTGGAATGACGATCTGCGAAAGACTGCTGGCGGATGCTGGATGCGGCAAGCTGAAGACAGGGCGCTATGTCGTGAGTTAGGGGAGGCCTATGTCCAGCAGTGGACTAATATGACGAGCCTAAGATGCATCAGCTCATGAAGGCAGTCCGTACTGGAGTCAAGACGTCGTTGAAGCGAAGAGCCGATTCCATAGAGTATAACTGTCTATGGCTTGCTAATATGCTGAGGTAAGGGAAATTCTAAAGGTCAGAAGACATAAGATATGTAACAGAGTTTGGTGGCCACCTAGAGCAACTTCCTATCTCCTTTAGTACACGAAACAAAACTATAACAGAGGCGGTAAAAATAGCTTATGATAGGTATATAAAACTGCCTATTTGCGATAAGTGTAGTACAGCGCTTGACAACTTCACTACATAGTATAAAAAAAGTCGCTTTCTCTGTCCCTATGTCCCTATATCCCTATGTCCCTTTGAATGCTAAAATCATTAAAACTACGCAACGGATTTTGATGCGGTTTTTAATACATAGAGTGATTCAAGAGGAAGGTTAATACGTATAAAATAAAACCGTGCGAAGCCGGGGCGGGTCGCTAGTGAAGTTATAAATCAGTCAGAGCCGCCCCGCGCTGTTAGTACACGCAATGGTACTGCGATATACTTTGATTGGTATAATATATAATTTGATATGGTACTGTGGCAATCCGCGCCAGACAGGGACAGAGTTACGAGTAAGAAGAGAGTAGCAATGCTTAGAAACTTGAAAACGCTGAATTGTACATTGTTGCGTCGCAGCTAGAGTAGCTTTTTAATAATTTTGCGAAGAGTAACGTCTGTATCTTTATCTAATCTGTGATTAGGGTAATTTATAACTTATGTGTATTTTTGTTCCAGACTTCTAAACAACCTCCGTCAATACAGCGGGGATACAGTCTATCAGAGCTCGAATACCCCGCGACAGAACCAACAGTGCCTCCGTATCTTCGATCTGTCAGAGTACAGACAGGTGTTGAGCGATATAGCTGTTTGGATCTATCAAGGTTAGTAACAAAGAATATTCTGGAAACAGACTCTATTTCAGCGGGGATACAGTCTATCAGAGCTCGAATACTCCGCGACAGAACCAACAGTGCTTTCTTATCTTCGATCTGTAAGAGTACAGACAGGTGTTGAGCGATATAGCTGTTTGGATCTATCAAGGTTAGTAGGTAACAAAGAATATTCTGGAACTCTATATACAGGGTTACAGGAAAAATCGTGCTAGATCCGTTAAGGGCGTGGAGTACCCATCATTTCTGACTTATTTCACTATGAAACACCCTACCCTAAACTTAACCCTTTTCGAGATATTCGACTTTTAATTTTTTTATTAAAAATTGCCGATTTTTAGGCTACTAAATTTATTTTTGTTTACTTTGTGTATCTTATTATTATTTTTATTGCATTTTTACATGTGTAATAAGATGCTTTAGGACGTCAATCATTAAAATAATGCATAAATTAATTGAATAGACCGTAGTAGAAAAGTGAAAGTTAAGAAATAAAAAAAAAATTAGGAAGTTTATTTTTCTCTAAGGGATATCTAAAAAAAATATTATGGCAATTCTTCGGCAGATGTTTTTAAAAATATCTACGTTTCATCAGCTATCTAACGAGGTATAATAATCTAGGGTTTTATTCAATTGCATTGAAAAAAAATTAGTTTTATAGGCGACAGTGGAGAAGAAAATTTATACTTAGCCCTAAAAAGTAAAAGTAAAACAATAGGTAAGCATGAAATGTCATTTATTAAAGGTTTTCACACAACTTTTTCTTATTCTACAGTTCATGTTCAACATGGCCGCCTCTATTTCTGATACATTGTCGCATCCTTCTACGGAGACCAGTCTTCACTACTCCAGTGGTCAACGTGGTCCTCATTTTATTTGCTGCATCCACAATCCTTTCTCTTAGGTCTTCCACAGACGAAACTGGATTCGGCTCGCTGTACACAAGACTTTTCATGCACCCCCACACATGAAAATCCATGGGGGTTAGGTCCGGACTTCTTGCTGGCCATGGCAACGGCCCACCTCGTCCTATCCATTTGTTTGGATAATTTGTGTCCAGCCAGTCTCTGACACTTCTCCTGAAATGGGCAGGGCAGCCATCGTGTTGGAACCACATGTCCCTGATCAGGTTGAGTGGCAGATCATCCAGCAAATCACTCAAGTCTGCTCTCAGGAAATTTTCGTAGCTTTCCCCATTTAAATTATCCGGTAGAAAGTAAGGTCCAATCAAATGATTGGAGATAATGCCCATCCACACATTCACGCTGAATCTTCGTTGGGACCCCTTCACTCTTTTCTTATTGGGATTCCTTAGTGCTTTTGGGGCCCAGTAATGGGCGTTGTGATAGTTAGTTATGCCATCTTTATCAAATTTGGACTCATCCGTCCACAAGATATTTCTTAGAAAATCTGGGTCTTCTACGTCAGCATTTAGCATAAATCTGCAAAAGTCCAATCTTCTCGCGGGGTCTCCTTCTTCAATAACGTGTACCGGCGTGTAATGGTATGGGTATAGGCCAGCAGTATGCACTGTAAACCACACTCTCCATTGCGAAAGTCCCAGATCACGGGCAACAATATTAGTGGAAGTAGTCGGATCCGCTCGAAAGCGTTGCACTATCTCATTGTCCTGTTCTTCGTCGTCAATTCGTGGTCTACCCATGTCTGTATTACGTCTCAAAACAGAGCCAGATTCTCGAAGTCTTCGATAAACTCTGTCAAAAACGGCCACATCCGGCACTCGACGACCGGGGTAGCGAGTTACGTATTCGTTGCGAGCTTGCGCAGATACACAATCGCAGTATCCGTAACAAATAAGCATATCAGCATATTCCTCAGGTGTGTAGGACGTCATCTTCAACACTTCCGTATCACAGGTACAAATCAGAGTCCGGTTAACAAGTATAGTAGTCACAAATCAGAAGAAATAGTCCAGAATCACAGCCAAGTCGAGAAAAAGAGCAAAACGATATCACATCTACTATGTACGAAGCACAAAAGCAGACTGACAACCAAAACAATACCCCCTGTTGTATTCCCAGCCCTAACCGGTCTCTACACATTTTTTCTTTCATTCATACCTACATAAATCGTCACTTGTCTCGCTCTCACGGTGTGTCTGAACTTGAAGGACAATAGGCGCGGGACCGTTAGAACTGCTACCTGGAGCGTCCCAACTACTTTTTTTCCACGAAATGTAATACAAACCCTAGATTGTTATACCTCGTTAGATAGCTGATGAAACGTAGATATTTTTAAAAACATTTGCCGAAGAATTGCCATAATATTTTTTTAGATATCCCTTAGAGAAAAATAAACTTTCTAATTTTTTTTTTATTTCCTAACTTTCACTTTTCTACTACGGTCTATTCAATTAACTTATGCACTATTTTAATCATTGACGTCCTAAAGCATCTTATTACACATGTAAAAATGCAATAATAATAATAATAAGATACACAAAATAAACAAAAATAAATTTAGTAGCCTAAAAATCGGCACTTTTCAATAAAAAAATTAAAAGTCGAATATCTCGAAATGGGTTAAGTTTAGGGTAGGGGGTTTCATAGTGAAATAAGTCAGGAATGGTGGTTACTCCACGCTCTTAACGGATCTAGCACGATTTTTCCTGTAACCCTGTATAAATACACAATACTAATAATAAAATAAATACCCGCGGTAATTCCCGTTCCCGCTGGAATTCCGGGATAAAATATAGCCTATGTGTTATTCCAGGCTATAATAAATCTCTGTGCCAATTCCACATCCGTTCAGTTAGTAGTAGTCTTTGCGTGAAAGAGTAACAAACATTCATTCATCCATACTTATACACTTTCGCGTTTATAATGTTAGTAGGATAGACCTTCGTTTGACTACAATCTTACCTGGTAGTAAGTGATGTGGCCGAATATGTATCATGAAAGTCTAGAAGACACCTATTCACAGCGTCTTGAAATACACCGGTTGTATTCATCTTGAAGGCCATGTATTAGTTTTTTGTTTAGAGTCGTTCTATTATTTTGTATGTACAGTAGCGTTCACTATTTGCTATACCCCTAATTTCTAAAATATTCGCCAACAATAATGTTGAAGAACTTCAAGCAATCTTAAACTTAGTGCAAAAACTTAACAATAGTTGAGATTCGAACCACGGCTTATCGCATCGCAGTCGACCGTTCTTTCATTTCTGCTACCCGGTATGTTGTCTCATAGTTCGAATTTTTAAGCCCGTAGTTTTATCTTAACGGTGGTAGTTGAATCGGTTGAATGCATTTATTATTAATTTTGTTCAAATGAATGAGGGTAGTTATAACTTTTATGTAACGAATGACAGTCAAGTAATCGTTTCACCACCGCTGGAGTATAATTATTGTTATGGCATTAGTAAACTGTGTTTGCGTGTTAAAAGTTTGAAATATCAAAAAAGAATAGCCATTTAAGCAATTTTGTAAGCACTAAAACTATAAAAAATCACGAACAAAACGTTCCTAATAAAACTATTGCAAGTCAGCTTGGGATAAGCGTAAGTGTATTTTTATTTTGTTTTGTATTGATTCGTCGTATTTATTGAGCATAGATAATTAAAATTTTATTTAACTTTCAAGGAAATAACAGTTCAACTTTGGGTGAGGAGATACGCTTTGACTGAAGATGTAAAGGCAAAGCGATCGGGTCCACGCCCATGGGGTTTCACATCAGAACGCCATCGACAAATTGTGAATACTCACAGCCATGTCTGACATGGAGGGTCGGATAATAATATGGAGGAAACCAAACAAACGACTCCTACCACAAAATATACTACCTGTTCAAGCAAGTGGCAGAATTACCATAGGTAAGATGTGATATAAATAATAAGTATTACCATGCAAATTCTGCTGCAAAATCAGTTTCTTTTACAAGAGACTAAATGACCTATCAAGTAAATTTCCAAAATCTTTTTTATTACAAACTAAATTGCCTGTCTAGTCAATTTTTAATTGAATTTATACCCCTACCTACAAGTCTTGAGAAGTCAGTGTTTTTTTCAGGTTATTGGGGCTGGATGTCATCCATGGGCCCAGGAGAACTCGTAGAAATTGGCGGAAGCTTGGGGAACAATATTTACAAGTGTTGAAAAAAGTTATGATACCACAGTGCTCGTTGCTTATCCAGTATCTCAAATGAAAAGTAGGCTAGAACAAAATATACCAAGCGAGGGTTATCCAATTCGATATTAATTTTGAGTAAACAATAAATTAGTTTTGCTATGGTAGTTCTAGCTTGCTTTTCATTTAGCGTATTGCACAATGATGCTCCAAATTTCTCTTAATGGGTAAATAATGGTCTGTTACACACGAGAGATCTAAATTGTTAATATTTATTAGATGCTGCCTATAACAAAGTAGACCTTACAGTATACTGTGGTATAGGTATTCTAATAATAACAAAACATGTTTGTTCTACTTGTGTGTTGACTTTTATTTACAAGGATTATAAAACAACATAGTTGTGTGAAAAGGAACCGAAAATGTAATAAATTTTCTTAATATAAGTTAATATCATTGTAATGTAATTTATTTTCTCTTTCTTTCTATTGTATTAATAAAATAACATCACATAAAATCTGAGATGTGTTTATTATATTCCAATCATACCCTATTTCTTATTAGTAAAAAAACAGATTATAGACAATTATTATGCTATAAAGTCATAGGTGAAAAAAAGCAAAAATAACATCGGTATAATGAATCGAACATCCTACCCTAGAACACAAGCCGGACCCTCGAACCACTCGTCCAGATTGTGATTGCTAGTTAAGTCGAAATTAAAGATAGCTTTTATTTTAGCTAGCTCAATTGTTTTAAAAATCATTTTCATTACTTACCAGCTTATTTTTTTCTTTTACAATAATAGTAGTAATTTTCTTTGTTATTTTAGTTACTAGTGCTTTGTCAAAAAAAGCAAAAAATTGTTTAAGTAAAGCAGCAGGATTCGTTCCTGGTATGTCTATTAGGGGGGGTAAGCAAATAATGAACGCCTCTGTACATATATAAGTTGAAGACCTAAATATATAAATATTTGTTTATTATATATCTTCCCAGGTCTAATCCACCTGCTACAACGTCAACTAGAGCGTCTCATCGTACCAGCAGTCCTGGAACACGAGGAAATATCCGGCCTGGACCAGGAGATATCAGGGATGGGGGCAGCGCGCGCGCTCCCCGCACCCGCCGCACCCCCGCCCCTCCGCCTTAAGCAGGAGCTGTGCGCTGTACATGAGCATCTGCATACTTACACTGTGTATCAGCCGCTCAGGCCTATGATCTTTAAGCAAGTAAGTCTCAGATCTTATGCTATCCTGGTACTTCAAGACAAAAAAAGGTATATTTTGAACAGGGATTTTGCGCTGCGTGATTAGTAGATACGTCCAGAGGGGTAAGTGGGTATGATAAAGCTCCTTGTAGCTTATGCTTGCCTGGTACTTCAAGACAAAAATGGTAGATTTTGAGCAGGGATTTTGGGCACACGCCGCGCCCCCGCCCCTCCGCCTTAAGCAGGAGCTTTGCGCTGTACATGAGCATCTGCATACTTACACTGTGTATCAGCCGCTCAGACCTATGATTTTTAAGCAAGTAAGTCTCAGATCTTATGCTATCCTGGTACTTTAAGACAAAAATGGTAGATATTGAGCAGCGGTTTGATACTTTCAGAGAGGGTAAGTGAATCTCCTTTTAATTTATACTTCCCTGGTACATCAAGACAAAAATGGTAGATTTTTAGCATTCCCGAAAAGTTGGTAAAGAAGAAGTGGATAAACCTCCTTGCAGCTTCTACGAGCCTGGTACTTCAAGACGAAAATGCTAGATTTTTAGCAGGTGTTTAGGACTACGTGGTAAGAAGATACTTCCAGAGGGGATAATTGTTAGTAGCTTATACGGACCTGATGCCTTATTGTCTAACTTGATATCGATTATCAGTTAAATTCAAATAGATTACCAGTTGTATAACTTTGTACTGTACACGAGCATCTGCATACTTACACTGTGTATCAGCCGCTCAGGCCTATGATCTTTAAGCTAGTAAGTACTTACAGCTTATGCTAGCCTGGTACTTCAAGAAAAAAAATGTAGATTTTTAACAGGGATTTGATACTTCCAGAGGAGGTGTATAATTTAATGAATTTATGTAATTCAAGTTTTTTAACGCTGTCGTTAATATCTGGGGATCAAGTTCAAAAAAAACGAAATCTGCTAGTGTATATTATATATTTATAGACATAGTATGTTCTACCCATAGACTAATCCAACCATAGACTGGTCCAGCCATAGTCTGAACTACTCATAGACTAGTCCAACCATAGTCTGTTCTATCTACCCAGATACCGGTCCAACCATAGAATGGTTCAGCCATAGTCCGAGCTACTGATAGACTGGTCCAACCATACTTATAGCTCAATAACTCTACGTTTTCTTCTTCCAGCTTTTCTACTTTATCTGCGCCTACAGCGTCAACCAGCTACTTCTCCGCAAAGACCTGTGCTGCTGGGCCAAGGGTCTTCAGATCAGATACAACATATCGCATCTAGAGACCTGGATCAAAGAGCATCTGGCTGAATACGGACAGAAGAACGTGAGTTCAAATTACATCCTATTGCAGGGGTTGTAAGGTCTATTATATAGCTTCGGGCCAAGGGTCTTCAGATCAGATACAACATTCGCATCTAGAGACCTGGATCAAAGAGCATCTGGCTGAATACGGACAGAAGAACGTGAGTTCAAATTACAGCCTTATTGCAGGGGTTGTAAGATCTATTATATAGCTTCGGGCCTTGGCCCGAAGCTATATAATAGATCTTACAACTGATGAAGACCCTTGGGTCTTCAGATCAGATACAACATTCGCATCTAGAGACCTGGATCGAAGAACATCTGGCTGAATACGGACAGAAGAATGTGAGTTCAAAGACAGCCTTATTGCATGGGTTGTAAGGTCTATTATATTGGTGCGGGCGAAGGGGTTGCAAATTAGATACAACAATATTATTATTATCTCCATAAAGCTTCTGCTAGCCTGGTACTTCACGCACGACAGAATAAAGAGTTACACACTTGCTGAATAGCCTTTGTAAAAAATCGTCTCGGTATTAAGTGCTTCGATTGCGAGATAAAGAGACGAGAATTATGTCAAGGTTATTTGAATAACTAGGAAATCAGTTAAATAAGTAAAGGCAAACTTGTAGCCGAAAAAAGAGATGTTATTTTGGAAAAAAAGGGTTTATTTTGAAAATGAAACTGTCAGTATTATTGGTTTTAAAAATTAAATGAACAAAGCATACTAAAAAAGACTAATCATAAAAATATTGATATAGTAGTACTAAAGTAATCCATAAAAAAACACTTAAATTTTACAGTTACATGAAAAGCCTGATCAACCCCTTTGCCAAACAATTTTTTTCAGATAAATTGATTTCTTATATAAATTAGTTTGATAACTTACTTGGTTTATTATATGAATTAGTTTATTGTATTGTATAGTAAATTTAGTATTAACGACTGTGTATAACTATTGTTTGATTAATTCTATGTGACATTTAATAGTCTAATACAGGGGTTCCTAATTTTATTTGGCTATGGAACCCTAATTGATCGTAATTTTTTTGGCGGAACCCTAGCTGGCTGTTTTGATAACTTAAGTGTTTACGTATTTTGAATACCTATACAATACAATACAAAATACTTTATTATAGGTACCTACACCAGATACAGAACATTATGAAAGACATTACATGTGACAAGAACAATGGGCGGCCTTATCGCTTAGAAGCGATCTCTTCCAGGCAACCTTTGGGTGGAAAAAATTATGTGAATTAAAGAAAGGCAGGGGTTGTACCAAGGATAGAGCTACAATAATTATGAACATAAAACGAATATTTAAAGATAAATAAATGTTAAATATAATATATATTATTACGTTTACGTATGGCTTGGATTGGGAAGGATTTGTCGTAGAAACTGGTTTTGTGAAGTTGCATACTCAAAGCCAGATTTTCTAACGACCGAAGGACACGGGGAGGATGAGAATTGTGGAGGAATTCAAAACGCTCCTTTAAATAGAAGGGAGTGACAGGGTTAAAGAGAATGTTATGAAGAAGAGAAAGGATATGGGAATTTCGACGAAAACGGACAGGAAGCCATTTTAGTTTTGTGCGGAACTCCGAAATATGATCATATTTGCGGAGACCAAACACAAAACGAATACACACGTTTTGGAGCCGTTCAACCTTATTTAGTTGCTCCTCAGTTAGGTCGAGGTAGCAAACGTCGGCATAGTACCGTAAAACGTTACAAGATTGCCCAACTAATTTGACTTTGCCCACCAGGGTACTTTTTTTAAAAGTCTTAGTATTATCGAGAATGTTCTAGTTTTGTTTTTACCTTTTATTTCTTATTGATTGGTAGAATTCTGAATATGTCACTGACAACACTAAATAACCGACTGTTGCTAATTTCACTTCAATTGACTGTCAGTTGATGTCAAAGTTGGTGGTGTTTTTGGCGGGTCAAATTTCGTCCGGAAAACTTTATTGAAAAACAGTACTTGCAGTTGCAGCAGGCAAGTAATTATTTTACCACTATAAGTTTATAACAAATAAACAATAACTGTCGAATATCTGACGCGAAACCTTTTTTAAACTCGAAAATATTCAGGTGGGCAATGTTAAATTACTTTTTCTGGAGTACTGTTTACGACTTTGCCCACCAAAATATTGTTGTCAGGGTTGTCACTACGACATTAAATGAAAATTGATTTATGTATGTCCTATTATTAGAAGGTCGGTTGGTATCTATCTAACCACCTATTAGACGACCGTTGTGGCGCGTTGGGCGAAGGTCCGCCTGCGACGTTAGTTAGTTAGTTTGCGGGTTCGATTCCCGCCTCGGAACAAATTTGTGAACGATCTGCAGAAATTTGTTCCGTTAGTCTGGGTGTTTTCTATGTATAATAAAAAATATCTACCTATAAAATGTATTGTATTAAGTATATCAGTCATCTAGTACCTATAACACAAGCTCTGCTTAGCTTGGGGCTAGATGATGCTGTGTGGACTGTCCGGAATTATTTATATATTTATTTTATTATGAGAAAGTATTTAGTTTTCAGTATTTATTTATTTCAATTCCTCTTTATCAAATAATGTAATGAAAAATTTACCATTTCTACAGTTTTTTTGTATATTAATGCCTTAATTTGTTTTATAAGCTAAATGAGGTACTTACCTTATTATTAATATTTTTTTTTGTGTCAGATACTAATAACCAGCGTTAAGGTGAAAATTCTACCACATTTTTTTAAAGCAAAAAAGCTATAATTAATGTAATGCTCATTTTCAGAATGAACAACAAAAAGTTTTAAAAAAAAGAAGAGTACCAGGGGCATAGAGAGAGAACATATAGAGACTATTCTGAGGATATGCTATGCATTAGCAGTAGAAATGGTCGAAAAAAAACAATGTGACAACCCTAGCACATTTTTTTATTAGTATGAAAATTGTCCAAAAATTATTTGTGTCTTTGCCCACTCAATTTTGGCGATTAATTTGCTTGCTTGAACGTTTCATATTAAGATATAAAGTAACATTGATTGCCCCTATTGCTTGTTCCTTAAATCTTGAGATCATACGGTCAAAAATACCGGAATCACGATTTTTTTGCAAAATGGGCAAACTTGTAATTTTTTATTTTATTTGGCCCGCTCTCTAAATTATGATTTTTTACACATACCGTCCCATTTTATTCGATTTTTAATCTTTTATTTGCAAAGAACAGTATTTATTTATAATAATGTAGCGCAAACATAATTTGAACTATAAATACTTTTTAAATTATCTCAAATTAAACCACTAAATCCAAGAAAATTGGGCAAAGTTGCACTGTTTTACGGTAAAGAATGGGAAGAATGAGAGATTGAGCCAGCACAATTTTAGTGGCAGTAGGCTGGAAGTTACGAAGCCTTCTCAATGAAGCAGCGCAGGCGAATACCTTGCGACTCACCGCTTCCATTTGAGGGACCCAAGACATGTTACAATCCATAAAGATTCCAAGATTTTTTACACTTCTAAACTAAACGGAACTATAAGCTATTGAATTCTAATTGAGGGAGAGTGGACCAGTCGATTTTAGCAGAAGTGCTTGTGCTACCAATAATTATGGCCTGTGTTTTAGACTCAGAAGGAAGAACAAATTTTAAATGAAAAATAATAAAATTATTATAAGTATTGCAAAACATTTCTTGTTAGGTACAGAGAAATACAATGTAGGAAGGTTATTATGAGTCTTTTCCACGAACGTTTTATTTAAGTCTCGGTCAGACCGCGGAACCCCTGTGACTCTTCCACGGAACCCCAGGGTTCCGCGGACCACCTTTCCGGAATCGCTGGTCTAATATATGAATGTTATTGTATTTGAATCAATAAATGAATTAGAATTTGAAAATGTCCTTTTTTCCCCAGGTCGAAGAAATCCTAGCAGTGCTCCGTCCTATAACGCAAGCGGTGCAGTTACTTCAAGCCCGCAAATCCATGGACGACGTGCAAAGCACGGTCGAGATGTGCTCCAACTTATCCGCCGCGCAAGTCTGCAAGGTAACTTACTTATAGACTGGTCAAATTATAATCTAGGTGTAGTCTGGTCTACCCATAGACTGGGCCAACAACTGGTCCAGCCATAAATTGGTCAACTATTGAGTGGTCCAACTATAGACTGGTCCAGCCATAGTCTGGTACACTCATAGACTGGTCCAACGATAGAATAGTCTAACTATAGATAGGTTCAACAACAGACTGGTCCTACCATAGACTGGTTCACTCATTAACTAGACCAACCATAGAATAGTCTAACTATAGAGTCCAACCATAGACTGGTCCAGCCATAGACTGGTTCAACCATAGACTGGGCCAACGATAGATTTATTCAACAACAGACTGGTCTAACTAGTATACATATCTATGTATACTGTACATATCTATGTACAGCCATATTCTGGTCCAACAATTGAATAGTCCAACTATAGACTGGTCCAGACATAGAATAGTCCAATTAAAGACCGATTCAACTACATACTGGTCCAACCATAGTCTCAAAACTCACATTGACTTATAGTCTAATTTACCATTCCAACAAAAAATAAGCAATTTATTTTATATTTATATCAAAATAATATTTAATTTTAACTTGTAAATTTATAATTAATTACTGATGGTTATTAAACTAACTTTATTTACTCCACAGATCCTAAACATGTACACGCCCGCTGAAGAATACGAAGTAAAGGTGACCCGCGACTTCATACACGAGATACAAAAGAAGATGCAGGAGAAAGCAGGCAACAGACCAAATGATAAGGAGTCGGTGAGTTGCTTTGGGCCACTTTGTACTTATATTTTGTGTTCCATCAACAGTTTTATTGTTTTTACGACTTACGAGTAAATGATAAATAGTTAGTCTTAGGCAGCAGTATTATAATATACCTTTTATTTTATTTCTTTGCGTGGTAGGTTTATGTATAAATAGTTTTCTATTCTATTCTAAACTAGCAACCCGCCCCGGCTTCGCACGGTTTTATTATACGTATAAACGTTCCTCTTGAATCACTCTATCTATTAAAAAAAACCGTATCAAAATCCGTAGCGAAGTTTTAAAGATTTAAGCGTTCAAAGGGACATAATGACATAGGGACAGAGAAAGCGACTTTATTTTATACTATGTAGTGATGACGACCTCTGAGACGTAGGTTGAAGTTCCGTTGGCGACGCAAGAGGTTGCGGGTTCGATTCTCGCCTAGGGACAAATGTTTATTGGTACTTTAGGAATGTATTCTGGGTGTTTTATATGTTTATCACGCTAATGTTATGAATGCAAAAGTTTGGATGGATGGATGGATGGATGTTTTGTTACCTCTACATGCCAAAACGACTGAACAGATCATGATGAAATTTTAAATTAACGTACATAGGCAATAAAACATACTTTTCATTACTCATACTCGGAAAGTAGGTCTGAACATGCCTGAAGAGCGGGTTGAAAGTGATACTTTTCCGCCCTAGGGAGAATCGTTTTCAACTGACAGATATAACGTTACTATTGAACCATGATAGTGGCAGAATAAATGCTGAAGCTAAAAAAAAAATTCGTCTTAGCGACAATTCACTGAATTCAAAGAATACCAAAGACAAGGCAGTATGGCTTTATGGCTTTCGCCTGTCCTAGATGGACAAATGTATATAAAAAAATTAGCGGCAATTTGATTAATTTGTTTTCTCATGTAATTTTTTTAAATTATCTAAAGAACAAAATCGGCTGTAATTTTAAATACAAACTAAAACTGTCTGAATAAATACATTTTATTGCTATAAAAAAAAGTTATAGTTGTAAAAAAAAGGTGTTTTGAAGATTAACGTGACATTTTTACTAATTAACTTAACCATTTCAGGCCAATCTCCTGATGGATACCAAGACAATATTCTCAGTGCAATTCCCGTTCAATCCCTCGCCGATTAGACTTGAAGCCGTGGATCTACCCGACGTTCTAGAACTAAATGGATTGCTCACGAAAATATAATGAATTGATTTAATTTATAGTGCATAAGCCATCGCCTAATATCTAAGAAATTAAATAACATCGCAAAAATTATCGATTTCGGCGGGATTTGAACCCCCGACCTTCCCTCTATGGGAATGCGCTAACCAACTGCGCTACGAAACCAAGTGACCACCTCATCAATAAATCAATATCTTTATTTCTTTACAAAATGCTTACAAAATAAGCACTTAGACAAGTCACATTTAAACTATATACATCGTAAATCTTTGCGACCTTGAATGAATGAATAAACACTTTATTGTACCTTTTGAAATATAAAAATAATACTTAAATTAACTTATATCTAATCCTTCTACGGACTCTAGCGGGTTGCAGGTTCAAATCTCACTGATCGAAAAATTTTGATGTTATTTTTTTTAGATTTTATGTAAATTATTTGATTTCTTATATAAATGCCTCTTTGGTTTACTCCTAGAGTAATAAGGTAGATGTCTGGGTAAAAGCGGTATTCCACTACACGTTATTCAGGGACCCTAACCCTAAATAAGAGTGGTGTAATAAGATTTAGGGTCCCTAAGGGACGGACCTGGCAAGCCTTGCTCCCTAATCACCCTAACTACGGGGCCCTGAATAACGTGTAGTGTAATACCGCTTTGAGAGAAATATTATTCTATTTAGTCCGTAAGTTAGAATTACGAAAAATATTGAATACGTTTTTTTTCTTTTGTCAATCAAACAGAAAATGACCAAGATAAAGCGCATTAAACTTGAGAAGGACCCGTGACTTCGTGACTTCACGTCTTTCTATAAAATGTCCCAGAGCGTGACGTCACAAGTCCCACTTCTCAAGTTTAATGCATTTTATCTTGTTCATTTCTTGTTTGATTGACAAAAGAAAAAATACGTGTCCAATATTTTTCGAAAATCTTACTGATAGACTAATTAGATTTTTTAGGCATCTAGCTTATTCTGGTCCTTAGTAGAAAGCCTCGAGTCGTTCTTACGATATTTTTATACTACTCGTAGCTAATATTTGTATACTTAGTAATGCGCCTGTATCATGCATAATAATGAACTTGCATAATACAGAAATAGGACGTTTTGATGTATTTAACGAAATATTAATGAAAATATGTGTTGTTGTATATTTAGTTCGAATGTTAAGTAGAAAATTAGTTATAATCAGTTAATTTTATCTTTACTTCATTAGAGAGCCAGACGTGTATTCTCAAAAAAAATGTTAAGTAGTATTTAGAAAAGCAAAGACAATTTGCAATTTTCCCATGCAATAATAGTTTCAGTATTGCTTTTTATATATACATTTGAAATGTCCATAAGTTAATATTCGAAATGAATGCGGAGATCTTAGTTCACTCGATCATATTCCTTAAATGACTTGCCTATACGCATTTTGTACTTAATAATTATTATTATGTTCCTAAAAACATTCCTTACAATAATAAAATTATTGCCATAATTTGAAATTATTTTGAAATCAGGTGCCATGATGAAAAACGAAATTCCATTATGTACGAATTTATTTATGTTAAATTATTTATTACTTTCTATTTATGTTATTCATGTAAATTATCATTCCATAAGCACAAATACGAAAATTATACACATTAATATTATTTATTATGGTTTCCTAAATTAAAATATGTTTACACTCGTTAACAAAGAAACTAAGAAAGAAAAAATATAAACAAATTAAAACTAGTAATTACAATTGATCTTTACAATTGATTAAATCAATTAAGTTAAGTTAAGCAAGCAGTCTAAAGGTATCTCAACTGATCCATGTCAATACCAGTCTGTGCGTCCCCAAGACACTGGCTGCATTACCACGCTGTATGACAATGCTGATGCGCTGAGCCAGATACTCACCAGCTAGAGGGGCACGCGTCGCATCGACCAGACGCTCAGATATTTTTTTTAAAACCCGGAGAGCCTCGGTACCCCACGGACCTAGGGTCTCGACTCCAAGGGGAGCAAATGCGTAGGTTCTGTCGAGTTCTGCATATTTGCGCCTCTTGGGATCCTCAGCCAAATTAGTATCGCACCAGCCCTGTAATTGCAATTTGTTGATTATTTTTAAAATTCTTTTTGGAGACCTACCACGTATTTTTATTTTCATGAAAAAATACAAAATACCCATAGAAAATACAATTTTTTGAAAAAATACCTCTTAATTACGTACCTATGTAGCAATGTTACTTAGGTACATAATCTTTTAAAAGCTACCTTTACTTTGTAGCTCTACTAGCGACCCGCCCCAGCTTCGCATGGTTTTATTATACGTATAAACCTTCCTCTTGAACCACTCCATCTATTAAAAAAAACCGCATCAAAATCCGTTGCGTAGTTTTAAAGATTTAAGCATACAAAGGGACATAGGGAAAGAGAAAGCTACTTTGTTTTATACTATGTAGTGATTTAACCCCCGAGTAAATAATGAGCTAGAA
The DNA here is from genome assembly GCA_944547425.1 of Eupithecia centaureata. Classification (NCBI taxonomy): domain Eukaryota; kingdom Metazoa; phylum Arthropoda; class Insecta; order Lepidoptera; family Geometridae; genus Eupithecia; species Eupithecia centaureata. The sequence goes on from OX155706.1 coordinate 5,970,799, forward strand.
GTTATATTTTGTGATAAAGCTAATATTTTTTCAATTACTTATGTTTTATAGAAATTGGTGCAGTCGTTTTGATTCTGTAAGCTCTATATAATGTTAAAAAAATCTAAGAATGTGGTAAATATCTAGTATTGTAATTTATAGCTTTAGAAATAAGCTTTAAAATTGTATAGCAAAACGAATTATGTATTACAAATACGTCGTCTTAATTTCTATAATAAAGTCAATTCTGATATCGCGTAATTTGACAACAACTGATGCCATCCTTTTTCATTTGCATCGTTATGAAAGGGACAGATATATTTTAGTGCTTCGAAATTAATGTCACGATATTTGAATTGACACCAATATCTTTATTTTGGTTAATAATAGCAAATATAAATCAAATTTATAAAAAAATGCAACCAACGAATTATTATCATTTGTATTAATAAATATTGTTTTTTTACTATTAGTAATAAAAAGTTATAGTATTTTATGTATACCTAAAAAAGAACCCATTATCTTTGTGCTTAAGTTAAAATCAACCCAGTTAAATTGCGACTGCGTTATTCCAATTTAGGTACTATATTTATGCAAAGCCCCATCACAGTCGTTTCAGCTTTTACAGCCGTCCGAGTTGACTGCCTATATTCATTCGGGCTAGATATGACTCAGGCTACTCGTTGATGATCGTTCTATAATCGGCCTAGGCAATTAACAGAATGACGCCATTTTTAAACCGTCTAACCATTCTACAAACTGGCTGATTTAACGATCCGGCTGGGCAATTACTTGAACGACGCCGTTTTGTAAACCACCTAGCCATTCTACAAACTGGCAAATTTTACGATCCGGTGGCGATATTTACATACGTTCCTGTAATACCATAGTTGAAAAGTTTATGAAAATGGCTCGATTTTATAGTTTCTTATGCCTAGGTATTTTTTTAATTTTTTATTGTTAATTTATCATATTCATCCTTAAAATTCCCTTTTTTGAACTTGGTTTATCAACCAAGTAAACCAAGTAAGTAATAGTTTTATCAAACTGATGTCTTTTATGGTTCTGTACCGAAATGGTAAAACGGGAGCCATTACTAAGACTCCGTTGTCCGTCTGTCACCCACCAGGCTGTATCTCATGAACAGTGATAGTAAGACACCCTCCACCTTCCCATGGTCCTACCAACCTTGCGGTTATACGGACCGAAGCTGTGAGAAATGAGCCACTCGGGTGACTCAAGACTACAAATCCTATGCACATTGTCCCTTACACTCTCCCCCTTCTGGGGCATGCCATATCACATCACAGACTTCATTGCCGGGCTGCTCCTCCCCAGCTCCGTACTGCTCTGTGCCCCCCCCGTCCCTCATCGAAAGTGTGCCTTCCTCAGCGCTGTGCCTTCCTCAGCGCAGTAAGTCAGTTGAAATTTTGATAGATGATGTGTTTCTGTTGCCGCTATAACAACAAATAGGTACTAAAAACGAAAAAAAATCAAGGGGGTTCCCAAACAGTCATGATTTTTTTTTGCCGTTTTTATAGATTTACAATATACGGAACTCTTCGTGCGCGCCTCTCACTTGGTCGGTTCTTTTGCTGTCAAATTGGCCGAGTTTAATTTGTGTCATCTGATTTTACACTTGACAGTTTTAAAAGGGTTTTTAAAGGATGAATATGAATCGAAATGTTAATATAATGTATCTAATAATACGTATAAAATAGTAAAAGTTACCATTTATAATTATTTTAGGTTTTACTGGCAACTCTAGGCTATAATCTCTAGCTATAAAATTATTCTGAATCAGTACTTATTTATATTTTGTATATTTGCTGTTAAATCAATTATTGATCATGATATTAATGTTGTACTTAAAAAATGTTAGTTATAATAATTAGAAAAATATATTACCTGTATTATTTATTATTAAATAATTCGATGTAGGTACTTATTTATTTCAATATACTTTTTGTCCATAAAAATCTTGATTAGGGTGCTCAATATAAATAATAAATATTGTATTTACTATTATTTAGTCAATTTAAAAATCATGCATTAGGAAATTATATATAGTTATAGTAAATATACACTTTTTATTATACTTCAAATTATATAATATCGTTATGAAATGAAACAGTATAGCAAATAAAATTGCATTGACCAATAAACAGAAATATTATTTCTATAATATAAAAAGAAAACGTTTATATATAAAATATATGTCATTATCATGCTGCCAGATTCCCATACGACCCCTTAGGGTCAAATGGGAAAGCCCCTATTTTGTAGCTATTTAGCTCTCTTCCAAACCTGCCTTTGAGATAAATAAAATGTAATATTTAGTAGAAATTCTTATTAGAATTAAAATTATAGAAGTATTTAAATGTGGTAATTATATAGAACATATATTCGTGTTAATGCATTCCAAATTATTTGGGTTAAGTGCTTAAATTATTCGTATTAAATTTTTAGTAGATACGTAAGTAAATGTTTGTTATTTTTATTAATTATGTGTGATGTTGAATATCTGTTTAAAGCAATATAAAACCATATCTGTATATTGTTGTAAAATAAATATAATGTCCTTATTTGTGTGTAGTTTAGTTATTATTTAGCTCCCATAAAGATACCTAAGTACCTATAAAATAATATGTAATTCCGCACTTTTGGTTAGCAGATAAAAACCAAACGCGACATGCTACACTGCAAGCGTCTAGACAGGCCTCCATCGCTCGCCTATACCTACCGCGATAAATACCTTCAGCGCTCGACAACTTGAAGTTATAAATCAGTCAGGGCCGTCCACAGATTACCCCCAATAGATTCCGCATTACGGGACTGTGGTTCGAATCATAACTCACCAAAATTAGAGGAAGGCGCGGGTTGCGGGGACTGGGACAAAGGCGTTGTGATTGGCTATTTCAAGGTCACACTAAAAATGTACTAATGATGTACTCACCCTAGGGTTGGGAAAGTTGCACAACAAAATAAAATTGGTCGATAATTAATATCGATAACATGTTTAAAAATACATGTATATTAAATGTTTTGTACTGCAGCCTCATATTAAAAACGTTAAATTTGTACATTTCAAATTATATTACACTGTTATTAGTATAGGGAACGATCCGTCGTCGGTCGTGTCTTAATGTGTCTTTCCATTTTGTAGCTTCCGGGGCATGCAGGAAACCTTAAACAAGATAAGCTACACGGTTAATAAACTACTAAAAAAAACTTCTAAAAATATCTATGTAATATTTTTTTTTTATTATTAAGTGCTCAATAAATTTCATTTCCATTTTGATGTAGGTACCTAACATCAGGAAAAAAATTTATACCCTTCAAGAAAACAACTAATAAACAATATTACAATAAACAATATTATTGGGCAATTTCATCAGGTTTATGGATAACTAATTTTAGTGCTTTCCATACAAAAATTCCGAGAGTCCCACTTATCTACGTCATCCAACATTTAAATCGATGTCGAATAGAAAGAAGTGAAATTCACAACACTAGCGTAACACGTGCTTGCGCCGAAAAGGGACAACCAGTGCATTAACAGCAATGAGGAAAAGAAACAGATGACTGTCTTTACGTACCATCAACCATTATAAGATGACCTCTTCTATAAGTAGTAAAAATGTTATTAATTTACTTACCGATGAAATGTTATTCCGTCCCTTTGGTAATTTTAATTTCTAGATGACTTTCCACACCATTTCACTGCTTATGTAGTCATTTTATCTTTTTTGCTTACAAAAAACCAATTTTCACTAGCGTTAGAACACAAAAACGTAAAGGAGCTCACGGGTCTGACATCGTATCTGAAGGCGTCATTTGAAGTGGCGATCTCTATCAGTGCATTTGCACATATGTGTCGTGCGCGGTTGTCGTCTTTCATGCGGTATCTATTGGGGGTATAGACGTGTGACAGCAAATGTCAACTGACGAACCAATAGCGCACCGGCAAGCATGCGGCGCATGACCCTTCCACCCCGCGCCCCACCGCCTACCTCCAAATAGACCCATAAATCGCCTTCTGCGCAGCTTTACCGCCAGCGTTCTTCTTACATGACGCGAACTATACGGTATAGTTCGCGTCATGTAAGAAGAACGCTGGCGGTAAAGCTGCGCAGAAGGCGATTTATGGGTCTATTTGGAGGTAGGCGGTGGGGCGCGGGGTGGAAGGGTCATGCGCCGCATGCTTGCCGGTGCGCTATTGGTTCGTCAGTTGACATTTGCTGTCACACGTCACGTTTCTTGTCAAAATACCATCGCGCACAAAAGTTTACGAAATGGTTTTACATTTTAATGGTTTTTGGAAATTATGCACAAAGGTAAAGGAAATAGAGGTAGAGACCGATTACTGTAAAAGCGATCATTTGGTAGATATGATTACAGAAACATTTATTATTCGTGTAAGGGATGATGATTCTGACTCAAATAATGATGAAAGCTCAAGTAACGACAGCGACGATGATGAAATAGCCACCTCCAGTATCAATCCCGCGTCCTCATCTGGTTTTCACGTCACCCAAGACGACTTAATGGATGGAGTTGCTACATTACATTATTTTTTTGTAATTAGATTAAACATTCTAAACTGAATTGAACTTGTTGTTAATTTTATCTAATATTATTTTCTAATAACCAACACCAAGCCGCGAGTGAAATATTAGTTAAAAATAGGCACAGCAAATTGGCATAGTACTATCGTACGCGAGTGTACCCATGCGCGAACATACCCCTTCCACTTTCTTCCAGCGCTCTTTTTACGTGACGCGACCTATAATCTGTGGGGCCGTCCCACGCTTTGAGTACACGCTGTGGTGTGTCGTATCGTAGGTACTACATGACGTCGGGACTCGTGCGTAATAAGTCGATGGCAATGCCCGCCCAGGGACAGAGTTACGCGTAAGAAGAGAGTGGCAATGTTTAGGTGAATATCGCGGTAGCTTAATACCTATTCGTCTGCGCGCTGAATAGTACTTTGTGGCGACCCAGATGTCAATTTTCGTATTTTGAACTTTAAGCTTTGAGATACCGTAGAAGCAACCAGCGAACTACTTGCAGTGCGGCCGTTACTTTAGTGTTTTTCTACGAAAACTAAGCTGCCGATTCAAGTGGTGATATGTCAAACACAGCGTATAGGTCGCGTCACGTAAAAAGAGCGCTGGAAGAAAGTGGAAGGGGTATGTTCGCGCATGGGTACACTCGCGTACGATAGTACTATGCCAATTTGCTGTGCCTATTTTTAACTAATATTTCACTCGCGGCTTGGTGTTGGTTACTGGAAAATAATATTAGATAAAATTAAAAACAAGTTCGATTAAGTTTAGAATGTTTAATCTAATTACAAAAAAATAATGTAATGTAGCAACTCCATCCATTAAGTCGTCTTGGGTGACGTGAAAACCAGATGAGGACGCGGGATTGATACTGGAGGTGGCTATTTCATCATCGTCGCTGTCGTCACTTGAGCTTTCATCATTATTTGAGTCAGAATCATCATCCCCTACACGAATAATAAATGTTTCTGTAATCATATCTACCAAATGATCGCTTTTACAGTAATCGGTCTCTACCTCTATTTCCTTTACCTTTGTGCATAATTTCCAAAAACCATTAAAATGTAAAACCATTTCGTAAACTTTTGTGCGCGATGGTATTTTGACAAGAAACGTGACGTGTGACAGCAAATGTCAACTGACGAACCAATAGCGCACCGGCAAGCATGCGGCGCATGACCCTTCCACCCCGCGCCCCACCAACTACCTCCAAATAGACCCATAAATCGCCTTCTGCGCAGCTTGACCGCCAGCGTTCTTCTTACATGACGCGAACTATACATTATATGAAATATATATAGTTATGACAAAATGTTACGTACGGTATATGTAATATACAGGGTGGAACAAACAGTGACGTCATAAAAAAAATCCTCGCCCGAGGTACCCGAAAATAAAACATGTAACTTCCCCGATTATTCGTATTTTCGAGTAATGTTTTTTAATGTTCGGCCTGAAAATAGTCACAAAATTATTTTTTTATTACGTCACTTTTTGGTCCTCCTGTATCAAAATAAATGTTATAAATAAAAGTTTGTTTATTTTGTTGTCCACAGTGCTTATCTTTAAAAGTGGTGGAGCCTGTTTGTTGATCTACCTTAGCATAGCTTTGATTCACTAATTTTACTGCTCGTTTTATAACATCGTGTCTGTTCAAATATCGTCTAAACTAATTTGACAGCCCTAAATATGAAGCTATCCTTTTTACTTCAGTCGATATGAGAGTGATAGCAACATTTATAGTGGCGTCCAAGTAGTTAAGTTTAGGCGATATCTGACCTGAAACCTAAATAGTAGTAGGTACTACTCTGGATTTTACCAAGAAATGTAGAGAGCGAAAATATTCAATGGAAGGACAGCATTCCTTCGGAGAAACAATGTTTTTTCTACATAAAAATTAACAATTGTATTTTCGAAAAAGTTCAAAACAAACTTTGTGTTGGCCCTGATAAAAAGAGTCGATTGGCCGTAGAAAGAGATGTAAGTTCGAAATTTAAAATTATGAGAAAATTTAAAACCAGAGTTGGTATTGTTTGTCTGCGTAGTGCTAACTTGTTTCAAGACCCCCAATGAATGTTAAAGGGTTCCAAGGGGAAATTCTCAATGGAATTTCATCAGGAAACCCCCAAGGGGTTCAAGTTGAAAGGGTTCTTTGGAACCCGAAAGTGTTCTGTGTTAAGTATGAGCTATTTCTTGGTCGTTAAAGAAATGTATTACATAATGTATATTTACGTTGTATAGTGCAAGAGTAATAAATAATGTTAACAAATACACTGGTTTTAATTAATAGCTATAGGTAGGTGAAACTTTTTTCGTAGATATATTTTCTGATGTTTTTTTTGGAAAAGAATAAATGAATATTTTGGTTAAGTGTAAAACGGTAAGCAGTTTAAATGATTTTGGCCTTCACTGACTTTGATTAAATATGAAATAATCTCCTATGGGACTGACATCGTCACTGTGTGACAAAACTCCATTATAATAAATAAAAATAAAACCTAGATGCAATTTTCCATTAGACTTAACGGCTAGACGACTTGAGTCATTATTATTCATATGTTACTACACCTTTCTACCCATTAAGATATGCATATTTCTTAAGGATAACACAAAAATAAACAGTCTTTTAAATTTTGAATAAAAATCAACCTTATTGCAGTTATCTATGGTTTAGTATCTAGGTATACCTACATGCTAGATCTTAGATACCTACCAGTCGCAAACGTCCCAAGACGCGGGCTGCATTACCATTTGCCTTTGCATTGCTATGTATGTCTGCATTGGGAAGGCAGCTATACATGGAAATACTGATGCGCTGCGCCAGATACTCACCAGCTCTCGGGTCACGCGTCGCATCGAACAGACGCTCAGATATTTTTTAAAAACCCGGAGAGAAACGGCTGTGCGATTACGCTAAAACCACCCATCCAAAATTGACATATGAAAGCCCTTTTAATGGCCTTCGTAATTTGAAATTGTATGGAAAGGACGCGCGCGATGGCCATTGAAATGGCTTACGAATGTCAATTTGGATGGGTGGTTTTAGCGTAATCGCACAGCGGCTGTGCTATTACGCTAAAACCGCCCATCCAAATTGATATTCTTGCGCCATTTCAATGGCAATCGCGCGCGTCCTTTCCATACGATTTCAAATTACGAAGGCCATTAAAAGGGCTTTCTTATGTCAGTTTTGTTTCATAAGTCATTTTTTTTTCAAAACTGACCTAAGAAAGCCCTTTTAATGGCTTTCGTAATATGAAATTGTATGGAAAGGACGCGCGCGATGGCCATTGAAATAACGCAAGAATATCAATTTGGGTGGGCAGTTTTAGCGTAATAGCACAGCGGGACACCACGGACCTAGGGTAAAAATAAACAATATAATTCAAATCAAGGTAAGTATAATGTCTATGTGTGCTGCACTTATGTGTAGGTAAGTACTAATGTATATACTCGTAGATAGAATGTTCAACAGTGGACTAGTTAGGGCTAATCATGATGATATTCATTATAGATACTTAGGAATGAGACTCGGCCAAGGTTTGCACGATACATACATAGATGCCTACATAAGTGGTTTTTATCTTATGATAGATAAGATAATTTAACTAACATACGTAATTTACCTGTTAATTAGATTTCCTTATGCACGAAGCATAAGATTGGATTGATAATTCTTTATCCAAAAACCTTTTATCTACGTAAAATATTTTGAGCGTAACTCTGTTTAATCCTTGATAAAAGATTAGGCGTTATCGCCTAAGGGGATTTCTTCCAGGAAACTAAAGATTAAATAGCAGATCATAAAACGGTGGAACAGGTGCTAATAAGTAGGTACGAAAATAAAAACGAATACCAACTAACTAATCCTGTAGATACCTATACATTGACCAAATAAAAGATCCTTATTATCTCACTAATTAACTCGACAGTTTTTATGTACCTACATAAGGATGTTTGTTACTCTTTCACGCAAAAACTACTGAACGGATCGGTCTTTAGTTTTGAATAGAGTTTTAGCTGTAGAATAAAACAGGCTAGGTACTTTCATCCCTTTCGTTCCCATGGGATAGCCTTGAATCGTAATCGAATAGAAGCCACAGATACTGTACTACATTATTAGGACTTACGTTACCTACATAGCAACATTTAGTGGTAACTCTGAGGGATATGCTTATTACCTATTCTGACTTGACTTTATATATTTATTAAAAGGATTTTTTTATTAAAAGAATTATTATTAAAAGGAACGTTTACGCTTAAACCTCTGGTTTGTAGGTATAATTTCTTATTTCTATAATTCCTTTCCTTTTAGTCAAAGTCAAAGTGCTTTATTTCTTTTAGACCTTAAAAGACTCTTGGACACGTCATAAAATTCATTTTATAAATAATTAAAACTAGGAATTAAAGTGCACACTTTGATTTTTGTTCACTTTAATCATTTTAAGGTAAAGTAAAGAAACGAACAAGAAACCTTTACCTTGTTAGGTAGTTTTCGTTTTCGAGTTGGAGCAAACTCGTCCCAAACTTTTTATCATATAAATAATCAGATATTCTATATAGTGAGCCTTTTTACAAAGTTCAAATAGTTTGGAAAATTTGTCTGATAGTTTTTGCAACTCACTTGGAGTTTTTTTTGTAGAAGCATATACATTGACCTTTGAAAGAGATAAATTAACCTTGTTAGTCTATTTGTTGGCAAAACGAGTTTACTTTTATTTCTAGAAGTTATTAGGTACCTATTAACATTATGTCGATCGCTATCGATGGCAGCGAATGACCAACCTACGTATCATCATCATCATCATCAGCCTTTATCAGTCCACTGCCGGACATAGGCCTCCCCTAATGAGCGCCATAGCGCCCTGTCTTCAGCTTGCCGCATCCAGCATCTATCCAAACAATCTACCAATCCAAGTATCACTAAATCTATAACTTTCGTTTCTTTAGGCTTACAAAATAAGCACTAAGACAAGTCAAAATATTATCGTTACTATAGTTAATTGATTTTATCTTCGCTTCAATATTTTTTCCACTTGAGGAAGAAGCGAAAAATAAACCACGAACACGATATTCAGTTAAATATTTTATTATTATTCTCTGGGAACCCAATATTGACACCTTCGTTTTATCAATATTTTTATCAGCTTATATATATTGACATAAATGAAGTTGTAATTCGATTAGATAAAATAAATTGGATGATATTATCTTATCACTAGGTCCTGATAGAACAATGCCAAACAGGTTAAAGATGATGTAAATTGCACGTTTTTATTTGTTTGTTGTCGTTTATTTTTCATAGTACCTAATCTAGCTTAGCCTAGCTTTGACGACCGCTGTGGCGTAGAGAACGAAATTTCGCCTACGAAAAAGAAGCGAGTTTGATTCCTGGCTCAGGCATAGCGAGCGAAATTCCACCTGCGAAAAATAAGCGATTTTGATGCCTGCTTCAAGACCAATGCTTGTTTGATCAAACAGATCGTGAGGTTAGGCTTAGGTTAGGTTTAGTTTAGTTAAAGGTTAGGTTTAGTTTATGTTTAAGTTAGGTTAGGTTTATATTAGGTATAGGTTAGGTTAGGTTTAGTATATAGGTTTATTTTAGGTGAATGTTATGTTTAGTTTACGTTTATGTTCGATTTACCTAGTACCTTTAGGTTAAGATTAGGTTTATGTTTTTTTTTAACCTTTATGGTAAAAAACCTTTATTAACAACGAAAATTACAACTAGTATTTACAATTTTATGTTAGGTTTTGATTACACAAAAACCATCCATCCTAAATGGACATTCGAAAGCATTTTTAATGGCGCGCTACATATCCTTACAAATTCAAATTACGAAGGCCATTGAAATGGCTTTCGAATGTCAATTTTGGATGGGTGATTTTTATTTTTTATTTTTGGGTTGCGTAATCGCACAGCTGATCCGTGTTACAAATATTTTACAAACGACACTCCATGTTATTTCAACATACTGCGATTACACAAACCATAACCAACCATAACAGTTGGTTCGGTTTACCAATTGTTAGATAAACAATTTTGTGATAAACATATAAAATCAATAGGTAGGTAAGAACTTAATGTAGGTAACTCAAAAACACTGGTTGGATCTTGATCAAATTTGAATAGGGCCATACGAAAGCAAGTCTAGCAGTGGACTGATGATGTGGATGATACGAAATCACGAGTTTTCAAATAAAAAATCTAAATCGTTTTGCCTACAAATCTGTGAAAAACACAAAAAATCCAGTCCCCGTTTGATCAATCTATTGAAAAAAAATACAAGTAAATATCCGATTAGTTATGCTTTCTTAAAATCCTGGAATAAATTTTAATAAAAGTATTCTAAGAAGCCGCGTCTATAATCTGTTTGCAAAAATTAAGTTTAGCTAAATATGCATCTACTTATTACCTATGTTTGTTAACTCTTTTTGCTCAAACTACTGAACGAATCGGGCTTACATTTTGAATAGACCTAGTTCTAGGCATGGAATAAATTATGTGTGAAAGAAGGTACCTACTTACAATAAAGAGTTCGATCAGGTATCTTTGGCTACTTTTCATCAATTTTCAATCGGGTAAAACCGCGGGCAGCTAGTATCTTATAACATATGTAAGTTAGCAGTTAACCCATCTATCATTAAAAATATTCCTATAGGATATAATAATATATAATTAACACAAGCTTTGATTTTGGCTTACTTTGGGGTTAGATGGTGCTGTGTGGATTGTCCAGCATTATTTATTATTTATTGTTATTATTAATATTTACTAGCGACCCGCCCCGGCTTCGCACGGTTTTATAATACGTAATAGATAGAGTGATCCAAGAGGAAGGTTTATACCTTCCTCTTGAATCACTCTGTCTATTACAAAAAACCGCATCAAAATCCGTTGCGTAGTTTTAATGATTTAAGCATAGGTACAGTTATAGGGACAGAGAAAGCGACTTTGTTTTAGACTACCTGTGTAGGTAAGTACCTAGTGATAGTAAAATTTAATAAGTTTTAATAAAATTTATTTACACGGCGCGACCTACAGTACTACCTATAATATACCTACCTACTGATCTAGGTAGATACGTATTTTTCTTTGTATACTCAAAGAAAGAAACGAGGTAAAGTCAAGATAAAACTCAATGATGAAATAACTCGTGTGCAATCAGTATGCCGCGAAACCTTTCAAGCTGCGCTCGCCATTTTGTTTCCGTTCAAAAACAAAAAAATATTTGTGATTTCAGTGAAAAAAAAATATTGTGCTTGTGACGTTGGTGTAAAGTTTCATTTTGGAAAAATAGGAAGGCTGTGTTTTTCGCAAAGGATTGATTTGGGTTAGTATTCAATCATTTCATCAGATTTATTTACAATATAATACCTAGAGGTATTTTATAGTGTACCCTACTTACCTATACATAGGTATAATACTTATAGGTACAAGAAATCACTACATAGTATAAAACAAAGTCGCTCTCTCTGTCCCTATGTCCCTATGCTTAAATCTTTAAAACCACACAACGGATTTTGATGCGGTTTTTTTAATAGATAGTTCCAGAGGAAGGTTTATACGTATAATAAGACCAGTGCGAAGTCGGGGCGGGTCGCTTGTATATTATAAACTTCACTTCAAGTTTCTATAGATGTTTGTTACTCTTTCACGCAAAAACTACTGAAAGGATCGGCCTGAAATTTAGAATCAACGTAGTTCTAGCCTTTGTGTAGGAAACTTTCATCCAAAAATCAGTTTCCATGGAATAGAAATAGCCTTGAAACGTTTCCATAGAAACAAAGCGTGCGAAACTAAGTATCCATAACAAAAGCTCTTAGCTTGGGGCTAGATGATGCTGTGTGGATTGTCCAGCATTATTGTATTTATTTATTCACCCTGTTTTAATGTACCTAAGCTGACGTTTAAAAGAGGAGCAAGGAGGTCAATCCGGGATCTATACCACATTTATACTCAAGAATATAATAATATGGCTCATCATAAAAATAGTTTTACATAGTAATTTTCTTTTATTTTATACTAGCACCACCTCGCGATTTCGCCCGCGTAGTTCGCGTCCCCGTGGGAATTCCGAGATCCTCTTGAATCACTCTATCTATTATAAAACCACATCAAAATCCGTTGCGTAGTTTTAAAAATTTAAGCATACAAAGGGACATAGGGACAGAGAAAGCGACTTTGTTTTATACTATGTATAGGTAGGTAAAATAAGGATTATCAAATAGGTAGAGTGTTAATTGATTTTCTCTTCACTTCAATTTTCCAAGTGGAAAATAAACCACTCATAAAAGACCTCGTTAAGAATAACTTATGTCTTAAGAATAACTTATGTCTTATAAGTACCTACATGTTTGTTTAATTTATTACTAGTATTTGCCCGCGGAGTCTCTTCATTTCTATGGAAACATTTCAAAGCTATTTCTATCACATGGGAACTGATTACGAGTTAAAAAGTAGCCTTTGTTCAATTCCACAGCTAAAACGTCGTCTATTCAAAATTTCAGTAAGATCCGTTCACGCGTGCATAGTAGTTTTCATTACCTACTCATACTCGGAAAGTAGGTCTGAACATGCCTGAAAAGCGGGTTGAAAGTGATACTTTTCCGCCTTAGGGAATCGTTTTCAACTGACAGCTATAACGTTTCTTTTGAACTATGCTAATGGCAGAACAAATGCTAAAGCTAAAAAAAAAATTGATTTAGCGACTATTCATGAATTAAAAAAATACGAAAGACAAGGCAGTATGGCTTTATGGCTTTCGCCTGTCCTAGATGGACTAATATATAAAAAAATAGCGGCAATTTGATTAATTGGTTTTCTCATGTTTTTATTTATATTTCCTTGTATTCGTAATGAAAATCACAGTGTTTATTTACCTCGGGTGAAAGTAACTTATGTAGTCCCTCGAACCCCGTCTCGCTCGGGAATAAATAAGTTACTTTCAACTCTTAGGTAACAATGTACCAACTATTACACGCGAAGGAGTATAAAAAATCAGTACATATCTACCTCTATATAAACTTTCGCGTTTATAAAGTTAGTGAGGATTACAAACTATGATCTATCGGTGTGATTTTGTGAGAATTTCAAATACTGTCCGGCCTTTCTAATGGTACCATACGGCATGATAGCATTATTAATCTTCTAAATCCATATTAGTGGTATTTTGGTATGAATGATTTTCCGCTTTAGCAAAAGATTAACTCGACGTCCGCTGTGGCGCAACGGGTGAAGATCCATCTACGAAGCAGGGGTCGCGGGTTCGATTTCTGCTTTGGACCAATATTTTTGTTCGATCTGTAGATTTTTGTTCAGGGTAGTTCTAGGTCTTATACCTTACTAATATTATAAATGCGGAAGTTTGTATGAATGTATGGATGTTTGTTCCTCTTTCACGCAAAAATTACTGAACGGATTGGGCTAAAATTTGGAATAGAAGTAGTTCTAGACCTGGAATAATACATAGGCTACTCTTTCATCCCATAAATCAGTTCCCATGGGAAATAAATCGCCTTGAGACGTTTCCATAGAAACAACGCGAGCGAAGCCACGGGCAGATGCTAGAACTGAATAAAATATTTAACTTTGTAGTATTAAGCAGATATACCGTATTTCTAGGACATCTAGTAGTACAGTAGAATTCACTATTTGCTATACCCCTAATTTCTAAAATATTCTAGTTAATTTTTATAGGAACTAACTAGATGCCGATCGATATCCGACAAGAAGGAGAATCGCCTGACCTACTTTATTATTTTAGTTACTAGTGCTATGTCAAAAAAAGCAAAAAATTGTCTAAGTAATAGCAGAATTCGAACCTGGTACCTATGTCTATTAGGGGTGGTAAGCAAATAATGAACGCCTCTGTACCCATCCATAACATAAGCTCTATCTACCTACTTAGCTTGGAGCTCATCATTTATTCATTAAAAATGTAGATCACGCAATTCCAACCAGCAAGCATCGACTCTAAAAAGAGGTTTTATATCTGTTTGGTATGAAGGTTGTTCTTATTACTGGCCAACCTTATTTATCATTCAGTAAGTAGCTTCAAAAAACTAGCATGATGTTGATGACACAATTCTGCCTTCACGGGGTCGTTACCATAGACTTAAAATTTTTTCACTATGTTCAAAAGACCAACAAAGCGTGAGAGCGAGAGGTATTTGTCAAAACCCCATCTCCGCGAGAGAAAAAGAGATAGTGAAACTATTTTTTCAAGATACATAATTTGAAAGAATATCATCGCATATCGTTCCGGCAAATTGAAAGAAAAATTTATTTATGTAATTTTTGTGAAATAACTAACGAATAAAACAATAAATCTTAATGTGCAACGATGGTGACATGTTCAGTGGCGGAATGTGACGTTACACAAGGAAATAACCCTCATAATTACACGTTTCACCGGTAAATATTGACTATTTTATAGCATTGTTCATTATCATAATTTCGTTATTTTTTGTTTGAAAATGAGGGAAAAGTCCTATTGTAATGTTAAATAATATGTTTCCCTTTGGACGTATCATCAAATTAGACTACTAAATGGAGAATTCACAGATATATTGTACAAAATGTAAAAACCTTTGATTACGATAGGGCTTGATAAAGTGCTGACGTCATAAGTATCGATAAAGTCGACAATTCGTTTTTGACGTGAAGGTTCGACGTGATTGCTCATATCGTTATTTCTGGTTCTAAAGGGCGTATACCATACCTAGAACAAAAAACTACTTTCCAAAATAAGCATTTTTTAAATAAGATTTTCTCCGTGTGCGTTCGCCCAGCAAAAAGTATCGTCTTTTCAAGAATAAAATGATGCAGATAATTAGTGCCTTATGTCGTGTAAACGTGCCCAAAATTTTATATTTGTGCGTCCAACGGCTGCAAAGTTATTTAAGAAAAACTGATTTTGTGCACGAACATTTATTATTTTATTTATTTTATTACAGCTTTCCAACCAATTCTCTGTTACGAGATAAATGGATACGGAATTAGATAGGGGTTGCTGGACACCATATAAGGACTCTTCTGCAAGCATTTTGAAACGAAATGCCTCTTACAAAGAACCCATCGATGTGTCCTTATGAAAGAATCAATACCAACCTTATTTGTACCTGTAAGAATGATACGGAAATGGTCGTCGATAGTATTCGGAAGTGATTATTCAGTGTTTTTTTTTCATAACACATTAATTTAAAAAAAGTATGGAAACAAATTATTGAAGTTTAATCGGCAAACCGATCCAAATTAAACAAGACTATATTATTTAGAGGCAATAAATACTAGGTTAGCACAAAAGTAATGAGACACAAGAAAACTCGACACCTATTTATATCATTTGTTGAATTATAGTAATGTTTTAAACATTCTCGAAACTTCTTCGTAAGAGAAGGTATGTACCTATACTAAAAATAAGTTTTTAACGTAGCCACACAACTATTATTAATAGAATTAAATGCGTCGGAGTCATAGAATGTTGATTTTGTTATTTTTTTATTTTCATCTTGTAATGATGAGGTACTTACGTTGTTTTTTCTATGTAAGTGCTGTAATATATCTATTTTCAATAAATGCATTGGTCTTTTATTTATTTTCAATAACAATTAACGGTGTTTTTTGTACGGTAGGTAGGTACTCTTTATTTGTATTTAACTTCGTTACATCAAATCGTTAGTGTCTTATGATTGCGCCAGTACAACTATCGATAGGTAACATAATGCTAGAATGTTGACAACACTATTTTACGCACACATTTACATTTCATTTTTGGTAATGCCTTTCATCTGTCACTGTTCCTCTTGTACATCCTAACTTTATGGTCGTTACAGACATAATTGCGAGTTCAATAACCTTGGTTACGCAAGAAGCCTTTAAACAAGTTTTTGAGTTTCTCGAAACCTTATTAAATCGATGTTAAACGCAGTAAAATTCCGAATTGTTGCCATTACGGTGATTCTTTAGAGTTGAGTACCGTAAAGTCGATTCTTGTACAGACAATCGGGCCTAAATTCCCAGCAAGTCGATCTCTTTTTCTTTTTCTGTTGAAATCCTTGGTCCTTGGGGTCATGGGGCACACTCAATTTATAAACATAGAAAAATACAATTAAGTAATAGAAACAAATTAAAACTTTTTTGTTTTTTTTAATACCTACTTCATCATCATCATCATCCTATATTAGTCCACTGCTGGACATAGGCCTCCCCTAATGAGCGCCATAGCGCCCTGTCTTCAGCTTGACGCATCCAACATCTGCCAGCAGTCTTTCGCAGATCGTCATCCCACCTGGCCGGTGGGCGTCCTACACTACGTTTACCAAGTCGCGGTCTCCACTCAAGAACACGTTTACCCCAACGGTTATCGGTTCTTCGCGAGATATGGCCGGCCCACTGCCACTTCAGCTTGCTAATTCTTTGAGCTACCTACTTAAACATCAACGAAAATTACAAGCAAGGAATAGAAAAATTACAACTAGTATTTACAATTGAAACCATTGAACTAACTGCAGACGGTTGCAAACAGTCTAAAGGTAGCTCAATTGATCCATGTCAATACCAGTAGGAAGCGTCCCCAAGACACTGGCTGCATTACCACGCTGTATGGCAATGCTGATGCGCTGAGCCAGATATTCACCAGCTCTCGGGTCACGCGTCGCATCGACCAGACGCTCAGATATTTTTTTAGAAACCCGGAGAGCCTCGGTACCCCACGGACCTAGGGTCTCGACTCCAAGGGGAGCAAATGCGTAGGCTCTGTCGAGACCTGCATATTTGCGCCTCTTGAGATCCTCGGCCAGATCTGCCGCCGCACCAGCCCTAGTGGATGTCCTTGAAAGATGGGAAGGTGCAAGTGTGTCGACGCATGTAGCGTCCCACACAATGGGCCTCCCCAACTCCCATGGGACTAGTGTCATACCGTCGGGCCTCTTGCCATCGTCACGGAACAGACCATTCGGTTCGAGAATAGCTGGTACGTTAGCGCTGACAAAGGCCCGCCGGATGATGTAATTAAGGGTGCCTGTCCATTGGAGCGGAGCGAGCTAGCGGAGCGGAGAAACGAGGAAATATTAACCAATAGGATTGCATGAAAAAGAGGAGCGGAGATTTCATGGCAATCCTATTGGTTAATATTTCCTCGTTTCTCCGCTCCGCCAGCTCGCTCCGCGTCAATGGACAGGCAGCCTAAGGCTGGCATGACGAGATATCCGACCAGCGGCCCTAGTACACGATAATCCGTGATGACCAAGCTGTTCGACTGCAGTACCGCACTGGCATTGATGAGGCGCACAACACCTTGCACCCAACCGAATACATGTTGCGATACGGCCAGTGTTATAGGAAGGAAGTGCTTGCAGCCAATGTCCTGACTCCCATTTAGAAACGGCTAGGAGCCGGGCACGATCTGCCGAACTGTAGCACGTTTGTAACAAACAATTCCGTGATTTCCGTGTCAACTCACACAAAGGCCCGTCCCATTGCCGTTGGGACGAAAGAGATTTTGGAGGAGCGGCATCGGGGCAAGCACTATGCCAAGCCGTTCTAGCTTCGTCTAAATATGAAATTTGAAAAGAAAATTGTAATCGAAATTAAAACTAGTATAAACAATTGAAACAATAGAGCTAACTGCAGATGGTTACAAACACTCTAGAGGTAGCTCAACTGATCCATATCAATACCGGTCAGTGCGTATAACATTGAGTCCACATCAGCCTTATTTTCTAGTCATATTAATAGTCTATTAATATAAATAAGTCACCATTGTTAAACAAATTATAAATAAAATAAAAATAAAACAAGTTAGTTAAATGATAGGTAAATAAAATTATAACTAAAGTTTTATTTTTAAAATATATTCGTAGTTTTTCATTTTGGTTTTATTGTTGAATCCACGGATGAATATGAAAGTAAAAACTTACATACTTACTTTTGAAATATTTGTAAATTCCTACTTATATGTTGTATTATCGTGGAAGTAAAACCTAATAACTCAGTATTCATGGTACTAAAACTTTCTCCTCTACGTTGAAGACAGATTAGGTGATGGCTAGAAACTATTTGGAAACGTGCCAAATTCAAATTCAGTAAAGAATTTAAGTGCCAATCAATAGACCGTACTTTCTTTTTTATATCTTTTTTTATTGCCAGTTAACCAATAGCTCGTAAAAATCAAGAAGTCTTGTGACCTTGTTATTATTGAAATAACTTTGCAGAACTATGCTCTTTTATAAAATCCAAGATATTGTATACCCAAACAAAAATGCATAGAAATCTTGAGGAAAATTGATAGCAGGTACCTATTTGGTAATATCAGTTTTCCTCAAGTTTTACTACATAATAAGAATAACAGAAAATAATACGATACGGCATTTATGACATGAATGAAGTAATTATGCATTATACTGCTGAAGGCTAACAAGTTTCGACTTAAAGATCATAATAATAACATCAAAGTAAATCGAAGAATCTGCTAATAATCCGACAGTCTTTTGTTTTTTTTACCTAATGAACACTGCATAGAGACGCTTACATACCGAATCACGGTTTCTTAGATATGGTTTTAGAATATTTATACTTTTTTACGTAACTTATTTATGTACTTTTTTTTAAACAAAGAGTCTAATTAAATAAAAAAATTATAATTGATGTAAGTATGTAGGTACTTAACTATACTAATGTAAGTACTTACTAAAGAGTTAAACAAATAAACGAGAATAATAAAAAAAAATGAAATTTAGAAAAGCCCATACAAAAAGAATAAAACTGTTCACGTTCCGTACCAATTTTTCGGACGGATTTTTGGATGGACAGATAGACGGACAGACAGTGAAGTCTTAGTATAGGATCCCGTTTTACCATAGGGGTACGGAACCCTATAAAATATCTGTTTACGTACTTGTATGCTAATTATTGTACCAATTAAGTATCCAATCAAATACTCAAATAAGTGAATAAAACTGCTTTACCTACAATCCACACAGTATAACATCTAGCCCCAAGCTAAGCAGAGCTTGTGCTATGGCTACTTCTCGTAGATGACTGAACTCGAATAGTTTTCGAATGGTTTTGATTTGAGTTATTAGTTGGATTTTCACGACAGGCGACGGCCTACAAAACTACGCGCAATTATATTCTCTAAGTACTATAAATAGAGACATACGTTATTGTTCTTCATCATCATCATCTTTTATGTAAGATACCTAGATCTAAATCGATATATCTACCCTTATGTTTTGGTTAAGCTTTTTGTATGTATTTTGTTTTTGCTGCAAAAGAAAAATTTATTTTATTTATTTTTTATTTTATTTTATTTTATGTAAGATGTCAAGATATCCTATTAATGTTATAAACGCGAAAGTTTGCAAGTACGGATGTTTGTTACTCTTTCACGCAAAAACTACTGAACGGGTATGGATGTAGGTAATTTGGATTTAGTCTGAATAACACATAGGTTTTTATAGGTAGTTATTTTCGTTGTCAAGGTAATCTAGAGGAAACTCAAGTTCTTTTTGTTAACCAGATAATTACCTAAGTACTTAGTTTTTAGCATTCCAATGTAGATAAATAATGATAACTGATAACGATAATCCTAGTGACGCTTGCGTTATCAAAAAAGGTATAAGCCAGTGCCGGATTTATATTTTTCATGAGTGTAGGCCACTTTGTCCCCCCCCCCCCCCCCCCCCCGGTAGACATACAATTTGATTGTCTGCAATCGAGTGACCTGACCGACCTCTGAAATCTGCCGCCCCCCTAGGACGCTGGGGGCGGCAGCGTCCTAGGGGGGCGGCAGATTTCAGAGGTCGGTCAGGTCACTCGATTGCAGACAATCTTTAATGTGATACCGCGATTCAAAAACAGATATTTTTTTGTAAACATTACTACATGTACATAGTATAAAACAAAGTCGCTTTCTCTGTCCCTATGCCCCAATGTATGCATAAATCTTTAAAACTACGCTACGGATTTTGATGCAGTTTTTTTTAATAGATAGAGTGATTCAAGAGGAAGGTTTATACGTATAATAAAACTGTGCGAAGCCGGGGCGGGTCGCTATTTAATATATAAACACCAAATTATAAATATATGTTTTTCATTTACAGATTTATACAATGGAATGGCGATATGATCTCGGCCTGTTACTGCAAAAATACACTTTACCAGTGGTGACGTAAGGTGCAAACTGAAATGACAGCGCTATCTCAGTGTAAATATTAGTGTTGAAACCATTTTAATTTCAAAATGGACGTGCACAATCTCGAGGACAAGAAAAATGAACAGGTGAGTTCATTTATAGTTTTAAGTTGTTTTTTTATTACCAATTAGCATGTACATATAACAATAAAACTATAGTTGACCCATCTCTACAAAGAACTTCATAAAACCAACAAAAAATATTTATTAAAGTTGGCAGTTAGTAAGTTAAGTCGACGGCGACTAGGTAAACGTAGAGAATGAATGAATGAATGAAACGTTTATTCTGATAGTTTAGTAGGTACACATAAAAATAAGAGCTTATAGAATATAGACAAACTACACACACCGCAAAAAACTTAATACTAACATGCAAATATAAATGTAATAAAAGTATTTAAATATATATCAGTTCTAAGTTATATAAAATAGATGCGTGTATTTCTATGGTTGATCGATGTAGAGTGTACTGCGCTATCAGAACAGGTCCATGCTCAGCTAAAATGTTGTGAGTAGGTGCATAGCTCACAACGCTGATTTTCAGCATGCACCAAAGTAGAGCTGACGTACGATCTGCTGATTTGGGTTCGAAAATGTATACAATGTAAAATATAAAACTCTTTAACTAAAAATATGTATATACAAAACTAATTTACCTCCACCCCTTCCGACTTTGATTACAAAGGACCCACTCTGCCAGCAACAAGGCCTCCGCGCGCACGTCCTAAGTTTATAGTTTAGGATCCATGCGCCACTAAGCGTGCAGAGTGCGTGTATAATATAGAGCTACAAAATAGAATATTTTAAGATAGAGCATATAAAAGGATATTGGTAAGTACCAAATACGTGCAAATATATGCTCTACCTTACCGAGAATCACTTTGAAGTTCAAGTAAATGATGCCTGAACTTCATTCTAAAGGTGCACTTATTTTCTGTAGTGTAGGACGCCCTCCGGCCAGGTGGGTTGACGATCTGCTCTAGACTGCTGGCAGATACTGGATGCGTCAAGCTGAAGACAGGGCGCTATGGCGCTCATTAGGGAAGGCCTATGTCCAGGAGTGGACTATATATATAGGTTGATGATGATGATGATGATAAAAATACCTACTCTAGTAAAATCCTGAAACCCGTGTTCAATAATTTAAATAGTATTTTCTGTAGTTTAAAGTAAATCGGGCCACTGGTTAAGGTGTCACAAAAAACAACAAAAATACCTTAAAAAAAGGGGTCCTTTTTAGGGGTAGAATTTCCAAATATCCCTTCTTATCGGGTGTCTATGTAGTAAATGTACCTATCTACCCTCCGAATAACATTTCATTTCCGAAAGAACATTCTAGCTTTAGCGATTTTGCGGGCGTTTCTCCAAAAAATCGCTGTAACAGATAGTGATTATAGTGCAAGCTGAAGACATGGCGCTTATTAGGGGAGGCCTATGTCCAGCAGTGGACTAATATAGGCTGATGATGATGATGATGATAGTGCATACAGGTATTGATTGATCAAAGGTATATTTAGGTGGTAGGTGTCTTCGTAAGAACACGATGCATTAACACACTATCAGATAGCAACGATTTTAATGTTATTTCTTGAAAGATTGATAAATTTAAGACATTCTTGTGATAATGATAAATAACGACATTTTAACGATTTGATCACAAAGACGTGATCACGCTACAATTAGATTCACGACAAACCTCTTTAGGTTTAAATGGTACATACCTCTATATTAATTTAAAATGTATCTTGTTTGTATTAAAAGACTAGCTGCGCCCCGCAGCGTCGCCCGCGGGGAAATTTATTTATTTGTCAAATATCATATTTTTCTCGCCGTAAAAACCATCCTTGAACTTCAACGAACATTTTAAAAAAAGATTTGGCCAAATTGGTCCAGGTGTTGTTGAGTTATGCGCTTACCAACACATTTTGCGATTCATTTTTATATTATAGATTATATTATAGATAGAAAAAGATAATGTTTGGTAGGTACCTACGTTTGAATTGACACCATTAATTTGACAGAATCTACTCCGATTCTGTTTTATAAGATTCCTAACTTGAATTTTACAATTTAAGGCGCAAAGAGGAGTTAACGTAGCGCCACCACTTATTTCAGCGTATTAACGGAACGTAGGTACTTGATCTTAGCGTATTAATTACGTTAAACAAAGGAATTTCCACAATTGACACGTTCAGTTAAAGTTTTTTTTGTTTAAAGTTGTTTTATAATAATAAATGTAGCTATTATAAAAATATATTTTGTAAAGTATTATAGTTGTATTATAAAACAACTGTAATAACTTTAATTAGATACCTATATTATTTAGATATTTTAACAGATTTGAGTTTTTTTAGATCAGTCAGCCTAATTCTAGAACAAAATCCTAATTTTAAACCAGTCAGTATAAGTTTTGAAACGAGTTTATTGGAGTTTCTCATATAATAACCAAATTTTAGCTAAATCCAAAACAACAAAATTGACACTGAGTAAACAGCCATGACTGTACAAAAACTCTCTGTATAAACTAAACTGAAGTAAATCTCATTCATGCGTCCTTCGTAAGTATTTATGATTTAAATGATTGTTGTTTAGCTATTGTGAATTGTTATTGTTATTATAATAATGTTTATTTTAGCATCCTATTTGTATGCAGCATCCATTTGTTTTGTCGGGTTAGTTACAGTGGTACTCTACTCTTGATTGTATCTACATTTTCACATCTATTTGTATAGTGTTGCAGTGGAAACTCTGGGATTTGTTATATTTGAATTGATAAAGTTACAGGAAATTATTTAGAGAAAATATCTCAAAATATAATATAAAAATTAAATCTAACGTAATGAAAAGTAGGTAATTATAATAATACAGAAAGTAAAACGCCTACAAGGATTTGAATCAGATTATAAAAAACTAGATAGGTATTGCTTCGCTTGGGGCTAGATGATGCTGCGTGAATTATCTATTTATATTACGTTTAATTCATTATAAATTACGAATTCCGATAAATTAATTTTCAGTCTTATTTTAAATAATTTGATGATCAAGATGGATGTGAAATAAAACAGATATAAAATATGCCTTATAGAACTTTATTCTCGAACAAACATATTAGTTTACTTAAAATGAGATATTTAGTTACCTACTTAACAAAATAATCTTTTATATACTTCATAAACTATCTATTGGTAAAATTAGACTTACAGAAGAGAAAATAAAAAAGTAAAAAAAATAGATTTACAGAATTTAAGAGATTGATAAATAGATTTATCGAACAGAAAATAAAAAAAAATTACGGAAAAGATACATAAAATATTTCTATATGATTTAGTGTATTAAAAATGACAGTGGTGCCTTTAGAAAGGACAGTGTGTCTGAGGCATGGGATGAAGCGATTGTCGAGAAACTTGAAATATCCAGAAGTAAGTAACAGAGCGGTGAGTCCAGTTGACCAGTCCAGATTCTATTTTATGAAGAGATACGAAAACAGAGTTTGGTGGCCACCAAGAGCTTCATTTCTCTTCCTAAACTAGACAAAATAAAACTACCACAGATGCATTAAAAAAGCTTATGATAGGTATAACAAACTGGTGCCGAATTCTACTAATGTCAAAACAAAGGTTTTTGTGCATTTGGTAATCTACTATTTATTGATCTTGAAGAGACTTTCATAATTAGAAAGTCAAATTGGTAGTCATAAACGTAATCGTCACAGCTATGAATGAACCTAAAAAAGTTTGTGCTAGTTTTTTTGGTATTTACCAAAAAGAGTTTAGCACTGTCATTTTGATACGTTACTATACCCAGATAATACTGAAACTATTTTATCTTCAATCTTAGTGATTTTTTAATATGTTGTTTAAAATGCCCTAATAGTGTTAGGGAAAGAAATGCGTCTGATTGTCAATATTACTAACACTAATCAAGTATCAATATGTTCTGGTTAACATGACTATTAAAAAAATCATGTCTACATAGAAAAAAAACAGAGATAAATGCGGGTACATTTAATGCATTTTTTGGGCCTTTTAAAAGGCCGGACGCTTTATCTGGGTTGGTGAAGCGAGTTATTTAGTGGAATTCGGGCCCTGAACGGATGAATTTTTTAAAATTCCTTTGTTTTACGTAATTACCTATATGATGAAATAAGTGGCGGCGGTAGTTTAGCTGCCGTTTGCGCCTTGTTTTAATTCATTCAAGTCTTTGTTTACAAAAAATATCTATCATTCTAAATCAGAGTAGTTATACCTACTCTGATTGTTTATAGAGTGATTCAAGAGGAAGGTTTATACGTATAATAAAACCGTGCGAAGCAGGGGCGGGTCGCTAGTTCATTATAAAGTGTGCCTGCCTTAGCATTATTTAGCATTTGGCTAGGCCGAATGCTAAGCTGGCTTTCAGGTAGGGTATCACACAAGCATAAATGAGGGTGACAAATCTAAATCGAGCTGTGCTGCGTAGGTACATTCTCTTTTATGTAGAGTTCGATGAGTTATCTATGTATTATATGAATGTTTTTATTTTTTAGACGGAAGCAATTCCCTCACCGTCTGATACTATGGAGTTGGAAGAAGTCAAAACAAACGGAAGAAAAAGTAATGGAGAGGTAAGATTTGAATATTAGTAAAAAAAACATTTTATTATCAAATACCATATATGTAAGTATTCATACAAAACTGTTTGTGTAATTTCCGACCAAATGACAACCGCTGGGGTAAACGTGATCTTGAGTGGAGACCGTGACTCAGCAAACGTAATGTAGGTCGTTCTCCGGCCAGTTGGGATAACGGCAAGCTGACAAAACGATATAGCATCTATTATGGGAGGCTTGTGTCCAGCATGATTTTATAGCAATTAATTAATTTTCAGAAAACTTATAGGTTTTTTACAATTTTACTCGCATTTTAACCCTCTGTATCATAGTGTAGGCTGTAACCAACATACCAATCGATCTCCCTTAAAATTGGTATGATTAATTGTATTTCGTTACAAAGCAATGTACGTCGTAGCCTACAAACCAAAGTAACGACCGAGTACCAAGAAATTGCAAAAGATGGCATTATTTGTCAAAAAATGAAATTCGAATGTCTACCGCCAGTAATTTGAAAAAGTGCATGCAAGTCACGATTTCAAAAATCCGAAAAAAATAGTTTTTGTGAGTGTTTAGCTGCAATTTCGAAAAAATGGACTGGTAAGTATATCAACTTTATTATATAATTATGAGTTTTAGTAAATCCATTTTTTCACACTTATCTAGTATAATATATTTATTAACAACGAAAATTACAAGCAAGGGAATAGAAAAATTACAACTAGTATTGTAAATTCATTGTATACATGAGTATTTTTTTTAAATTTGTGTTTGTTGGCCGTCGCCTACATTGACCGATAGGAGGTAATTTGGTAGTAGAAAGTGGTAGACCTTCATTTTATTTTTTTGAGTTTTTACTTTTTCCAGGAGGTCTCTAAGCGGACTCTGGCAGATAATGACATTGACCACGCGCTTCAGGATGGCACAGATAGTGAAGATTGTTTGGATTTCGACGAGGATAGCCAGGAGGACCCTGAATTTATACGACGATAATGGTCTGATTACTCAATGTTGGCTACGAACAACACTCCCCATTTTTTAAAATATATTCGGAAAAACGAAAAATCAAAAAATACGTGTTTTTTGTTTTATTTTTATCAACCTGAATACAAAAAATTAGAAAAATCGAAGTTCTTGAGTGATAGAGGGATAAGATAGATTTTAATTGGATTTTTTCTTTTAAATTACGTTGTTGTACCTAAACTCTGTCCTATTCTAAGAGATTAACCCTAATTAGAGATTAAGTACTTTACTTATAAAAAAAAGAAAACAAAATAAGTAAATGACGAACTTTTATTCATATTAAAATCACAACATTAAATGTGGTGATAAATTTTTTCAAACTACCAAACTATAATGGCTCTTCTCCTATACCACCATCTCCATAAATCAGAAATAAATATCTTTATTACTTTAGGCTTACAAAATAAGCACTTAGACAAGTCAAATTTAATACTATAGGTAGGAACATAATTATCAAAATAATATAAGAAATAATGTGATAATTGATTTTCAGTTCGCTTCAATCCACTATCGCTTAATTCCACTAGTGGAAGAAGCGAAATAGAAACCACTAGAACGTGTATAACTTATGTGTCTAATACAGTTTGCCTTATAAATAATTACATACTATTGTCGGTGTGAAACTGAGCGACATCTGGCCAAGCACTAACGTCATTGATGTAATCACTTATGGAGTAATATACCTTCTTGATAAGACTACAGAAGCGTCCTCGTTTCCAGCTCAACCCTGACTTCCTCCACGTGCCCTCAGGCTGGCTGGAGACCACCCTCACTCGTGTCGGGTCTTCCACCGACGACTTCTTCAAGCAGAACTCTTCAGCTGTCAAAACTATCACCATCTTCGTCATCAATGGGCTTGCGATGGGCTATTTTATAGGATGCGCATATTATTATATTAATTTTGGTGAGTACCAAAAGTTGTTTTGTATTCGCGAAACAAATAGCATTTTCGTACATTTTTACAAATAGTATTAGTTGTGCCATATAAGAATTAAAATATTATAAAAAGATGAGCCAGTTATTGACAAAAAACTTCAAAACACAGGCAATGTTGTAGCATTTTACGGCAAAGATGTTTTATAGTAACCGTGTAATGCTAGATCTTAGTTTTAGGGTAAGAGGGTTTCTTCAAGGAAAATGACTATTGTGTTTGTTTCTTTGTTACTAGCAGTGCCTAGCGGTTTCACCCGCGTAATTCCCGTTCCCGTGGGAATTCCGGATAAAATATAGCCTATGTGTTATTCCAGATTTTCATCTATCTCTGTGCCAAATTCGCACCCGTTCAGTAGTTTTTGTGTAAAAGAGTAACAAACATCCTATCCATCCATCGATACTTTCGCGTTTATAATATTAGTAGGATTTGAATTGAATAGTTGTTGGCTGAATTCGTTGACCGAAATAGAAGCCAGCATTACGATCACATGTGGACTCTATGAGAAGTTTGGTAAGATCTTTGTAAATTGAGCATCTATGTGCCATGACCTTAAGGGTTTCCACCCTCTCATCTCTCGATACGATCGTCTATAGGAAGACTCTGTGTATTGAGCTCTACGAAATTCGAACTAATCTCTGTTCTGAAAGTGAAAAAAAAATCCGCGAAACTGCCAGATAACTTTTATTCTTGTGATTGAGGAGAATACTGTACTTTTTACATTTTCTGTGGAAAAAGTTCCTTTTACCTTAAAGCGGTAAATATTACCTACACTACACGATATTCAGGGACCGTAACCCTAACTAAGAGTGGTGTAATAAGATTTAGGGTCCCTAAGGGACGGACCCGGCACGCCTTGCTCCCTAATCGCCCTGACTACCAGGCCCTGAATAACGTGTAGTGTAACGTGTATTCAGGGTTGTTAGGGCGATTACGGAGCAAGGCTTGCCGGGTCCGTCCGGTCACCCTAATTAGGGACCCTAAATCTTATTACACCACTCTTGGTTAGGGTTAAGGTCCCTTAAAATTGGGTAGTGGAATAGGCAGCTCTTTTAGCAGTTTCGAGGTTTTGGGTAACAAAATTCTCCTTTTTACTTCACTCATGAATATTTACTTTCAAGTCAAAAGTTCTCTATGTCCCTAAGTATTAGTTCTTTAAAACTACGCTTTTGATTAGGATTTTTAAATAGATAGAGTAATTCAAGGGTAAGGTTTTTATGTATCATACACCAGTTTTACTAATTTTTTTATAAAAAAACTATATTGACATCTTCTCATTTCAGTGAACGAACCACTGGAGCTTTGCCACGGCTTCGGCAGCCTCATAGCTTTCTTCTCCATCGTCTACTTCTTCCTCATTTACTTCCTCGTGGTGAAGAGACTCTTCGGCTCCTGGTTCGGGAAGACCGTCTGGTCCAGGCTGGAAAAATGCTGTGGGTTTCTCTGGAGACTTGTGTAAGTTATCATTAAAGTTTCGTATTCATTGAATTAGGACCAAGAAATAGATAAAATTTATTCACACAGGCAAATTTTTAAGTTATTGGTTGAGGGTAAATAGCATTCCGTCTCATAATTGTAACTAGATGACATGCTCGCGACTTCAGTCGTGAATCGTGATTTCATTCGTGTGGACTTTAGTAACACCCCATTGACCCCATTCCAAAAATCAAGGCGTGAAAGCTCAGCAGACAGACAGTCAAGAGTTACTTTGGCATCACTACATAATTTGGCATCCTTACTAATATTTAACGTGAAAGTTTGTATGTATATTGATGGATGTTTGTTCTTCTTTCACGAAAAAACTACTGAACGGATTGGACTGAAATTTGGAATAGACTAAGTTCTAGCCCTGGAATAACAAATAGGCTCATAAAACAACTCCCATGGGATAGAAATAGCTTTGAGACGTTTCCATCGAAAGGTCGCGTGCGAAGCCACGGGCAGACGCATTATCACTACAATTCACTACATAGTATAAAACAAAGTCGCTTTTTCTATCCCTATGTCCCTATATCCCTTTGAATGCTTAAATCTTTAAAACTACGCAACGGATATTGATGCGGTTTTTTTTAATAGAAAGAGTGATTCAAGAGGATGGTTTATACGTATAATAACCGTGCGAAGCCGGGGCGGGTCGCTAGTATAAAATAAAACAAAGTCGCTTCCCGTTGTCTGTCTAACTTTTTCCTACCTATGCTTAGATCTTTAAAACAACGCAACAGATTTTGATGCGGTTTTTTTAGATAGAGATTGAGTAAGGTTTATATGTATACCTATACACACGTGCAAAACCGGGGCGGATCGTTATAATGTCAAATATTATAGTGAGGATTTCAGTGCTTTAGATGAAATGATTATGTTTTATTCTAGCCTGTTCAAGATAGTGTTCATCGTCGCGATCCTGGCCGCCATCGCCTCGTTCCTCTACTTCGACACCCGAGGCTCCTCTGAACGACTCATCTCACTGGTGGGGCTGGGCATGCTGCTACTCTTAGGTGAGTCAATATCATCCCACGGTTGTGCAAAGATTATTAAATAATACGGCGAATTACAAGAGGTTGTGGGATAAAATCATTGACGTTAAAGGTCTCCACACACAGAAGCCGGAGGCGGAGCGGAGGCAAAGGCGTGCGAGTTGTATTCTATTGAATCATATGAAAGCCTACACATACACCGCAGACGGTGGCGGCGCGGTGCCATAGGAAAAAACGCTTGCCTTCGCCTCCGCTCCGCTTCCGACTTCAGTGTGTGGAGACTTTTATCCGTGACCACCCAGGTGTGAAGAGATTGACGTATAGGTGGGGTGGCGGGTAGTCCGTGCCCACCACAGACTGGTCTGTGTATCAGTAAATCAATAATCAGTAAATCAATATCTTTATTTCTTTTGGCTTACACAATAAGCACTTAGACAAGTCAAATTTAATACTATACGTACTACATAATTATCAAAATAATATAAGAAATAAAGTGATGATTGATTTTCAGTTCGCTTCAATCTTTTGTCCACTAGTAGAAGAAGCGGTCTAGGTGTCCATTCCAGGGTGAAGGAAGAAACGTAGATTTTAAACTAAACCCACTTTTTTCACTTAATACTTAAAACTCGCAAAATCTCAGAATTCCTCTGAAAAGTAAATGCGTACAAAAGTAAGTACGCCAATGGATAAAATATTTTAATGAATTTATGTTTGGAATGTATGGGACGTTTACTTACAACTGGTATTTAATTAAATCCAATCTCTGTGGCGTAACGTGCAGGTCCCTACAACGCAGAAGGTTGTGGATTCGATTCAGGGTTGGTTCCGAAGCGGGAATCGAACCCGCTTCGCATTGAAAAACGTTGAAAAATATGTACGTGGAAAAATTTGTCTGTACTCCACGTGCCTAGGATCTCGACTCCAAGGGGAGTATTTATATACGTACGCTCAATGGGTAATATATATTATAATATATAGTAAAATATAATATTAAACACGAATAATTATATAAGAGGGTCCATTTGACCTCGTGGCGCGTTGAAATCTTTTGTATGCTACGTGGATCCGGCGTAGCGCCGTAGCACGCTCTACGGCAAAAGATTATCATAAATTTTCGCGGTTGCTTTTGTACTGAAAAATACATTTTTATTTTCTTTAAACCAGCTTCAAAAAAGGAGCGGTTTCTTTTGTATTGAGACTCAAAAATATGTTTTGTCTCCTTTTTTGTAAAAATAATTTTGACTGTAAGTTTCATTATTTTATTTCCGCATATTATTTTTGTGGTTAAACCGATTTTGATAATTTATATTAAAAAGCTGGTGCCTCCCGCAGATTTCCATATAAATTTTATTAAGTCTGACTAGTACCATAAGAATAAACTAGTAGTTTTGGGTTATCAGTAGTTACGGGTACTATAATAGTGAGTATCTGGCTCAGCGCATCAGCTTCATCATACAGCGGTAGCCAGTGACATTTCCGGTATTGATATGGATCAGTTGAGCTACCTCTAGAATGTTTGAACAATGTAGAACCATATTTTCAATTTTATATAGTTTTAATATGTTCCTATTCTTTGATTGTAATTTGCGTTGATGTTCCACCTCCAGGGTTCGTCTTCTCGAAGTACCCTGGCCGCATCAACTGGCGCAGCGTCCTCTCAGGGTTGCTGCTACAGTTCCTCTTCGGAGTCCTCTTCATCAGATGGGACCCTGGCCGCGCTGCCCTGCAGTGCTTCTCTGATAAGGTATAGGAATAAAGTCAAAGTGCTTTATTTCCTTTAGACTTTACAAGACTCTGACACGTCATAAAATACGAGTACATAAAAAAAATCAAAATTATGAAATGTGCTCACTTAGATTTTTGTTCACTTCAATCATTTTAAGGTAGAGTAAAGAAGAGAATAAGAAACCTTTACCTTGTTTGAATATGAATGACTTGCAACCCGCCCCGTCTTGTACCCGCGTCTGTCTCATGCGGAAGTTTGTATGGATTTTTGTTCATATTTCACGCAAAAATAATTACCGGATCGGGTTAATATTAAAAAGATTAGAGACATTAGGCTATTTTTCATCAACTTTCACGGTGGTGAAGCCGCGGTGCGCAATTAGTGTTAAATAAAGAATACCAAGGGAACCTTCAGAATATTTTTTTAAATTAATTTCCTAACCATTTTATGCGATTTTTACGTATAAATCGGTGCGTGAATTTAAGATAAATCAATGGTCACAGACCTAGAGACAAACAAAGGCTATGTAGGCTCATAAGAGAAAAGAAAAGTGATAGCAAAATGTGTTTTTTTATTTTCCAGGTTGCAACATTCTTGTCGTACGGCGTAGATGGTGCTGCGTTCGCATTTGGTGATCTACTGGTCAGGACCGAAGGGGTCTTCGCTTTTAGTGTAAGATTTTTTTTTATAGTAAGTTTAAATGCGACGCAGGAGGTTGCGGGTTCGATTCCCGCCTCGGGAATAATCTGTGTACGATCTGCAGAATTGTTTTCCATTGGTCTGCATGTTTTCTATCTATACTTATAATAAAACTGTAACAGGTCCAATTCTGTACATTGAAGATATTTTGAAAAATTTTTTTGGAGGGCACTCTATTATCGATACTCAAGCCAAAACTGTAATTTTTTTCATTCATGTCTGTCTGTCTGTCTGTCTGTCTGTCTGTCTGTATCGTAAACGCGCATCACGCCGAAACTACTTGATGGATTTCAATGAAACTCGGCATGATTATAGGTCATATTACGAGGAAGGACATAGGATACTTTTTATCCCGGAATTCAGTAAGGTTCTTATGGGAGAGGGTATGAAAGTAAAATTCCTTACCGCGCATCACGCCGAAACTGCTGAATGAGTTGGAATGAAACTTGGGACGATTTGAGTTCATACTACAAGGAAGGACATGGGATACTTTTTATCCCGGAATTCGGTAAGGTTCCCCTGGGAGAGAGGGTGAAAGAAAAATTCTTTAACCACGCATGACGACGGAAGTGAATGAATTCGAATGGAACTCGTGACGATTGGACATGGGATACATTTTACCCCGGAATTCAGTTTGGTTCCCCTGGGCTATACGGGTTTCAAAAATTTCTCACAGCATCTGAACGACGCGTAAAGCGTCGTTCATGCAGTGAGAAATTTTTGAAAACCCGTATAGCCCAGGGGAACCAAACTGAATTGAACTGATAAACGCGAAAGTTTGTAAGTATGAATGGATAGATGGATGGATGTTTGTTACTCTTTCACGCAAAAACTGCTCAACGGATCTGAATGAAATTTGACACAGAGATAGATCATAAGCTGGAATAACACATAAGCTTTATTTTATCCCGAAAATCCCACGGGAAAAGGAATTACGCAAGTAAAATCGCGAGTACTCGAAATACTAATCATGCGCAGACGAAGTCGCGGGCACCAGCTAGTGTATAATAAAAAAGAACAAATTTGTGTACGATCTGCAGAAATTTGTTTCATTGGTCTGCATGTTTTGATGATTGTTTTGATGTGAAATAAAAAATATCCGTCTATAATTATAATCTTATTTTGGGGTCATTCATTCTTCATTTTCATATCATAAACTATTCTTTGTGTTATTCTTAAACTATCCACATACCAAATTTCATGTAAATAACTTAGGTAGGTAGCTAAGTTATTACTGCGATAATTTGTAAGAAACATTCACACAGACTTTCACATAATTAATATAAAGTAAAAGACTGACTTCTCGATGATATCGAAAGGGTCTTTTAAAGTACTCCAAAGCGTCTGCACAGAGCAGTGCAACTATGTTATTCGAAGCCGATTGCAATGGTTTTGTTATTATTTCTTCCAGACGCTGCCAGTAATATTCTTCTTCAGCATGCTAGTAGAGGTTCTGTTCTTCTGGGGCGCGCTGCAGTGGTTCTGCTTGAAGCTTGGAGAACTGCTCCGATCAGCCACCTCCACCACTGTCTGCGAGAGTGTTATAGCGGTCGGCAATGTGTTCTTAGGGATGGTGAGTCTTGACAGGAAATCATTCTACTTAGGGAGCGTTTCCATTATCTTGACGACAGATTATCGTGTCAAAGCGTCGAGGCTTGTATACATACTATGTGTATATATGTATAGTATAAATCTGTGCTTGTATATTACGGAGTTGTTCACATTTTATATTTTATGATTTACTGTCGTCTCCGACTTTTTTGTGGCGAAAAATTGTCATGATAGTGAAAACGGATCGCAAGACTGTCGTTAAATGATATAAAATCGTCACGACCAAATCTTGGTGGCAAATCATGTGTCGTTGTTGCGACTATCTATCGCGACTATCTATTGTAGTAAACCTCAAAATCCAGCGGCATTCTTCTCCTAGCACCATTGCTTTAGGTACTGACAACGAGTCTAAAAGTGGACTCCTTGAACCCGGCGAGATGGACAAGTCTCTTGTCGGAAGTCAAAATCAACTTCAGGACGATGAACCAGGATAGAAATAAATGAGACGTTCCCAAGAGAGCCTTCCGTTCTTCTGGGGCGCGCTGCAGTGGTTCTGCTTGAAACTTGGAGAACTGCTCCGCGCTGCCACCTCCACCACTGTCTGTGAGAGTGTTATAGCTGTCGGCAATGTTTTCTTAGGGATGGTGAGTTGGCTTCTTCAGAGCCTTTGGCAGCAAGTCATTCTTCTTAGTTGCTAGACTCTTGACAGAGCGGTACGCTTCAGAACCCGGCGACATGCTTCTTGACCGGTGTTTCCTGACAGCAAGTTAGAGAGTCTACAAGAGGATTCTAAAAGAGATTTTAAAAGAGGTTTTCCTGACAGTAAGTTAGAGAGTCTAAAAGTAAAACTCCTTGAACCAGGTGAGATGGAGAAGTCTCTTGTTGGAAGTTTTTGGGATGCTGAGCTAAGATGTAAATAAACGACAAGCTCTTAAGAGAGTTTCCTGTTCTTTTGGGGCGCGCTGCAGTGGTTCTGCTTGAAGTTAGGAGAACTGCTCCGAACTGTCACCTCCACCACCACTGTCTGTGAAAGTGTCATAGCTGTCGGCAATGTGTTCTTAGGGATGGTAAGTTTATAATATACAGGAATTGCTTGCTTTACTACCATTCACAGCTAGTTTGAGGTCAAAAAACAGGACTTCGATTATAGTCAAATTTAATATTGAGACAAAGGATGTGGTTCTTTAAAAACTAGTAACTTTTGGGTCTTCAGTCTCAAAAGATTATCAATTTATCGTTTAGAGCCTTTGACAGCAAGTCATCCTTCCTAGTTGATAGACTTTTGACAGAGTGAGACAAGTCATGATCATGGGAGTGTGGTACGCTTCACTATCCGGTGACTTCTTGGCCAGTGTTATCGTGACAGCAAGTTAGAGAGTCTAAAAGCAGGACAACTTGAATCCGGTGTCATATTTGACACCGCACCAGGCCTCATGATATCCTTGGAAGATGGGAAGGTGCAAGTGTGTATGTAGCGTATGTGCATATAGCGTCGACACACTTAATGGGCCTTAATGGGCCTCCCCAACTCCCATAGGACTAGTGTTATACCATCGGGCCTCTTGCCATCGTCACAAAACAGAACATTAACTCTGTTCCAGACGGAATCAGTTCTACTCATCAAGCCGTACCTGCCTCAGCTGACGGAATCAGAGCTCCACGTGGTGATGTCTTCAGGATTTGCTACCGTCTCAGGTATGCACCCAAACAGTTTTTTTATTAACTAGCGATCTACCGGGGCTTTGCACGAGTGTATTATACATTTAAAGCTTCCTGTTCAGTCACACTATCTATTGTATTGTCCTGTACCTAACTACTTATGTAATTCATGGTGTTGGGTAATTTAAGAAATTAGGTAAGTAACTTACTAGTAGGTAGTTTGTAAATGCTATAAATAAAGAATTTCTTATTCTTATTGAGATGCATCTTTATCAATGTATTGTATTGTGTAGGTACCTTAAGCCGTAAACAGGAGCCAAAGTAACGAATTTTCAAAATTTACACGTTCAGGTTGTTAAACCTAACATAAGCTTTTTTTAATGCCTCTGTAATAGTTTCATTTTGTAGATTTTAGGGAGAGATACGAAAACAGAGTTTGGTGGCCAAAGGCATCTGAAGATGTATCTCTTCCAGCCAGTGTATGTTATATAACTAACTAGCGACCTTTATTATACGTATACGGTTTTATTATACGTATAAACCATCCTCTTGAATCACTATATCTATTAAAAAAAACTGCATCAAAATCCGTTGCGTTGCTTTAAAGATTTAAGCATACAAAGTGACAGGGATATAGGGACATAGGGACAGAGAAAGCGACTTTGTTTTATACTATGTAACTAATATTTCTCTTCTGTTTGACCCCAGGCACAATCCTAGCATCGTACATAGGTTTCGGCGCGTCGCCGGCTCACCTGGTGACGGCGTCCGTGATGTCTGCTCCAGCCGCCATTTGTTACTCCAAGCTGCTGATGCCGGAGACTCGGCGCTCGCTTACCACGGTCGATAACATACAACCGGTTATCAGGTAACTTAGGGGGAACTTAGGGGTAGCTTAGTTATCAGGTAACTTAAGGGTAGCTTAGTTATCAGGTAACTTAGGGGTAGCTTAGTTATCAGGTAACTAAGGGGTAACTTAGTAGTCAGGTAAGTTAGGGGTAGCTCCAGCCGCCATTTGTTACTCCAAGCTGCTGACTCGGCGCTCTCTTACCACCATTGATAACATACAACCGGTTATCAGGTAACTTATTGTAGGGAAATGAAAATCAGTGTGTTTACTTCCTAAGCAAAATATACCCCGCAAAATTTATATGAACATTCCCTCAAAATATACCTAATGATATATCCCGCAAGCTGAGCCAAGGTCTTATTGCCCTACTGCGCACACGAAGACTAGTAAGTTGTACCTAATTATTGTTGAAGTCTCTATACTCTATTGGAATTGTTTTAAAGCAGGTTCTGATTTTATTCTATTCAAAATTCCTCTCTAGGACACAATTTATCATAGGAATATCACCTAACGAATTCTGTGGAGCATGGCACTGGTAACTAGTACCTAACACAGGTTTTAAGCCTACACGGCACCAGTCTCTCACAAATAGGAATACCTGTTCTCTACCGTACACCTAACTTTAACAATATACCTTCTGTAAGAAGACCTTTTGTGAAGAGAAAATAAATGATTAATTATTTACAGCAGGTTTTTGTTTAAAAGACGTACGAGCTCATGATTAAAAGAGTGATTGATTTGAATCTGTAGGGATAAAATAAGACCATTAAAAGATTGATGGATTGTGTGAAAGAGAAAGGTGTGAATACGGAGATAAATAAATAAAAAATGCTGGACAATCCACACAGCATCATCTAGCCCCAAGCTAAGCAGAGCTTGTGTTATACATGACGAATAACAGAGGAGAATGGAATAAAAATACATGTTGTGCCGATCTCACTTAGCGTGGGATAAGGTTCGGAAGAAGAAAAAGAAGAGGAAATGTAATCATGGTGTGTTTTTCGAATTTCAGCCAAGACCAGTCAGCTCTATCCGCCGCCACGCGAGGAGCCACCAACGGCATAGCCCTCATCCTCAACATTGTAGCCAACATCATAGCCTTTGTAGCCTTCATCGCCTTTCTTAATGGAGTGTTGGGCTACTGCGGTGGGATGTTGGGCAATCCGGAGTTGAACCTGGAGTGGATCATGGGGAAGGTGTTTATACCGCTGTGTTGGGCTATGGGTGAGTGTGTTATAGACTAGGTATGGAGTGTTAGGCTATTGCGGTGGAATGTTGGGCTATTCGGAGTTAAGCCTGGAGAAACTTATGGGAAAAGTGTTAAACTCTTTGTTACCGTTGTTTTGGGCTATAGATATTCAATTCAATTCAATTCAATTTATTGATCTTTTGACATAATTACATGTTCTTAGACAAGTCACACATACAATTCAACTTAACATCTATCTACAATCTAACTTAATAATAACCTCATCACAAAATATATTTTTATCGGCCAAAGCTTCGTCAACTGTATAATAACTCGTATTTAATAGAATGCTTTTAACATATGCAAATAGTTCACTATCATTTTTGTTTCTAACTTCTAGAGGTATTTTATTATATAATTTAATAGATAGACACCTAAAGCTTTTTCTTATTTTGGAGAGTCTCGTATGTGGTACTACAATATTTTCCTTATTTCTAGTATTATGGTCATGTACTTCCATATTTCTTAAAGTATTATTCAAATTTTCCCTAAGGTAGATGATCATTTGGTAGATTTGCTCGCAGGCCATTGTCATTATTTTCAGTTTTCTGAATGTGTCTCTACAGGTATCTCTAAATTTTAAACCAGCAATGTATCTTATAGCTCTTTTCTGTAGGACAAAAATTCTATTACATTCTGCTGCGTTGCCCCAAAACATAACCCCATAGCTCATCAGTGAATGGAAATACGCAAAGTATACTTGCCTAGCAGCATTAACGCCACCCAATTCTTTTATTTTTTTAATTGCATATGTTGCAGAACATAATTTTTTGGTCAGTTGATCAATATGATTAGCCCATGTCAATTTGGAATCCAACCAAATACCCAAAAATTTTATACAGTCAGTGTTGGGCAATGACATTTCATCCAGTACATCCTTTACACAACAGTCAGGCAATTTTTTAGTTGTTCCCAGACAAAATTTAAGCACATGTGTTTTATCAACATTAAGCACAAGATTGTTAGCTGAAAACCATTTTTGTAAATTTGGAACCACTTTCAAAAGTTTTTTACTTACACCTTCATTGTATTTATCCTTAATAATTAAACTAGTATCGTCAGCAAATAATATTATGTCAATTTCCTTACATACTATAGAAATATCATTTATATAAACTAAAAATAAGAGAGGTCCCAATATTGAACCTTGCGGAACTCCTAAAGTTATGTCACCTTCCTTAGATCTACAGCCATTAATTTCAGTAACTTGCTTTCTATTGAATAAATAAGATTTAAAAATATTTAATTCACAACCTTTTACACCATAGTGTTCTAATTTACACAGCAAAATTTCATGAGAAACGCAGTCAAAAGCTTTGGAGAGATCACAAAAAACTCCATATGTTTTCTGTGATTTCTCCAGGCCCCTAAAAATATCTTCGATAAGCTTAGTTATAGCGTGTCTTGTAGATTTACCTTTTTGAAAACCGAATTGACTACAGTTTAATAAATTATTACTTAATAGGTAAGTTACAAGTTCCTCAGCTATATATTTTTCATAAATCTTACTTATGCTTGGCAGAACGGACACTGGACGATAGTTATTGCAAAGCGATAATTTGCCTGCTTTGTGAATTGGTACAACTTTTGCAATTTTCATTTGTTCAGGGAATAAATCTTTGATGGACCGATGTGCAGTGTTTAGCTACTATTTTATAGTCGTTACCAGATACTTTAAAACAGTATCAAAAAGACAAATTACAAATAGTATATACATACACTTATATCAAACTCTTAAAAATCTAAGCCGTCACCAGAAGGCAGAGTACCCAGAATGCTGGCAGCATTGCCACGTTGAATGGCAATG
This sequence comes from Eupithecia centaureata, assembly GCA_944547425.1. NCBI lineage: Eukaryota > Metazoa > Arthropoda > Insecta > Lepidoptera > Geometridae > Eupithecia > Eupithecia centaureata. Next base: position 6,010,101 of record OX155706.1, read on the forward strand.
CTAATTCGCTGACCATAATAGAAGTCAGCATTCCGATTACTCCTAGGGGTAGTTTCGTAAAATATATACCTAAATACGTGTTTAATAATTTACTATAATTTACTATTTATACCGAGTTTTGAGTAAATTGAACCAAGGAAAAATATTTTTCCATACAAACTTTATCACCCTATATAACCCCTTCAGAGGTTAAATTTCCAAATTTTAATAGCCTATGTCCTATTCTAGGTCCTAAACTATCTACGTACCAAATTTTATCTAAATAACTTAAGTAGTTACGGAGATTACCTATAACAAACATTCACACAGACCACCCATTAGTATATATAGTCTGACCACCCATTAGTATATATAGTATATATGTATAGACAGACCACCCATTAGCATAACAGTAGGTAAGATATCGTATATCAGTCATCTAGTTCCCATAACACAAGCTCTGCTTAGCTTAGGGGCTAGATGGTGCTGTGTGGATTGTCCAGTACATATTTTCTATTATCCTTTGTCTCCAGGAGTTCCCTGGGAGGAATGCGAGCTGGTCGGATCCCTCATAGGACTAAAGACTGTCGTGAATGAGTTCGTGGCCTACCAGAGGATGGGGGAAATGAAAGCACAGGGACTACTGTCGGTAAGAAGACATTTGATTTGGTGCTACACATTTGGCAAGGAATAATAAAAATATAAAATAATAAAAACATATGCTTTTCAACTCTAAAAGTCTCCACACACTGAAGCCAGGAGCGGAGCGGAGGCGAAGGCGTGCCGGTTTTTCCTACCTGCACCGCGCCGCCACTGCACGCGGTGTGTGTGTGTAGGCTTTCATATGATTCAATAGAATACAACTCGCACGCCTTCGTATCCGCTCCGCTTCCGGCTTCAGTGTGTGGAGACTTTTAAATATTTTACGTTGTTAGTTGTTAGCATTTCAACATAGAGTTTTTTTATAATACCTTATGTAACTACTATTACGATATTGTCAGAAAAGATATTAGCTGAATAAAAATATTTATGTACCTACCTATGTAATTTTACTTCAAATTATAAGTATGTAACAGACAGAATAATACGATGATTTACGTTTTGCAAAACATTGATACGTCACTTTATATGTAATATTTTCACAAGAACACAGAAGCAAGGATAAGTTACACATCCAATCCTTTAGATTAAGATGATAGGAAAATCATTTATGGGCAATTGTGTGCGCTTTTATAATAAGCTTCTGCATTTGAAGCAACTTTGTCACATCGTAACGGCTTGAAGCGCAAGAAAATAAATAGTAGTAACACTAGTAATTATAGAAAGACCCCATAATTACCCCTTATTATTTATTCGAATTACGGAAGTTCCTGCAATGAATTTCTAATTCAGCATTGCTTGTTGCGATTTAACAAACACAAAAAATTCCAAATCGTTTTTTTTTCAGCCCCGCGCCGAGTTGATAGCTACCTATTCGCTGTGCGGTTTCACGAATCCTAGTTCAGCCGGCATTATGATAGGAGCCATCGCCGCCATGGCGCCTAATCAAAGAGAGGCGTTGTCAAGTGTGAGTAACGCGTTTTGAAATACTTACATAAGACCTCCATAGTTAAATGTCCACTACTGCCGCAAATGGTGATTTTTGTGTTTTGCCATAATTATTTGTAGGTACTTATGCTGGACAATCTCGCGAAGAACTGACAACCGTTGGGGTAAACGTGTTCTTGTGGAGACCGCGACTCGGCAAACTTAGATGCCCTCCGGCCAGGTGGGATGATGATCTGCGAAAGACTGCTGGCAGATGCTGGATGCGGCAAGCTGAAGACAGGTCGCTATGGCGCTCATTAGGGGAGGCTTATGTCCAGCAGTGGACTAATATAGGTCGATGATGATGATGATGCTGGACAGTCCACACAGCATCATCTAGCCCCAAGCTAAGCAGAGCTTGCGTGATCAGTACTAGACGACTGATATACTTAATACTTACATTGATAGATATTTTTTAGAAGCTATACCTATACTAACATAGAAAACACCCAGAATCCCAGAACAAATATTTTTACCTAGGTCGTTCAAACAATTACACTACACGTTATTCAGGGACCCTAACCTAACTAAGAGTGGTGAAATAAGATTTAGGGTCCCTAAGGGACGGACCCGGCAAGCCTTGCTCCCTAATCGCCCTAACTACCGGGCCCTGAATAACGTGTAGCGTAATCCATTATAACCTAAACAGGAAGATTGGTTCGCAGGTAAGTGTTAGGTAAAACACACGGAGTCCTTTGCTATGGTAAGTAGGTTCCCTTAGTTGGCTGATACGACATCCACGGTTTAAGGGTTTATTCCTTCCAGTTCAACTAGTTCGATTATCTTAAGAGGGGTTAATTCTTTCATCGCAAGCTCCCATCATTCTTACATCGTCATAGCTAAGACTACTGCATCTAGGTTTTAAGGGGCCAGTGGATAATGAACTTTCCATACAATCGGAATACCTACCAAAATGATTTGTAAGTCGAGGATATTTTCAAAAATTTTGGTGCTTTTTATATTTGAATAAGTATTTATCAATGCTCCTAAGTAGTTTTTTTGACAAAAAAATAATTAAATTACAATAAAATAACTTTTCGACATAGATTATATGGCCTAGTTACAAATTAACAACACTTTGTCCGAAATTATAAACGTTTTCAGTCATAATTTTTGGTATAACGGAACACCCTGTAACGCCTCGAATTAGACTTCTGCGCAGCCATATCTGTGCCTAGTAGGTAGGTTTCGAATTTTTATCACAAACGAACTCAATCGTTTGGCGTAGATCATCCAATATAGGTACCCAAGTCGCAGTTAGTCCTATTCGCTGTTGGTCCATTTTAGGGTTTAGGTCAGATTCTGGTTACGACAGATTTATTTGAGAACAGTATTTGTATAGCCTACTTAATAATTTAGCGTTGCAGCTGTGCGATGTCATGGATCCACAATCTCGATTCCCCTAGTCATAAAGAATGAATTACTTACACAAGATTTTTTTATAATAAAATGATGTATATTTCACTTTTTCAGATTGCAGTCCGTGCATTTTTCACTGGCTGTGGCATTTGTTTCATGACTGCCTGTATAGCAGGTAAGAAGTATATTTTTTGTGATACTTTGCAAGATTGTTTGCAAATGAATTCTATTGAGATTATGTGCTATTACAGACTATAATCTATCTCTGTGCCAAATTTCATCCAGATCCGTTTAGTAGTTTTTGCGTGAAAGAGTAATAAACATCCATCCGTACTAACAAACTTTCGCGTTTATAATTTTAGTATTAATTACCCGGGTGAAACTGTGGGTGAAACCGCGAGGCGGTGCGTGTTTATTAAAATTATAAGAGTGACATGTATAATGAATACATGTAACGACCGACATGCTTAATTACTTAAAATATTAAAACTGACTTATAATTTGAATCATATAAGAAACGCTACGAAATTGCAGCCAAGTTAGGTATAATTTTTTTAAGTATTTATTATAGTTGTGTGTGTAATTTTCATTTCTTTTGTTGCAGGTATTTTTATGCCCGATGGTGAATTTGCTTAGTCTTATTAAATTATTTTATTGATATGTGTCATTGGAAAGTGATATTATTGACATTAAGCATTATTTTTTGACTGTTTTTAATTGTTACTTCGGGTATTAGTGCCTAAGAATCTAATAAAATAAAATTATTTATTATATAAATTTGTTTACCTTAAAATGCCACTTCATCGGTCAATACTCTGTTCCCAATTCACGTTCCCAATTTGAGACCTTCAGGGTGGCGAGCAGAAATCGGGTGACACTCACGTTTTTATTAGCTGGATTTGATATCATTCAAATTTAAGCTTCGTAGCTCTTCTAGTTTCAGAGATATCTTAGTGAATCACCCAGTTTTCTCTTTAATAAATAACTAGCGTCGCCCTGGCTTCGCACGGTTTTATTATACGTATAAACCTTCCTCTTTAATCACTATATCTAAAAAACCGCATCAAAATGCGTTTCGTTCTAAACATTTAAGCATAGAAAGGGACAGAGAAAGCGACTTTGTTTTATAGCGATGTACTAGGACAGCATTAAATGGAATAATTAAATGGAATCTGATCAAGACCGAGGTACTTACTTACAGTTTTCTACAAAATTTATTCATTTCTAATTTCCACGTTTATATTTCAGCTCGCCTTCCAAAGTGTAGGTACGTAACTACTAACTAACTAACGCTACGTAACGAGAGTAGACGTTGTAGGAATCGAATGATAATGATAGGAAGGATTTAGAGGTTAAAGCAGTATTTTCGGAGAGCGTGAGTCGACAATAAATTGCGCAAAAAAATAACAAGTAATAAATTCAATTTATTTAATAAACTTCTAACCTAGATCTTATTACAATAACACTGAGTTGAAAATATTTGACCCAACATGCAATAGCGACCATAAAAATGTATTTTACCTCGACTAAATACAGAGCCACCCTGTTTCAGAATCAAGACTTTGAACTCCAACTTATGTTTCTTGAAGGTCCAAGTATTGATTATAAAATGGTTAACTGAGCAACGAAACTTTATTTTATTTCACTATCACAAATAGTAAATTTTATGTACCTTGCTCTGAGTTTTTACTAGCATATTTACCAATCTTCTAGCTTTAAATATACTTTTTATTATAGATACATTTTGAAACATGCAACTTAGTCAAACTATAAAATAATAGCAGCGATAATAATTCCTATTGCGAGACTCATGCTTTAGGATGTAAATGATAAAAAAATAATGCTATTCACACGCCATATCAAACTCTCTCTGTCAAGCTAAACAGAGCTTGCGTTATGTGTTATTTATAATATAACTGATATATAATTTAATATCTGGCTCAGCGCATCAGCATTGCCATACAGCATGGTAATGCAGCCAGTGTCTTGGGGACGCTTCCGACTGGTATTGACATGGATCAATTGAGCTACCTTTAGACTGTTTGCAACCGCCTGCAGTTAGCTCAATGGTTTCAATTGTAAATACTAGTTGTAATTTTTCTATTCCTTTGCTTGTAATTTTCAAAAGTTGTTATTGCTTTAATACATACCTAAGTAATTTAATACATCAAATAAGTAATATTCTATTTTTATTATAAACTTTTCATTAATTCACTTGTTTAGACTCGAGCTACACCAATTTGGTTGTTCATTAGTTCTTTCGCTCATATTGATTGATCGTAAGATAGTGGGTCTTCTTACATTCTTCGGGACGACGCGCGACGCATCGTTGGAAAGACATTGGATTTTCTGTGAAAAAGATTCATAAGTTTATTAAATTCAATACAAAAATTTAGTTTCTACTCAAGTAATCATTTTTATAAACTAACAGCTTTAAAAAGTTGAGCTTTTTATGATGCTGGAAGCCCTTTAAGTAATGGAACACATAGTTTTTAGTCCAATTTTTTTTTGATGTTTGTTTTCTGTTTTGTCATTATTTTGTTGGGTTTCAAAAATAAAAAAATAATAAATAGTTCGCTTATTGTCATCATCTACAGCTTGACTTCACTCGCTGGTTGTCCCGTTAATAACAAAATAAGGTATGGCTCCCAGGTAGAAAAAGCCTAGAACCTAAGGCAGGAGGTCCCCAAGTTACAGGTTTCCTCAAATGATGTATTAATTTTAAGTTTTAACTTTTTTATCAATAAACGTTATATTGACTAACTTTCGCGTTTAGAATATCAGTAAGGAAATACATATAATATGGTTCTTTTTCTAATATTATTTATATTTTTCTGGATGTTTAAAATGCATCTGGAAGCAAGTTATTTAGCTTTCACATACGAGGACATTTTAATGGTTAAGAGTTATTTTTTAAGATAAATATAATATTTATATAGTTTGTACAACTGTTTGTTCTCCGAATAAAACAAAAAAAAATACATAAAAATAAAAAATAATAATAATATAAAATAAATAAGATGTATCTTACCAATGCATATCATTCGGAGTCCGCGGTAGCATGATCTGAGTCCGCGGTACGTTGCCCAGCATGGCCAGAGCGCGGGCGCAGTTCGGGACTATGCTTGAGGTTCCCTGTCATATCAATTATTTACTGTATAATATAGACATTCGCGGCGCTATGGCGCTCATCAGGGTAGGCCTATGTCCAGCAGTAGACTTATAGGTTGATGATGATGATAGACACTTCTGAATTTGACAAATTAAGAAATGGGCAAACCGCGAATGTGACCAATAGTGAATTGGACCAATAGAGAATTGGACCAATAGCAAATTAAATCAATAGCTAAATTGACCAATAGCGAATTGAACCAATGTCAAATTGGACCAAAGTAAAATTGCAGTCAGAAGCAATAGACAAATTTTTCATCATACTACGTAGTGAAACAGTAGGACTAGGCCCGCAATGGGTGAAATTAGAGTATACATTGCATTGGTATTACAAGGACAGTGTGTATATGTTTGTCTAAAGAAAATGATTAAATAATGAGGGCTATTCACTCAGCATCATCCAGCCCCAAGCTAATCAGGGCTTGTGTTGTTGTGTGTATAATAACTGTATACTAGTCAAGGATAGAAAAATTTAAAACTAGGAAGTATATACAATTGAAATCATTGAGCTAACTGCAGATGGTTGCAAACTGTCTAAAGATAGCTTAATTGATCCATGTCAATACCAGTCTGTGCGTCCCCAAGACACTGGCTGCATTACCACGCTGTATGACAATGCTGATGCGCTGAGCCAGATACTCACCAGCGACACGCGTCGCATCGACCCCACTATCATATAATTTATTAAAAAGCCGGTAGTTGTATATAGTTTTAGTATTTAGATTTTATTTACATATATTTGTTAGTAGGTAGGTATAGTGCCTTATATCCTATATTTGGTTTAACTTAGCACTAGGTTCTTATCTATATAAGCTTACTTAAAAATTATATCTATAACTAGCCTAAAAGTTGATTTACCTTTGCAAAAGACATGACACTGATCTCAATGATTCTTTCTGGACTGATGTTGTTTGAGTTTATGATGCTGATGGCCTCTTCAGCATTCAGATTTCGACCTTGCACCTGTAGGAAAAAGGTAGAAGTTGCTTTAAGGTTTCTGTATGGGCCAACGGCCTTGAGGATTCGGGCGGAGTCTAAATTTTCCCCCGCGCCAACCTCGTATTCCTGCTACATTTTTACGCACGCAGAGTGCGGTCTGCACTCATGGCATGCGGTCACTTTTAGTTTTGGGTTGGGTGCGCTGTTTCCTCGCGTAGGTCTTTTTTTACTAGGTAGGTTATGTATCACCTGGTAAAAAAATACCTGAGAACACTGCTCATAATAATATAATTTATTCAGCGTGTAGGTTCACAAGATGGTTTTATGATAACTTACCTAAAAATATACTTACTGACCTACGTACAAAAATAACTACTTAGTTATATTATTTTCTCTACTTATCTACATAATAATAAGGTAAGTATAGGAAAGATAGGCAGGGTTGGATAGGTATCTACATAAAAATGAAACTACAGTTTCATGGTTATATTTATGCAATTATATTTGAATTATTCATAGGTACTATGATATAATTCTTACTAGGTAGATAGCTTTATAATTTTTTTATCTTTATTAACAACGAAAATTATAAGCAAAGGAATAGAAAAATTACAACTAGTATTTACAATTGAAACCAAAATGCTTTATAATTTTATGTCTACTCATGTAGAACTCATCCCGTTCCCGTGGTAATTCCGGGATAAAATATAGCTTATGTGTTATTCCATAATCTATCTCTGTGCCCAATTTCGTCCATATCCGTTCAGTAGTTTTTGCATATAATATTAGTAGGACTAGGCATTATTTTATTGCAGTCAAAGCCATTCAAGATCATTTCTACAGAAGTTCTGATAAGTAAGTAACTCTACATGCAGATGATTTTCAGCATCTTTCTCCATCTCCGGGCATCTAAAAAAGAAGATATCAAATTCAAAGCATAAAAAATACACAGTAGAGGCGCTGCAATTAGAGGATTCGATCCAGGTCTTTTTTTTCAATCCCGGGATTTCGTGATTTGTGAAAGGCGATCCCGGGATCCCGGGATAATCACGGGATCGTAGACAGGTAAATAAAATCGAAGTAATATATTCGTCGCGGAAATTTCAATTGGCGTAAAGGACAAAACCCAACTTTTCAGGAGAGACAAAAAACACTTTTTTATAAAATAATTTTTAACTTCATATATTGTACTTACAAAAAACATTTCTAAAGGGTCTATATTTTATTTGACAAGCTCTTCGTTGATAATGTATTAAAATTACTCCACATGCTATATTTAAAAAGTTTTTGTCCTTTACGACGTAGCAATTTTGGTAGTTTTTAGTTTACGCGGTCTATTTTTACTAACGAAATTAAACATTTTTGTCGTATCAGACATTCTAGTAATAATATACCTGAATTTGTGTCTTAAGTCGATAATTTACTCATAAAAATTAGCTGTAAAGGACAAAATTTTGGTTTCAAACCTTTGTGTTTCAATAAAATTAAGATATTTTCCACGTAAAAGTAAATAAAAAAAACATCTGATATAAACCTCTTTTATTGGTAATTTTTGTGAAATTTTTACAGCAATATTTTTGCACTAAAGAAAGGTACTTAATCAAAATAAAGGACATTTGTTTAAAAAAAACACTTTACAGAGGTAAGACAACACTGCATTTACATTTGTAAATTAATCTAATGCAAACTTAATTAAACTAACTTAATTGAAAGCTCAGGTAAATTAAGTTTTTCAATGATTTCAATTTAAATTAAATGAATATAACGAAAACTCCCTGTATGTTGTGTATTTGAAATCGTAGGAAAACTGCATGTTCCTAAGATTTTAACCTATTCGATGAATTAAGGAATAAGAAACTAGAAATTTGTTTAAATCCTGTCTCATATAACAATTGAACCTTAACTATTCTTCAAGGAACATTTTACCAGACTTTTTATTTTACTTTGGGTTAAATAATACCTAGTTTTTATTATTTTAATCAGTCTTCTGGTTTTTCTCGCACTTTTACTACAATGACAAGTGTTCCTACAATTGAATCATACACAGAAACAACTAATTAATCACTACATAGTATAAAACAAAGTCGCTTTTTCTGTCCCTATGTCCCTTTGAATACTTACATATTTAAAACTACGCAACGGATTTTGATGCGGTTTTTTTAATAGATAGAGTGATTCAAGAGGAAGGTTTATACGTATAATAAAACCGTGCGAAGCCGGGGCGGGTCGCTAGTATAGAATAAATTATGTACTTACTCTAACTTTGAACAATATAAACTCTATAACAAACATAAAATCCAGACCGCTCTTTAATCGTTTTAAGATTATTATTAATTATTATTGTTTTAATCAGACTTCTGATTTTATTTGGACTTTCATTAGCAATAAATTATACTTACATACTACTTAGTACGTTATTGTAACTGTCCTGCGTTTAAGTTTAGTTCAGTTAACAACCACTTTTTACTATATAATTATATTGTGTAGGTACTCTACTCTGACCGTAGCACCGTTCCTTCGTCGTATCATGCACACTTACTACCATTAGTTAGTATAGAGTAAATGTACCTTAACTTTTATTTATTTACACTCAACAAACATAAAGCAGCCTTTGATTCTCATGAGTGAATTTGACTAATTGTATATTCTTTGAATCCTTGATGTCGTCTTCGTTGGTTTCTAAAAGTTCATCTGCAACAGCAAGTGGTTACTTACTCTTTCGTATGATGAGACAGAATGATTACTTTCAAAACTCTCCTAATGTTTGTATTTTACCAATTTTTTTATTACTTTCATTAATTCACTAATTTTTCTTTTTTTTCAACTTTATGTAGGGATGGTAATGATAGATACTCTCTGTGAAAGCGCTTTGGAATAGTATTATTGTCACAAACCTTATTGTCACAAAGCTATAGATATGGGCAATCGGTCTTGGTATGCAGGTTTTAGGTCGTATGTCAGTGTATCACATTCTTCCGGTTTTTTCAACCAAAAATTTAACCGAACATCTAATTAGTTATTTGAGTCGTATAGGCCATCACAAAAAAAAAAGTTGTATACGACCATCCCTTTTCTTTGTGATGTTCTGCACATCCATATTAAAAAAAATGCAAAACTTTACACCACAAAATGTATTTTCTCTCACCAAAATATGCCATAAAATGCTTGGACGTAAAGGTCATAAACATTGGAATTTAGAAACGTTGACTATACCATTCGATAGATCTCGGCGAGCTGATTACGGCAATATATATAACTCAATATCGCCATTTTGTCCATTACGCCAATTGAAATTTTCATCGACGAATTATGAAAATTTTTCAACTTTTATTTACTTTCAAAAACAAAGTAAAAATCAATAAAAACCACAATGACTTCTTTTTTCAATTAATTAATACTATAAACTATAAAAATAAAAAAAATCAACTTTGTTATTAAAATTTAATGATGGTTAAACGTATTGTTTCACAAGGCATGTGGTGACACAGTTTAGCTTATAGAGATAGTACGCGGCGCAAACGCGTTTCGCTAATTCCTAAAATCGACCGGGATCCCGAATCCCGGGATTCGGGATCCCGGTCGATTTTAGGTCCCGAAAATTTCGGGGTTATTTTTTCCAAATCCCGGGATTTTCGTGATTGAGAAAAATTGTTAAAAATAACAAAAAATTAAGCACGTAAATTAGTAAGGAATAATCATTCCAGTTTTTTTAATCAAAATTTAAAAAGAAAATTAAAAACCGATGTTAACCGAAATGATCAGTTGTTCCTTTTTGTTATTTATAATGTTTCATATAAGAAATTGGTTACATTGTTATTTTATAATTTGTTTTATTACATTTACGTGCTTAATTTTTTTTTATTTTAACAAATTTTCAATCACGAAAATCCCGGGATTAGGAAAAAATAACCCCGAAATTTTCGGGACCTAAAATCGACCGGGATCCCGAATCCCGGGATCCCGGGATCGAATCCTCTAGCTGTAATGCATGGCGCCGAATGTATGTAAAAAGACGAAAACTTTTTTCGTAATAGTAAACGACTGGTACTAAGGGCTCTGATCACTAATGCTAATTTAAAATTATATACGGAGTTCGTGTTCAACAACTTTAGTTGCTGACTTTGAATGACACGGGGGCGATCCGCGGACCGCGGAGGTGCGATGACTCTGCGGTCATTGAAGTTTAGCGTCTAAGCGCGTATAGAATGATAAATGTGGATAGGTACTACTTACTCGATATTATTATGTGTTGGTAGTGGTACTTCTACGGCTGTAATACTTCGTGCTCGAAGATCTTCGTTCCTCAATATTCTAAAATAAATTATGCAGAAATATTAGTCATTGAAACGTAGCTTAGTAAGTAGTTATGTATGTACACTATGTACCTACTACCTACATATTGAATTTACTTACTCGAAACATTTCGATTTAGATACTTCTACGGTAGTTTTATTTCCTTGCTCTGGATTCTCTTTCTTTGATTCTCTAAAATACAAAACCCATAAGTCAGAAAAATAAAGCATCGAAAGGTAGACCGGTACCTACCTATAATAAAAAACTATATTCACATAAAAGTACCTAGGTACTTTACTACCATCATTCAACATTCATCATAATTATATCATGGTATCAATCAGCCTACAAGACGTCCACAGCTGGACATTGGCTATCCCAACCACATAGTAAGCCGCCTCTACTCCATTCATCGATTCCCAGGTATTGTCCAATATTGTACCAATCTGAGACTACGCCAAGCTGGTGAGCTATAGAGGTAGTATTTTGTGTGGTTTGTTTACAAACTTCTACATCAAGTTTGGCTAGTGCGAGGAATAGTTGTTCCTAAATACCTACTACTTACATAGTGTATAATAAACTTACCTACCTTTAAACTAATCCACGTTAGTTACCTAGGTATCAGATAGATAGGTAGATACTTGTATGCAAGTTGGTAGGTACTTAAAAGACTTCGTACATTTTAGCAGCTTTCATAGCTCTCATTTTCTTTATATTACTTTTCCTGAGTCCCCATTTTTTATTTCACATCACAGTTCACTCAATAAAAAAAGGACCTTACTAAACTAGTTCAACGAATCATATACTTACCTAAACAAGAGTCTGAGCTCAAACCAAACTAGGAATATAAACCTATTACTAAAGCGTCAATGCGCAAACAATAATGTTTATTTCAAATATCGGAATTATATCAAAAATAGCAATGAGTGACACAACCTCCACGTCGGACAGTCCGAGCCACACTGCCGCCCGTCGCCCGCGCACAGACCCGCCCGTTCTATTTCATAGTGAAAATACAAAATAATTAATTGCAGCCGTATAAATAATTTGTTTTATTCGTCATATGTACAATTTGTGCAAAATACTTTGACAAATATTTGAGTGAAAGAAAAATACTCAAAATCAACACCGTTTAGAAGAAATATCCAAATTTAGAACAAAAAATGCTTTACTTTGGATATTTTTTTTATATAGTAATAATATGAATTCAATCATTTCATATGTACAACTTATAAATAAAAGTCTATTTTGCAACATGTATTTTTTTCATACATTTTCATGAACCCATCGAGGAGAAATATCATTTTGAAAAAGGCGCGTTAGCCCATACAACAGCCTTAAATATACATCCCCAGACTGCGACACAGTTTATTAGAAAGAAAAAAAATGTTTTTATTTCAACTCAACTCAAACAACTTAGACACGTGTTTAACAGTTAGCAAAAGTCAGCCTACAAAAACATGTTAAACAACTGTTAAACACGCGTCTAAGACATCAAGACGACGACTTTTTTTTGTGGTAAGGCTGTAAGTGTCTATGTATATATATAATCAGGGGCGTAGCTACCGCCGTATATGCCGTATCAATTATACGGGGCCCCCGGGTCAAGGGGGCCCCGTATAATGTGCTTAAGCTAAAAGTAATAAAACAAATAATTTTTTTTTAAATCTGAATAAAAATAAAACCATTCCATTAAAGAACTCATTGAATGATTGCTTGTGAAATTAAAAAGTTTTTCATCCAGTTTTCTGTAGGTAATAAAAGCATGACCCTTTCAGTTACATAACTATATTTATACAAGGTATAACATATTACCCCTACTAAGCCGAAGGGGGGGGTTCCAGGAACCCATGGTGATCAGTTGTGGGGGGGAGATAATTAAAAATTCCTATTTTCAGTTTCCCATACAAAAAGTTTTCATTTCCTAGTGCCAAAATAAAGTGACAACCCTATTCGCGCAACCTGTACTTACCTACTAACTTTACAGGTATGTAGGTAGGTATTTATCTTCGTAGATTTCAGCTATGGCGGGAGATTACTAGACGACCTAATAAATTCGTGATAATAATAAGATGCTAGTATGTAAGTTCCTAGGTAGTGTTGAGAAAATCTTAAAATGCTGAGTTAGGAAAGTTGTAAGTGTAGGTACAAGTTACAAACCTCATATTTTCTCGCTTGTCAGCTGTCTAGATGGCTTCTTACGAAGGGATTTATGTATGTTTTGGTAGGTCACTTGTAGGTACACAGTCACAGACAATTGACACACTTCAGCACAAGGTAGGTTTCTTTTTAGGCATTAACATGTCTCACTCACTTTAGCACTAGTTAGGTTAGTTAGTTAGTAAGTTACACATGCATGACGTAGGTATCGATACCGATGCATGTAAGTAAGGTTCGATATGCCTCCCTTCTTCCAAACAACACACATTTTATGGAAGTAAGCACACGCTTCCAACACACGCCTCTTCATCTCTTCAGCTCTGTGACACTCCGATGCATACACCACACCCTTAAGGTATTCTTAAGTCCTAGTTACTTGTTTTTTAGGCACGAAAGATAAAAATTGTAATTATAGCACTACACGGCACCGCGACGAAGGTCACACTAAAATAGTTCATCATTCATTCTTTTGATTTCGTTCGCCGAAAAGATGGATAATTTTTAGGGTTCATTTTCAATTTTAATAAATCCCTAGTTGGCAACATGGAGGTATTAGGATCACAGTCGTGAAATAATAGGTATGTGGTAGAAAATTGTATGAATACGTAGGTAGGTACTGGTCTTATTTTACATAGGTATTTCACAATGTAGGTACCTACCTGCTACACACACATACACATTGCGTGAATTCTGATAGTTGGTATACCTAATACAAAATCCCGTAGAAAACGGATTTAAGTTTTTTTTTTTTGATTTTATGATTTTAAACAAACGAACTTCTTTAAATTTTGGTATTTAAAAAATTACGGAACCCGTATTAAAAAATATTTCGGCCCGCTTGGCAAATACAGCACCGCCATGTGGTGTATCCAGTGTTGCCAGATGGAATTTGAAAAAAACAGTAGAAAGTTCAGTAAAAAATCAGTAGATTGGAATAAAAATCAGTAGGTAGAAATTAACGACTGAAAATTCTAGAGGTACCATATGTATTTGTGTTTCGCGAGTATTTTGACTCGCATTTTGGCTGGCGACCTTTTTTTTTTTTAGGTGCATTCGTAAAAAGGAAGCGATTCTTTGCATTTTTGCAGACAATTGCAGCTAAAAAAAAAAAAAGGTCGCCAAGTGGTTATTTAGTCACGGAGCTATAGGCGCGGGAAAATCAGGTAGATTTCACGAAATTTTAGAAGGCGCTCGGGACATCAGGTAGATTTCACTAATTTTAGAAGGCGCTCGGGAAAATCAGGTAGATTTCACTAAATTTTAGAAGGCGCTCGGGAAAATCAGGTAGGTTTCACTAAATTTTTGAAATAAATCAGTAGATCGGTAGACGCCTAAAAAAGCAGGTAGATCTACTGCTAAATCGGTAGATCTGGCATCACTGGGTGTATCGCATGTTGATAGATGCCGACAGTCAATGAATGAATGAATGGTTCTCTAACTTGTCTATGATTGGCGGTTGGCTGGTTGCCATGGTTTTGCATAGTGCTACAGCCAATAAAATTTAGTCGCGTTCCTTTGTGGAAATACAAGTGTCAAAGATTAATGTAGGTACAGAACGGACAGATAAACTACATAATGACGGAAAGAGTCATTTGGTAAAGTTTTTAATTAAGTTAACCGACCCATGCGACTCAGCTCGTCGTATGTCGGATGTCGTAAAAGTCGACCAAGGGGCTTCGCCAAATGAAAGGCAGCATTTTTATTGTGTGAATTACTTATACCGTTTCTTTGATCAGCAATCCCCAGCCAAGTGATTATGGCAATACCCGCCAGATTCACAGCTCTTTTCAGTAGTGGACATCAATGTGTATTCAGTCAGTAGGTTATTATGATTAGATCAACACACAAGAAAGAACAAACAGTTAGAAAAAGACATAACTGTGTTAGCGTAGTTTAGTTCGTATGTTTAACTACACGTAACTCAACCTTCAAATTGAAATGTGATTTTAGCCATGACTTACGACAATTTGCCTCAATGATGCTGTAGGCGTTTTTCTATTTCAAGAATATGAATCTGTCACTCTTTTCTACATCTATTCTGTGACCATACTGAGGTCATCGTCGCAAGTATAAGAAACAGCAGATTTTAGGGTTGTCACTTCGTAAAAAATCAGCTGGCCATGTGAAAACTTTGTTTTAGTTTTTTCAGAGATACCAATCGAAATTAGAAAAGTCGTTGAACAAAAGTTGTTCCCCGGGGGGGTAGAAATACCCAGCTTTTCGCTTGGTACATGTATATTGTTACACCATGTATACAACTTAATATTCCAGTTACAACCACAACTGCAGAAAGAATTTTACAAAATTAGAACTGTTAAAAATTACACCATCGATTGGACAGGAACACCTGTCAGACCTGTCCGTAGAGACAGAAACTAGAAACTAAAGTCATCATCCTAGGGGCCCCCAAACAATTTTTATACGGGGCCCCGCCAAGGCACGCTACGCTTCTGTATAATGTATATAACTTTGTTACTTAGTTATTTTTCCTACTTTTACTACATACGTCTCTACCTAAGCAGAGCTCTGCCCTTCGCACTAGGTCTCCGTAGAGCCCGTGTGGCGAGGGTACAGTGATTAGCTTTGGATTATAAATAAAAAAATCAATATCTTTATTTCTTTAGGCTTACAAAATAAGCACTTAGACAAGTCAAATTTAATACTATAGGTACATAATTATCAAAATAATATAAGAAATAAAGTGATAATTGATTTTCAGTTCGCCTCACTTTTTTATCCACTAGTGGAAGAGACGAAATAGAACCCACTAGCATGTGTATAACTTATGTGTCTAATACATGTTTGCCTTATAAATAATTACATACCATTGTCGATGTGGAACTGAGCGACATCTGGCCAAGCACTAACGTCTTTGATGTACCTAATCATTTATGGAGTAATATGCCTTCTTGATAATATTTAGTTTTATGTAAGGTTTAAATATACGAATAGAAAGTTGCTTCGCTCATTATAGAAGCGCACACAATTATCCATAAATGATTTCCCCAGTTTTTGTAATCTAAATGAAGGAATGTGTAATTTGTTCTTGTTTCGTGTATTTCTATTTTTTTTTTAAGTGTATTTATTTCAACTCAAACTTATTTCTATAAGCATACAATATATTAATAAATTAATATTTCTACTCATGTGTATTTTTTATTGAAGTAGGTAAGAATGTTAGCTCTAATCAACATGGAATGACTATAACTAAAATGAACGTATATTTACAAGGTATCTTCTTAATGAAGGTACATCTACCTATCTTCAATTATATACTACTGTGCTTATAAAATTGTAGACCGTTGTGTATATGTCGCAGTCGGATTGTATAATCCGCCGTATTACATTACGGCTAGCTGTTTTCAAAAGCAGGGCCGTTTTGAAATGCGGCGGTCCAAAGATTAGCCGGATTGTCATTGCGTAACGTTCTTCAATAAGGCGGCCCACGTTTAGCCGCTTCGTACAACTACTAAGCTGTAGGGTAAATAAAACAATGTTTTTAAAATGAATATCAGTAGGTACATATTAAAAATGAACTTTATTTTTTAATTAAGAACAGAAATTCTTTAATGGCTCCTGAATTTTTTTTAAATCACTGTTCACCACTAATAGAATATTAAATACGTGTTTTCTTTATTTAATTCATTCGCAATTTAGCAACGCAGTTTCTGTATCCAACGTAACATAGTAACAATAATGCCGTTTTAGTGACCACGAGTATTAAGAATCGGAATTAAAAACTGTCAAAGTGTCAAACTAATCGTTAGATCGCCGCATTTCAAAACGGCCCTGTTTTTGAAAACAGCTAGCCATAATGTAATACGGCGGATTATACAATCCGACTGCGACATATACATATAATTGACTATAATTAAAGGTACACTATGAACTAACTTTAGGATCTCCATTATGGCTAAAGAAGTAATACCTACCTCAATTATAGCGATGAAAGCCGGGTGCTTGAGCCTAGTGTGCGAGCGCAACTCTGAGCGGATCCGGAAGCGTTTGGGGCAACGCGCGCACGCCCATGCGCCAATACCGTTAGGGACCAGTTTACTGCGCACTGACATAGGAGTTCTGCAAATATAATATTTTTCATTACTCATACTCGGAAAGTATGTCTGAACATGCGTGAAGAGCGGGTTGAAAGTGATACTTTTCAGCACTAGGGAGAATTGTTTTCAACTGACAGCTATAACGTTACATTGAACCATGATAGTGGCAGAATAAATGCGGAAGATAAAAAAAATCACCTTAGCGACAATTCACTGAATTCAAAAAATATGAAAGACAAGGCAGTATGGCTTTATGGCTTTCGCCTGTCCTAGATGGACTAATATATAAAAAAAATTTGCGAAAAAAATTTATTGATTAATTTTTATTTATATTTCCTTGTATTCGTAATGAAAAGCACAGTGTTTACCTCGGGTGAAAGTAACTTATATAGTCCCTCGAACTATTGGCGAACAATGTACTATTTTTTATCTCAAGAGGCGCAAATATGCAGGTCTCGAAAGAACCTACGCATTTGCTCCCCTTGGAGTCGAGACCCTAGGTCCGTGGGGTAACGAGGCTCTCCGGGTTTTAAAAAATATCTGAGCGTCTGGTTGATGCGACGCGTGACCCGAGAGCTGGTGAGTACCTATCTGGCTTAGCGCATCAGCATTGTCATACAGCGTGGTAATGCAGCCAGTGTCTTGGGGACGCTCAGACTGGTATTGACATGGATCAGTTGAGCTACCTTTAGACTGTTTGCAACCGTCTGCAGTTAGCTCAATCGTTTCAATGTTATTTTTTCTATTCCTTGATTGTAATTTTCGATATTTTTTAATTTAAATTTATTTATATTTATTTATTGGAAAACCAGAAGCTTATTTATATAGAAAAACAGTGAAATATATCCTAGAAAGCTTAAATTAAGGTTTAAATCGTGGGATTAAAGTGTGGGATTAAATCGTGGGATTAAAGTGTGGGATAAAATCGTGGGATTAAAGTGTGGGATTAAATGGTGGGATTAAAGGGTGGGATTAAAGTGTGGGATTAAAAAGTGGGATTAAAGTGTGGAATTAAATCGTGGGATTAAAGTGTGGGATTAAAGAGTGGGATTTAAGTGTGGGATTAAAGTGTGGGATTAAAAAGTGGGATTAAAGTGTGGGATTAAAAATTGGAATTAGAGTGTGGGATTAAAGTGTGGGATTAAAGTGTGGAATTAAATCGTGGGATTAAAATGTGGGATTAAAAAGTGGGATTTAAAAGTGGGATTAAATCGTGGGATTAAAGTGTGGGATTAAATCGTGCGATTAAAGAGTGGGATTAAAGTGTGGAATTAAAGTGTGGGATTAAAAAGTGGAATTAAAGTATGGGATTAAAGTGTTGGATTAAAAAGTGGGATTAAAGTGTGGGATTAAAAAGTGGGATACAATCGTGGGATTAAAGTGTGGGATTAAATCGTGGGATTAAAGTGTGGGATTAAAAAGTGGGATTAAAGTGTGGGATTAAAAAGTGGGATTAAAGTGTGGGATTAAAAAGTGGAATTAGAGTGTGGGATTAAATCGTGGGATTAAAGTGTGGGATTAAAGTGTGGAATTAAATCGTGGGATTAAAATGTGGGATTAAAAAGTGGGATTTAAAAGTGGGATTAAATCGTGGGATTAAAGTGTGGGATTAAATCGTGCGATTAAAGAGTGGGATTAAAGTGTGGAATTAAAGTGTGGGATTAAAAAGTGGAATTAAAGTATGGGATTAAAGTGTTGGATTAAAAAGTGGGATTAAAGTGTGGGATTAAAAAGTGGGATACAATCGTGGGATTAAAGTGTGGGATTAAATCGTGGGATTAAAGTGTGGGATTAAAAAGTGGGATTAAAGTGTGGGATTAAAAAGTGGGATTAAATCGCGGGATTAAAGTGTGGGATTAAATCGTGCGACTAAATCGTGCGATTAAAAGTGGGATTAAAGTGTGGGATTAAGGGCTCAAACACAAAACTGCGAGCTCGCATCGCATCGTAAATATCTGCGAGCTCGCACGATAACGTCAGATCTCATTTGCATCGCGTATTCCTGTCATATTACGTCATACTTGGTGACCCCCCTTTTAGTCCGCTCTGAGACAACTTTAGCGAAAGAGCGCGGCGCCTGAGCCGCCTTCTTTGTGTTGTAAAAAAAAACTGCTTCAGTTCTCAACTCATAGTAACTTCGAGTAAAATAGTTCCCTTCAGAGTTCATAATCGTATTAAATGGATGAATCCAGAATCTTCTTTTTCTTTTATATCTATTTAACAATAACAGCAGTGCAATTGGACCGATTTATGCAAAAATGATTCAACCCACAACCTAGTCAATTTCGAGTTTTTTTAACCAATGTAATCAGAATAAGGTATATTTTAACATATCAAAGACTCACACCTCTATGTTCACAAATGTGGAAAATCCATATGATCCAACCCACAACTGTCATGTCGAAGACCATTTTTTAAAATGTATAAGTGTTTCATGCCACTTGAATCATTTTTGTGTTGCTTTTGTTACCCTAACATATAACCGTTCTAATTTGCTACAATGATTCAAACTATAATATTAAGCTGGTCCATCAGTTCAAAGAGCTCAGAAAGCTATAGAAAGAGCTATGCTCGGAGTTTCTCTGAAGGATAGGATTCGTAAAGAATACATCCGAAAGAGAACCAAAGTTATCGACATAGCTCAAATAATTAGCAAGCTGAAGTGGTGGCAGTGGGCCGGCTATATCTCGCGAAGAACCGACAACCGTTGGGGTAAACGTGTTCTTGAGTGGAGACCGAGACTTGGCAAACGTAGTATAGGACGCCCTCCGGCCAGGTGGGATGACGATCTGCGAAAGACTGCTGGCAGATGCTGGATGCCAAGCTGAAGACAGGGAGCTATGGCGCTCATTAAGGGAGGCCTATGTCCAGCAGTGGACTAATATAGGTTGATTATGATGATGATGATATAAAACAAGTTAAGATTTGACAAGTTAATATTTAAAATTGCTATTTCATCTAAGTACGTAAACGAAATAAAGTATATAAAGTTCGAAACACACAGAAGCCGGAGGAGTGGCGAAGGCGAAGGCGTGCCGGTTTTTCCTATGGCACCGCGTTCGCCACGGCCTGCGGTGTGTGTGTAGGCTTTCATAGGATTCCATAGAATACAACTCGCACGCCTTTGCCTCCGCCACGCCTCCGGCTTCTGTGTGTTTCGTACTTTAACGAAAAATAAATAAATAAAATAAAATAAGTACAGGGCCAGCAGATCTAATATTAGATACCAGATGATTGCATTGATTAATTTAAGAAACCGAAGGGAAGCTGCAATAATAGACGATGTAGATGGTTTATGTGATGAACCTTATTCTGATTTGGACGAGGAGTAGGGCCAATTTTGTTTGTTTTGTCTTTTAAAACACAAAAATGATTACTAATTTTTAACACACTTTGAATCATTTTTGCATTTTAATTTTTGCACCCTACATAGCTCTTTCTATACAAAATTAATTTTGTAATAATGATCCAGGCGCAAGTTTTCCCAATTATCTACTAAACTATTACAATTTATTCTTTATATTATTTATAGCAAAAAAGTTGAGTTTACATAGCATTAAATTAAATTAAAATAACAACATTTTGTATTACAAAGCTAGAGAAATACCGCCACAAACTTAAATATCGATTATCTCGAAATGAGGTTTGTGTGGGTTGGATCATTTTTGCTTAAATCGGTTCAATTACCTTTTTGGGATCCATCTTACGCTTCCTAAAAACACGTCCAATACGGCGGACTAAACTTGAAGATATGGTTACCCTACAAAACGGTTCGCCGCACAAATTCGCATCGCAGAAATTCGCAAATCAAGTTCGTGTGACATCGCATCAAATCGCATCAAATCGCATCGCATCGCACCAAATCGCAGTTTTGTGTGGGAGCCCTAAAGTGTGGGATTAAAGTGTGGGATTAAAAAGTGGGATTAAAAAGTGGAATTAAAGTGTGGGATTACATCGTGGGATTAAAGTGTGGGATTAAAATCGTGGGATTAAATTGTGGGTTTAAAAAGTGGGGTTAATGTGTGGGATTAAAGTGTGGGATTAAAAGTAGGATTAAAGTGTGGGATTACAGTGTGGGATTAAATATTGCGATTAAAAAGTTGGATTAAAGTGTGGGATTAAAAAGTGGGATTAAAGTGTGGGATTAAAAAGTGGGATTAAAGTGTGGGATTAAAGTGTTGGATTAAAAAGTGGGATTAAAGTGTTGGATTAAAAAGTGGGATTAAAGTGTTGGATTAAAAAGTGGGATTAAAAAGTGGGATTAAAAAGTGGGATTAAAGTGTGGAAATAAATCGTGGGATTAAAGTGTGGGATTAAATCGTGGGATTAGTGTGGGATTAAAAAGTGGGATTAAAGAGTGGGATTTAAGTGTGGGATTAAAAAGTGGGATTAAAGTGTGGTATTAAACAGAGGGATTAAAGTGTGGGATTAAAGTGTGGGATTAAAAAGTGGAATTAGAGTGTGGGATTAAATCGTGGGATTAAAGTGTGGGATTAAAGTGTGGAATTAAATCGTGGGATTAAAGTGTGGGATTAAAAAGTGGGATTTAAAAGTGGGATTAAATCGTGGGATTAAAGTGTGGGATTAAATCGTGCGATTAAAGAGTGGGATTAAAGTGTGGAATTAAAGTGTGGGATTAAAAAGTGGAATTAAAGTATGGGATTAAAGTGTTGGATTAAAAAGTGGGATTAAAGTGTGGGATTAAAAAGTGGGATTAAATCGTGGGATTAAAGTGTGGGATTAAATCGTGGGATTAAAGTGTGGGATTAAAAAGTGGGATTAAAGTTTGGGATTAAAAAGTGGGATTAAATCGCGGGATTAAAGTGTGGGATTAAATCGTGCGATTAAAAGTGGGATTAAAGTGTGGGATTAAAGTGTGGGATTAAAGTGTGGGATTAAAAAGTGGGATTAAAAAGTGGGATTAAAAAGTGGGATTAAAAAGTGGGATTAAAGTGTGGGATTACATCGTGGGATTAAAGTGTGGGATTAAAATCGTGGGATTAAATTGTGGGTTTAAAAAGTGGGGTTAATGTGTGGGATTAAAAGTAGGATTAAAGTGTGGGATTACAGTGTGGGATTAAATATTGCGATTAAAAAGTTGGATTAAAGTGTGGGATTAAAAAGTAGGATTAAAGTGTGGGATTAAAAAGTGGGATTAAAGTGTGGGATTAAAGTGTTGGATTAAAAAGTGGGATTAAAGTGTTGGATTAAAAAATGGGATTAAAGTGTGGGATTAAAAAGTGGGATTAAAGCGTGGGATTAAAGTGCGGGATTAAAAATTGGGATTAAAGTGTGGGATTAAAGTGTGGGATTAAAGTGTTGGATTAAAAACTGGGATTAAAAACTGGGATTAAAGCGTGGGATTAAAGTGTGGGATTAAAAATTGGGATTAAAGTGTGGGATTAAAGTGTGGGATTAAAAATTGGGATTAAAGTGTGGGATTAAAAAGTGGGATTAAAGTGTTGGATTAAAAAGTGGGATTAAAGTGTGGGATTAAAAAGTGGGATTAAAGCGTGGGATTAAAAGGTGGGATGGAAGTGTTGGATTAAAAAGTGGGATTAAAATGTGGGATTAAAAAGTGGAATTAAATCGTGGGATTAAAGTGTGGGATTAAAGTGTTGGATTAAAAAGTGGGATTAAAGCGTGGGATTAAAAAGTGGGATTAAAGTGTGGGATTAAAGTGAGGAATTAAATCGTGGGATTAAAGTGTGGGATTAAAAAGTGGGATTTAAGTGTGGGATTATAAAGTGGGATTAAAGATAAATTTAATTGCTTCAAGATAATGTAGGTTACAGTAATAGGTGTTAAATATATTAAATGTTTTAATGACGTTATAGGTAAGTACCTTAAAATTAGGCTTTAAAATTATTCTTAATAGTTCATAAGAAAACTTATCCCCTAGAGGCAATGGAATTGGCGGCCTTATCGCTTTTTAAAGCGATTTTATCCAGGCACCCAAAGTGTAAGGAGCAGATCAATATATTATGTAATAGATAGATAGAAAATTCTTTATTACTCACTCAAATAGAAATCACAAACAACACCAATTATTGTAATTTACAATAAAGTCACAATTGGCGGTCTTATCGCTCAAGAGCCATCTCTTCCAGACAACCAGATAGAATCGTTGGATAGTACAAGTAGATCTGTGTGTAGAGTTTATAAATATAATTCCTATGTAATTAATATATTTAACATGAAAATATATCTACTATACACATAAATAAAATTTATTTTACAATATACATTTACATATAAACTACTACAACATACCTAGTATAGTACACTAAAATATAATATCGGTGTTAGTTATAAGTTATAACTAATTTATATGTGAAAATATAAAAAATATATATACGGTTAAGGAAAGCTCACCTATCAACCTGGCAAACAGAGCCGGCGGCAGCGCTAGTGTTAGAACTCGTGGACACGCCAATATGCTCTTTCTTCCTATGCTTGTAGAGGGCAGTTTTGTTTGGCAAGATCTCGTCGCAGTCTCGACAGGGTATTCTAAAACGTGAAACATGGATTTCCTTTTGGTTTCTAATTATTCTATGATATTATAATTTTAAAGTTTGGATCTACTGAAGCTACAACGAAAACTCTGTGGGCAAGAGTCCGCCTGCGATGCAGGAGGTTGCGGGTTCGATTCCCGCCTCGGGATAAATTTGTGGACGATCTGCAGAAATTTGTTCCGTTGGTCTACAAATCTAAGAAAATCTAAGATCTTAACAACGAAAATTACAATCAAGGAATAGAAAAAATTACAAGTAGTATACAGGGTGTTAGTGTGAACACCGTTGTCCTTGACACCAGAGGTTCAGCATCATGAGTAGAATCCAAAACCGATGAGAAAAGCTTAACACCTATTTTAGTTTTGCAAGATTTTGATATTTAATGTCTTCGCTATCGTACACGATGCCATAGTCACTCTACATACTTTAAGTACCTACCTACGTAAGTACTTATACCCGCGCCTTACTTTGGTTCGTAACTTCATTACTTGTGCCCTTCAAAAGACGGGATATTCGCACAGAAGGTGATCCGACACTGAGGTGCACATTCCACGTGTCGCCTGGTCGAAGTACTTGTGTCACGTGTTTGTGAGCAAACGTTTAGTGTTTATAAAAATTTTCTTTAAAAAATGACTAAAAATAGAATCATTTTTTTTCATCCGTTTTGGATTCTACTCATGATGCTGAACCTCTGGTTTCAAGGACAACGGTGTTCACACTAACACCCTGTATACAATTGAACCATTGAGCTAACTGCAGACGGTTACAAAAAATCTAAAGGTTGCTATTTATGTATCATCATCATCATCATCACCAGCCTATAATAGTCCACTGCTGGACATAGGCCTCTCCTAATGAGCGCCATATATGGCATCATTATGTGTATTATTTATGTATTTAATGTATTAAATATATCAGTTATCTAGTACCCATAACACAAGGTTTGAGTAGCTTACTTTGGGGCTAGATGATGCTGTGTGGATTGTCCAGCATTATTCATTATTATTGGTTATAGTAAGATTAGTTACCTATAGTTAACGCTTGTTTTTGTCACCTCTTCTTGACCGGTTTTACTGTGAAGTTTCTTTCTGTGGTAAGCTAAACTCCAGCTGTTGAATAAAACAGATTTTTGCATGAGGAAAGTAAAACGATTTTAAATTTATTTTTATATTGGCAAACGTAGTGTAGGACGCCCTCCGGCCAGGTGGGATGACGATCTGCGAAAGACTGCTGGCAGATGCTGGAGGCGGCTAGCTGAAGACAGGGCGCTATGGCGTGAGTTAGAGGAGGCCTATGTCCAGCAGTAGACTAATATAGGCTGATGGTGATGATAATAGTAACCAATAGACAGTATTTAACTATAATTTATTTAAGGTACCAAAGGTATATAAAAATAATTATAAAACCTAGATTATTTTTAGTTCAGTATCTCAATATACGTAAATTATATTTGTATCAGAATAAAGATCTTTAAACCTATTTATTATGAAGTTTTTATGAAAATAAAAAAAACAAACATTTAACATAAATAGAGGAAAAACAATGACACAAAATGTAGTACTAGCGTCCCGCCCGGGTTCGCACGGTTTTATTATATTAAGGTGATCCGAGTTCCATACGTTTGTATTTTCCCAAATATGAGCGATGTGGACATAATTTAACAAATAAATAACTGTTTTTGGCTTTGTTATTGGTCATTATTTGCGGCAAATTGTGTTTGATTCATGAAAACACTCGGTATAATTAGAAATAACGTGAAAATTTTAGGCCATTTTTATCAATGTGTGAGTGAACACGGATAATGTTGTACGCCCGCTTACTTGAACTTGTGAGTGTGACGGCGGCGACGGAATCGCCATCTCTGTGCTATCTAAAGAATCATCTAATAATACCATAGTCTACCGTTCTCAAAGGGTTTTTCCATCGTCCAAGTATTTATTCCCTTCTATTTTTGTTGCATGTCAAATAAGATCTAGGAAGCCTACGTGCCGTTCCCATGACAACAATAAATGACACTATGTAAACAGATAAAATGTTTGCTTATAGATACCAGTTTAGAGAGTTTTACGCTGGGGCCACACTACCTTACCGTCTACCGGGCTGTTACCGCAATAATTATGACATTAAATTACCGTTTAAATTACTGCATGAACTGGTGTGGTTACACTAGAGTTTACCTAGATATGTCAATAAATAAGGCGGTAAAAATATCACGTGCGTCGCCGCGCCGGTGAGCTCATATTGCACACTGGACAAACGGTAGTGGCCACAAACGCATTAATTACTGCGGTAATCTTCTTTGATGTGCGAAACAAGACCGCCGCCGGAGCTATTGCCTACCGCCATTTGCCATATTGATTGGCATTGTAAAATTATGGCCATAAATCGTGGTTACACCTAGGTGTTGTATAACTTATGGCAATAATTATCGGCATATCACGATAGTGTGGCCCCAGCATTAGACGTGTCAGAGTGTATGCAAAGCATTTCGCTCATTCATCAGCGACGACCGATGTGGCGCAGTGGGCGAAGGTCCGCCTGCGACCGGTTGCGGGTTCAATTCCCGTGTCGGAAAAAAATTGTGTACAATCTGCAGAAATTTGTTCCGTTGGTCTGGGTGTTTTCTATGTATTTAGAAAAAAAATATCTATCTATGTAATGTATTGTATTAAGCTTATCAGTCAACTAGTACCCATAATACAAGCTTTGCTCAACTTGGGGCTAGATGATGCTGTGTGGACTGTCCGGAATTATATATTTTTTTTTATTTTATTGGACTAATCGTCACTTTTTACAGGAGCCAAAACAAAATTTTGAACATGATTTTTTTTGAAAAAATGTTTTTCTTTCATTCATCACATTCATCATTGTTTTCGTAATTTTTTGCTCTATTTTAAAATAATGGTCGCTGTTATATCTATCACCCAACTTGATAAAAACTACAAAAGCCCTTTTTGCATTCAAATTTTGAAGCAAAGTTAAGATAATAATCCCAATAAAAAGAAATAAATATTGAAATGAAATGTTTTCAAAAGAAGATATACTTTATGAGAAATAAAACATTTTCTAAATTTTTTGAAATGTGGCCGTTTTGCATTCAATGAGCGATTTGTAAAAATGCCTGAACATTAGCTGGCGTAAAGAGCTAAAATAAAATAAAAATCAGTTGGTGTTGATAGTACATAATTGTTTCATTTTATTTTTGTCATACCGTTAGAAACGAGGTCAGGACCCTTTGTGGGATGTACGCAGAACAGTCTACCAAAGTTTTATATTACAATAAAATAGACTTAGGAAGGCTTACAATAACTAATTTATGACAAACATGAATTTGTTTGTACTAGGTCTATGACATTGTTCAAAACATAAAGAATAAAAATGATAAAAATCAAAAATTTTGGTAGTGTTGAAGGGATTCGAGCCCGTACTAACGGGATGTATCAAAATTTTGTGGATATTTTATCATCAAAAAGCAAAAAGTAAATCAAATTTTCAGTGGTTTCGAACCCAGGTACGACTATACATCGTCGCACCCACCCGACTGTTCGAACCGCTAGTCCAACGTGACTTATTGAAATACGGTGAAAATTTGTATTACTTTTAATCTATTATAAGTGGTCGTAAAATCGGAGCTAAAATACCTAAGTACACAAAGAACAGAGTCAAAAAAAGTGGAGACTTCCTTACGCCAACAATTTTATTGTAATTTTATTATAATATTGGAACAACTTTCACAGTGAGTACATTTAAAATTAATGATTGTTATTGTGAACTCATTCAAATTATTTGTCAATTCCAATGATTTAACGAAATTAATAAATAGTGTGAAAAGTATTTTTTTTACCTATAATTTGTAAGATATTCCTTAGCTTATAAGCTAGTTTGTAAATAACATTACCCTCTGCGCCTTTTTACTTAAATTGTTCAAAACGATAAAAGAAAATTACCTCCAATTTTTTTTAAAATGTAAATAGAGCCTGTTTTTATTCTTAAAAAAAACAAGAGTCGAAAATTAGTTCGTTAACTAGTGGTTTTATTGAATTAATTTTAGATGTAATTTAGTTATGTCCCGAAAACGGAACTATTGGTCCGAAAAATATTTAGTCCTAAGGCGTCTCCAATTATCTCTGTTATTTTTCGAACAGTAGTTATTTTAGTTCCACTGAATTTATAGGGTTTGCCTGTGTGAGTGACTCGTAGCGGCCGATCACTCACACAGGCAAGATCTTTTTTTGTGTGAGTGACTCGTAGCGGCCGATCACTCACACAGGCAAAATCTTTTTTGCTCTTCCCAAATACAAGCTCCATAGATGCTTTCAACACTTGAAAAATTGCTTGGTACATAAAAAACAACATCCCATTTGCGGCAAATATATTACAATTAAACAATTATGCACAATTTAATAAGAAAATAGTGAAAAACTTCAACATAGAAAATCAGCGCCATCTTATAGCGGAGCTATGCTTAGTCCTGGACCAGAAACAACCTTAAGGAAAACCGCATCAAAATCCGTTGCGTCTTTTTAAAGATTTAAGCATACATAGGGACATAGGGACAGAGAAAGCGACTGTTTTATACTATGTGAGTGTGTACTATGTGAGTAGTGATAAAATAAACCTGTTAGGGAACGTCATTTCGCATTGATTACAGTTGTGAGGGTAGTTGTCGTTTGGGTGTTTCATTCTCCGGTGCACTTGGAGATACGTCCAATGCAAATACGACCTTCCGCAGTCCTGTAATAAGAGTTATAATTTAAGTCACACCTCTTTTAAAATCTAGAACGTAATCTATGAAACACTGTTCAATGTTCCCGACAGACATAGTTCAAGGTGAACCACTTGGTTCAATGTATACCAGATGGTTGACTATTCAGCGTTCCCGAAATTTCTCCGAATTTCCCGATGTTTCCCTCATCCATATTTCAAGGTCAAATTTCAGTTGGTTCAATGTATACCACGTGGTTTACTGTCTGTTCAATAGGTTCATGGTTTAGCGTACTTAACATGGCTTTTTGTACACCATATGGTTAAATGTACCTATGTTCTGAATGGTGAACATTATTTATTAATATGAATTAAGACTTTCTTAACTTTCACGGACTATAATATTAGTAGGATTAAAATCATACCTTTTTTAACGTTTTGCAGTTGTGGAATTAGAAACTAACCTCGCACAAGAAGTGTTTGACAGTCGGAAAGTCGCCATAACCAACTACGCTGGTGCCTTGTTCGTTGCCGGCCGCCGGCCGCTTGTAGAAACCATGAGTGGTCTTGTGGGTTGTGCATCTATCAATGTTTTAAAGAAAGTAAAAAAAAGATTTTTTTTTGGATTGGTTTTAGACTCTACTCATGATACTGGACCTCTGGTTTCTATTTAAGTAATCAAGTGTAGACTGAGTGAGTATATTTTATAGGTATTTCATTTGAAGCGTTTATTTACCTAATTTTCTATACGTTTCAACAAGTTTACACTACTAGAGTATCGGAGCTACCGCTACTGCGAAGCGGGGTCAGCAGATTTTGCAACTACCCTCACTTGTTGTTCAGAAATACGATAGTGACCATGACATTTATATTAATTTGTTCTGATCTTGGAGTTTCTGTCAGAAACTCAGAAACTTTCTGAGTTTGGAACATTTATACAAATTTGTTCCGATAGCTTAAGTTAATTTTGAGTATGATTTACCTGGAATAAGTAGCAAAGCTAACTTTGCAAATATGGCACGTGAATGGATTTTTGACGCCCTTGTGAATTGCCCTATGGTCATTCAGCCCTTCTTCTATGTAGAAAACGCTAGAAAAACAACAAAAGTTAATTTTCGGCGCAATTCGGATTAGTGTAGTGTGTCATGATCGAATTGCTTTCCATAATGGCATCGGTGCTAGTAACGTGAGCAAAGGATGATAAATGAGGGTAAATCGATAGATGCAAATAAAAACTCACTCGCAGTGAGTCAGTTCATTCGAGATCACACAAAGCACACATAAAACTGAGCCAAAATATCGGAAAAATCAATAAATCAATGTCAAAATCAAAGTCAGACCTTACAGGACACTTGGACACGTCATAAAATTCATTTTAACAATAATTAAAACTAGGAAATAAAGTGCTCACTTTTTGTTCACTTCGATCTCTTTAGGTAAAGTAAAAAAATTAAAATAATCCATATTTAAATGACTTAAGTTATAAAGTATTCACTCACTCTTCACAATATTCACATCGAAAAGCCTTCTCTACCTCGACCACTCGTATTAGTGGCAGTGCGTCTTTGGACATAGACGCTAGCAGCGGGGCCGCTACGGGCGACGCCACCTGACGAGGCACGCGTGTTTTGGGGGAAGGGCACTCTGGAAGGTTAAGGGTCAAAGGTCAACTCAATACTAATCTTATACTTGGAACTAAAGGGTAAAATTTAAAAAAGGGCAACAATAATTCTTTAAAGCTACTTTAGCTATAATCCCTTTAACAAAAAATATGTTTAATATCAGGCTTTAAACAATATAATTTTAAAAATTTGCCACCTGAAGTGGCATGTGTTTTGGAGGAAGGGCACTCTAAAAGGTCAAGGGTTAGGGTCAAAGGTCAAGTAAATAAACATATCTTATACTCCAAGTGCTTTTGTGCAATTCTTTATAAATCTATCGCATAAGGTAAGCTAAATGGATACATCTTTCCAATGATCTTTTCAATAAATGTCCCGAGTTTTAAATTGACTAAATTACCTTCTTCTCAAACGAGCGTAGCAAAGAACAACCCAATGTGAACTCACAGTAAACTAAAAACTTACCGATAACTTGTACAGTCTGCCGCACAATCCCACTGGTGGGCGATAACTGTACAGCTGTTTCTTCCTCCACCTTAACTTCACCAGCGATCGCTTTGATGCATTCCGAATATTTCGTTGCGTGTTCCTGTTAAATTATTAATCAATGATTGACAGATTGCAAGTCAGGTATTCGGAGATAAAATAAGTACCTATCCCAGCTCAGACAGGTGCTAAATCTTATTAAATGTTTGTACTACCCTAAGGACTTACGGCCCGCCGACAGCCGTAAGTCCGTCCTCAAAACCATCGGCGAAGTGAAGAAACGTTTCCCCGAAGGACCTCCACAGTTAACAATAAATGTAGAAACTGTGCACGAAGCAGTTCCTTTCACGACATGGTTCAATGTTAACCACATGGTTCAATGTTGACCGCCTGGTTCAAGGTTAACAATGTGGTTCAATATTGACCACTTGGGTCAATGCTGACCATTTGGTTTAATGTTGACCACGATCTTTAAGGTCCACTGGTTAAAGGTTGCCCCGCACTTACCTGCGCTTCAACTGAATCTCTGAAAGCTCGTCGACAGACTCTGCAAACGAGCAACAGAGTCGGCGCTAACTCCTCTTCGTGCGCGCGCACGTGCATGCGCAAACGAGAGACTCGAGTAAGTTGTTTCAGGCAGATGTGGCATTGGTATGGTTTTATCTAAATAAAAATTGCATTAAAACAGAGATAAAAGTAATTAAAAATTTATAATGCTGGACAATCCACACAGCAACTTCTAGCCACAAGCAGAGCTTGTGTTATGGGTAGTAGGTAACTGATATACATAGATACTTAATAAATACATTACATAGATAGATATATTTTATTATATACATAGAAAACACCCAGAACCCCGGAACAAATAATTGCATATCATACAAACATGCGGCAAGCTGAAGACAGGGCGCTATGGCGCTCATTAGGGGAGGCCTATGCCCAGCAGTGGACTAATATAGGCTGATGATGATGATGATACAAACATTAGTCCCAAAGCGGGAATCGAACCCACAACCTCCTGCGTCGCAAGCAGGCTTTCGCCCACCGCACCACATCACAATAATATTTACCTCTTTATTTAAAGAAAAACCAGCTGTACCTACAGTAAATTATAAATAAGTAAAATAGAAACAGGAGGCTATTAATAGGTTTTTACGAATAGAATGAATAGTAGATACATAAAAATTATATAAATAAATTTATAACAGTTCTGACCTGTAAATGCGTAACTCCATGCTATCTTACCTGTAAATGCGTAACTCCATGCGTCTTACCTGTAAATGCGTAACTCCATGATATCTTACCTGTAAATGCGTAACTCCATGCTCGTCCAACGTCTGTTTGTCAAGGAATCGTTTACCGCACGTCACGCATACGTAGCGACGCGTGTCAGTGTGGGTTCGACTGTGTTTTGTCAGTGTTGCCCTTTAAATGAAGAAAGCTATTTGAAAAACTCTCCCATAATGACCCCATAAACTCAACTCTGACACTATGGATAATTCACACCTCATGGATAAACTCACACCCCATGGATAAACTCAAACCACATGGACAAACTCACACCTCATGGATAAACTATGACACTATGCATAAACTCTCACCTCATTGATAAACTCACACCTCATTGATAAACTCACACCTCATTGATAAACTGCCACCTCATTGATAAACTCAAACATCATGGATAAACGCACACCTCATGGATCCTCATGGATAAACTTACACCTCATGGATAAACGCACACCTCATGGATAAACTCACCTCAGATAGAAAGTCTTCTGACACCCCTGAACAGGGCACTGCCACCTGCGTATCTTCTCATGTGTAAAGTGTACATGATCGAACAACTGCGTCTCAGTTGTAAATATATTGTCGCATTGCAAACATCTGTACTGGCCATTGGATAGCATAGAAGTTAAGTCGTGGAATTGCCTGTAAAAACAATAATCTGTACCTACTAGCATCTGCCAGTAGCTTCGTACGCGTTGTTTCTATGAAAATGTCTCCTGGCTATTTCATCCCGGAACTGATTTATGGGATGAAAAGTGGTCCATGTGTTATTCCAGGGATGGAACTACGTCTATTCCAAATTTCAATCCGATCCGTTCAGTAGCCAATAATTATTGTTTGCAAGAGTCTTCAGTTAAAATAAATAAAATATAAAAATCATTTATTTGCCTATACATTTCTGAACCTTAATTAGAATAACTACATAGTATAAAACAAAGTCGCTTTCTCTGTCCCTATGTCCCTATATCCCTTTGACTGCTTAAATCTTTAAAACTAAGAAACGGATTTTGATGAGGTTTTTTTTAATAGATAGAGTGATTCAAGAGGAAGGTTATAAAACCATGCAAAGCAGGGGCGGGTCGCTAGTAAAAAATAAAAATAAACTTATCAATGGCAAAGGGAGTAGATTCAATTATGTGCTGCATGCAAGAAACATGCGGCGCTGATTTTAAATCTACTCCCCTCGGGTAGGTGGTCACCGAGAAGTTATGTGATAGCGGGATCAGTGCCCTCCGGAAGCTGTTGAGAATCTGTGAAAGTTATGCGGAGGCTCATGGGCTCAGATACAACGCCAGCAAAAGTGAGCTGATGGTTTTTAAAGCTGGATCGAAAACATACGCCACGGTCCCACCAGTCTCGCTGGCAGGCACTGAACTGAAGATAGTAGCTCAGTTCAAGTATCTGGGCCACTGGGTCTCCGAGACTCTCTCGGATGACCTAGACATAGAGAGGGAGCGCAGGGCATTATCAGTTAGAGCAAATATGTTAGCCCGCAGATTCGCGCGATGCAGTACAGATGTTAAAATAAGTTTGTTTAGAGCGTACTGCCAATCTATTTATACGTGCAGTCTGTGGGTTAACTACACGCAAAAATGCTGGAATGCCCTGCGCGTCCAGTACAATAATGGGTTTAGAGTGCTGCTGGCACTGCCTCGCTTCTGTAGCGCCTCGGGGATGTTTGCAGAGTCCCGCGTTGATGACTTTTACGCAATCATCCGCAACAGAACAGCATCCCTGATGCGCCGGGTGAGGGGCGGCACCAGTAGCTATCTCAAACTTATAGCTGGAAGGCTGGACACAGACTGCGCTTTCATGAAGCACTGGACGCGCACACATGGCGTCAAGCGTTTTTAAAAATTAAGTTAAGATGTTTCTTTTTATATAATATATGGCTGAAATATGTACTTATCTATTAAGCTGAAATAAACGAATTGAATTGAATTGAATTAACCTAAGTTCAGTTAGCACAATTGTTTGAATTATTATTGTAATTTATGGTAGTTCTATTTTATTCTTTTTTCAGTTGGCTATGATACTCACATGTGAAATTTAAGACGCACTTTAGAAGTGAACGACTGGTTGCAGTTGTGACAAGTGACGATTTGAGGCTCAGAAGGGTTTTTGGACTTCTTATGCTTCTGAAAAAGGGAATAAATTAAAGAGATACCACAATATAGTAAGAATACTGCAATAAATCTAGTCGGATAAGATCTAACAGAATGCAATTCGCGTATACCGCCCCTATATGATTTATTAAGAATCTTGTCTACGTTCTTCTAATTCGAAACTAGAGGTTGTAGCAGCTTACATTTTTTTAATTCTTGAAAATGTACCTACAATTTCAAGAATAAAAAAATTGAAGCTAAATAAGTTTATTTATATTATTACAATAAATACAATAGGTATAAACAATGCTGGACAATCATAAAAAAGAATAGGCTTCGGTACGATTTCGAAACCAGTACAATACAGAATACTCTCCCCTATTATATTTACTAACTTCTATAAGCTCTACATCCGAGGAAGTGAAGACACGCGACTTTCCTTGAGCTCTCTGAAAAATTAATTAAATAATGAGGAGTTTTCAAAAACTATAAACCATCTTCAAACTCATCAAAGCAATAATCTATAATAAGCGTTTTGATGGCACTTTTTATTTTTTTCAAAGCGACCCGCCCCGGATTCGCACGGCTTTATTATACATATAAACCTTCCTCTTGAATCACTCATCTATTGAAAAAACCGCATCAAAATCCGTTGCGTAGTTTTAAAGATTTAAGCATACAAAGGGACATAGGGATATAGGGATAAAGAAAGCGACTTTGTTTTATACTATGTAGTTATTCCAAAACGTCAAACATTATTGTACCTATAATGTCAAAAACAGAAGAAGTAGCTCAGCCGATTCCACATTTCAATATCTATAAGTATCGTTCACTAGTGGCTAACTATGTAGAATATATAAGCCACTGTATGTATAAATATAAGTTACCATAATACATATATCTAGTGTAAAGCCCTTACCCGAATAAAATCTTCCTGAGTTGGTATGATCATGGAGTCTTCGATAGTTTTACGTTTCTTTCCACGGCATTTCTGATCAGCCAGTAAATTTGCGGATAGGTGGTTATTTCTACAAAATAATATAATTTTACGATTAAATATTTGTTCCATATATTAGTTCTGGATGTTTTCTATGTATATTAAAAATTGTATATCCATGTAATGTATTGTATTATGTATATCAGTCATATTGTAGTAGGTAGTAGGTACCCAATACACAACCTCTACTTAGCTTGGGGTAAATAATGCTGTGTGGATTATCCAGTATTATTTATATGTATTTTTAATTCTTTTTACTTACCCACATGTATGGCATTTCTTGGATTTATTCTCACTCGTATCAACCTGAAAAATAACATCAATTAAATAGGAGTAACATTTACTTCGCACGGCTTGTATCTTAAAATATTATCCTCATTGCTTTTACTCCAACTAGTTATAAAAAAAAATGTCTAGGTGAAAAATCCATCCTAATTACATCCAGGTAACTGCTGTGCGATTACGCTAAAACCGCCAATCCAAAATTGACATACGAAAGCCATTTTGATGGCCTAAGTATTATAAAATTGTATAGAAAGGACGCACGCGATGGCCCTTGAAATGGCTTTCGAATGTCAATTTGGATGGGTGGTTTTTGCGTAATCACACAGCAGGTTTTCTATAGAAAATAAACTAGACAACTATTAGTCTAGTTTGCTTGTCTGGATAGAACAATAGTGTGCAATAGGGGGTATGTTATTACATAGGCAGAGTTGGCAGCTTCTAGAATGTCTTTCAATGGACCTGTTGTGTTTACGCCTTTACATAATACGCCTAAACCACCCATCCAAAATTGCCATTTTAATGGCCTCCGTAATTCGAAATTGTATTGAAAGGACGCGCGCGATGGCCATTGAAATGCCTTTCGTATGCCAATTTTGGATGGGTGGTTTTAGCGTAATCGCACAGCTTTGACTCATCATCTCCGGTTTGCACTATCCAAATCTCATCGTCACTGCTTATTGTCTGTTATAAGTCCAACTGCGGGTTTCCTATTGGTGCAGTACCTTGGCAGAGTTGGCAGCTTCCAGAATGTCTTTCAATGGACCTGTTGACTCATCATCGCCGGTTTGCACTATCCAAATCTCATCGTCACTACTTATTGTCTGTTATAAGTCCAACTGCGGGTTTCCTATTGGTGCAGTACCTTGGCAGAGTTGGCAGCTTCCAGAATGTCTTTCAATGGACCTGTTGACTCATCATCGCCGGTTTGCACTATCCAAATCTCATCGTCACTCCTTATTGTCCGTTATAAGTCTAACAGTGGAGTATCCTATTGGCACAGTACCTTGGCAGAGTTGGCAGCTTCTAGAATGTCTTTCAATGGTCCGGTTGACTCATCATCGCCGGTTTGCACTATCCAAATCTCATCGTCACTACTTATTGTCTGTTATAAGTCCAACAGCGGGTTTCCTATTGGTACAGTACCTTGGCAGAGTTGGCAGCTTCTAGAATGTCTTTCAATGGACCTGTTGACTCATCATCGCCGGTTTGCACTATCCAAATCTCATCGTCACTCCTTATTGTCCGTTATAAGTCTAACAGTGGAGTATCCTATTGGCACAGTACCTTGGCAGAGTTGGCAGCTTCTAGAATGTCTTTCAATGGTCCGGTTGACTCATCATCGCCGGTTTGCACTATCCAAATCTCATCGTCACTACTTATTGTCTGTTATAAGTCCAACAGCGGGTTTCCTATTGGTACAGTACCTTGGCAGAGTTGGCAGCTTCCAGAATGTCTTTCAATGGACCTGTTGACTCATCATCGCCGGTTTGCACTATCCAAATCTCATCGTCACTGCTTATCGCCTCTTGTTTCACCTCGGTCTTTATTATTAGATCAGAGTGGATCTGAAATAAGATGATTTATGATTAATTTAATGAAAGTATAATAAAATAATATAAACAAATTGGAATTAGTATTTACAATTATTAGAAATTTTTGAGGTTAATGCAGCTCTACAAACAGTTGCGTTTAGCAACATCACTGCATAGTATAAAATAAAGTCGCTTTCTCTGTCCCTGTCATTATTCCCTTTGAACGCTTAAATCTTTAAAACTACGCAACGGATTTTGATGCGGTTTTTTTTAATAGATAGAGTGATTCAAGAGGAAGGTTTATACGTATAATAAAACCGTGCGAAGCCGGGGCGGGTCGCTAGTTAATTAATAAAAAAATAGAGAAGTTTTATGTTAGCTCTCTCAAAAACAGCCGATTTAATTTTCAGAAAAAATACTTAAGTTTTTCTCGGAAGACGGGCAAAACAAGACCATTACGTACCGAATCATTCGAACTCTGCGCGACTCCAAATATTTCTGCACCTTTAAAATTATAAAGAATTAGCAAGCTGAAGTAGTAAGTAGTTTACCCCAACGGTTGTCGGTTCTTCGCAAGATCCGGCCATATCTTGCGAAGAACCGACAACCGTTGGGGTAAACGTGTTCTTGAGTGGAGACCGCGACTTGGCAAACGTAGTGTAGGACGCCCTCCGGCTATGTGGGATGACGATGTACGAAAGACTGCTGGCAGATGCTGGATGCGTCAAGCTGAAGACAGGGCGCTATGGCGCTCATTAGGGGAGGCCTATGTCCAGCAGTGGACTAATATAGGCTGATGATGATGATGATGATGAAAATTATAAAATTATAAATCAGGTCTATGTTAGTTGTTAATGATTTAGAGAATCTATAAAGGGTACCACATAACATGTGTACTATATAAGAAATCACTACATAGTATAAAATAAAGTCGCTTTCTCTGTCCCTATTTCCCTATGTCCCTTTGAACGCTTAAATCTTTAAAACAACGGATTTTGATGCGGTTTTTTTTAATAGATAGAGTGATTCAAGAGGAAGGTTTATACGTATAATAAAACCGTGCGAAGCCGGGGCGGGTCGCTAGTAAAATATAATGAAATAAAATTTGTTTCGAATTTGGCGAACTTCTGCATGCGACGCAGGAGGTTGCGGGTTCGATTCCCGCCTCGGAACAAACCTTTGTATATACTTTATACTCTACAAATATTTGTTCAAGGGTTCTAGGTGTTTTCTATGTATACATACATAATTATATTCCTTACTAATATTATAAATGCGAAAGTTTGTATGGATGTATGTTTGTTCCTCTTTCACGCAAAAACTACTGAACGGAACGGGCTGAAATTTGGGATTGGCGTAGTTCTAGCCTTGGAATAACGCATAGGCTACTTTTCATCCCATAAATCTGGGGCCAAATCCCACTAATGTCAAAACAAAGGTCTCAATAGTGCCATTCAATCAAGATGATTGAACTGACGTTTGTGCATTTGGTATTCTACTATTTTTTGCGCTTGAAGAGACTTATAATTAGAATGTCAAATTGGTAGTTATAAACGTAATCGTCATAGCTATGAATGAACCTCAAAAAGTTTGTCTTAGTAGAATGCCAAAAAGAGTTTAACACTGTCATTTTGACACTATACTATTTAAATGGTGAAGCGATTTATTTAGTGGAATGCGGGCCCAGTTCCCACGAGATAGAAATAGCCTTGAGACGTTTCCATAGAAACGCGTAAGAAGCCGGGGGCAGATGCTTGTATAATATAATCCTAACCTAGTATAATAATATAACCTACCGTAACGATTAGTGCTGGAAGTCCGAATATGTGTAGTTATTGAAGAGCATTCATTGGAGACTTTACCTGTAAAGATACATCATCATCATCATCAACTATTACACTGCTGGACATAGGCCTCCCCTACTGAGCACCATAGCGCCCTGTCTATATAGTAGATTAGGTAATATTATATTGTAGCAACGAAAAAACAGTTTTTTTTAGTTTCTTCCCTTCCCTACCGTTTTTCTACCCAGCTAAACCTAACCAATAAGACCCGCGAATCATAAAATTATTAAACGGTTATTTATGGCGTAACTTAGGGGAAATAAAAAACAAGGTACGCGTTATATAGCTAGTTAAATAAAATACGCAATAAAATTATTAATTTAATTAAACGCAATTAAAACGTTTTTCAGATTAAGGAATTTGAAATCGATTTTCATCTACCGATCTCGGTTATTTATGTTATTTTTAAAAACCGGTTTTTTTTATACCCGGTACAACCGTTGTTTTTTCGGTTTCGTTTTTTATTTGTTTTTTATAGAAATGTATCAGGAAGACGAATTTTGAGAAGGAGGCCAAGAGGAGGTTTCGGCTGGGCTGTGCAGTGTTTGGAAAACTACGTCGAGCCGTCTCGTCATCCATACCGCAATGTTTGAAAAAGAAAGTTACCCGTAATGGCCTACGGAGCTGAGACGTGGACACTCACGGTAGGGCTCGTTCACCAGTTCAAAGTCGCTCAGCGAGCTATGGAAAAAGCTATGCTCGGAGTTTCTCTGAATGATAGGATTCGTAATACAGACAGAGAACCAAAGTTATCGACATATCTCAAAAAAATAGCAAGTTGAAGTGGCAGTGCGCCGGCAATATCGCGCGAAGAACCGACAACCGTTGGGGTAAACGTGTTCTTGAGTGGAGACCGCGACTCGGCAAACGTAGTGTAGGACGCCCTCCAGCCAGGTGGGATGACGATTTGCGAAGGACTGCTGGCAGATGCTGGATGCGGCAAGCTGAAGACAGGGCGCTATGGCGTTCATTAGGGGAGGCCTATGTCCAGAAGTGGACTAATATAGGCTGATGATGATTAGGACGACATAAAATCCTAAAATATTATAAATAATGTATTTTACAAATACTAAAACATAAATAACATTTGTACTCAGTATAAAAGCAGTACCTATATTTATTTATTTATTTATTAATGGTTCACCAACAGTATGTATATATATAACTACCAAAGCCGGAAAAGCGGAAACGCGACGGTCTCGCGTGTCCGGGTTTGGTGTGTAAAATCCAACAGGACTTTGTACTACGCAGGAACAAAGAAATTTTCTCGAAAATGATTTCAACTTTATTCTTAATTTAGTTTGTGGCCGACTTACCTCTCTGAGATTCTTTAGCTTTGTTTCCTTTCTTTTCATGAGCAGCTAATAAGTGCCCTCTGAGCCATTGAAAAGTTGCATAGCCTGAAAATAAAGTCAATTTAATATTAATTATATTTAAGAACGAAAATTACAAGCAAATGAATAGAAAAATTACAACTAGTATTTACAATTGAAACCATTGAGCTAACCGCAGACGGTTGCAAACAGTCTAAAGGTAGCTCAATTGATCCATGTCAATACCAGTCGGAAGCGTCCCCAAGACACTGGTTAAGTAATTATTAAACGGATTCTTTTAATAAATTCATTGTAAATAGAACTTTTATGCGCTAAACAATGATTATTGTAAAAAATCTAATTAATTTAATAAATTATTAAATTTGATAAATAATAAAACAAATGTAATAACAAAAAACTATTTTTTTATAGATTTTTTACTGTTATTCCCTTTAATGTAAGTATTATAATTATATCCTACTAGCGACCCGCCCCGGCTTCGCACGGTTTTATTATACGTATAAACCTTCGTCTTGAATCACTCTATCTATTAAAAAAAATCGCATCAAAATCCGTTGAGTAGTTTTAAAGTTTTAAGCGTTCAAAGGGACACCATGACATAAGGACAGAGAAAGCGACTTTATTGTATACTATGTAGTGATGATGATACAGTGAAGTTAATAGAAATTACCATAGGTAATGTTATTTTTATTTTATTTTTATTTTATTTATTTATTTGGGGTAACAAACAACAACACTCTTAGCCTAATTAAATGTAAAGTTATTCTAATAAGTAATCCTATAAGTGCAGTCAGCACCGTTACCCTCATACAAAGCTATAAAAATAAAAACAGGGCAAAGATGATTTGACCGCGTTCAAGTAGGTATATAATATTATGTTATAAAAGTAAGTATGTAGGTACCAAAATTACCATACAAAAGTATTATATACATATGCACATTATAATTTATATAAGGTTAGAAACTAAGCAGATACTTAATTACATTATCGGATCAAAAGAATCAGACTTATTAGCCTGATTTATTGATTTCTTGAAAGAGAATGGTGAGGAAGCGAAAATATCAATGTTTGCGAAGTTATTATTAA
The DNA here is from genome assembly GCA_944547425.1 of Eupithecia centaureata. Lineage (NCBI taxonomy): Eukaryota > Metazoa > Arthropoda > Insecta > Lepidoptera > Geometridae > Eupithecia > Eupithecia centaureata. The sequence goes on from OX155706.1 coordinate 6,051,442, forward strand.
ACAATTTAGCTAATCTACGTAGTGGTGCGCGCTCACCAGCGTTTGTTTTACAGTTTGTGAGTGCAAATACATATTGTTTACGAGTCTCTCGTGCAGCATAAGAACGGTAAGGAATATGAATGCTAATCTGGTTAACGAGGTGGTTACAATCAAACTTATTATGACAGATATTGTATAGGAGAAGTTGATCGAGAAACAGTCTTCTTACTTTAAGTGTAGATAATGAAAACTTACTCAATAGTGACTCATAGGATGACTTGGAACGATAGCAACGATAGTATGTAGAACGTAGAAACTTGCGCTGAACTGATTCTATTTGTTCGTGATACTTATTGTAAAGTGGGTTCCACACTGATGTAGCGTATTCTAATTGAGATTTAACTAATCTATATATATAAAAGAAAGTCGTGTTAGTTACTTCACTTATAACTAAAGGACGGCTGAACCGATTTAGCTGAAAATTGGCAGGGAGGTAGTTTAGAGCCAGGAGAAGGACATAGGATACTTTTTATCCCGTTCGGTACTTATAATAAAACCGTGCGAAGCCGGGGCGGGTCGCTAGTGAGTTATAAAGTAAGATATATGATTGATGTCTCTTGAATGGAACACAAGTACGCATAACAAGTCCATACATTTGAAAGGCTTTGTTGACTATATGGTTGATATGAAGATCGAAGTGTAGTTTATCATCCATTAGAATGCCCAAATCCCTAATCATAGAAACCTTCTCTAATTGAGTGTTGCATAGTGAGTAAGAAAAATTTATTTTGTTTGTTTTTTTAGTAAATGTGATAGATTTACACTTACCTAAACTAAGATACAGTTTGTTAGCCATGCAATAGTTAGTGAGACGGTTGAGATCATTTTGTAGTTTAATACAGTCATCAGTTATCTAGGTAGAATATTGAGACCTTTAGATATTATTTGTTTTACTCTATGTAAGTTAAGCACCTATCTTAATATTATAATTGTCTTTATTATTATTTTAAACTTTTTTGCTGTTACCCACGAATGGCATTCCAGCAGTTTTTACTTCAATTGGAATTTAAAAAATAAAACTTAACACAAACGAAATCATAAGACTTTAAAATGAGGCCACTGTAAAAAAAAATGTTTTTTTGACTTCTTTCAAGCAACTAAAAAAAAAAGGTATTTTGTGTTGCATTTAGATTTTTTTCTAGGTGAACCGTTTTTTTTATTCGCTACTTCAAAAGTGGTCCCATCTAAAGATCAGGATTTGACCAGTAGTTTTGTAATCATACTACCTTTCTTTCTTTCTCTATTTAGATGAAATTTGGTACGTAGATAGTTTAGCCTAGAAAAATACAAATGTAGGCTAATGACATTTTCAAAAATTAACCTCTGAGGGGGTTAAATAGGGTGGTAAAGTTTGTATGGAAAATCATTTTTCCTTGGTTCGATTTACTCAAAACTCGGTATAAATAAAGTATGAAATATAATAATAGATAAAAATAAGAATTAAACATGTATGTTTTGATTTTACAAAATAACCCCTAGGGGTTGTGTAATAAATTTCTGAAATTTGTACAAAAAAAACTCTGGTTATGATTTCTACTATAGTATTAAATTTGACTTGTCTATGTACTTATTTTGTAAGCCTAAAGAAATAAAGATATTGATTTACTGATTTATTAAAAAACACTTCGAAATCCGTTGCGTAGTTTTAAAGATCTAAGCATACCTACATAGGGACAGACAGACAGACAACGGGCAGCGATTTTGTTTTTTGCATGTAGTGATAATCCGTGTTTTTACAGAGAACTAGCAGCACCTCGCGTAATTCCCGTGGGAATTCCGGGATAAAATATAGCATATGACTACAATCTATCTCTCCCAAATTTCATCCATATCCGTTCAGTAGTATTTGCTTGAAATAGTAACAAACATCCATCCATCCATACTTACAACTCAACAGGATGATCCCCAGCTCTCATAAAATACCTCATAAATCACCCGACTTTATAAGATCTTTATGTCTAAAATAAAACGTTTTAAAATTTCTGAGTCCATTCAAATTAATTTTATGTTCATTTAAAAGCTTGCCTCAATTATTTTCATACATTTTATTGGCTTGCTAAAAACTATCTTAATAGAGTTGGTTTGAATCCATTGACTAAACAATATTTTTTGCAAGTTAATGATACTCTGAATATATTTTATTTCAAACAGCAAAAAAATTTATACTGTTTATTTGTGTAATAAATATTTCCTTTTTTGTAGGAACGTTCCTCATTTGAAATGAAATGAAATTAAAAATTAAACTTAAGTAGAGGTACTTTTGAGATTGTATTATTGAATGTACAAGGAATAACGATGTTGAATAATCTGTAATGTTATGTTCTTGTGTTTAAATAATAGGCACTTATACATAAACTAGCGATCGGCCCCGGCTTCGCACGGGTGTATTATAATTTATAATACACCCGTGCGAAGCCGATCCGATCGCTAGTTATTAAATAAGTCGGGGTATTAAGTATATATTAAAACCTTCCTCTTGAATCACTCTATCTATTAAAAAACATCAAAATCTATTGAGTAGTTTTAAAGTTCTAAGCGTACATAGGGTCAGACAGTTTTAACGCGATCAGAACAGATTATTATAAATATCCACCGGAAAGTAGGTCTGAAGTTGCCTGAAGAGCGGGATGAAAGTGATATTTTTCAACCCTAGGGAGAATCGTTTTCAACTGACAGCTATCACGTTACTATTGAACCATGAGAGTGGCAGAATAAATGCTGAAGCTAAAAAAAAGAAATCGCCTTAGCGACAATTAACTGAATTCAAAAAATACGAAAGACAAGGCAGTATGGCTTTATGGCTTTCGCCTGTCCTAGATGGACTAAAATATAAAAAAGCGGCAATTTGATTAGGTAATTGTCCTTGCATTCGTAATGAAAAGCACAGTGTTTACTTCGGGTGTGAAAGTAACTTAGTCCCTCAAACTATTGGCGCCCTCGCTACCCCGTCTCGGGACTAAATAAGTTACTTTCAACCCTTGGGTAACAATGTACTATTAAACATCTAAGCATACATAGAGAAAGACAAAGGGAAGCGACTTTTTTAATATAGTGATAGTGAAATATATTTATAGTTCCGAAATACAAATGGGCATGAGTATTAGCTGTCTTTTTAAAGACTTAATATGTTTCAGTCATCTAGTACCCATAACACAAGCTCTGCTTAGCTTGGGGCTAGATGGTGCTGTGTGGACTGTCCGGAATTATTTATTATTTATTATTATTATTACTTAACTTACCGAAGTCACACAAAGGGCAGGGAAACACATAATCATCATCAATATCGTGTTTATGCAACTCGCCATGGTCTATAACTTCTGATATTGTCGAAAAAAATCGACCACAGAACCTGAAAATAAAATAGTTTATAATTAACTAGTGCCTCGCGGTTATTCCCGTTCCCGTGGGAATCCCGGGATAAAATTTAGTCTATTTGCTATTCCAGACTACAATCTATCACTGTTCCAAATTTCATCCAGATCCGTTCAGTAGTTTTTGCGTGAAAGAGTAACAAACATCCATCTATCCATTCATACTTACAAACTTTCGCATTTATCATAGTAGGATTGACTTGACAAATTGGTCTCACGCTTTTAATTTTGGTACTCCATCACTTAATCTCAAATGAAATCAAAGGTGTAGTAGGTAATGCTGAACAGCATCATTTAGCACTACGTAAGCAAAGCTTGTGTTTATTTTATTCGAAATCAAAGTGCTTTATTTCTTTTAGACCTTACAGGACCAGTGCCGGATTTATATATTTTATGAGTGTAGGCCACTTTTTTCCGCCGCCCCATGTACAGAGCCGTTAATTAGCCCCCCCCCCCCCCCTAGGCATACAATTTTATTGTCTGCAATCGGGAGACCGTCCTCTGAAATCAGCGCCCCCCTAGGACGCCGCCGCCCCTAGGCCGCGGCCTATACGGCCTATTTACAAATCCAGGACTGTACAGGACTCTTGGACACGTCATAAAATACATGTTATATAATTAAAATTATAAATTATAGAGCTTCTTTTGATTTTTGTTCAGTAAAGAAACGAACTAGAAACCTTTACCTTGTTAGTTTTAGAGTTGGAACAAAACTCGTCCGAAGCGTTTTTTTTATCCTCTATTAGTCTGCTAAAAATATGATCTGATAAACAAAATGTTGATCAGACTTTTTGACAGTTTTCAGTGAAATTTTGACAAAAAAATGCTAAAAAAATTAAAGAAAAGTATGTTTAAAAACTTTTGATTATTTTGGAAATATTCGGGTTTTTTGAGAAACTTATGACAATTACCGCATTTGCGCAGTTAAGACTGATTTATTTTCCCCTTTTAGAATATTCTACGCTTCGCTACAGTGCATTTAGTACTGTATTTGGGACAATATTTTATAACATCCAACTAATTTGTCGTACGCATTATATTATATAGCCACCGCTTATCTACTAGGGGCCATTGGCCTGCTAAAATTAAAACACGTATCGCATTAGGCCATTAAAAACTTAAATAGAGTGACTCCTTGAGAGATACGTCTACGGAGGAATGTTAAAGATCTCATCGGAAAAATAAGCTAATGATAGATCTGTGTGGATTTTCCAGTTTGGATGGATGGATTGAATGGATGGATGTTTGTAACTCTTTCACGCAATATTACTGAACGGATATGGATGAAATATTTTTTCACGGAATTCCGACGGGAACAGGAATCACCACGGTTCAAATCGCGAGGCGTTGCTAGGTCATCTATAAATAAAGAAGTATCTATCCGCGACTACGGACGCAATGTTTCTATGGAAACGGCTATTCCTATAGGTAACATATTTCTGGAACTGATTAGTGGGATGAATAGCCTATGTGTTATTCCAGGGCTAGAACTACATCTATTCAAAATTTCAGCCCGATCCGTTTAATAGTTTTTACGTTAAGAGGAATAAACATGCATACAAAATTTCGCGTTTATAATATAAGTAAAAATAAACATAATACATAAATAATGCTGGACAATCCACACAGCATCATCTAGCCCCAAAGTAAGCTACTCAAAGCTTGTGTTATGGGTACTAGATAACTGATATATTTAACACATTATATATACAAGGAAGTTCGACGAGAAGAATGGAAGAAGAATTCATGTTGTGCCGACCCCACTTAGCGTGGGATAAGGCCCGGAAGAAGAAGAAGAAGAAGATATACAAGGAAGTAAGGATACAATGCTTTACATAGAATCAATGATATCCCACCTGCATTTCAGCTCATCAACTTCATCGCAGTCATATTTCCCTAAAAACAGCTTCACTTGTTCGTCCGCTTCCTCTAAATTTTCTATAATTTTGTCTACTTCTTCGATAACCTCTACGTCACTGGAACTACCCCTTCTACCTTCTTGTGCCAGAATAAGGTCATCGTCAACCGGCTTAGTGACTATCTCACCATCGGAACCGATATCAAACTTTACAAACTCATCCTTTTTACTCATCTTCATTTTGTTTATGGTATCCGTTCGGAATTTGAAGTTCTTCGTCTTTTGAAATATGTATTGCTGATTATTCCTTATTACCAAATACTCTTCGGAGTTTAGAAGTTGATTAGCGTTCTTCATGCTAGATGGTCTGAAGTTCACGTTTAAGCAGTTTTCGCAAATTATTTTCAGTTGTGTTGACATTTTCTTTTGTGGCGAACATTTATGTATTTTTTGATCTTCTTTATCGAAGAGGTATACTTTGTCGTTGCTGACATTTATGCCGCATATAAAACAGTTTCTATTCCCTCCATTGCCTATAACAAGTCCTTCTATATCTATAGCTTTAGTACTTGTCTTTTGGACCATTTTAGTCGGATCTGTCTTCCTCACATGTTTCTTCTCATTGTTTTCATAAGGTATACTTGTAACTGGTGAATCTTTAAGCATATTAAGTATCTCATCACGAGTGAATTTAAACTCTTCCTTGTCATGGAAGTTATCTCTAATCAGACTCCTAGGAGATTTGTTCTTTTTCGTTACATTGCTGAGTGTAGCGTAGGTTTTGTTACTAGCTTCTAAGTATTTAGTGAACTGAGCTTCGAATCCAGTAGTATTGTTACAAACTAGTTTGAAGGGCACGTGGTTTATAAAACCGTGTTTAGGGCTGGAATTGGTTAAAGGTACAGGGCTAGCTACGATTTTGTGCGTAATATCATCGAAAATCTCACCAGCTAGTATATTTTCAACATCATCAGTGATTTTGACAAAAGGAAGCTCTTCTAGCGACAGATCCAAGGGAGCATCTTCATTATCGAAGTGTATTTGTGATGCCCTAATCTGAGTTCCATCGTCTAGTACGTAAAGTTGGTTATCATCTAGCACTATGGGCTGGTTACTTGCGTCTACAGGTCTATCGTAGCTTTGCGGTATACCATCTTCGGTTAGTTCAAGATTGACTAGAAATTGGTATACATTCGCAGACATTTCTACTGGTTGGTTCCTTGTGAGCAGTGATAAGTCGATTTCGTAGCCTAGTATGGATCTGTGTACAAAATTTAAATAATTAGTGAGTGTTTTTTACATTTGTGACTCAGACATTGACAGTTTTGGTTAAAGAGTTTCAAGTTTCGACGATTCATATCGTAAGCAAGGGGACAGCAGTGCCTCATCGAAATCTGACACCCTGATTACATAAACACACGGTAATAAAAACATGTAGGTAGTTAATTTAGTTTAATAATTTAATACTAGCTGTACCCGCGACTTCGTCCTTCGTCCGTGATTTTGCGCAGTTATATACCTAAGTACATATTAAAGTTTTTTAAACTTACGCGATCATTACACGTTATAAAAATATTAACGAGTATTTATAAAGTTGGTAGATTAAAACGATAAATACCAGTGATTACCTATTTACCTTTACCTTACATATTTCCATACAATTTTTTCTTAAAACCCCCTTAAGGATAACTTAAAACTTTACAATCTTTGAATATCATATTTATTTATATACTTATACTTAACCAGAAGCCTAAAAAATAAGTTTCAAGCATCTAGACGACCGATGTGGCGCGGTGGGCGAAGGTCCGCCTGCGACGCAGGAGGTTGCGGGTTCGATTCCCGCCTCGGAACAAATTTGTGTACGATCTGCAGAAATTTGTTCCGTTGGTCTGGGTGTTTACTATATATAATAAAAAATATCTATCTATGTAATGTATTGTATTAAGTATATCAGTCATCTAGTACCCATAACACAAGCTCTGCTTAGCTTGGGGCTAGATGATGCTGTGTGGACTGTCCAGAATTTTTTATATCTAGTTACAAAAATGACGAAACTTCCATACAAGCCTTCATCCCTTATTTCAACCCCTTCAAACCATTTTTTGCATTAAAAAGTAGCCTTTGTCCTTTCTCAAACCTTAGAGTAAGTATTTTACCAAATTTAATTTAACTCGGTTGAATAGTTTAACGTTAAGGCGTAACAGACAGACATACAAACACACAAAGTACTGAATGGATCAAGCTGAAATTTTGAATAGAGTTAGTTCTAGGTCTGGAATTGAAGAAGAAGAAATTGAATAAAGCAGCGGGACTCACTAGTATAATATATAATATTATGACTGTATACTAGTTGAGATTCTTCATTCTTTATATCCATTATTACCTACATTAGATTATTAGTGACTCAATACATAACATGGGTAATTTGTCATATTCTATATGCTATAATCATGCAAACAAAAAATCACTTTATTTGCAAAACAAACCCTCAAAAAATCAGACGAAAAAACAAGATGAAAACAAGTCAACCTTCCAAAGACCTTGACATATCAGTCCAACAAAGAAATTCCCCATAAAGAAATTCGACTGACCATAACATTTCAGATCATACGCGTAGGTGACAAACATTAAGAGCTGTTCACCGCCAAAATGAGCTCATAGGTCACTTGCCTTACTCAAATTTTACTCACTAGACAACGCCCTCAGACGAATTTAAAAAAAAGAATAACTATATACGTCAAATATGGCGCGCTTTTTGCACCCTTCCCTGCCATGGGTTTGAATTTTTTTCGCGTTCCATTTCTCACGCTATAAAAAGGATGAGCTGTGGAATGATATCATTCAGTAGCTTACGAGCAGTCTACCAGTCGTGATCTGACAAGTGGAAGTGCATCATGAGATTCCTGGTTAGTGTTTTATTTTTGTAATAGTTCGAATTCCAAAAAATCATAGATATTTAGTGATTTTAAGACTAGGCATAAAAAATTAAAAAAACCGTGCTTCGTTTTTTTTTCAATTTTTTACATGCTGTTTTTTGTAATAATTAATAAAAAAATAAACAAATAAAAGACGGGAGGAAATACACCATAAAAAGAAAGGGTTATTTTTTTGTATTTTACATTTTCTAGGATAGGTATAAATTCCCAAATCCAAAAATAAAAACTATCAAATCTAAAGCGAATAATTTTTGTGAAAACAATGGATCAGTCATTCAATATTTTTTCGGTTTCACGATACCAAAAATAATAAAATTAAATAATAAGTATAATCCAAAACGGAACTGATTCAAAATTTATGGCTTACCGAACCGAAATAATAACAGGAATGCGAGAATAACAAGATTAACAGGCGCTTAGGAATTTCAATAATTCACATCCTATTGACATTTAAGATCCTAGACTCTTAATCTTGTTTGATAATAAGACCGTGAAAATCAAGGCGGGTCACTGCTCTATCAAATATATCATTATCATATCTCATTACTTAATATTCTAAAGTTTGTTTTTTTATCATAGGAAATCCCTTGATAATATTTTTAACGGCTTATGATTTTGAATTTATCTAAAGATATTTTTAGAATTGTAAAAATAAAATGGTAAATTTTTTTAAATACTTGTTGCAATTTCTATGCTTTTATGAAAATAAATAACCACGTGCTAAAAAGCTTTTGATTTTTTAATTTATTATATAAAATATTATTAACTTTTTTAACGTGTTCTGTATGTTTTATTTTTTCTATTTTTAGTTTACTTTTTGCTAAAGAAAACATAACCCACTTAAAAATTTAATTTTAATAATAAAAGTTAATTTTTACTACAACTCTAAAAACCTGAAATATGGGAAAGTAATTACAATTACTTGCTACAAATTTCAATGTTTTATATTAGACACAAAAATTAAAAATTTCTACATTTGAGCAGTTTTCCACATCCATATTCAAATTTCGTCTAGAAATATATTTGGGTCTGATGTGTTTTGTACACGGGCATGTAAAAACCTGAAGTCAAGAAATTTTCAATGATTATGATGACTATGACATTGTTTTAACCTTAATTACATATGGTAAAGAAAAGAAAACATGCCGCCTTTCATATGAAAAGGTTTCTGCGCATTATATCAAAATTATTCTAATAAACTTTAAATTCGGATGATAGATGTGGGCGAACTTATTTCAATCCAACAGCTTCTCGGAATCTTATGAATTTTTAAATAATTTTGACTATGATAAACATTAATTTATAACTATGGTATTAGTCATTGATAATAGTACAATAGCATTTTAGTATCTTTATTAACAACGAAAATTACAAGCAAGGAATAGAATAATTACAACTAGTATTTACAATTGAAACCATTGAGCTAACTGCAGACGGTTGAAAACACTCTAATGGTAGCAAATTGATCCATGTCAATACCAGTCGGAAGCGTCCCCAAGACACTGGCTGCATTACCACGCTGTATGGCAATGCTGATACGCTGAGCCAGATATAGTAGAATAGTAAATATGAATAAACTGCGTATTACGCGACGTAGTCTTACATTAATTCTACTTATCAGTCATTGCGGTCTTAATTCTCAAGAGCGATATTTGACCATCTCTACGTATGTGGTTATTAATGCTATTTTTCCAACAAACCCCATTTTTTTATTTTATTTACTTAAGTATACTGTATTAATATAAGTACTTACGGTATACACCAATTACATTAATTTGAGGGTTTTGTACCTACTATGAAAAAGGTATGATAAGATGAAAAATTAATCAATATTAGAAAATAAACACATCGTTTTTTTTCATAAAGACACAATCATACATCGCCAAACATAAACAAAATCGCAAACATTTAAACATTATTCCCTATCCTCCCCTATTCATCATCCATAACTATGACCACATTTTGAGTACATTTTTTATAATTGATCCATAATTATGAGTACATTTTCCATAATTAATTCATAATTATGAGTACATTTTCTAACAGATTGTAGCCTCAGTCCTCGCCTGCATCGCAGCAGAGCCGGTGCCAGTGGAAGTTGCCCCCGGCGCACTTACCCCGGCAGTTCCTACGATATCCGCGGGGGATATCAACGGCGCTGCTATCGACGCACAAGTAGAGGCTAGCGATAATGTGCGAGCTGCTTATGACGCTTCACGTGCGGCATATGACGCTTCACGGCAGTTGAATGACAAGGTATTTACTAAATCACTTGCTTATTATCATCATTGGTATAGAATCATTTAGTCATGGTTTTACAAAGGTATAGTTAGAAAGATATCGTTTTTGTTTTTATTTAGGACTTTTCCAACTTTAAAAAAAAAGCAGTATAAACCTTAAAAGCCTTGTAAATTTGTGATCGGCGGACTGAGTTAAAGACCTCCATTTTCGATTCTTAAGCAAGTTATCGTTATGTAAATGGGCGAATGATGATTACTAAAAAAAATACTGTCTCAGGTCAATGAACTCCAGGGCCAAGCCGTCAACAACGCCCAAGAACAAGCATGGAAAGCGGTCGACAACGTCAAGACTGTTGAGGCGCGATTGGACGGCGCCGCCGCAGCCGCTGCCCCTGCTCTAGCTAAGCAGCTCGTGAGGACTGGTCAAGTTGCCCCTCTAGCCAGCTATGCTAACCCCGCCGTTGCTGCGAGTTACGATAGCCCTACTGTCGCGTCTTACCCTGCCCCTGCTGTGACGAATTACCCTGCTCCTGCGGTGGCGAGCTACCCTGCCCCTGGTGCGGCGAGCTACCAAGACCCCGCTGTAGCGAGCTACCCAGCCCCCGCTGTAGAGAACTACCTTGCCCCCGCCATCTCCCCTTACGCCGCCCCTGACATCGACTACGCTGCTTCAATAATCGATCCCTACTATCAGTACTCCCCTGTTGAATACCAAGGATTTTATTAACGACATCGCGCAAACTAGAATACTGAATTATTAATAAAAATAGCCATAGAGGCGACGACTGAACCAGTTTTTTTATTAAACTTCCGCGTTACTTCCTTATTGTTTACAATCAAAACATCCTAAGATTAAGTGATAAAATTTATAATTTATTGGATCAAAATAATGTTTAAAGATTAGCCACCACCGTCATCATAAATAACTTAATTTTGTGAGTGACCTCCAATATCGCATCCTTATTTTAACAGTTTGACACTTACGTCACCAGAAACCTAAGTAACGATCTTCCTACAGCATAGCTGCTCTTATGTATGTGGTTCTTCCTAAGTCTTAACTTAAAGAACACTATGAAATTCCTAACTTGGAACCAGCAAATGAAGTCTGCTGAGTAGGTAAAAAGGAGAGTTGGGATAATATCAGATGCTATTGTCTGTGATTCTCCCAAAGTCATTACCTAGAGAACACTTTGAAATTCCTAATTTGGAACCAGCAAATGAATACTGAGTAAGGTCAACAGGAGTGTTGGGAGAAAATCAGCTGCACCTGTGGTTCTTCCAAAGTATTTACTTCAAGCACACTTTGAAATTCCTAAAAGCGGTATTCCACTACACGATATTCAGGGCCCGGTAGTTAGGGCGATTAGGGAGCAAGGCTTGCCGTGTCCGTCCGGTGGCCGCTCTAAATCTTAATACACCTCTCTTAGGGTAAGGGACCCTGAATATCGTGTAGTGGAATACCGCTTTAACTTGGAACCAGCAAATTAAGTCTGCTGAGTAGGTAAACGGGACTGTTGGGAGGATATTAGCTGATAATGTTTGTGGTTCTTCCAAAGTCTTCACTTAAAGAACACTGAAATTCTCCGGAACCAGCAAGTCTTCTGCGCAGGTAACAACAAAAAGAAATTTAACATGTTTGGCGATGACTTTCAGATAAAATTAACAGCGTAGATATTATTTATTGAAATAACTAGCGACCCGCCCCAGCTTCGCACGGTTTTATTATACGTATAAACCTTCCTCTTGATTCACTCTATTTATTAAAAAAACCACATCAAAATCCTTTGCGTAGTTTTAAAGATTTAAGCATACATAGGGATATAGGGACAGAAAGCGACTTGGTTTTATACTTGTAGTGATAGTGAAGATCTAAAATCGAAAATGAATGTATTTTGCGTATTTCAATCCCATGGGAACTGAGGGCTAGAACTACGTAGTTTTTGAGTGAAAAAGGAATAAACTTCAATCTATACAGTCATACATCCACACAAATTTTCGCATTCATAATTGTTACCTTAGTAAGAACGTAAGGATTTAAATAGATTAGAGAAAGAATACTACCTAGCGACTATAACCAAGTGACAAACGAGCATATTATACCTAGACACCTCCAGTTTTGAAGGTTTTTGTCTAACAGCAGACGGTTATGGTTCGTTGATGATCGAACATATTAATAATATATATGCATTATAGATTTCGGATGTGACCTTGCTCAAAAACTGGCTGTTCTGGTTTTAATGACATCAAGTTTTTATTTTATATCTGTAGATATGTTCTTACATAAGTTAGAAGTGGTAAAAAAAGTAAATTGGCTATTATACATTGCGGATGCAAAAGACAGTTCTGATAATAAATTAGTTTTATAATTTTAAGAAATTATCTGAGCTAGTCGATGCGACGTCTGCCACTCTAGCTGGTTTGTATCTGACGCAATGCATCATCAGCATTGCCATACAGCGTGGTAATGCAGCCAGTGTCTTGGGGACGCACAGACTGGTATTGATGTATGTGTGATACGGATCAGTTGATCTACATCTAGACTACATCTAGACTGCTTTTTTAAGCTGGATATTTCACCGTTTTATTCTGTGGTGGTACGGCCGTGGTGTGATCGTCAAATAATTATCTGTGTTTACCGAGGGCTGTTAAGGCTGTTCCAAGCAAATCTGCGACGTTGAGGAGATCAGATTGTGTCTGTAAATTCGTTCCATTTACAAACCAGGGGCCTTACTGTCTAAGGGCCCCTGCGCACTAGGTAGCCTGGCTGTCTCAGCCAGGCTGCGGCAGCCAGTAAAACATATGACATTGTATAGGAGCCCGCGGACTAGGCAACCACGAATTCCCGGCTGCGGCAGCCAATCTCCTATATGAAATGAAATGAAATGAAATGAAAGTAGGGTAAACCACCCTATTGTTGGCATCCCCCCAATTTATTGGCACTTGAGTATTTAAACTATTTATTAAGCATGCTGTACGGTGGATCAATGAGAAAATATTTAAAAAATAATTGGTAGGTTTACATTTCACTTAGCTGGCAGAGTCATTGCATGATATGTCATACAAACGGAATTATGATCCTTTGAACTTAGCGTCTCATCGAATCCCGCGAAACCTCTTCAAATTTTATATTTTTGCTAAGGTTAGTGGTTTTCAAAATAGTCTTGTTTTGGTCATATGAGTGTATCCACGCAGGCCGAAAGTTTTTGATGAATGTGGTAATAATTTTGCAACATAATTATGCTTAAGAATTACAATTTATTCATACTGATTTCTTGTTTTAGGCTGTGCCAATGTTTGGTATATAGAAAAGACATAATTCTAATTTATTGGCACCTGCCAATAATTGGATTTTTTAATGAAATGGTTTTTTGTTATCTAAACTTGTAATTTAACAGATAAAAGATTCGTTATTGCTTGTGTATTCCTAGTTGTGCATTTTAAACCGTCTTTCCAAATATTGGCACCATGTCACTAATGAAAAATCTAATTATTGGCTAGCTTAAACAATACTTAAGCGCTCCTGCCAAGCCAAGTTTTTTAGTAAAAAACTAAGAAAATAAAATATAGAATGGACAAAATAAAACAGATAAACATTTTATTTATAATTTGTCAAATTACACGTCATAATTTTTTTTATTATTATAAATTGGTATAAAAATATATTTAATTAAATTTGTTAAAATTTAAAACTCATCATGGGTGTAGAACGTCTTCTATTCGATACACATCGATCATCTAGCTTCCTAAACTAGGTAGCTGCCTCAGCAGGTCAGACTAACTAGGTAGTACATACGTGACCGCAGAGGTAACGAGCGGTCACTAGGTCAGCCAGCAGACAGTGCATCACTAGCAGCGATACCGTCAGCATCATTAGTCGTAGTTATAGGTATATAAGTTGAATATAGCTTTTACCGACAAACTCGACTTTTACATCAACATCCCAGGATTAGCTAGCTGTTAATTCTTCATGGTCCTTCGAGCAAAAAGGTGTCTCCGAGTCCAGAAATAATTCTTCATGGTCCTTCGAGCGATAAGGTGTCTCTGAGCCCAGAAAGAAAAATCTTCATGGTCCTTCGAGATACCGTTCGAGAACTCATAACGCGATAGTGAAAACTCGTACTGTGAGCTTCGGACGCACCAGCAACCCGTGGAGTTCAGCGATCTAAGCTTTATCAGTGAGCTTACGAGAGCTAGCATCCGCACCTGACGGGAGGAGCTACCCAGTCAGAACAGCAGCAGTCGTAAGGAGCAAGCCGCCCCTGCGACGAACCAGCATTCGTAAGGAGCAAGCCGCCCCTGCGACGACCAGCAGCAGTCGTATGTCTACAAGCCAGTTTTTTAGTCTTATTTTAAAACTTCGAGACTAGGTGCGTCCCTAACCTTGTCTGAGAGCTTGTTGTCAACAAAAAAAAAAAAACAAGTACTATTAAAAAAAAGAAAGACAATGTGCAAGTCCTTTTGAATAATATGATTATTGTGAGGAAGTAAACATTGACTCACAAGCTGCTCAGCCAAGTGTTGTTTATACAACTGAAAGTGGACTGATTTATGATCCACCCATGTCACGTGCCGACTCTCCAAACGAAATAAAAATTACAGACTCTTAAGACTAAAAAAAATCTACTTCGGTATTGGAAAAGATCTTGGCCGAATCGGAAGACTGATTAGAAGTTGAGGTTTCAATCCTAATAACTTTATTAAAGCCTGATTTCAATGTCAATGTGATATTATGTAGGCGTACTTAAGCATATGTTAACTGGTTAAATATTATTATAGGCACGAAGAATATTATAAGTACCTAACCGGTATCAGGTACATATTAAACCAAATTTCTTTGTCTAGATCCTATGAATTTTGTTTAATATACCCTGATGTCAACCTGGGTATGTGGGGCCAATAATAGGATTACCTTTACATACCAATTATTGGCATTACTGCCAATAATTGGGTCTCTATGTGCCAATAATGGGTCAATATCTGCCAATAAATGGTGTAGATACACGTTTTGAAAAAAACTTAAAATAATAATATTGCGCGTAAATATCCCGTCTGTTAGAAGGTAAATAACATTAGTTAATTACATCTCTAATGTCTGAACGCATTTTTAGGAATATTATTTCAGTGAATTTTGATTTTCAGGCATTTTGTTTTGTAACAACGCTTAAAGTGCCAATATATGGGTGGTTTACCCTATTTATTGAAAAAGAAATACACACTAAATGATTAACTTCATGTTAAGGTGTTATCAGTTTCTCGTCATATTAAAATTTACCGATGAAATAGGTAGGTACATAAATAAGTTCAAACTAGGCATGTAGAGATCAGGTAAGGTTCGTCTTTGAGGAATTTCAAATTGTTTGTAATTATTGTCTAGAAATTCACTGACAGTGCATATAGTTTTGTCTAACAAAAGAACTTTAACATAATTTAAAAATGTTCGTTCACAGGTTATGATTCTAACACACAATGGAAGTTTGTTAAAGAGTTTAGGGCCGATTACTTGCGGTTGCTTTTTTGACGTGTTTCTGAGTCTATGAGTAGTTGTTTCTATAACCATTTGATGCCTATTACTGTATACAACGTCATATGTTTTACTGGCTGGAGCAGCTAGGCTGCCTAGTGCACGGGGGGGCTAACCCAATAACTGATAATCGAGATCAATTCATTTTTGACAATTGAAACCTAGCCAGGGGCCAATTTCCTCTATTTTCAAAACAAAGGTCTCAATAGCGCCGTAGGTACTATCAAGATGGCTAATAGATGATGTCAGTGCGTTTGGTATTCTACTATTTTTTGCGATGGAAGAGACTTGCTTTAGAGAATACGAAAACTGTCAAATTGGTAGTCATATAGGTAATCGTCACAGCTATGAATGAACCTCAAAAAGTTTGGGGTAGTAGAATACCAAAAGTAGTTAACACTGTCATTTTGACACGATACTATTGTAATGGTGAAGCGATTTATTTAGTGGGATTCGGCTCCTGGACTTCGTACCTTGTACCAATTGTTGACATTTGAATTAAACTGGTAGTCGCTTTCAAGTTAGACAATAAGGCCCCAGTATCTAGCCGCAAAATAACCTGGGCCTGTGATATGTAACCGAAAGACTGATAGGAACTGACTTGGCTTTCATTGCGAAGGTGCTGAAATCGTCTCCTGGCTCCACCCTCACGACGACCTCGTCGCCGGCAGCGTTCTCCATGCACAGCAGCAGCGCCTGATTGGTCTCCATACCTTGGAATTAAAAATGTAATTAATATAAAATGGGGGTAAACGTGACTGCGACTTGGCAAACGTAGTATAGGACGCCCTCCGGCCAGGTGGGATGACGATCTGCGAAAGACTGCTGGCAGATGCTGGATGCGTCAAGCTGAAGACAGGGCGCTATGGCGCTCATTAGGGGAGGCCTTTGTCCAGCAGTGGACTAATAACTGATGATGATGATGATGAATTAATATAAATAATAATAATAGCTTCGCGACCGGTGATCCACTGTTTCGATATATTTATTACTGCAGAATAGTTTTATAATGTTGGACACCACACAGCACCATCTAGCCCCAAAGTAAGTTACCTACTTAAAGCTTGTATTATGGGTACTAGAACTGATCACTACATAGTATAAAACAAAGTCGCTTTTTCTGTCCTTATGTCCTTATGTCCCTTTATGCAACGGTTGCGGATGCGGTTTTTTTAATAGATAAGAGTGATTCAAGAGGAAGTTTTATATACTTATAATAAAACCGTGCGAAGTCGTGGCGGGTCGCTAGTATATTATATACTAGATGCGCACCGCGGCTTCGCCCGCAAACCAATTTTTTTTCATACAAATTTCAAAAATGCCACACAACACGCCCCCTAGGGGTTATTTTGTAAAATAAATAATTCGTGTTTATTTATCTATTTTATAGTTTATTTATACCGAGTTTTGAGTATTAATCAAACCAAGGAAAAATAATTTTCCATACATACTTTACCACCCTATTTAAACCCCTAAGAGGGTAATTATTGTGTTTTTTTGCCTATGTCTTATTCTAGGTCCTTAACTATCGACGTACCAAATTTCATCTAAATAACTTAAGTAATTACGGAGATTACTTATAACAAACATTCACACAGACTTTCCCATTTATTATAATAGTAGGTAAGATAGTAAGATACATAGATAGATATTTTTATTATACATAGAAACACCAAGGGAACACATTTCTGCAGATCGTACACATATTTGTTCCGAGGCGGGAATCGAACCCGCAACCTCTTGCGCCGCAGGCGGACTCTCGCCCGCTTTGCCTTTGTATAATTATATAAATAATCTAGTATTAATCATCTAGCCAACGTAGGTCGTCAACCTTTTCACGAAAGAGCCAAAAGTTACATTTTGAAATTTCCCAGCATTTTAAGTCTCAATTTTTTTCTATAAATTTTACAATACTTTTGGTACCTACATATTTCGATTACTTACAGTCAAGCTGTACTCAGGTTTGACTGTAAATAAAAAAAATTACAGCTCTGCATGACATGGTTCTTCATCATTCACTACACAACAAAGTCGCTTTTTCTGTCCCTATGTCCTTATGTCCCTTTGAATGCTTAAATCTTTAAAACTACGCAACGGATTTTGATGCGGTTTTTTTGAATAGATAGAGTGATTTAAGAGGAAGGTTTATATACTTATAATACAACCGTGCAAAGCCGGGGCGGGTCGCTAGTTAAGTAATAATTTGCTTACGTGATTTATTAATAAAAATGAACATAAAACCAAAAAATCCATTTTATAATATTATTTTGGTAACATGGAGTGATAGAAAAGTGTCTATCTAATAAAAAATAAAAGAAATAAAAATAATAAGAACCCAAAAAAAATATTTTCACGCGAATCTGTTTTAGATTGATTTATATATTAGATTGTGCGCGTAATCGCAGGCTTTAGAGGACTTCGTTCAGATGATTTGCGTGAATACACATGGCATAATTAGTGTCTTAGGACCGTTTAAACAGGTCATTTTCATCTAGCCAGTATGAACCTTTGTTTAGGCTCTGTGGTATGAAGTAAGTATAGCTGGTTGACATAACCATCTAGACCTAGGTGCATAGTACTCTGCTTTGTCATCTCATATACCAAGAATCCCTATCGCCATATATAGATAGAAAATTCTTTATTGCACACTTAAATAAAAATAACAATATACCATAAAATTACTAGTCTAAGTGACAATTGGCGGTCTTATCGCTGTGTATAGATAGATCGTAGACTCGTCAAGGGAAATATTTAGGTACCTACTTTAGGTAAAGTTGTAGCAGGTAGAGAGTTCTAAACAGACATTATACCCCGCGGCAGCGGCGGGAATCGAACGCACAACCTATAGGCTAGCTATATACCTAGGCAACCTATAGGCCTATAGGTACCCTACCGTTAAACTCTTCGCTTAGGTACTGCAGCGGATATCATGAACGAAAAGCTTGGCCATGTGAATCAGTAAAAACTTCGTAATGGCCTACTAGATAATGAAGGAAGAACCAGTAATACGGTGCGAAATAATTTCAGCTATTTCGGCGCCACATTTCTATCTCTACTCACGATGAAATTGCCTATGTACGTAACAAATCACCTAGATAGGTACCTAAGTACATTACCTGTATCTAATACCTACCTGACTGGTAAATTATTACCTATTTGAGTTTTTCTAGTCTTGTATCAAATGTTCTTACCTGATTTTGAACTTCAGCAAGTGTTTGATAATGTTTTGCTATGTGTCCTACTACCTATCTAGTCTCAGAATTAGGTACCTTGGTAGGTGTTAGGTACGTACCAAGGTGTTACCTCCCTAAATCTTTGACTCATAATATGTGAACGAGAGAGTAAATTTTACTCTCTCACACATGGTAGGCATCTATTGCAGAGTGAGTGGACAATTTACTCAAATACCATGGAAAATTGCCTTAGTTGTTGTGAAACACAGATTAGCTTGGATTAGAAGTATTACCCAAACTTAAGTAATTTTGCGACTATGATCACGCTAAGCTCTTTATCTGAACATTCAGCGAAAATCAGCGTTGGGCAAGGAAACCAGAGTCACGTAGGTAAATGACTGGCAGCTTGGATTAAAATAATAATAATAAATAAATAAATAATATTGGACAATCCACACAGCATCATCTAGCCCCAAGCTAAGGAGAGTTGTTATTGGTACTAGAAGGCTGATGTATTTAATGCAGTCCATAAAACGCTGGCAAATGACAAGACGAGACTGGCCACAAAATAAAATTTGAAACTAAAATGCTGGCCGCTAATAATTTTTAAACCAGTGTTATTAGAAGTGCTCATCTTATTGGGAAGTCTCAGGGTCAGATGATGTTATGTTTTTTCGTCGAAAGTATTAAAAACTCACCGATAAGTAAATTTCAGTGAAAAGTAAAAATTTTCTTGTCCAACTGGCACATTAAAATCAGAAAAACAAACGAACGGTGACAGAAAACGACATTTTCGTACTAACCGTCATTTATTCAGCCAATCAAAAAATTTCTTACGGCTGAAAAAGCGGAAGCGGATGCGGAAAATTCTTCCATAGTCCATGAATAGGTTTTATGCACAGAGGTCTTTAGCCACTCAACAGTGACGTCGAATATATCGAAAATGGCGTAACAGTGCGACCCGTTATGGGCTGCCCGCACTGTTGGGGTTTTCTGAAGATGTGCAACAACTAAAACTGCGTTTTTGGTGTTTTTATGCAGTTTAACTATCTAATTTAGATACAAACTAGTTAAGAAATATTTTTATTACCATTTCATGTACTTTAAATGATACATGCAAGAGAAAATAATGTATAGTATTATAACTGTAACTTCAACCACCTAATTCTTAGCCTTACTTTTGGATAGTACTCCAAAATAAAACTACTTCTCCCATATATACTAGGTTTTAGTATAAGCTTACATTCCCATAATAATAATAAAACAATAAAACAGCAGCATCATCATACATTTTTTTTACAAAATTACACTTCTAAACTCTGAACACCAATTGGGTACACTTACTAACAAGCCTCAAGTGGGTATCTTAGTACCAATTATTTTAAGTGAATATTTCACTGTGGGGACCTGGCAAATAAATAAACAATAAATTGAACATATTAAATTTCTATATTTAAAAACTTACAGGTTTTAGTTCAATAGATTCCTTACAATAATAAAACCAAAATGAGTCCATTTCAGCCAGTCAAATAACCACTTTCTTAGATCAGTGATTTTTCATACAAAAATTGTTTTATTTTTTATATCAACAGATATTGTGAAAACTACAATAAGTATTCTTCAAATTACTAGCATAAAATATCTTCATTTCATACAAAAATCTTTTGTAACTTACGAATCAAAATTGCAAAAAATCACTGTTTCATCACAAAGAAGGTTAACTAAGTATGGATTCAATTATGGAAGACTTCCAAACACGTACCTACTTGATTTTTTTACCTCTATTTTTCAGTTATGGTTGAAACAGGTGCCAATCGACATAATAAAACATTACAAACCAAACGTATTCCGTGATGAAATGTTGTTAGCGGTATACTTTCCGAGATATAGAAAATGTTTTATGTTCTTTCCGCTCGTTTGACATTCTACTGCGTAAGTGGTGTGTTTAGTGAAATGCAAAGAAAATTTGCGTGCAAAGTGCGTTTTTATTTGTGGGGCCTCTGTCTGTAATCAATATTTTCACCCGATCAGTTCAGTACTTTTACCGTGAAGAAAGAAAATACATCCATACATTCAAACCTTCGCGTTAATAATATTAGTGTGAAGTGTGATAATGTTTCAAGAGCTATCAACTGTACAAATAAAAAAAAATACAGATAAAAATATTCGTTCCCCAACAAGTAAAATGTGTATGATTTCAAGCTAGAATGATGATGATGATGATATCCTCAATCCATCCACACTAAACAGCACCATGGTTTGTTGTTCATTTGAAACGTCAAACCTAGACAGTGCGACTAGCCCTATCTTGGTTACTCATAGACCACTTCACATTTTCGGTATAAATACTATATTTACCACATATTTATTATTATAATATCTCTTTTATAGAATAGCTGAGTTATTATACCATCTATTTCATGCTACATACCTTTAATAAGTCTCAGTGTTATGATGAAAAGCTAGAAACATCGTGATGGATGCGGTCGGTTACAAGCACCAGGACCATTTCTTATCTGATTTTATCACACAAAAAGTACTAAAAAGACAGTCAGGAGTACTAAAATTAAGAAAACTTAAATTTTTCTTGTATTTCCAAAACAATTTCACTCGAATAAATCCGCGTAAAACTCAAAACAATCAATAGACAATCACAAACTTTTCTTGTCTGCAAGTGAAGTTCGACTACGGATTTCTCGGAATTTTTGCATGACGCAACATGTGGACTAGCACTGGGTACCTATCTTGCTCTAACAAGAACGCAATGCAATAGGTTTAAGCAAGATAGAAACATAAACAAACGTGAAGTTGAGCATAAACTAGGCGCCAGCTTACATGCCCAAAATGGCCCGCCGCACTGTTGACGGATATTTGACAGATGCCCAAAATGGACGTCTGCACTGTTGAGCGGTTATCAGAAGGAAATAATCTCTAACTTTCTATCTTACAAGGAGTTTGTATTTCGCTATAAATAAAGAAAATAATACTGTACTGGTTTATTGGTATGGCTAAGGTATAAACATTTCTTTTTTGTGCTATTGAAAGAAGATAACGATTGAATATAGGTATTGGTAAACTTGGTAGGGAATGAGAGAAAATAGTAAATTCAGCGCCCTCTTTTGTTCGAGTAATAAATTTAAAAAAAAATTGACATTAGTGATTAGCTGTCATTGTCATAAACCACCCTGAGAATTGCTAACTCACGAAGCGGGTTCCTAGATCTAACATTTTGAACATGGCAAGATATATAATTATTTTTGTTTACTTCACACACATTCATACTATTATTATAATGGAACTTTGTATTATTTGTATTTGTATTACAAGCTAAATCATCATAAATTATTGTCTGCTAAGCTTATTAGGGCCAGATATTGCTGAAAAGATAATTTATTCGAATAAAGATAAAAGCATATAAAACATTAAAATCGGTAGGTACACAAATGGAGGAAATGGCGAAGCAACAGAAATAATTAGATACATACACCCAATAAAATTAAAAACTCGTCAAAGGTTTAGTTACGTACCTACGTTTTATTATTTAATCCTGATATCTGATAACCTCATCGCGCATATTTTATTTATTTATTAATAAAGGTACCTACAAAAGGGTGCTTCAGCTACAATCTTCACCATTCAAGCAGCTTTGAAATGATTTCATTTGATATTCATCGATCCATCCAATCCCTAAGAACCAGTTGGAAGCACTTTCCCAATATGGCCGCCAGTTTACCTAATTTCACGCCGTAGATTTAATGTTTGTGTGCGATTACCGAGTTTATAAATAAACATTGAACATTTTTCCCAATGTTTTTGGTCGTTTAGATAGGCAGAATGTTTCCTTTAACACCACCAATCGTAAAAAAGCTCCTTGGATGGAAAAAAGGAGCGGAAGGATCATCTCTTGCTGAAGACAAGTGGTCAGAAAAAGCTGTGAAAAGTTTAGTCAAGAAATTGAAGAAAAATGGAGCTATTGATGAGCTAGAGAGAGCTTTATCAAGTCAAAACAGTCATACTAGATGTGTTACAATACCCAGGTCAGTAAAATAATGAATTAATTTACCCAATTATTATGAATTGCTTGAAAAGTAAGTTTCCAGTTGTCGATTTCCCATTGTTGTCAACTTTATTTTGGGAGGTATAAAGTTCAAACTGCATTATCTCGAAAGTTGTAATGAAAGGATGTTTGTAATTAAGATTTAGTATATAAGTACCTATTCAAAAACTTAATTTTGAAGGGCAAGATTTTCTATAGCGCTTTTTCAGAAGAGCATAAAGAATCAGCTGACTTTCCTATTCGATCGCAAGCGGATTTTTGACCGCACATTATCCTACCAAATAGAATTGCTACTCACTTTCGGAGCATTCAACAATCATGTAAGCTTTTCAACTCGGTCGGATGTCCAGACAGGACGCAAAATCGGAAAGGTCAAAACACCGTCAAAAACAAATCGTCGAATCGCAGTTTTGTCAATATGGCGGCTGGCATGTTTTGGACCTTGCAAATTTTCATATAGCTAGGTATTTTGAGATATTCTGAATATTTGTGGGAAAATACGTATTATAGTGTTTTATCATCGTATCGCAGTTGTCTGGGAGTCCTTACGATCTTTCAGGTAATTCGTTTTTCGTTATTGTTGATAGAATGGGTTCCTAGAAAAATCTAATAATTTATGCAAAAATCTGCGCTATTAACGGTGGCCGGGAATAAACGATGCATTTAATCTCAAGAAATATATATTATAAGACTAGTTCTTCGTTCTGATATGTGTGTATATTCATCAGGCTTCAATAGATCATTAAAAAGATAAGTTAATTATTCAGGGTTCTCCTGCAGTGTTTTTCTAACCTGACTAGAAACTCTATTTTATAACCCAGATCTGCAGACCAGTGGAAATATATACATGTAATTATAATTTGGCTGTTAAAACTGTATACTATTTTATACATAAGGTTTTGTAAAACAGTTGATGATATATTTCTGATTTACAAATGTAATTCCTATAAGATTCCTATGAGTTATGATAAGAAAGTTGTTTGGACATTATTAAGAAAGGCCAGTTATAACTTTTACTACTATTACTACAATATCCATCACTACTTTTTATTATTAATTTTTTTAACAAGGTTACCGAGCAAACGCCCCATATATTTCTGTCGATATTAAAATGCTATCAACATAAAGCCCTATCTTATTTTATGGATGCCATAGGCAGAAGATCAAAACAATACACAGTTTCTGTCGTATATCAGTTCAGTAAGCCATGTTCTGTTTGTTATCGACTTCCAACTTCTTGATTCTCTGCATCTGGTTTGATAAAAAAAATTCAATTACCGTCTCTGGATAGCATCAAAGGGTTTTAAGAAATTGAGAGAATTATTTACACGAGACAATGTTACTTGTCTAGGGTAGAATAGTCAAAAATGACTATGCATCATCATACATTGCATAAATTGTTGAAGTTGAAGGAATGAGTGTCAAACATGTTATTGCATTTGATCATGATGTGATGATGTGATTATTTCAATGCTACCCTAGATGACAAACTCCTTGCTTGGCCTACTGATACTCAATGAAACACCTGATTAAACATATTGTTTTGCATTTTAGGCTTTTGTAGACAAAGAGGTTTGTAGTTTAACTAACCTGCTTACATTCATAAAACCTGCCACACACAGAAGCCGTGTCCGGGCCAGTAGTGAAGGCGCGTTGTATCCTATTGGTACGCCACCGCCTCCGGTGTATGTGTAGTCTGTCGTATGATTCAATAGGATACAACTCGAATGGCCCAGACACGGCTGCTGTGTGTGACAACTAAAATTGATATAATATGTATAATATAGAGTGTCTATATAAGTCTGTGTTTTTGAATATAAGATTGCGACTATCTTTCATCTTTTTATTAGACAAAATCTTTATTAGCAACGAAAATTACAATCAAGAAATAGAAAAAATTACAACTAGTATTTACAATTGAAACTATTGAGCTAACTGCAGACAGTCTAAAGGTAGCTCAATTGATCCATGTCTATACCAGTCAGTGGGTCCCAAGACACTGGCTGCATTACCACGCTGTATGACAATGTTGATATGCTGCGACAGATACTCACCAGCTAGCGGGTCACGCGTCGCATCTACCAGTTTAAAAACCCAGAAAGCCTCAGTATAGCCTCTTTCATCTTATCTTTATTCATTCATAACATAAATTTAATCTCTGATTGAGGGGTGTTTTGGCACAATTGGCAAATTTAATTTAAGTGATCTTTTATACAGAACTTCATAACTAGCTTTTCTTAGCTTAGGTCTGTCTTATCAGCTAATCCTTACATATTATTATATAGATGTATGGATGGATGGATGTTTGTTCCTCTTTCACGCAAAAAGTACTGAACGGATCGGGCTGAAATTTTGAATGGCTGTAATAACACAGGCTACATAGGCTACTTCTCATCTTTTTCATTTCATACATAGGCTACTGTTCATCTTATAATCAGGATAGAAATAGCCTTGAAACGTTTCCATAGAAATAACGCTTGCGAAGCCATGGACAGATGCTACTAGCAGAGGCTACTATCGTTTTAGTTAGAATATTAAATATACTAACTAAAACGATAGTAGCATCTGTGAAAATCAATGAAATTTTCATTGGGGTTTCTTAAAACAGCTCATATGATTATTGTAACTAAGCCTCCATTCCATGACTATGAAATTTTAATGAACCAGACACATGTTGTAACAAAGAAGTAAATTGTAGTCATCATCATCAGCCCATGTTAGTCCACTGCTGGACATAGGCCTCCCCTAATGAGCGCCAAAGCGCCCTGTCTTCAGCTTGACGCATCCAGCATCTGCCAGCAGCCTTTCACAGATCGTCGTCCCACCTGGCCAGAGGTTTAATTCTAGTCATACTTAACTATAATTTACTGTAAATTTCAGAGTAAAACCAAATGACAACGGCATAAACGGCCAGTACCGCAAAGGATTACCGCATGTTGTTTACTGTCGGCTGTGGCGCTGGCCGCAGCTTCAGGTGAGGAAACAATAAACAAAAAAACAATTTTAAATTATAAAAAAAAAGTATTCAACAACCTCAGTGGGGCATTTGCCCAGCAGGCAATTGCGAGTATCGACTCCGCAATTGCCCGCTGGGCAAATGTTTTTTGTAACATTGGATGTTTTTCTACATATTATAATAAAAATATCAATGTAATATCACTAGATACATAGTATAAAACAAAGTCGCTTTCAAAGTGACATAGGGATATATAGACAGAAGTCCATATATCTCTATGTCACTTTGAATGCTTAATTCTTTAAAACTACGCAACGGATTTTGATGCGGTTTTTTTAATAGATAGAGTGATTCAAGAGGAAGGTTTATACGTATAATAAAACCGTGCGAAGCCGGGGCGGGTCGCTAGTGAGATTTTAAAAAAGTATTCGACGACCTCAGTGGGGCATTTGCCCAGCGGGTAATTGCGAATCGACTGCGCAATTGCCCGCTGGGCAAATGTTTTTTGTATAACATTGGGTGTTTTTATACGTATAATTAAAAATCAATGTAATGTATTGTATTAAGTATAATAATCTAGTACCCATAAGACAAACTCTGCTAAGCTTGGGGCAAGGTGAATCCATTATTATTTATTTATTTTTATATTAAATGATGCCCGCGCCTTAGTCTGCGCAGGATTAGTATTTCGAGTATACTCGCGGTTTCAACCGCGTAATTCCCGTTCCCGTGGGAATTCCGGGATAAAATATAGCCTATTAGCTATTCCAGACTACAATCTATCTCTGTGCCACATTTCAGCCAGATCCGTTCAGTAGTTTTTGCTTGAAAGAGTAACAAACATCCATCCATCTATCCATCCATACTTACAAACTTTCGCGTTTATAATATTAGTAGAATGAATGAGTTATATATCTCTAGTCACTACATAGTATAAAACAAAGTCGCTTTCTCTGTCCCTATGTCCTTTTGACTGCTTAAATCTTTAAAACTACGCAACGGATTTTGAAGCGGGTTTTTTTAATAGATAAAGTGATTCAAGAGGAAGGTTTATAAAACTGTAACGTATAATAAAACCGTGCGAAGCCGGGGCGGGTCGCTAGTTAGCTTAACAAATGAAATTGTTTTCAGAGCCATAATGAACTAAAGCCTGTTGACCACTGCGAGTATGCTTATCAGTTGAAGAAGGAAGAAGTCTGTATCAACCCTTATCATTACACACGGATTGACACACCTGGTAACAGCCTGTCCAGATAGGGCGCTTTACGCGCGAGTGCCCTCGCGCGTAAGCACTCGCGCGTTCTCCAGATACTAGAGCGCTATACATTCCGCCCAGATGCTGCTGCGCGATTCCTTGCTCGCGCGTAAAACGCGAGCAACGCGCTAGACTCTCGACTACTACTCGAGATACTCGGGCGCCATTGCTGCGTCCAGTGGTGCGCGCGATTCCAACTAGAGTGGACGTATTTGGAACAAAAATGGAGACAGATAATTTTGACATATTTTGACAATTTTGGTTTGAAAGCCACAACACGACTGCTTTGTCTCGCTCCATGTTTATAACTGTCCCTGGGTCCCTCCCATACAAATCGCGCGTAGGAGCGCGCGTAAAACGCCGCATCTGGACGCAATATAAATTGAAACGCGCGAGGGCACTCGCGCGTAAAGCGCCCTATCTGGATAGGCTGTAAGCATATTAATATAATTACTGAACCAATGAAACTTTAAGAAAGAAATTTAGAAAATTTAGTTGATAGGGTTAAGTTCAGATTGATACCCTGAAGGGATTTGTGCCCAAATCTGTGTGTTAATGCCATAAAAATATTCTAAGACTGACTCTCATTCACCAAATCAGAGGAGAAAATATAAGGGAAGTAGGACAAAGGGATATCAAGGAGTTAATGTTAATAAATGATCACAATGACATGTAAACTATAATCTTTGAGTAGCTTACTGGGGCTAGATCATGCTGTGTGGATTGTCCAACATATAGTTTTGGGGCTGGATGGTGCTGTGTGGATTGTCCAACATTTAGTTTTGGGGCTGGATTGTGGTGTGTGGATTGTCCAACATTTAGTTTTGGGGCTGGATGGTGCTGTGTGGATTGTCCAACATTTAGTTTTGGGGCTGGATGGTGCTGTGTGGATTGTCCAACATTTAGTTTTGGGGCTGGATGGCGCTGTGTGGATTGTCCAACATTTAGTTTTGGGGCTGAATGGTGGTGTGTGGATTGTCCAACATTTAGTTTTGGGGCTGGATTGTGGTGTGTGGATTGTCCAACATTTAGTTTTGGGGCTGGATGGTGCTGTGTGGATTGTCCAACATTTAGTTTTGGGGCTGGATGGTGCTGTGTGGATTGTCCAACATTTAGTTTTGGGGCTGGATGGCGCTGTGTGGATTGTCCAACATTTAGTTTTGGGGCTGAATGGTGGTGTGTGGATTGTCCAACATTTAGTTTTGGGGCTGAATGGTGGTGTGTGGATTGTCCAACATTTAGTTTTGGGGCTGGATGGTGGTGTGTGGATTGTCCAACATTTAGTTTTGGGGCTGGATGGTGCTGTGTGGATTGTCCAACATTTAGTTTTGGGGCTGAATGGTGGTGTGTGGATTGTCCAACATTTAGTTTTGGGGCTGGATGGTGCTGTGTGGATTGTCCAACATTTAGTTTTGGGGCTGGATGGTGCTGTGTGGATTGTCCAACATTTAGTTTTGGGGCTGGATGGTGCTGTGTGGATTGTCCAACATTTAGTTTTGGGGCTGGATGGTGCTGTGTGGATTGTCCAACATTTAGTTTTGGGGCAGGATGGTGCTGTGTGGATTGTCCAACATTTAGTTTTGGGGCTGGATGGTGCTGTGTGGATTGTCCAACATTTAGTTTTGGGGCTGGATAATGCTGTGTGGATGGTCCAACATATTAATATATTTTATTTATTTATTTCCGCAGCGCTGCCACCGATATTGGTCCCCCGCTGCAACGACATAGAAGTTCGCGCTCCGCCACCGTATACGGACTATC
This sequence comes from Eupithecia centaureata, assembly GCA_944547425.1. NCBI lineage: Eukaryota > Metazoa > Arthropoda > Insecta > Lepidoptera > Geometridae > Eupithecia > Eupithecia centaureata. The sequence goes on from OX155706.1 coordinate 6,080,609, forward strand.
ATCAACACCAGGAGCACGACGCGTGAGTAACGTGTGTTTTATAAAATGTATAAACTAACCACATGAGGCTTTTTTTTATATTCAGGGCCCTGAATAACGTGTAGTGTAATACCGCTTTTATTAACGAATTGATTGATTATTTCCAGAGTAATGCAGACAGTTGGTGCACACAGCGCAATGTATTTAGAAGCGACATTGGCTCAACAAGTTCCCGGAAATACTACACTGTAAGTTACAATGCAGCAACATAAAATTAAAACTAGGATATACAATTGAAACCATTGAGCTAACTGCAACAAAAGTAACTAAAGAACTACAGGAACAATCAAAAATTCTTAAATTTAAGTATGTGTGTGCTGCAGCCTAACAAAAAGGCAATGACTCAGCGCAGAGCTTTGCTCGAAGAGCAAACACTGATTTTCAGCATCACCCTATGTGACCAGAAAAACTAAACACCAACAGAACAAAGTATAAATATTTAAATCAATGTGAAATAATCAGTATAATTTAGTTGTAGATGTAGTTAATATAAAACTTTAAAAGATTAAAAGCAACAACCCCTGTTTTACCTACTTCTGGCAAACGAAGCGTTTTGGAATTTGGGTTTAATAAGAATAAACCTATTTGTCAGGAACTCGTCGTCAGTCTCGACGCCTCCGCCGGGGTACATCAGCGAAGATGGAGATCCAATGGACCACAATGACAACATGAGTGAGTTTGTACTCGATTTTATACTTATACTAATTTTAATTTAGTTAGTACACTCGTCAGAGCGAGACAGGGCGCTATGACGCTCATTAGGGGAGGCCTATGTTCAGCTGTGGACTAATATGGGCTGATGATGATGATGATGATTACACTCGTCTGCAAAACTAAGTACTTATCACACTATTTTTTTTTCAAATCTATAGAAGCTTAGAAATTATACAGAGATTACGGATTTAAATTATAGTTTTATTGATAACCGCTACATAGTATAAAATAATATTGCTTCCCGCTTTCGTCGGTCCCTATGTATGCTTAAATATTTAAACCTAGCGACCTGCCCCGGCTGCGCACGGTTTTATTATACAAACCTTCCCCTTGAATCACTCTATCAAAAAAAAAACGCATCGAAATTCGTTGCGTAGTTTTAAAGATTTAAGCATTCAAAGGGACAGAGAAAGCGACTTTGTTTTATACTATGTAGTGATGATAAACTTTACAGGTTTAAAACCTCTTAACCCTTAACCTAAACTTTACAGGTTTATCAAACCACTTAACCTTTAACCTTTTCCACAGACCTGACCCGCCTAACGCCGTCCCCCCTGGGCGCGGCGGCCGAGGCAGCCCCCGTGCTGTACTGCGAGCCAGCCTTCTGGTGCTCCATCAGCTATTACGAGCTGAACACGCGCGTCGGGGAGACCTTCCACGCCTCGCAGCCTTCCATCACAGTGGACGGGTTCACTGACCCCAGCAACAGCGAGAGGTCAGTGTTAACCTTGAACAACAGACCTGATCCGCCTAACGCCGTCCCCCCTGGGCGTGGGGGCCAACAGTGAGGGGTACCTACGCCTATACCTACCGCGATAAGTACCTACAGCGCTCTGTTATACCCCTTCAATGTATGCTAATTTGCTGAGTTAGTGCTGTGTTGCTTTTTCGCAGCCCTCAGTCACAGCTCTGACAGTGACTTCGGCTCAGTCTCGGTAGAGCAATTGACCAAGCAACACGGGTCCATAATTTGTCTCCGGGCTCTTAAACTGTATTACGTAACTAATTAATTAATTTCAATTAAATCTATTTTCAATTTGATTTAGATTCTTTTTTAAAACCCCTTTCGAAAGGGGGCGCATAACAGCTCGACAACTTGAAGTTATAAATCAGGCAGGGCCGCCCCGTGCTGTGAGTACACGCTGTGGTATTGCGCGTCGTAGGTACCTACACCGTCGGGAATCTACGCGATAAGTCGACGGCAATCCGCGCCAGACAGGGACAGAATTACGAGTAAGACGACTACTTTGCATACTAACAAAATAAAGCCATTTTCCTCGTGATAACTAGGAACACAAACCAGGGGGGTTGATTCACTATGAACAATCCAAGCGTGTCACACACCGCAAAGGCCTATTTCACTACACGATATTCAGGGACCCTAACCCTAACTAAAAGTGGTGTAATAAGATTTAGGGTCCCTAAGGGACGGATCCGGCAAGCCTTGCTCCCTAATCGCCCTAACTACCTGGCCCTGAATAACGTGTAGTGTAATACCGCTTTAAGACAAGATAGAGGCGTGGAATCGGAAAAAATATAGTATTTAGAACACGTGACGTCACACGGTCGGGGCAAGGAATCTCCTATGTCATAGTGAATCACGCCCCAGGGGCCTTATTGTCTAACTCAACTGATAATCGAGATTGATTTATTTTATTTAAAACCTAGCCTGGACATCGATTGTATCACTGGGCATTTGAATTATACTAATAATAATCGATTTCGAGTTAGACGGGGAGCAGTTTTTATCGTAATGTTAAAACTCCTTGTCGAAAATGTCGACCAATAACATCTCAAGGAGTTTTTTGCATAAGGAGCAAGACTTTATTTCGAGTAGTTTTTACGTAAAGAGATTTTATAGCATTGAGATTGTAGGTCGAATACGTTAGCGTGTTCTAAATTCAAACTACAAAATAAAAGTTTTATAAAATAACTGTCTTCAGTGAATAAAATATGCTTTTTACGTAGCTTTTTACAGCTTGAATGATTTAAACATAATATTTGTTTCAGATTTTGCCTAGGTCTACTTTCAAACGTGAACAGAAACGAAGTTGTGGAACAAACCCGTCGCCATATTGGAAGGGGTGTGAGGCTCTATTACATTGGAGGTAAGGTGACAATGATTATAGACAGACTAGAAGCGCCTCGCGGTTTCACCCGCGTTATTCCTGTACCTGTGGGAATTCCGGGATAAAATATAGCCTATGTGTTATTCCAGACTATATTTATCTATATCTATCAGACTATAATCTATCTCTGTGCCAAATTTCATTCATATCCGTTCAGTAGTTTTTGCGTGAAAGAGTAACATTACTAGGATAATCCTTTATTATAATGCCTTATTAAACAGGCTGCTTAGTACATGTTGTTTCTATGGAAACGTTTCTAAGATATTTCTATCCTATGGGAACTGATTTATGGGATGAAAAGCCTATGTGTTATTATATTCTAATCCAGGGCTAGAACTACGTATTCAAAATTTCATCCCGATCCGTTCAGTAGTTTTTGCGTGAAAGAGAAACAAACCCATCCAAACAAACTTTCTCATTTATAATAATAGTAAGTATTTAGTTCTTAAGTAAACTTATCCTATAGAAAGTTCTCAAAATATGCGAAATAAGTGACATATGTGACGTGTTATTCAAGTAATTTCCTAAATAAAAAAACTATTAACTATTGTTTAAGGGGAAGTATTCGCGGAATGTCTCAGCGACTCGTCAATATTCGTGCAGAGTCCAAACTGTAACCAGCGCTACGGCTGGCATCCCGCTACCGTCTGCAAGATACCACCGGGTGAGTTTACTTACCTCTACCTTGTTTGATAAACTACCCACATTAGGTAAAAAAACATAATTCTACCACAGAGATATAGGGTGCAAAAGTTGCACTTCGTTAAAAACCAGCAAAGTAGTAGCAAGTTACTCCCGCATGAAGGGTTCAGTACCATTGTCTAGGTAAACAACGGGTGCTCAAATTTATTGTAACTTTCTTGTGGTACAATATGAAATCATTCAAGTGCCTACCTATTGCCATTATTTGTATTGAATCGCGTTTTTTGCATAGGAACCCCCTTGAATATGAAATAAAATAAATAGCCTATAAATGTCTATTCATCCATTTATAAAAATTTACTTTCATAAAAATGTCCATTCATAAAAATAACCATACATAAAAATGTCCAATTCAAACTACACTTAGAAATAGAAGCCTTTGATATTCTAACTAACCAATACAATACAATACAAATACTCTTTATTGCACACCACAGTATAGAAAAACAAAACAAAAAAATACTAGTACTAAAACAGTTGCACAATGGGCGGCCTTATCGCTAAAAGCGATTTCTTCCAGGCAACCTTTGGATGGACACGTGAGTACTGTACAGGTATAGACGGTGGCGTATCATATACTAATTATACTACATAAACAAATATACATAATGCTTATGATTGAGTAAAACGTGAGATCTCTCTACAGTTTACTCAAAATTAGTGTTGGACAAAATTCGTGTTGGACATTTTGTATTTTGGACATTAGTCGTGCAAAGGACATACCACACAGTGAAAGAAAATAATAATGATAGATTTATTATACATGGTTGTAATAAATAAAAATTATTTTGGTAAATTCTCTCAACACTGTCTCTCTCCCCCAGGATGCAACCTCAAAATCTTCAACAACCAAGAATTCGCAGCCCTACTCTCAACATCCGTGTCTCAAGGCTTCGAGGCTGTGTTCCAACTGACGCGCATGTGTACCATCCGGATGAGCTTCGTCAAGGGATGGGGCGCAGAGTACAGGTGAGCCTTGTTACTATACGCGTAAGGTGCAGTTTAGATGATGTTTCTAGTCTAGCTGATGCAAGGCTTCGAGGCTGTGTTCCAACTGACGCGCATGTGTACCATCCGCATGAGCTTCGTCAAAGGCTGGGGCGCAGAGTACAGGTGAACCTTGTTACTATACGCGTAAGGTGCAGTTTAGATGCTGTGTCTAGTCTAGCTGATGGCTGGGGCGCCGAGTACAGGTGAACCTTGTTACTATACGCGTAAGGTGCAGTTTAGATGCTGTGTCTAGTCTAGCTGATGGCTGGGGCGCCGAGTACAGGTGAACCTTGTTACTATACGCGTAAGGTGCAGTTTAGATGCCGCTTTGTTAGCTGGTGCACTAAGTTTTAAATGATAAATTTACAGAAACTTAGCAAAAAGGAAAACACCCAGAAAACCTTGAACTAAAATGTGCAGATCGATACTAAAATATGTGTTCCGTGGTTGGAAGTGTTTTCTGTGTATAATAAAAATATATATCTATGTAGTATATTGTATTAAGTACTAGCGACCCGCCCCAGCTTCGCACGGTTTTATTATACGTATAAACCTTCCTCTTGAATCACTCTATTGAAAAAAACCGCATCAAAATCCGTTGCGTAATTTTAAAGATTTAAGCATTCAAAGGGACATAGGGACAGAGAAAGCGACTTTATTATATACTATGTAGTGATATCAGTCATCTAGTACCCATAACACAAGTTCTGTTTAGTTTGCGCTCTTTGGATATTAAGTTGAAAGTAATAAGATTATTATTTTTTACTGAAACCATTAAAATAGAACAATCAGTATCATGCTACAGAAAACGGTAAAATATATCTACAGTCAAACCTGAAAAAATTTTAACTGTAAGTTATCAAATACTAGCGCCCCGCGCCGGCTTCGCACGGTTTTATTATACGTATAAACTTTCATCTTGAATCACTATCTATTAAAAAAACCGCATCAAAATCCGTTGCGTAGTTTTAAAGATTTAAGCATTCAAAGGGACATAGGGACAGAAAAAGCGACTTTGTTTTATACTATGTAGTGATATCAGTCATCTAGTACCCATAACACAAGCTCTGCTTAGCTTGGGCTCTTTGGATGTCAAGTTGAAAGTATTAACAATATTATTCACTGAAACCATTAAAATAGAACAATCAATGCCTAAGTATCATGCTACAGAAAACGGTAAAATATTTCGAACCTGAATAAAGTCTGACTGTAAATTAAATATGTATTGTGATACTGAATGTAAAAAATGCGGCTCTTTAAATACTGGGAAATTTCAAAATTGTATCTTTTTGCTCTGAAAAGGTTGCCGACCTCTGGACTAGTTGATGTGGATTGTTCAGCATCATTTTATGTATTTATATTATCTGTTTCAGACGACAAACCGTAACATCAACGCCATGTTGGATCGAGCTACACCTCAACGGTCCTCTGCAGTGGCTGGACCGAGTGCTAACTCAGATGGGATCGCCTCGCCTACCCTGCAGCTCTATGTCTTAGATATAAGGTACATTTTACAATAACAGAATAAATACAGGTACGGCCGTTTGGTACATACTCTGGTTCTTTCATCCGACTCAGATGGGATCGCCTCGCCTGCCCTGCAGCTCTATGTCCTAGATATAAGGTACATTTTACAATAACAGTATTAGCACAGAACAGATACAGGTACGGCCGTTTGGTACATACTCTGGTTCTTTCATCCGACTCAGATGGGATCGCCTCGCCTGCCCTGCAGCTCTATGTCTTAGATATAAGGTTCATTTTACAATAACAGTATTAGCACAGAATAGATACAGGTACGGCCGTTTGGGACATACTCTGGTTCTTTCATCAGACTCAGATGGGATCGCCTCGCCTGCCCTGCAGCTCTATGTCCTAGATATAAGGTACATTTTACAATAACAGTATGAGCACATATATATATAGGTACGGCCGTTTGGGACATACTCTGGTTCTTTCATCCGACTCAGATGGGATCGCCTCGCCTGCCTTGCAGCTCTATGTCTTAGATATAAGGTACATTTTACAATAACAGTATTAGCACAGAATAGATATAGCTACGGCCGTTTGGGACATACTCTGGTTCTTTCATCCGACTCAGATGGGATCGCCTCGCCTGCCCTGCAGCTCTATGTCCTAGATATAAGGTACATTTTACAATAACAGTATTAGCACAGAATAGATAGGTACGGCCGTTTGGGACATACTCTGGTTCTTTCATCCGACTCAGATGGGATCGCCTCGCCTGCCATGCAGCTCTATGTCTTAGACATAAGGTACATTTTACCATACCAGTATAATTTTAGCATAGTATAGTACCGAAACAATTATTTAAAACATATTCGGCCACGTCACTTACCATCAGGTGGGATTACGTTCAAACGAAGGTCTATTGCTGATTAAAAAAACGCCGTGATTAAAATATCAGTCCGATTTCAAAAACTGCGCGTTCAAAAACAAATACACGTGATATCTAACTACACCCCCTCTTAGAAATCACAAGGATCCTTTCAATATTTCCCACTCCCCTTTTGACCCACCCTCCCATTCTACCCCACGTCAAATGGATCACTCTTTTATACAAAAAATTCTTCTCTAATCGTTAAAATTTTCTTTCTTTTTCAGATTCCTCTCCTGGAAAACACCCAAAGCATACACACTATAGATAGTTGATGTATAGCTCAAAACATTACCTCTACACTGTTCTAGATTCAGCCAAACTTAAATGCGTCTTGACGGAATACTGGTTACATTATGAATATGAATCAGTAAATCAATATCTTTATTTCTTTAGGCTTAAAAAATCTAGTGTTTTCTATGTATAGTAAAAATTTCTATCTATGTAATGTATTGTATTAAGTATATCAGTCATCTAGTACCCATAACACAAGCTCTGCTTAGCTTGTGGCTAGATGCTGTGTGGACTGTCCGGAATTATTTATTTATTTAGACAAGTAAAATTATAAACTATATTAGGTACATAATCGGGTTAATATAAACCATGTTTGTATTTGAAAAAAGTGTTCTTCAAACACATCTTGGTTCGTAGTATACCCGTAGTTTAATTAATTCCAACTAAAGTTTTCATAGCATAAAAGTATCTGTAACAAAGAATAAAATAAAATAATAATGCTGGACAATCCACACAGCATCATCTAGCCCCAAGCTAAGCAGAGCTTGTGTTATGGGTACTAGATGGCTAATATACCTACTTGATATACAGTAATACCTCGCTTTACGCGAAGGATGGGTTCCGATCAATTTCGCGGTAAGCGAAATGCGCGTATAACGAGGTCAATGAAATAACAAGCAAAATGAATTAAAAATTGACTTTTATTGCCTATAAGCTTACAAAAAAACGAAATACCCATATACATACTTATTTTAATTTTTCGAGAAATACAACGTTAACGTACTAACGTTTTTTGAGTAGAATTTTTCTTGCGCTCCAGTAAAACTTTTTCGTAGCAGGCAACACCGTTTTCTATGGATTGCCGCAGATATAAAACACGGTTGACATCACTGTCCGAACTTTCCAACATCTCTAGACCAGAATATAGACTATAGTAATATAGAATATAGACCAAATCAATGCGTTCGCGTAAAGCGAGGTCAGTTAGCGCGAATTTTAAAAACCGCGTTTTAACGAAATCGCGCAAAGTGAGGTCGCGTAAACCGAAGTATTACTGTATATTATAATTTTATAATACATATACAGATATGAAAACAATGAATGAAGATATTGACAAGAGGGTTGCAAAAATAAACGACAAATTTCTCCAAAAATGTATACTAATCTTTGCAATGAAATACGACGTTGCATGACTGTGCTGGTTGCGGTGTTGCCAGATTGAACGCTTCATTGTTTTTTAAATCAACACGTAAATACGCATTTAAGTATGGCAACTATTTTAATATGTACACGAATTAGAGTCCTATTGTAAGTGTGGGAAGTGTTATTTTTCTAGAATTGTCCAAAACAAATACCTCAATTAGGTCTTTAATATTAAAAATTTAATATTCGTGTTTTAGACCGCATTTACACAGTCAAAAGTTTGGATAAGTTTCACCTAAATATACTGAAACAGTATCACTTCAGTCGCTTTGCCATACCAACAATACTTTACTTCATAAATTCTTGAACTAACGAATAAATTTGACGTAAAATATACTTATGCTAAGCAAACTTTGACTGTACAAACGCAGTTTTATCCCATTGGAAACCTCTTGAATAGCAAGAGAGTAAAATTTATAACACTTCACACTTTTGTATGTAGTTTGTTACTAATACTGAATGTATTCGTTTGGTCACCTTTTATCATAGTACTACATAATACAAACGAAGGCTACGTATAATCTGCATACTTAAGGTACCGGTGTATCGCTCGCAGATTATTAAAACCGGCCAATTGTGAGTCGAAATCGCGCACGGAGGGTTCCGTATCTATAAAAACAGCAAAAACTCATATTTGTTGTATGAACCCAGCATTCCGATAACCTGTGGACTCTATGAGAAGTTAGAAAGATCTTTATAAATTGAATCCAAATAGGTAACCTCGGTTATGTATGCAGGTTATATGTAGAACTATCCAAAAAGTCAACTAAACTAACCTAAAACTCTGTTCAGACCTACACAGTATTCATAGGGGGGCTAAACCTCACCATATAAGTATAAAATGATTTATTTTTATTTTATCGCGTACCTTGTGTTTATGTTTCCTCTAAGTTTCCATCGCGTTACAGCGATCGTTGTCACGGGGCGAATATCGCCCGTGGCATATAATCTTATTATCAATGATCGGAATTACCTGAGCAAAACCTTAAGTTCGAGTGCAGAAGTAACACAGAGATGATAATACCTCCTTTATAATCCCGAGATGATGATGTTTAAATCCCGGGATTTCAAAATAATTCAATATGTTTTTATTACGTAAATATTAGTATAAAAACTGTTCATTTGAAGTGTAAGTGTTGCAGTAATCCACTTTTCAAAAAAATATCTCGCGAAATATATCTGTATTGCTCTGTATATCGAATACTGAATAGGTCTGAACAGATATTTAAATATATGCGTGTAGTTCTGATGTAGTTCCCCCTGTCATTTAGAATTAATGTGTTATTTTAATATGAACTAGTCGCAAAAGTTCACTATACAAAGATAAGCAATAGAAATGAGATTTTAACGTTATATTGTATACATACTGTTATCGTCTAAAAAGAATCGCTTTCGTTTTTATTTACCTTTTGTCTAATCTATATCTTTTTATTTCATGCTGTAATTAATTAAATACCGTTTGTACCTTTTTTGGTATTTGCACTTTATTTAGTACTTTGGTTGATATATTATTAAGTATAGTGATCAAATGCGTTGTTTTTCTGTTTAACTCTAATTTTGCCATAGTTTTGCATTTATTTTTACGTTTGTTTTTGTTTATAGTACCAGACAAAATCGCCAAATAAGTTTACAGCTTAATTTGCTGTGAAAATAGTTCGTTGAGCGAATAAAGGCCGATGTGAAATTAGCAAACCACACCCTGTTAAATAGAGGAATGAAATTTTATGAAGTTTTCGGCTAACTTCACATCAGTCAAATTAAAAAAGTACTCAGCGGTCAGGACAAATACGCTAGATTCCTAAAAAATCGAAGAACCCATTTGATGTTCGAAAAATATTGGATAAGCATTTTTTCTTTTGTCTATCATACAAAAATTTATCGAGATATCGCTCTTTAGTTCCGCGTGACGTCACAACTCCCGAAATCTAATGCACTTTATCTTTGTCATATTCTGTTTGATTGACAAAAGAAAAAAACATGTATCCAACATTTCTTTAATTTCTGACGACGGACTAAAAAGAAAAATATTTTTTAAACCCAGGAAACTCCCCTATTTTACAAACTTGACCTTTTACTTATAAATTTCTTTCAAGCAATGTCTACGCAGTGTTTTTCGCTTCCTAACTTATGTCAGCAGTAAAAGCATAGACCCTTAGCTATTGCTAAAAGATTTATAAGTAAATCTGTATCTGTTTAAAACACTAAACGAATACCAATAAACTATACTTCTTGGATGTAAATGTGATGATGATGAAATTTAATATATTATATTTATGTACGGGTATTTATCGCGTTTATTTACCTATTTTTATACGTGGTCACAAAAGTCATCCCCTGGCCACGGCAGTGTGTAAACCTGTCGAAACGTCGGGAAAAAAAGGGAAAAAAACGCTATAAAAACCCATACATAAATATATATAATAATGTGTTCTGATCGCGTAAGTTTAAAACATTTATGATGAAATTTGTATGAACACAAAGTTTACTAAGCTTATTAAAAAGTGGACATTGCTAGTAAGTTAAAAATCACATATAAATCACATTTTGCTTGTATAAATAAGTTAATATTTTTATCGGTTATCTTATTCTTGTTAGAAACATAATTTTTATTTGAGTATATTGAAGTATATCTTAAGATGAAATGCCTGCTAATAGTTTTCTAAAGCTGTATCATAGATGGCGTTGTTGTAAGTTTTGGGATTGTTGAGATTTTTAAACTTTACAGGACTTATTCATATTTATTCTATAGTATCATGATGGCTTTCGAAATTTTCGTTGTAAATAGGAACTTAAATCCTAAGTACATTACTTCTTTTTTTAACAATAAACCGTCACGCTCGGTTCGGTTACCCTAAATCGGGTATACTCGGCTCCATTGGAACCTTAATTTACAATTCTTTCTTGCGGTCCACCTTTTTATATGAAACTATCTATGCCACGGGTTCACGTGTGTATTTATATTTATTTGCGCAGAACCTTTGATTGTTCTGCTATTCGGGACAAATATTCAGCCGGTCTTGAGTTACTTATTTATAACACTTATGGTGTAATAATCCGAACTTATATAGATATCATTATATGAAACATCATCGTTGTTTCCTTTACTATGAAATTTCTTAAAAAAAATTGTCAGATACCGCTAAGTCATTTTTATTGTGACAGTATTTTTGAGTACAATAAAGAATTACAGAATTAAAAGTTTATAAAGATTGCTATCAAGTCATTATAGGATAAATATTAATAGAAATTCTTAAACTGTTTAAAAAATCTAATAAAAAAGGCCCGTTGAGTTTAATGTTGAAGAAATTTAATCAAATTTTGACATAAATTATAAGCGAAAAGAGGTTATTTGGTTCGTAAATGTTTACTGTTTTAAAATTGTACACTACATTGTCTAAAACACTGGCATAAAATAACGCAGTCGCTGTGTTAAATTTAAAGCGACAAGGTATCTTATGCAGCTAGCTTTAAGATTGATTGTTGGGATGATGAAAGTTGACGGCATTTTTTATTTATTTTTAATATAACTTAGGATTAAATGTTTGTATATTTTACCCAACCTCCTCTACAGACGTGCGTACCGCTGATCCGACTTAAAAAAAATTAACTAGGTATTTACAAAAAAAAAACATAAATCGACTTCAAATTTCACTCATTATTAAGGTTAACTCAAATACCACTGGTCAGATCTTGGTTAAATTTATATTGGAGCAAGTGAGAAACACTGACTTTCAAAAAAAAAATCTGTTAAAAGTTGAGTGTTATGCGTCTCCCACCCAGAGTCGCATAACACTCAATAAATAAACACAGTCGAATTGAGACCCTTCTCCTTTTTAAGTAGGTTGAAAAGGTGATCGATTTGAAGTTTTCTTTTTATCTTTGTGGTCCACATTATAGATCTAACTAATTAATCAAGATCTAACTACTTTTTGAGTTACTTTTCCATAATAATGTTATCTTCGACTACCTTGCTCATTATTTGACGTTATTATACGTCTAAATAGTAATATGGCAAAAAATATATATTTTTTAAAACACTCTAGACTATGACTTTGCAGCGTTGATATTAACGCGTCTCGGGACGTTCGCCCGTGAAGGTGGACCCTAAAGATTTGCTGGAACATTTATTTAAAAAAAATCATAGCGTAAGTTGTATTGTTTATTTTGTTATTGCATGAAATTATTAATAATATCAACAGTAGGTTATCAAAATAAGTATACTTATGTATGAAGTTTTTTATTCAGCCTATTTCTTCCCACTACTGGGCAAAGTTATAATCATTGAAAAATTATACTGTTACAAACTATTTTGTACGACAATTGTTTTTATTATATTTTGTTACCCTTTACCAAAAAGTTTTCTACTTCACTATGTTTATTACTATTCCAATTATTATAAATTACTTTATATTTGATGTTGTTTTAAACATTAATTGTATTTTGTTATTTAAGGTGAGTCAATTATTATTTGCCGTCGACTTAAAGGATGTGTACAATTTAATCGTGTTTACTACTTTTCTTCGAATTCAAATTATCAGAAAAATTAGGACTTAAAAAATATAACCTAAAAGAAGGCGATTTAGTAGGTTATTATCATGTCAAAATCTTACCGTAGGCCATACCAAGCGAACGAGAGCGAGCGAAAGGGAACGACTGGGATTCGCTCGCTTTAACTGGTACACACTAAACGCTTAAACCTCAGCTAAAGACCGCGATGGATTACGGCCAATGGCAAAAGAAGGCCTTCGCTTGCTTTCGCCATGTGGTCCACTGGTTTGTTAGCGTTCTTTTGTTAGAGTTCTCTCGCTTGGACTGGTCTTTTGGACCCAAAATTACGTGGTACCCTGTATAAATGAATAGAAAAGTAGTAAACACAGATTCGTTGTGAAATAATATCATGGAATGGTGCTAAATGGCGGTATCGGTACGATGTTAATATTTAAGAGTGGAAACTAAGTGTTACAGTTTTTTGCTATCACTCGTAGATAAAGATAAGATTGTATGATCATTTTGATTTAAATCAGTCTTTATCAATACGGTTGAAACAGATTTTTGGACGTTCACAATCACGAGGTTACCTAATTGATTTTGACACTTCGTTTCTGATTCAAGTAGTGTTTTTGAACTCCATTTTATCTATTTAGCAATAAAATATTTACTTTATTATTCTCAGTTCCTTATTTTTAATTTGGAACGGAATGGAAGCGAATTTTGTAACGAAATTGTACCATACGTATTTAGCAATATGAACTTTTATGAAAATCTCAAAAATAACAACTAAAAATCGAAAATCCGCTTCCATTCCGCGGCAATGTAAATTGAGCCTTAGAATCTATATGAAAAGCCACTTGGTTTTGGTGTTGTTTTGAGATCATCATAAAGTTAAAAATCCAGCTAAAAGTTAATTTAGTGTTAAACCATTAGCTTCAAAAGTTTTACGAAAAGTTAAGATTAAAGATGATTTTCGCATATTATTTTGCATATCTTGGAATTCTGTTTTATTTCATCATTTTAAAGGAAACCTCTTTACGAAATGTTATAATTATAATAAAAATTAATTTTAAAATAATATTTGATTATACTGGCGTTGTGATGTTGAGTTTTTGAAGATAGAAAACTTAAGAAACTCAACATGGAAACACGGCTTTAAACTAAGTTTACGTATTATTATATAAGTTTTTTAATGTATTTTTATGTAGGTTTTATAAGATTTTTCTTGTCTTGGCTTCCATGAGAGATTTTCTGTAACTAATGGTTTTATTCAAAAGTCAAACCAAAAAGATATTAACCTAAAAACGCGTGTTTTCATAAGATCTACACTGAAAAATCGTTAGTTACAGAATATTTCTGCTTTCTGTTCGCGATCTCACTTAGTCAATGTGAGTAGTTATGTTTATAAATATATAAAAACTACAATAAAATTGCGTGGTTTGTAAAATAGTGTTTCATTGCTTAGTGACGGCGTGGATAGCAAGTAGGTACATAGCATCACAAATATTTAACACTGACGAAAAAAAATATAAAATAGTCATAGTTAATAGTCTGCCAAGATATTTCTCACTTCTTTTCAAATAAGTCGGAGAGAAATGACATAACTGAGCAAATAAGCTTTTTTTGTATTATTTACTTCTTTTGTTCTAAAAATAAAATAAGTTCGTACTTATTTGTAAAATGTAGGTAATTAATGTTTATCACTACATAGTATAAAATAGTCGCTTTTTCTATCCCTATTTCCCTATGTCCCTTTGAATGCTTAAATCTTTAAAACTACGCAAAGGATTTTGATGCGGTTTTTTTAATAGAGAGTGATTCAAGAGGAACCGAAGGTTTATACGTATAATTAAACCATGCGAAGCCGGGGCGGGTCGCTAGTTAATAATAAAACAAAAAACTTATAGGTACTCGCCTCTGCTCCTAAGGGTTATTCAGAAATTCAGTTATGGCAAAAAATTATATGTAATTACGTTCATCATCAGCTTATATTAGTCCACAGCTGAACATAGGCCTCCCCTAATGTGCGCAATACTGTCTTAGCTTGCCGCATCCAGTATCTGCCAGCAGTCTTTCGCAAATCGTCATCCCACCTGGCTGGAGGTCGTCCTACACTACGTTTACCAAGTCGCGGTCTCCACTCAAGAACACGGTTACCCCAACGGTTGTAGGTTTTTCGGTCGCCCCACTGCCACTTTACCTTGTTAATTAATTGAGCTATGGCGATAAATTTTGGTTCTCTGTCGGATGTAGGTATTCATTACGAATCCTATCCTTCAGAGAAATTCTGAACTCTCTTTCCATAGCTCGCTGAGCGACTTTGAACTAATAGACCAGCCCTACCGTCTCAGCTCCGTAGGTCATTACGGGTAGGACGCACTGACTGAAAACCCCTTCAGCCACTTTGGAAACTAACTGATTTGTAACCAGTCCTGGATTTGTAAACGGGCCCTGTAGGCCGCGGCCTAGGGGCGGCAGCGTCCTAGGGGGGCGGAAATCCGGCACTGTTTGTAACCAGTTACGAAAAAATACCTACTTTTTGTTCACTGTTATGTAACCAGTTACGAAAAAATACCTACTTTTTGTTCACTGTTATGTAACCAGTGACACTAATCTAGTGATTGATTTTTAGTAAAGGGGGCAAATAACGAAAGTGGGCGATGAACTAATAAAAAGTGCAATATTTCGAAAAGGGGGCAAAATTCCACAATTTCTATGGATAGCTAGAAATAATAGACAAAATTAAAAGGGATGTCAGTAATATTAGAGATCTTAAATGCTTTGGAAAAAGCACTTCTGCCATGTTCATGATATACCTATTTCACGTTTTTTCAGAGGCAGTCAAATATAATGAAAAAGAATACATTCTTCTGCTTGCTTGCGTTATTTTTAGAAAAGTTGCGTTATTAATATTGAAATAGGTAGGTATCTAGTACCTACCAGGACATCAGAAACAAAGTAGAAGTGCCCCCTTTAGGGTGCCCGTCCATTGGAGCGGAGCGGAGAAACGAGGAAATATTAACCAATAGGATTGCATGAAAAAGCGGAGCGGAGATTTCATGGCAATCCTATTTGGTCATATTTCCTCGTTTCTCTGCTCCGCTGCCTCTCTCCGCGTCAATGGACAGGCAGCATTACTAAACATCGATCACTAGATTAGTGTCACTGGGAAATACTGCCTACCGGCGTTATTATGATACGGCCTCAAACCACCCCAACCCTCTCATTTCTAACATACCCGATTATCCCATAGAGGAACCTCCCACGAGTTCTCTCCTCCGTAGGCCGAGACACGTTCTCGGCGACCCCGTTGACCCAATCACCGCCGCTAACCCGGAGGTGACGGCAACCAATTCGCTTCCGCACACTAATCAATCTTCCAAAAACCGACCCCGCCGGATGCGGGGTCGAAGAAATCCCCGCTTCCGCCCATAGGTGCATTCGTGCACCTAGGCGAAACCCTCCTTGCCCTCTTGTAGCATCTGGCAACAGCCCAAGCCGAGGTTCGCACCTAAGTGGTGGCCCTTGTGCGTGTTGCCCCATCATAACTTTACCGGTGCGGCGCCCTCTGCGCCCACCATAGTCCGGTAACGCTGTCATGGCCATCTGAGGTCAACAGCATTATAGTCCATTCGAAAAAAAAAAATAAAAAAAAAAAGTGTCACTGGGAGAACAAAAAGTAGGTATAATTCGTAACTGGTCAAATCAGTGAATAAAATTGTATTTACGTAACTGGTTACAAATCAGTTAGTTACCAAAGTGGCTGAAGGGCTGAAAACTTTCGTTTTCAAACGTTGCGGTATGGATGACGAGAAGACTCGACGTAGTTTTCTGCTGCCCAGATGCATTAAAAATCTTATGATAGGTTTAAAAAACTGAACGTGGATTTTAGAAATTCCATTGTTTGACTGGTTTTACGTAATTATAAGAAAATAAGTGGTGCTCTAGTGGTACCTCCGGAATAAAAGTAGGTAGGTACCGTAAAACAGTGCAACTTTGCCCAATTTTCTTGGATTTAGTGGTTCAAGTTTAAATAATTTAAAAAGTATGTATAGTTTAAATTATGTTTGCGCTACATTATTATAAATAAATACTGTTCTTTGCAAATAAAAGATTAAAAGTCGAATAAAATGGGACGGTATGTGTAAAAAATCATAATTTAGAGAGCGGGCCAAATAAAATAAAAACTTACAAGTTTGCCCATTTTGCAAAAAAAATCGTAATTCCGGTATTTTTGACCGTATGATCTCAAGATTTAAGGAACAAGCAATATGGGAAATAAATGTTACTTTATATCTTAATATGAAACGTTCAAGCAAGCAAATTAATCGCCTAAATTGAGTGGGCAAAGACACAAATAATTTTTGGACAATTTTCATACAAATAAAAAGATGTGCTAGGGTTGTAACTTTTTGTTGTTCATTCTGAAAATAAGCATTACATTAATTATAGCTTTTTTGCTTTAACAAAACGCTGGTTATTAGTAGGTATCTGACACAAAAAAAATATTAATAATAAGGTAAGTACCAGTAATTTAGCTTATAAAACAAATTAAGGCATTAATTTACAAAAAAACTGTAGAAATGGTAAATTTTTCATTACATTATTTGATAAAGAGGAATTGAAATAAATAAATACTGAAAACTAAATACTTTCTCATAATAAAATAAATATATAAATAATTCCGGACAGTCCACACAGCATCATCTAGCCCCAAGCTAAGCAGAGCTTGTGTTATAGGTACTAGATGACTGATATACTTAATACAATACATTTCATAGATACATATTTTTTATTATACATAGAAAACACCCAGACTAACGGAACAAATTTCTGCAGATCGTACACAAATTTGTTCCGAGGTGGGAATCGAACCCGCAAACTCCTGCGTCGCAGGCGGACCTTCGCCCAACGCGCCACAACGGTCGTCTAATAGGTGGTTAGATAGATACCAACCGACCTACTAATAATAGGACATACAAAAATCAATTTTAATTTAATGTCGTAGTGACAACCCTGACAACAATATTTTGGTGGGCAAAGCGTAAACAGTACTCCAGAAAAAGTAATTTGACATTGCCCACCTGAATATTTTCGAGTTTAAAAAGAGTTTCGCGTCAGATATTCGACAGTTATTGTTTATTTGTTATAAACTTATAGTGGTAAAATAATTACTTGCCTGCTGCAACTGCAAGTACTGTTTTTCAATAAAGTTTTCCGCACGAAATTTGACCCGCCAAAAACACCACCAACTTTGACATCAACTGACAGTCAATTGAAGTGAAATTAGCAACAGTCGGTTATTTAGTGTTGTCAGTGACATATTCAGAATTCTACCAATAAATAAGAAATAAAAAATACTAGAACATTCTCGATAATACTAAGAATTTTAAAAAAAGTACCGTGGTGGGCAAAGTCAAATTAGTTGGGCAATCTTGTAACGTTTTACGGTACGTAGGTACTTATCGTTAAGTTTGCACCTTCGTTTTTGCTCTGTGGTTTGCAGGTCACCCAGTCCTATCCATTGTCGTGAAGAGTTAACAAACATCCATCCATCCATCCACACATACTTACTTACAACTCAATATTCAAACTTACGCATTCATAAGATTAGTGTTTTGTCTGCGTCAAATTAGATATGTTTGTCTATCGGGCACTTCACTACATACCTACTATTCAGTCAAGTGCGATCCCTTTCAGAGTAGTGTAACCACGAGTAAAAGAAATTACTCGTAGTCACACTGGTGTAGCAAAACGGTGTGACCACGAGTCCGTCTTCTATCGAACAACCTTTGCTTCCTACCAAATTTAATTCATCCGTAACTTTTTTCTGTGACGCTTAAACGTTTGAAATAAAGAGGTATTGGAAGGTATTATCATCATCATCATCATCATCATCAACCTATATTAGTCCACTGCTGGACATAGGCCTCCCCCAATGAGCGCCATAGCGCCCTGTCTTCAGCTTGACGCATCCAGCATCTGCCAGCAGTCTTTCGCAGATCGTCATCCCACCTGGCCGGAGGGCGTCCTACGCTACGTTTACCGAGTCGCGGTCTCCACTCAAGAACACGTTTACCCCAACGGTTGTCGGTTCTTCGCGAGATATGGCCGGCCCATTGCCACTTCAGCTTGCTAATTCTTTGAGCTATGTCGATAACTTTGGTTCTCTGTCGGATGTATTCGTTACGAATTCTATCCTTCAGAGAGACTCCGAGCATAGCTCTTTCCATAGCTCGCTGGGCGACTTTGAACTGATGGACCAGCCCTACCGTGAGTGTCCACGTCTCAGCTCCGTAGGTCATTACGGGTAGGACGCACTGATTGAAAACTTTCGTTTTCAAACATTGCGGTATGGATGAAGAGAAGACTTGACGTAGTTTCCCAAATGCTGCCCAGCCTAGCTGGATCCTCCTCTTGGCCTCCTTCTCAAAATTGTTTTTACCTAGCTGTACAATCTGCCCAAGGTAAGTATACTCGGAAACAATTTCAAGAAGGTGACCATCTACGACGATCGGTCCCGGAACAATGTGGCCATTGATCATGACTTTGGTTTTATCCAAATTCATGCCAAGACCGATACATCGCGAGGCGTGTCAGGGTGGCTCTAGAATCAAGGTCATCTCGTCGGGAACGAGGGGCATGTGCAGTGTACAGACGGCCATAAAAATCCTCTATCTCGGCTGAAATCTCCGGTTTCGACAGTACGGTCCTCCCATCGCGCGTTCTAATCTTCGTTAGGTGGCTCCTGCCAAGCTGCTGAGTGAATACTTTGGACCCTCGGTTTCGCTCTATCGCCTCTTCAATGAGGCGTGTGTTGGAGCTCCGAAGGTCGCGCCGTACCATCTTCGCAATTCGCTTGTTCAGGTCTGACCTCTCTGCCGAAGACACTTGGGTGGTTTCCCGTCTTCTTGTCATCAGATCCAGAGTCTCATCCGAGAGTTTGGACTTCTTGCCAGTTCGCTGTTTTTTGCAGAACTTAATGCCCTCATCCCTCAACGTTTCGACCAGATTGTGTAGGCTCTCGTCAGCGTCATCAGTGGGTTCCAAGGCAACAAATCTTCATTGGAAGGTATTAAAAAGGTATTAAATATTTACAAAGGATTTTTTAAGTTTTACTGCCTCTAACTATGTGAAAAAGATGTGGTCCAGACACAGATTACCCCCAATAGATACCGCATGAAAGACGACAACCGCGCACAACACATATGTGCAAATGCACTGATACAAATCGCCACTTCAAATGACGCCTTCAGATACGACCAAGTGTCAGACCCGTGAGCTCCTTTACGTTTTTGTGTTTTATCGCTAGTTAAAATTGTTTTTTTGTAAGTAAAAAGGATAAAATGACTACTTAAGCAGTGAAATGGTGTGGAAAGTCATCTAGAAATTAAAATTACCAAAAGGACTGAATAAAATTTCATCGGTAAGTAAATTAATTACTTTTTTACTACTTTTAGAAGAGGTCATCTTATAATGGTTGATGGTACGTAAGGCAGTCTCTTGTTTCTTTTCCTCATTGCTGTTATTGCACTCGTTGTCCCTTTTCGGCGAAAGCACGTGTTACGCTAGTGTTGTGAATTTCACTTCTTTCTAGTCGACATCGATTTAAATGTTGGATGACGTAGATAAGTGGGAATCTCGGAATTTTTGTATGGAAAGCACTAAAATTAGTTATCTATAAACCTGACGAAATTGCCCAATAACATTGTTTAATTTTCTTGAAGGTTATAAAAAAAATTGCTGATGATAGGAAAAACAAAATGGAAATGAAATTTAATGAGCACTGGATAATAAAAAAATAATAATTATTAATTGGATATTTTTAGAAGCTTTTTTAGTTTTAACCGTGTAAATTATCTTGTTTAAGGTTTCATGCATGCCCCGGAAGACACAAAATGGAAAGACACATTAAGACACGACCGACGACGGATCGTTCCCTATACTAATAACAGTGTAATATAATTTGAAATGTACAAATTAAACGTTTTTAATATGAGGAACTAAGGCCGCACTACAAAACATTTATATACATGTCGCTCATTGAATGCAAAACGGCCACATTTCAAAAAAACTCGAAAATGGTTTTATTGCAAAATTGGAACCTTAAACAACATATCTTTACATTTTGCTGAAGACACCCATCATTTTAGCTCATTTTGATGCAATTTTGATCAACCGCCCTTTTTGTATTGGGCTGACTTAACTGACAACTTCAGATCAAAACCGCCATTTTTTTAGTTGCGACCCTGATTTTAGTAGAAATGAACTTTTATTTCATACAAAACGGCCACAATTCAGAAAATCACCCTACAACTAGTTCAGTTTTCTGTGCAAAGGGGCCACATTTTGGAATGCAGCCGTTTGGAATTTAAATTTCTAGTAGGTATGTACATTCAGAATTATGAATTCAAAAGGGCCATATTTTGAAAAACGTACATTTTGCATTCCAATATTGTAGTTTGTAGTTTTTATCGTTTTTATCAAGTTGGGTGATAGCTATAACAGAGGCCATTATTTTAAAAGATAGAGCAAAAAATTACGAAAACATAGATGTATTAACATCATAATATTTAAAAAGAAAAACATTAACTTTTTCATAAAATCATGATCTAAATTTTGTTTTGGCTCTCCTGTAAAAAGTGACAATGAGAGAATGTGGCCGTTTTGCATTCAATGAGCGATGTATTTTTTAACATGTTATCAGTTTAAGAAATTTATTTACTCAAAAAGAACAGAGTTCACTTACATGAGTACATATAATAATCTTACTTACTATCTTAATTCAATTAACATGTTATCGAAATTATAATCGAAATTATCGACCAATTTTATTTTGTTGTGCAACTTTCCCAACCCTAGGGTGAGTACACCATTAGTACATTTTTAGTGTGACCTTGAAATAGCCAATCACAACGCCTTTGTTCCAGTCCCCGCAACCCGCGCCTTCCTCCAATTTTAGTGCGTTTGGATTCGAACTACAGTCCCGTAATGCGGCATCTATTGGGGTAATCTGTGGGTCCAGACCAGACAACCTGACGTCAGAATGTCTGACCACTTTCTTTTCAAATTATTTCACAGCTCATCGAGGTACTAAATAATTTAACTGAGGTATCAAATAGTATTGAAAAGGTATTGGAATTTGATAGTTTCCAACAAAGATTATATTATAGTAACTAGATGTAACATTATAAAAACGAACATTTGACACTGTTTTGACTTCTTGCTCTTTGGGAGTATGCCATATGAAAAAAAAAGATAGATATAATTTTTCAGTTCAGTTTCAGTTACATTCAAATACGTATGTGGTCAATCTGATTCTTGTGTGACATTCTACTGAAATGTGAGAATAGTGATGTGAAATTCTGTAGGTACTTATCGATTAAATTATGATTTCAGTAAGCAGGTTTGTTGTAACCGCTGCATTGTATGTTGATCATGACGACCGATGTAGCGCGGTGGGCAAAGGTGCGCCTGCAACGCAGGAGGTTACGGGTTCGGGAATCAAACCCCTCAGAACAAATTTGTGAACGATCTGCAGATATACCTATGTTCCGTTGGTCTGGGTATAAATGTACTATAAAAAATGTATATCTAATAATGTAATATGTATATCTAATAATGTATCTGATAATGTATTTAATAAATCAGTTTCTAGTACCCATACCACGAGCTTTGAGTAGCTTACTTTGGGGCTAGATGGTGCTGTGTGGATTGTCCAGCATTATTATATATTATTATAAAAGAGTATAATAAATTCAGTTATGTTTAAAATCCGCAAGCTGTAATTTTACTTGAAAAGATATACCAATATTCATTAATCACCTATATTTTTTGGGTGTTTGTGGGGTTTTATATTAAGTTTGGAGTATGTGAGTCAATAATGATTAAATCAATCAGCTGGTAATGATTGAAACTACAACCCCCTCAAGGATCTAGATCGACTTAACCGGTACCTGACCCTGTAGGTATATAAATAAAGACCTACTAAGGTTATTTTGTTAAAACTTACATAAACTTGATAAATCTTCTTGATAATAATTATGTTTTTATTTAAAATGGGGTTAAGCGGTGATGGTTGTTTGCCGTCGTTATTTAGGATATGAGCAGTGAGAAAACTTAGGTAGGTACATTAACATAAACGAAATTATTTTTAAAGTATTTTCACGTCGTATACTACTATACTTAACTGAAATATTTTGTGCTTAGATACCACTTGGATGCTATCATTTAAAATTATTTTCAAAGTTTTTTTGTAAGTCCTTTGATATCCAATTCTGTGGCACGAAACATGGAAATGTAAAAAACACCAACGAGAATTCTATGATGGCTCCCAGACATGTCTTCTCAAGTTTTGTTTCCATTTTTCTTTTGTTATTGGATATTTTGTATATCTAGAAGTGAAAGATAAGAATAAGTTGTGAACTTCTAGCTACATTGCAATCTTTAGTCTCCTAGATCTTACTAGCGACACCATAATCAAGTTTTGATTTCTAACTCGAACTTAGTCGGTCCATGTAGGTACCGTAGCACTATCTCGGTAGGTAGGTATAATTCTCAAACTACGACAATTTACTTTTGAATCATCATTTTGTCAACCAGTATTAGACATTCATCGACAATAAATTATCGACAACTACCAGTACTTCACTAGGTGGCATCAAAATGGTACATCAGATGTCAGTTTTTCGTATTGTACTTTAATATTAGTGAATTATAGAATTATACTGCTAATGAGCTGTAAATAACGTAGTAAAACAGTTATTATATTCTATGTACAAAAAACTATTCAACATATTGCAAAGAAAATACATGTAATATCCGCGGAATATCCGCGTCTATCACGATTATAGACTTACCGATGAAAAGATATCTTGCGTTTATCTTCACATAAAGATCCCAAACGGCTTTTACAACCCACAGCTACACAAGTCATTATATACTAAGTTCTCGATTAAATATCTATATATATAAAAGAAAGTCGTGTTAGTTACTTCACTTATAACTAAAGGACGGCTGAACCGATTTAGCTGAAAATTGGCAGGGAGGTAGTTTAGAGCCAGGAGAAGGACATAGGATACTTTTTATCCCGTTCGGTACTTATAATAAAACCGTGCGAAGCCGGGGCGGGTCGCTAGTTATATATAAAACACAAAATTACAAATAAAACAAACACAAATTTTCATTTTCTCAATCTGACATTCACGTGTCACCGTACGGTATCAAACAAAACCAAAACAATATCAAATCGGCTACATCGCCTTATAGGATGACAGTGACCATATGCTCCGTCTACCTTACGGAACGTAAGGTACCTACTTGGTCTTAGGTTTCCAAATATAAAATATCGCACTTGGTCCAGGGGTCCTGACGCTAACGGGTAGGTACTTATATAGTGTAAATACCTACTTACCCATTGCTATCACCTCCAGTTACAATTAAATATCACAACGACGATCGTCGACCGACCTACCTTATTTTTTTATGTAGGTACAGGTAGTAGGTATATCACATCGTTTCAAGATGACGCTAATCAAATTAATTATAGGACTACCTGCCTCTAACGGGGTAAAAATAAAACGAAATCTCAGTTTTATTCCTTTTTTTAATATAAGAGTAAAATAAAAACTCAAAACACCGACAACAAAATCACAAAAACAATTTTCACACCACAACATTATATTTTGATACGAACTTACCTGAGTGAGGTTCGAAGTATTTCCGACTTTTTTGTTTTTAAGTTTATGCTCAAGGGTTTTATATGTTAAAAATAGACGTAATGATCCGTCAATATCGCTACTTTGTAGCGAGACATACGACTGTATAGAGGCCATTAAAAATATCGCGTCAAAAATTCGCTTAAGATGAGGGCCCTAAAAAACGTTACACGATCACAAAATTCACAACACGCCGCGCCGCTTAAGATAATTGTTTATTATGAACGAGATATAACTACTATTTAACTGTTATGTAACTTGGTTTCTCAACCAAATACCTACGTTAAATAAAATTAGGTACGGTACAGTTTTTGACAGAAATAAGTACCTACCTAGACATTACTTAAACCTAAAAAAGTTATTGCCGATTTATCATTGGGAAAATGCCATTAAAGATAGGATAGAACATGACCTAACATTATTATCTAAGAAGGTATCTGAGTATTGAGTAGGTAGGTACCTATTTATATCATCCAAAAAAGGAAGGTTAGACGTGCTTGAGAACGATCCACAAAAGCTTAGACAAATAACTGTGCTAGGTGACCTACTATTTACCTAGGACTGTGAAGACGATATAAACACTGGAAATATGCAACTAATTCTTAAATTATATTACTAAAACGTAGCAGCGTGTTGTTAATAATCGAGATCGTATGACCTACACTCGAATAACTTTAGTACCCGGCTCCCATTTATAAGGGTGCACCATTTTGACCAGCGAATCCGCAAAGGACGATCTAGTTGGGCCATTAAAGACTATGTTGGTGGATGGATCGCAGGAGAGACTTTCTTCGGATTTCGTTTGAGTGAGAGTCTCGGTCGATTGCGTTTGGGTAACACTGGCTGTTTCGGAGAAAGGCGTTTGTATCTGTAAATAATAATAATAATAATTAAATAATCATCACTACATAGTATAAAACAAAGTCTCTTTTTTGTCCCTATGTCCCTTTGACTGCTTAAATCTTTAAAAATACGCAACGGATTTTGATGCGGTTTTTTTAAATAGATAAGAGTGATGAGTGAGTGAGTTCAAGAGGAAGGTTTATATGTATAATAAAACCGTGTGTGAAGCCGGGGTGCATCGCTAGGAATAAATAATTCCGGACAGTCCACTCAGCATCATCTAGCCGCAAGCTAAGCAGAGCTTGTGTTATGGGTACTATAGTCTTTTTCACATAGGAAGCGTTCCCTGACAGATGGAATGCGTTTCATTTCAATTGACTAGGATTTTGGCAAATTGAAATTTCGAAAATTCAAACAATTTTTATTTCATTTCAAACATATGAATTAAGCTATAGAAGTATATCACGACACACAAATTATCCAAAAATAAATTTATTTTAGCCTCCACGCGTAATAAAAAATAGAAATCAATAATTTTATGAAATCCGAGGCAATTTGTTTTGCGTAGAACAGAACGTAATAGAGTTGAGGCAAACAAATATTATTCCAGCAAATCTATAAATCGATTATCGAAAATTAAAATCGTAACTTTCAACATCATCATTTTAAAATTTAATCACGGAAGTACATTCCTATGATTATTGTTGATTATTTGTTATTGATTTTCAATTACCTACCTATCTGCTAATATTATTAAAGTCCTATTTCTAGGTTATGACGCATTACCTATTGGAAATGTAGATTTTTACAATTGTTTTTATTTATAAAGACCTAATTTAATGTTTTACTTTGTAAAAGTCATTTAAAATTAATGAAAATATTTTACGAATAATCGATTTTCGATACTAAATCAAGTCAAAAATCGAATCAAATTTTTACGATTACACTTAGCTCATTTCTATAATTGTCAAACTGAAACGTCACGGAACGCTTCCTAGGTGAAAAAGACTATAGATGACTGATATACTTAATACAATACATACATTACATAGATAGATATTTTTATTCTAATTAGACACTTAACACCCAGACAGACCAACCATATATACAAGTTATGGTGGGCAATCCACACTGCATCATCTAGCCTTATAGAAGTAGGTATAAAAGAAGAAAAATAAAATCAGCGTGTAAACGTTTAATGTATTCCTTAATTATGCTGTTAAATGTATTCCTTAATTACGGCACAAAATGCAAAAAATATGTGTCGTTTCTCCCCGCACATGGGTTCAATAATAGACACGCGATATGGGGTGAATAGAAAAATATGCTAGGGTTGGCCATTACCAAAACTTAAAGTACCCTCCTACCTAAGTAGTAAAGTTAATCAAATCACTACAGTATAAAACAAAGTCGCTTTCTCTGTCCCTTTATCCCTATTTTCTTTTGTATGCTTATATCTTTAAAACCACGCAACGGATTTTGATGCTGTTTTTTTTAATAGATCGAGTGATTCAAGAGGAAGGTTTATACGTTATAATAAAAACGTGCGAAGCCGGGGCAAGTCGCTAGACCTAGGATAGTTAGTCGAATTGATAAATAAAAAATAGCTCACTCTAGAATGATCCATCCTAAGAACATTGATGGATCCATCATCCGACACCAGGTTCCGATGTTTCCCCGTAACCTCCAGCTCGGGAGGACTGTCGTGCCGCCTGAACCCCTCGCAGTACGAAGGGGTACGGACGATACCCATGCAGGAGTGGTACTTTGAAAACTTCTCGTGGTTTCTGTGTTCGAGGTCAATGTGGAGGCTTAATTGCTTTCTGTAAAAAACAAGTGGGTATGGTGAATAATTTGTTTGGTACCTAGTTTCTGTGGCGACTTCTGTAGCGCTGTGCTGTGGAATCTCGATCTCGAGAGATCCCGATTATCCGAGATCTCGCCTCATTTTTACCGAGATTAATCTCGAAGCATAAAATGACGAGAGATCTCGGCTGAGATCGAGCGGAAGTCAGCGCGTCACGTCATTTTTCTTTAGAAGAGATGTTACGGGTCAAAATTTTAATATATAAGAGTTTTTTAAAATGTAATCACGTTGTTTATGTCTTACTCGCATCATAATGACAACTAATAAGCAGTTTCAATCATGTTTCATTTATGATATTTATGTTTGTATAATGCAACCGGCATTGTGCCCGTTTTTATCCATTTGTAAACTGACCGCAATAAACAATTAAATTAAATAAAAGAGCCGTTCTGTTGGTAAGTCTATCACCAATCGGCCATAAAAAGAAGGACAGTAGTTTTATTTTGTCTAGTTTAGAAAGAGATATGAAGTTGCATTTGGTGGCCACAAACTCTGTTTTCGTAAGTATCTATCTATCTCCTCCTAAAAAAGACAAAATGAAACTACCTACTACAGATACTTACATTAAAAAAAGGTTATGATTAGTCTAACAAACTGTACGTGTGAATTTTGGAAATTCCTTTGTATAACGGAGTTATACTTATGAAAAAATAAATGGGGATGCCACTTTAGGTGCTTTATGGCACGGACCACTCCCCAACCCACCAATGTACTATGATTGCCAATGCGAATGTCTCACTCACCTAAAGTTGAAAGTTTCGCCACAGTAGTGGCAGGTGACTGGCGAGCCGTACGATCGTCCGCGACCTTCGTAAGAAGACGCGGATGACTCGCATTTAGACTTTATGTCCATACAGCTGGCAGTTCTTTTTGAATCTGTAGGAAACAATCATTTGATAAAGTTTTATAACTTAGGCTGTGTCCCCAGTAGGCAAACTGTGAGCCGCAAATTTGTGGCGAACAGCTACAAGCTCAGATCAGTTTGCGTGCGTATCGCAAGCACTGGAACCTGCGAGTCGACCCCTAACTAAGACAGTCGGCGCACGGAACGCTGCAAACTGCGTACAGTGAGCGCAAACTAGCAAACTGTGGACGCTCAATTTAAAATAAATGGAAGGGCGTACTGAACTGATACGCCGCAAACTCAGTCGGCCGCTCACTGTTTGCCTACTGGGGACACAGCCTTAAAGCGGTATTCCAGTACACGATATTCAGGGACCCTTACCCTAACTAAGAGAGGTGTAATAAGATTTAGAGAAGCGACCGGACGGAGCCGGTAAGCCTTGCTCCCTAATCGCCCTAACTACCGGGCCCTGAATATCGTGTAGTGGAATACCGCTTATATGCGATGAAACATAAGTATTATAAATACTAAGGTACGGTTATTTTACGTCGGACAAAATTCTACTAATATTATATAGGCGCAAGTTTGTAAGTATGGATGTTTGTTTTTCTTTCACGCAAAAACTACTAAACGGATACGGATGAAATTTGGCACAGAGATAGATTGTAGTCTGGAATAGCTAATAGGCTATATTTTATCCCGGAATTTCAACGGGAACGGGAATTACGCGGGTGAAACCGCGAGGGGCTACTAGTAGGCAAATAAACGCGGTAAATAGTTACCCGTACCTACTATAAGAATAAATGCCCGTACCTTAGTATTTATAATAATCATTTGATGTTAGAAAAAAATATCAAATCCGCATTTATTTGTTTTGGGTTCTTAGTGTTTTCTATCCTTACTAATAAGTTTGTATGGATGTATAGATGTACGGATGTTTGTCCCTCTTTCACGCAATTACTACTGAACGGATTGGACTGAAATTTTGAATGGACGTAGTTCTAGCCCTGGAATAACACATAGGCTACATTTCATCCCATAAGTCAGTTCCCATGGGCTAGAGTCAAAGTCAAAGTCAAAGTGCTTTATTTCCTTAAGACCTTACAGGACACTTTGACACGTCATAATAACCGTCATAATAAATAACCTTCAAAACGTTTCCATCGAAATAACGCGTGCGAGTTCGCGGGCAGATGTTAGTATTTCATACTAGAATCTGCCCGCGGCCTCGCAGAACTACGCTAGAACTACGTCTAATCCAAATTTCACCCCGATCAATTCAGTAGTTTTTAAAGAGCAACAAACAGTCATAAAAACTTTCGCATATAATATTAGTAAGGAATTTAAGTACTTACCTATGTACTTATTTTTAAATTAATATTTTAATTTCTTTGTCCATTCACATACATACCTGATGTAGAAACAGTATCCGTTTCCCCATTATTAAAAAGATTGGTCTCTGAGCAGCGATCTTTCTTCAGCTTCGAAACATCTTCCAAAGTCAATCGATCAAAGAAAGAGACGATCTTTTTAATCTTCTCATCGTTAGATATATCTACATCGGTTTGCGTGTTACAATTACTGGCGTGGTTTCTAGACGCGCTAGGAGTAAGGTTGAGTTTGTTTAATCCTATATGTTCGTTCTCATGGATGGACTTCTCAAATTCTTTCTCGAAACCCGCGTGGCAGTAGAGACAGTTAAATTTCTTGTCTTTGAAGTGGCAAAGGTTTAGGTGGTCGTTGTAGTTTATAATTCCTGGAAAATAAAGATATAAGCTTTTTGCAGAACGGACAAACATTTGTCACAACGCGGGAATCGAACACGGAACCTCCTGCGCCGCAGTTGGACCTTTGCCCACCACGCCACATCGGTCGTCATACTGAAGACCGATGTCGCGTGGTTTGATATAATATACTGTACATTTTTATCTATTGAGAGTAATAAGTTACCTTTTTGTTATTTAGGAATGCAATGATGCTTTTTAAACGCGTGCTAAATTTTGATGACCGAGCAAGAGGAGTAGGTATTCTTAAAATTAAATCTAAGAAATATAAATTAGCGAGGGAATGAAAAGAGTACGAGCTAACAAATGTTTGGAATCGAGTGAAACACAAACTTTTCATCCCTACCTAGATCAGGAAATGACAAAATACAAAAAAATTACTTTTACAATCACAAGATACTTTCATTTCAGGTTAGGTAGGTATTACTTATATTAACTACCTGGATTATAATAGGTTAGTAGGTAGGTACCTATTACAAAAAAGCAAATTAGTAAAAATTACACCAAAAAGGTTCCGAATGAGTTATCATCAGATTAAAAAAGGTTGTATTTACGAGCATGATAAATTCGGCACTATGGAGGTAGGAGTAAATAGGTAGGTTTTTGATGTTTAAAAGCCTATTTCACTACACGATATTCAGGGACCCTAACCCTAACTAAAAGTGGTGTAAGGGTCTAGACAGACGGACTGCAATTCAACTGCAATCCGACTGCCAAATGGCAGTTCAGATGCAGTTGGAATGCAGTTGGCTCGACTGCAATCAAACTGCACGTCGACGGGCAGTTGGCGTGCAGTTGGATTGCAGTGTGAGTGCAGTTGGTCGTTGTAACTGCACTCAGACTGCAATCCAACTGCACGCCAACTGCCCGTCGACGTGCAGTTTGATTGCAGTCGAGCCAACTGCATTCCAACTGCATCTGAACTGCCATTTGGCAGTCGGATTGCAGTTGAATTGCAGTCCGTCTGTCTAGACCCTAATAAGATTTAGGGTCCCTAAGGGACGGACCCGGCAAGCCTTGCTCCTTAATCGCCCTAACTACCGAGCCCTGAATATCGTGTAGTGTAATACCGCTTTAAGTGTATCCTACACGATGTTCTAAATTCAATTTAAAAGGGTATTACGCTAGGTATACGGTATTCAGGGACCCTAACCTGGTGTAATAAGATTTAGGGTCCCTAAGGGACGGACCCGGACCCGGACGATATTCAGGGTAGTTAGGGCCCTGAATAACGTGTAGTGTAATACCGCTTTTACTTTATCCTATAGCGGATAAAAACGGCTTTTGCACTCAGATATCGAAGAGCAAAAATACTCTTTTTAAAATGGGGGGATGTAAATGATCTTTATTTTCTGTAAATGCAGATTTCAGACTCACCATAAGAAACCATCTTGCAGCCAGTCATGGGACAATGCCGAGGAGTGGTATCCATCAAACAGTTCCGTTGCACAGATTGCACGAACGAGAGAATGGCCGGCCTTTGCAAGTTGAGGTCACCTTCAGATCTGATCTTCTTGGCTCTGCGTATTCTGAACAGAGCATTTTAAACATTAATATTAATTCCGGACAATCCAAACAGTATCATCTAGCCCCAAGCTAAGCAGAGCTTGTGTTATGGGTACTAGATGACTGATATACTTAATACAATAGGTTACATAGATAGATATTTTTTTTATTATACATAGAAAACACCCAGACCAACGGAACAAATTTCTGCAGATCGTACACAAATTTCTTCCGAGGCTGGAATCCGCAATCCGCAATCCCTACGACGCAGGCGGACCTTCGCCCACCGCGCCAAATCGATCGTCCGTCACATAAAATCACTACATATTTAGTATAAAACAAAGTCGCTTTTTCTGTCCCCATGTCATTATGTCCCTTTGACTGCTTAAATCTTTTAAACTACGAAACGGATTTTGTTGCGGTTTTTTTAATAGATAAGAGTAATTCAAGAGGAAGGTTTATACGTATAATAAACCTGTGCGAAGCCGGGGCGGGTC
This sequence comes from Eupithecia centaureata, assembly GCA_944547425.1. Classification (NCBI taxonomy): domain Eukaryota; kingdom Metazoa; phylum Arthropoda; class Insecta; order Lepidoptera; family Geometridae; genus Eupithecia; species Eupithecia centaureata. The sequence goes on from OX155706.1 coordinate 6,112,567, forward strand.
GCTAGTACTTAATAGCGGCTGATAAATGAACTTCCTACCAAACTACTTAATACCATAACACCAAAAAACATAAAACTTAAACTAAAGTCGTACTTCTTGTCAAACTTACACCAGTACCAAAGAGTTTGATTCCTACCTACCCAATTTCCAACATATGAAATATTTTTTTTTTTACTATAAATAAATTGCAATGTATTAGTTAACAGAATATAAGCACAACTTACAATTGTTCTAAGTACCTACCTATTTATTCACACTAACACCTAGAAATTAAGATAAACGTTATTGTCAAACCTAACAAACCTGTCGATAGTTTACCTTAGAGGCTGACTCACTATTAACACTAATTTACAAACCTCTGTGGTTTACTTCGTGTTATTATAATTATGATTTTTATTTGTAACATTATATTTAAGTTGGTAAATAAAAAAAAACAAAAAAAAATACAATACATACATAGAGTCATCTATGTAATGATGATGGTTATTAGAGGAGAATGGAAGAAAAAACATGTTGTGCCGATCCCACTTAGCGTGGGATAAGGTCTGAAGAAGAAGAGTACGGATAAGGAATGATAAAATCTAATTTTAAAAACGTACCTTCTGTATCTCAAGCCCCTTCGTCTATGCCTTATACTGTCACTAGCCGCATACCCTTCAGTGGGCAGCATATACGAAGAGTCTCTCCTCAATCCAAATAACCTCTGAACAAAGATTTGAAAACGAGTCGGCTTCCGATTCAAATAATACAACGGCTGATGCGGCATGTAATTCATAACTGGACTCTCTTTCGGTACGCATAACTCCTCTTTCAAATCAACAGCGTCTTGGTACTTATCAAAATTACATGGGACACAAGGCTTTTCAGTATCGCCGGCTATACTCGCACTGCTTCCGTTGCGTTGCGTAGAACACGATTTGTTTGCTTTGGACAGAACTGAAACATCTGTTTCGGATTCTTTGTTATAATCCATCATGACGCTAACTGATTTGACGATGTCTCCACCTGATAGTTCGGATGTACCGGCGCAAGCGTCTGTTTTCGTTCTATGGGAGCGTTTCCGCCTGCGTTTCGTTCTAGTGTCGTCAACATAGGTGTTAACTGGTTCCACAGCTCCTGGGAATTTTAAAAAATAATTATTGATCCAGGTCATGACTAATTCCTTCTAAAAACACACTGTACATACATTCATTACACGAATTCTCTTTTTATTTTTTAATCTGTATGTTATTTTAATCTTTTCATTTAATTTTTATTGTATTACGTAACTATTTTGTTTAAATTAGAGACTTTTTATAAAATTTTAAACAAACTTATTACTGACAATTTATTTGGTAAGAGCGGTGTCCTCTAGATAATACAAGCAAATATTGCTCCAGAACATGTAAGTATATGATTAATTTATAAGTTATCGAAATAAACATTTACATTTTCATTTTTCATGACTTGAACACAACACTATTTTGCTGCAAGCTTCACCTTGTTAGTTTTTGAGTTGGTGCAAAACCCGTTCCAAGCTTTTTTATCGTCTAGGGACTATTATTTAAAGTTACCTTGTACCTACATACCTAACCTACCAGACAATGTCATTAAAGCTCCAACAGTCTGTAACTGACCCCAAGGTCAATCGGGAAACAATGAATAGCGTTTTGTAGTGGTATAATCAGGGTGGCCTATAATCAGAGGTAAATTCATAATATATAACTCCTAAAAAAATTACCAATAAGTATCTCTTGCTTCATAAATCAGACACAGACAACAGAACAGTTTCTCTAGATATTTATATTTAGCCATGAGGACCTGACCTTTGATCCCAAGATCAGTCAGTAACCTTCTATCAGAAAACTCAAAAGAAAATAGCGTTAGGGGAGGTTTATGTTCAGTGGTGAATTCTAAATTAACGACTCAGATTAACGATTACAGTATAACTAGCTAGCTATGTTAGCTCAATGGTTTCAATTGTACCTAAATACTAGTTGTATTTTTTCTATTCCTTGCTTGTAATTTTCGTTGTTAATAAAGATTTAGTATTGTATAACTAGCGTCATAAATCTGGAACAGTTTATTTAGACATTTATATTTGGCCTCGAGAACTTGACCTTTGACACCAAGATCAATCGGAAAACTCAATAGAAATAGCGTTTGGGGCAGCCTATGTTTAGGGGAGGATTCTAAATCACCAATAAAGGTATAACTAGCGTCATCAATCTGAAACAGTTTCTTTAGACATTTATATTTGGCATTGAGGACTTGACCTTTGACCCCAAGGTCAATCTGAAAACTCAGAAAATTGCGTGAATTCTAAATAAGTAAATCAAAAGAAAATTACCGATAACACTAGCGTCATAAATCTGAAACAGTTTCTTTAGACATTTGTATTTGGCCTTGAGGACTTCGTGTTTTTTCTTTGGCACCCATTTTAAATTGTCTTCCTCTACAGCTTCACTTTTCTCAGGTATACTGCACAGAGTTCGATGCCGAATCATAGCAAATAACAAATATATTAATTTGGCGCTAATGTAAAATATGAAACTTCCGACGAGTGCCCAATTTTGGAAAGTGATCATTATCCGTTAAATAATGGGTATTTAAAATTAAAATTTATTGTTTCTGTGAAATTCATCGCGGTTACCCATTTTGATGTTATGTATGATACCGACAGTAGGTATAGCTCCACCGCGATAGCTGTACGCAGCGGTATTATACAGGTTGTAGCATAATTTTATATTGACTGACTTCATTTTTTACTGTGTAAACTTTTTAATTTTCATAAATAGGTGTTTTCTAGGTTACTATGATATTATTGGACATTGTTTATAAATTGTCTTTGAATTATTATTATTTTTTATGATGTAAGTACTTTTTAATTTTTAGATCAGGTTAAGATGTGCCAAATTTTTAGGCTGTTTTACTATTTTCTTTTTACACTATTGAATAAGGAGCCCCTGTTATAATAGTGTAAGTACTTATAAATAAATAAATTAATGAGTGGATAACCTTACAAGTGCTTATGCGGCAGGTCAAGGCCTATCATAAACTTATTTTATTTTGTTCTAACTTGACCCGTTCAGAAAACATTTACCTAATATTTTGTAAATTTGGAAAAAATTGTACCTTTGTTCACATTTTTGGACTTTGTGCCCACTATTTTAACAATTTTTATATTTTTGATTTAGACACATACTCACTAAAGGAAAATAGCTTTTCTGAACACCGTTTGAAATATTTTGGTAAGTAACTATGACTAGTAATTTTCAAGACAGGCTTAAACTAGAATATTTTATTTTATCATATTATTATGCGAAGTTAAAACAAGATAAAACAAACCAAAGATGCCATGTATGTAGAGGATTCGATTTCGGGATCCCGGGATTCGGGATCCCGGGATCCCGGCCCATTTTCGATCCCGAAAATTTCGGGATTATTTTTTCCAAATCCCGGGATTTTCGGGATTGAGAAAAATATTAATAATCGTTAAAAATAATAAAAAAATGAAGCTTTAAGAAACACAACACAATATTATAAACTTAAAATTATACCAATTGCTTATCGGCACCATTAAAAATACCAAAAATATTTTCATGTCGGTTGACATCGGTTTAGTTTTATTTTTAAATTATGTTTAATAAAAACAGGAATTATTATTCCTGCATTTTGTTATCAGAATAAGCTTTTTATTTACAAATAATACCATTTAAAATACCATATACCTGTTTACAAAAAAAGCATTCCTTAAACAAGTAATCAATCGCATCCTCGGTCGCATCGTGGTTAAAATCGATCTAAAATTATATTTTGTCGATAATCACGATTTGCTTTTTAGTTAAAACAATACGTTTAATGATCATTAGACTTTGTTTTTACTGACTGATAACTAGCGATTAGATATTCGGTTGCTTATTTACCTAAAGGTGGGGCAAACACAAAAAAAAGCTTTTAAAACCAACTTTTTCAGGAATCCTGATGACCACTAATTCTAAACTTCCAGAAATTTCTAAAATGATGATGTTTTTTCGCCGGAATCTTTTTTTACAAACAAAATAAAAGACACTTTTATTCTATTGCATATTTTACTAAAGAATAAACCTTAATTTAAGCTTTCTAGGATATATTTCACTGTTATTCTGTTTAAATAAGCTTCTGGTTTTCCAATAAATAAATAAATAAAGACATAATATACGAATTTTTTTGGAATTTCGTAAATAAAAATCATTACTGCTCCGGAAATATCGATTTAAGTGAAAAACGCGTCATAAAAGTGTGTTTTATATTTGATTGACCTTTAAATAAAATGCCAGCGAAAATAAATAACACTCGATATTTTGGGATTCTTCGGAATTTATATGAATTCCCTAAAAAAGATTTAGAGTTGTTTGGTTTTAATAGGTCACTTAGTGTCGTCGCTCAAAGTTAAGGTAAATAAGCGCCCGAATATCCGATCACTGCCGATAACGTTACCATTATGTGGTTCGTTAATTAAATTAGTATTTTGTACGTATCTACCGAGGAAAAGTAGACATTAAAAAAAGTATTTTTTAAATTTTTGTATAAGGTGCAGAGGGGCAATTCTGTACAAAAGAAATCAGTCAAAATTTTAAACAATCGTTGTATTCTCCGTGATTGAGTTTCGTGAATTCTGGCAAATTGGTGCTAACTAATCTTTATCCGACTTCTTCTTAATAGTGTAAATATATAAGAAAATGCTGAAATTAACGGTGAACTATAACTAATTAGACAAAAAACTGGAAATGCCCGAATCTCCCCTCAGCGGGGCTTTTCTGGCAGGTGTTAATATTATTTGATCCTATGATGCTATAATAGTAAAACTAGAAGCTTTACAAACTGAACAAATCAGTACATCCGAATTTGAGTCTTCTAAACTCCTGAGAGTTGACGCGGGGTAATTCGGGCACCACTTTTTAGTCTCCCATACATGCTAGTGTTGAGGCTCTGACTATCGACATCGATAATAACGAACTCGGTAAAAGAAGTGGATATTAATTATATTAGTTTTTGAAAGTAAGAAGGAAAGGATCGTTGATTTCATGTTAAGTAAAAACAACAAGTTTTTATCCATTAATTTACTTATTTAGGTAAGTAGTAAAAGCATACTTCATTATATTAACTGAATATAAGTATTCAGATAGAGGCACTTAGACAAATTAAACATTTTCAATCACATCATGTCCTAAAGTTTCAGTATTTCTCTCAGTTGCCACGAGCTTGAATTTTTTCATCGACATTTACTTCAATGCTGTCTGTGGACATCACTGGTTTTTTACAACTTCATAAAAACAGTCGGACAATTTGGGCAGCCAACTCTGAAAAAATAACCTCCTATACCTCTATCACAATTTTGTGGGGAAATCATACCAGGCTCAGTTACTTATGAAAAACAAAGATTAGGAACGAAACAATTACATTAAAAGAATTTCCAGTTTAAAACAAGTATAATTAATTGCCTTGTCAAATCAGCAAAAACCCCGCGAAAACCACTAAATTCTGTAAAATTTGAAGACCTTGTCACAGGTGTCACTCAAAATTTCGACTGACAAAATTATGTTGTATATCGGTCAGTTAACGCGGTAGCAATTCCTTCTATAGGTGATTGAATTAACCGGTTGTTGCTCTACCCGAACATAGAGGTCTCTCTTGAGTAAAAGCTAGAGAACCAAAAATATGACCATGTGCCATAATAGCCCCCCTGCCATAATTGCCCCTCTGCACCTTAATTAACTGAATAAATAAGTTTTTGTGATTTTAATTGATTATTAGTTTGTTTTTGAAAGTAAATAGAAGCTGATTTTCATATTTTACTTTGATATTCTTACTTCGTCTACGATCCCGGGATTATCCCGGGATCCCGGGATCGTGTTTCACCAATCCCGAAATCCCGGGATTGAAAATAAAGACCGGGATCGAATCCTCTACATGTATGTCCATCAAAAACATCTTCATTTTAAGAGCATCCTAAAACTATAAAAAACTTTGAAATTTTGAACCTTAAAAAACTGAGATATTGCTACTTTTGTGTCAAAAGGGGCCAATGCTTCCAAATATAAAATTGAACCAACACACCAATAAAATATTTTTTCCCCTATTCTCGTTCGAAAACTGTTACTATGCTACTTAAAAACAGTGAGTGAAATCTATTTTAGCTGATTCATGCTGGAAAATAGGAAATGTTTAGAAAACAATAATCTAGCCGACAGTAATGAGAGTTTGAATTATGACTATGAATTTTGTGGTATGAATTTGGAGAGAAGATTCTAACTCCATTCAAACTACAGAATCAGTAAATCATCAGTAAATCAATATCTTTATTTCTTTAGGCTTAGGTACAAAATAAGCACATAAACAAGTCAAATTTAAACTATAGGTACGAATGACGGGTGTCCGGCACACTACGCCGTACGGCGCGGCGTTATTTAGATCAAGCCAATCCAAACAGATGGATTGAGCGTGGTGGCGCGACTGTGCTTACGTCATATTATATTAAAAAGATGAATTATCAGGTGAACCCATAAAATCAGAATATGAACGACTTGAAGATATACTATCAAACTCCAGCTATCATTTGACATATACCAACTGATTTTTAAATTGTCTTCTGTTTTTTCTTTGAACCAAAAACTTTCCATCGGAAATGTCATAGGTACCGGTAAGTAGCAGGAATAAATTGACAGTAGGTATAAATAGCACGTTTTCAGAAAATATCATCGCGGTACAGATAATTGGGTGATACTATATCTATTAGATTATGTTTAGTTGTCAGAAGTGATATAGGTTGTCAAGTTCGTTTTTGGAATTCTGCTTTGTTTCTAGCAAAGAGTTTATAACAAAGAAAATGACAAAAATCTTTTTGGGCACACAGAATATAAATTATATTCTGTGAAGACGCCTAAAAATTGTTTTTCCATCCCATAAAGATTACGTAGTATAAAAACAAAGTCGCTTTCTCTGTCCCTATGTCCCCAAAGTCTCCATGTATGCTTAAATGTTTAAAACTACGCAACGGATTTTTATGCGGTTTTTATATTTATATTATATTTTTATTTGCGATTTTGATGCTGTGTGGAATGTCCGGAAATATTTATTTATTTATTTATTTATTTATTTTAATAGATGAGTGATTCAAGAGGAAGGTTTATTTGTATAATAAAATCGTGCGAAACCGGGGCGGGTCGCTAGTAAAGTTTAAATTAACGTTAAGTATCAGTAATTGCTAGTTCATAGCTAGATATCGACCTCCCCCCCCCCCTAATGAGCGCCATAGCTACATAACTGCTGGAAATCGAGTTTAGCCGTTTTTTACCCTAAAACACTCACCCCCCACCCCTTTCCTTCCCTTTGATCGCCCGTAAATTATTTTTCATTAAGTTTTTACTACTTTCTCCTCATTTTCCAATGGGTTTTATCCTACTAAGTATTATTTTATTTGTTTCAAAAACCTATCTACCCTGGTCTAGTTGTAGTGTACCTACCTACACAAAAAAATAATAGTTCATTTGTTATTAGACGTCAGAAACAAGAATATATTTGGCTCTGAAAAGAGCCTTTTATATCAAAATTATAAAATAATCAACTGAATTTAAATCTTTATCAAATTATTAATGTCCATAACTTAAATAACTTATTAATTTACTAGTTACGTCTTCATTATGATTATATACTATATTACATTAATAAATTTTATGATTTGTTTGCACTGCGATTGTACATTTGAATAGCCTTCATTCCCTCGATGTTTGCATGCTTTGCAAGTTCCCCTGGAGCCACCAGTTTTAAGGCTGCTTCCATATCTCTTGTACCCAGGGTATTCTTGCTCGAATGAGCTGCCAATCTACCAGCTTCAGTGGCAATCGTCTCCAGCATGTCATGGATGAAGTTGTTCATTATCAGCATCGACTTCCTGGAGATCCCTTTATCAGGCGCTATGGACTTCAAAACCTTGAATAAGTAGATGGAAAAGCTTTCGTAGTTCTTCTTCTTTATTTTCTTTGATTTCATAATGAGTTTTTCGACGAGTGGTCCGGATTTTTGAGTTTTTTTGGGGGGTTTGGGAGGCGCCATCTTGGATTTTTATTGTGGTTTTTTTTGTGCAATCTTTATTGGCTTTAGGGGCATGCGATAGTGGGGGTGTGTGACGAGCATCAACTTTGATAAGGTGTAACAACTCGACAACGAAACAAAAATGGCGAATAACTTTACTTTGGACCTTTTACGAAGAACCTTTTCGCAGGGCGTGTGAAAATGTATTGTTGAAGTTTTTGTTTATGCTCCGCCACGCCCGACCACAGTCACCAGCTTTGTTATAGCACCACCCTGTATTGCACATTTATTTATTTAAGTATTAACTTATTTATTAATCATAATATAAATAAATAAATACCTACTTATATAATTCCGGACAGTCCACACAGCATCATCTAGCCCCAAGCTTAGCAGAGCTTGTGTTATGGGTACTAGATGTCTGTTATACTTAATACAATATGTACATTACATAGATAGATATTTTTTATTATACATAGACACCCAGACCAACGGAAAAAAATTACAGATCGTATACAAATTTGTTTTCATCATAAAAGGTTTATTTTTTACGATAAAGGCGATGCTAGATCTACAGTTCTACACTACAAAACAATAAATAGATAAATAAATAATTCCGGACAGTCCACACAACAATGTATTTCTACGTAAGGAATTATACCTTACTAATTTAAGGTACCTACCTAAAACAAATGATAAATTAATCCAAAATACATTAATTTGGTATTTTCTATCACTAGCTGTGCCATCTTCATGACTTACGGCTGGTTTTGATGAAATATATGTAACATTACATCAAGAGTGGGATTCTTCTAAAAGATAATCAGAAGATTACAACATCATAGATAGTATATGTAAGCTGTAATGTATCTAACATTACAGCTTACTTATACAAACTTGAACAAATATCAGCAAATCGTACAAATTGTCCTGAAGAAGCTGGAATGGAAATTGCAACATCCCCTATACATTATCGTCGTCGTAAAAATTTCGTTTCATTCCATTTCTTAATACAAAATCTAGTTTGCGCTCACTGTATGCAGTTTGCAGCGTTACGTGCGCCGACTGTCTCAGTTAGCGGTCGACTCGCAGGTTCCAGTGATTGCGATACGCACGCAAACTGATCTGAGTTTGTAGCTGTTCGCTACAAATTTGCGGCTCATACTCAGTCGGCCGCTCACAGTTTGCCTACTGGGGACACAGCCTAAGCCTATTGAGTAATCAAACAGTTGTGGGCCCGCGTAAGGCTGTTTTCCCAGTAGGCAAACGGTGAGCAGCCGACTGAGTTTGCGACGTATCAGTTCAGTACGCCCTTGCTTGCCAGTTCCGTCCCTTAGGGACCCTAAATTTTATTACACCACTCTTAGGGTCCCTGAATAAGTATGGATGTAGGAGCACCTAGTACCAGATAATGGCGTTCAATAAGCTTAGTTTAGCGACAACCATTATTCAAAACCTACCCTCAAACAGCTTAAAAAACACAAAATTACATAAATATAACTCCTGCGTCACCTCCCGCATTCTAGCACCGATCGTCAACTCGCGCACTCAAAAAAAACAAAATGACAGGTCGCGGGAAAGGCGGAAAAGGCCTTGGCAAAGGAGGCGCGAAAAGACATCGAAAAGTCCTTCGCGACAACATCCAGGGTATCACGAAACCAGCGATTAGAAGACTGGCACGTCGAGGCGGGGTGAAGAGGATTTCTGGGCTGATATATGAGGAGACGAGAGGAGTTCTGAAGGTTTTCTTGGAGAATGTGATAAGAGACGCTGTCACCTACACCGAGCATGCGAAGAGGAAGACTGTTACAGCGATGGATGTTGTCTACGCTTTGAAGAGGCAAGGAAGGACATTGTATGGATTCGGTGGTTGAATGGAAATATATTTTTGTTCAAGGCAATGAAATAATGACATAAATTAAAACAATTTTAAAAAGGACAATCACAATCAGTGAAAATATTTATAGTATAATAAAAATCTTAAGAATATGAAAATAATTGATTTAGATTGGGCTAGGCCCTTTTCAGGGCCAAATTTATTTGTTTCTTAAGACTTAAAGTTAAACATAGTAACTACCCATTATTATACTTTCGTAGAAAAAAAACTACAGAAATTGTACAGAAATTGTGTCTTCCGAGATTTCAAAAAGGTATCTAAGCGTTTGGTCGATGCGACGCGTGCCCCTCTAGCTGGTGAGTATCTGGCTCAGCGCATCAGCATTGCCATACAGCGTGGTAATGCAGCCAGTGTCTTGGGGACGCACAGACTGGTATTGACATGGATCAGTTGAGCTACCTCTAGCTAGACTGCTTGAAACCGTTTGCAGTTAGCTCAATTTAATACCAGTTTGGATTGGTTTCTATTCCTTGATTGTTAGTAAGTAATTTAATTTGTTTATAAAGAAAGTACTTATAAAAATATTTGCAAGGACATAATTATTTTGATTAATGATATGGCGAAACAGTACCTATGGATTTTAATGTCCGTTTTTAAGTGATTCTTATCTGAAGATGAAGCAATAATTCGCCTTAGAAACACTAATAACCTAGTAATCACTTAATTAATTAACTTAAATACCTACTTAAGTTAATGAGGTACTTAATTATGGTTAACTTCTATCGACGACCACTACGGGGCGTAGCGGGCGAAGGTCCGCCTGCACAGATTACCCCCAATTTTGGAGGTAGGTAATCTGTGTCCGCCTGCGACTTAGGAGGTAGCGGGCTCAATTCCCGCCTCGGGACAAATGTTTGATTTACAGATATTATATGTATACCTATAGCTAGATATTTGATCAGTGTATTCAGGGTGTTTGCTATAGATAGCAAAAATATCTGTCTAATGTAGTAAAGTAATAGGTAAGCATATCAGTTTCATTTAGTGCTAGATGATGCTGTGAATTGAACAACACAACTTGCCTTCTATTGCTACGAGCAATATCGCTCGTCCCACACCCCACAAACGGATCGACAAAATTCCGCATAAAAATAGCAACATTTCGAAGACTTCTCCGTAATCCAGACCAAAAGACATTTGAACAAAGAAAACAAAAAACGAGCGACAGAAATTTCAAACACGGAACACATCCAAAGACAAAATGACTTCCAAGGTAAAGAAGAACAGATCCAGATCTTCTCGAGCCGGCATCACCTTTCCAGTTGGAAGGATCCACAAAATCCTCCGCAGAGGAAACTACGCCCAACGCGTTGGAACAGGCGCATCCATCTACTTAGCAGCGGCATTGGAATACCTAGCTGCTGAAATTCTAGAGCTGGCATCAGACGCGGCCAAAGACAATAAAAAAACTAGAGTTGTGCCAAGATACATAACTCTGGCGATTGGAAATGATGAGGAGTTGAACAGACTTCTGAAGGGAGTGACGATCTCGCAAGGCGGGGTGTTGCCTTCGATACAGCCTCAACTGCTGCCAAAGAAGACGGTGAAGAGTCAGCCAAGTCAGAACAGCCAGTAAGAAGAACATCCTTTATGACAAAGTCCCTTTCGGGGCTGCAACTATTGTTTCTTTGATTTAATATGGTCAAATTATACCTAACCTATGCAGTGCGATCTGCTGTTATTTTGATCAGATGTTTTCTATTTATTTTATTTTGGTTTATTTGTTTTTATTATAATTAGTTACTTAGTCGTTTTGTTATTGTTTTTAGCTGCCAGTTATTTTCAAAACTATATGGTCTAACAATTACCTCTTTGGTGCGATCTGCATTAGGTATACCTACCTAATGATTAGTGGTCTGGGTGTTTTCTATGTTTAATAAAAATATCCAACAAATAGGTATCTAAATAGAAACCTAGACTTATCTTCGTAGTATAAAATAAAGAACTTTATTAACAACGAAATCAATTACAACTGCAGACGGTTACAAACAGTCTGGAGGTAGCACAACTGATCCATGTCAATACCAGTCTGTGCGTCCCCAAGAGCATTACCACGCTGTATGACAATGCTGATGCGCTGAGCCAGAGACTCACCAGCTAGAGGGCACGCGTCGTCGTATGAGTCGCATCGACCAGACGACGCTCAGATATATTTTTTTTAAACTAGTTTAGTCTCGGTAGTTACCTAGCTACCCCACGGACCTAGGGTTTCGACTCTAAGAAGAGCTATGCGTAGGCTACGTGTCATTCTTAATATCATCCTACTATATACTATACTACTATTATAAACGCGAAAGTTTGTAAGTATGGATATATGTATGTTTGTTACTCATTCACGCAAAAACTACTGAACGGATATGGATAAAATTTGGCACAGAGATAGATTATAGTCTGGAATAACACATTGGCTATATGTTATCCCGGAATTCCCAAGGGAACGGGAATTACGCGGGTGAAACCGCGAGGCGCTGCTAGTATGTTATAAGTATACCTAGGTACTAGCATCTGCCCGCGGCTTTTTTCGCGGCGTTATTTCTATGGAAACGTTTCCAGTTTATTTAATAACCCGTGGGAACTGATTTATGGGATAAAAATACCTAGCCCTAGAATATCACATAGTCTACTTTCCATCCCTTATCAGTTCCCATTTGATAGAAATAGCCGTGAGACGTTTCCATAGAAACAACACGTACTTAAGTAAGTACCTACTTACCTACCTACTTAAATACTTTTACGAAAGTCTTGAAAGTCTTGACGTCATTGTGTTTTATTACTTTAATTATCTTTTGTTAGTTCGGTGCCTACATGGGTAGGTAGTTACCTAAAAAAGGAACACGTTTTTTGCTTTTTACAATCGGTTATTCCCCGAAATGATTGTTAAGTAAAGCTAAATAATGTGACGTCATTCTAGCTCTTAGGCTGGTAGTACACTACCGCAGCGTGCCATGCCACGCCGCCCGCGCCGCGCCGCCGCCGCCGGCCATGCCATGCCGTTCGAATAAATTATGTTCGTAACGCAGCGTCATTTAAAAACCAGCAGTTATTTACTTCAATACAAAACCATAAACTGAATACTTTACGAAAAAACACACTTTAATCTTAAAGTTTTTGTGTAAGTAAGTATTTGGGTATATGAGATAAGTAGTTTGGATTAAGAATTTAATCGAAAAGTTCCAAAAAATAAACAGCGAAGTTGGTTTTATTGCGAGCTCATAGCAAATTGTTTACAATTAGCATCAAATTACATTTCCGATAGTTTAATTTTTGTAGAACACAGAAAATATAAAAAAAATCTTATATCTAGACGACAAAATCTACTGTAGGTACCAACTATTATTTTTTTAAAAACAAGACCTGGTGTTGTTACAAAATAAATAAACATAAATAATTATGATTATTTTGAATTTAAATTACTAATTTATTAATTACCTTTTAGTTATTTAGTTATTAGTTAACTATTATTAATTATTACCAATTTATTAGTTTCATAACAGTAGGTAGTGAGTGAGTATATACCAATGTAGGTACCTATCTAACTATTTTACTTACTTATATCTAATAAAAATTGGGAAAGAGTGTGTGTATGTTTGTTATAAGTAATCTCCCTAATTACTTAAGTTATTTAAATGAAATTTGGCATGTAGATAGTTTAGTACCTAGAATGATACATAGGATATTAAAATTTGGAAATTTAAACCTCTGAGGGGATTAAATAGGGTTGTAAAGTTTGTATCAAAAATTATTATTCCTTGGTTTGATTCATTTAAAACTCGGTATAAATAAACTGCAAAGTAAATAATTAAACACGTATCTTTTATTTTTAAGGGTGAAGCCGCGGGGCGCAGCTAGTGGTTGTATAAATGATGAATTACGCACCAATAAAGCCCCGTTAATAATCATTTACTAACTATGGATAAGAAATAAAAAGGTTCATAGAACAATACCTTACAGAAAGATACCCATTCATAAATAATTTTTACCTACCTACCTAGGTACATTAACTTTGCTCAGTAATATTTCGTTAAAGCTAATAAATACCCTAATCCAATTTTACTGCACTAGTGTAAAATGAGCCTTAAAATAATCAGCGTGTCATTCGTTCTATTGTAATGAATGAAATTACTCATTCTGAACTAATCAGGGTGACCATTTGTCGCAGATTTCTGCCATTTGGGCAGATTTGGATCCCAAATTTTGAATCTGGAAAGTACTGACGAATTAAAAATGTGGCAGATTCTGGCAGATTTTAAAGATTCCTAGAAAAACTGAAAAACACCAGTTTAACAAAACCTTATCTTCAATACTAGAAATAAGAACAAACTGTCAAGTCAAGCTAGTGACTCCACAAAGTATCCAAATATTTCATCACTCCTCATCAGCCAATGTGTAAGCTTCTACAATAAGGTCCCCGACACTATCCAAAGCTTACCCACGCATAGATTCAAAACTAATGTAATGATTTCTACTGATTTAAGTGTTTTGAAATTTTAAATTAAAATCTAATTCACATACCTCAATAAAACGTATTTTTATTTATAATTCCCGCCCCCATAAAAGCAAATTATGATGGCATATTTTGGCATTTTCTAATCTGAGGAGTTTGGCAGATTTTGGCAGGTTTTTTGCCAGGTTCTGGCAGATTTGCCATTTTTAAAACGGTCACCCTGGAACTAATGCTTTTCATTTGAGCTTTGGAGCTTGGTTGGTGGTGATTGTTTTGTTTTTGTACAGAATTCCGTAATTTGTTGGACGTGTCGCCTCCTCATCTACGTTTTGGCTGCATTGTAATAGAGTAGAAACTTGTTTTTATAATGCTTAATTACTGAGTACATCCGACGTAATGTAACCCTTGTAACCTAAATTAGTGTAAAATATTTTGGTAAACAAATCAAAAATTACAATGCCTCCCTATCAATAAAACTAAGTGAAAAATTGTAAAAGTGAGTGGAAGAATCGGTTTTTTGTTTGTGAGGAAATAAATAAACTTAATCGAGTTTCAGGTAAGTAAGTCTTTTTTCTTAATACAAACTTTTATTACAAAGACAAATGGCCTGTTGGTACATAAAGTTACAAGGGCGTTTCTCTGTTTTTTCTTTTAGTACTACTTACTAGTACTGCTTTATGGCCAAAAACAATCAAGATATAACATTACACATCATAGTAATAAGTATAGGTCGCGTCACGTAAAAAGAGCGCTGGAAGAAAGTGGAAGGGGTATGTTCGCGCATGGGTACACTCGCGTACGATAGTACTATGCCAATTTGCTGTGCCTATTTTTAACTAATATTTCACTCGCGGCTTGGTGTTGGTTATTAGAACATAATATTAGATAAAATTAAAAACAAGTTCGATTCAGTTTAGAATGTTTAATCTAATTACAAAAACATAATGTAATGTAGCAACTCTATCCATTAAGTCGTCTTGGGTGACGTGAAAACCAGATGAGGACGCGGGATTGATACTGGAGGTGGCTATTTCATCATCGTCGCTGTCGTCACTTGAGCTTTCATCATTATTTGAGTCAGAATCATCATCCCTTACACGAATAATAAATGTTTCTGTAATCATATCTACCAAATGATCGCTTTTACAGTAATCGGTCTCTACCTCTATTTCCTTTATCTTTGTGCATAATTTCCAATAACCATTAAAATGTAAAACCATTTCGTAAACTTTTGTGCGCGATGGTATTTTGACAAGAAACGTGACGTGTGACAGCAAATGTCAACTGACGAACCAATAGCGCACCGGCAAGCATGCGGCGCATGACCCTTCCACCCCGCGCCCCACCGCCTACCTCCAAATAGACCCATAAATCGCCTTCTGCGCAGCTTTACCGCCAGCGTTCTTCTTACATGACGCGAACTATACCTACCTACCGAGTGGGTCCACAACGAAAAAAATAACAAAATATGAAAATTATAATAGAACTAATACCTATGTAAATTATTTTAAAAGGAATAAGTAGATACCCTTTCAGATAACTAAATGGAAACTGTGTGAATGTTTGTTAAGACGTATCTCCGTAATTATCTACATGTACGTGAAATCAAACGTCTTAGTCTCAATCTTCGATATCCATATACCTCCTATAATATAGGTACCTTTAACACGACATACTAAGTAAACTTCCACGCGGGCGAAGCCGCGGGGCTCAGCAAGTACAAAATTAAAGACCTGGGGTATTTTATATACCTACATTACCTACCTAGTGAAGTACTGACTGACTAATCTACCTATTTATCTTATCCTACGAGATACGATATCAATATTTCTATCTGACTCTACTATTTTATTTTCAGGCAAAAATATAAACTATCAGAATGAAGTTAAAAAACCTTTTCATAAAATTGCTCGAAAATTTCGGAGATGCCGGTGAAATTTACAACGCCATGGATTCAGGTCCCTTTGAAATGGTCATGGCAGCCGAACGAGCAATCACCAAACTCAACATTGTAAAGGATATCAGCTTTGTTAACAAGAAATCAGAGGAGAAATCTAAGGAACTGCGAACTATAGGAAATGGTCACTATGGTTCTGGTAAAAATAAAGAAGCACTTATATTCTACAATATGGCGATAGCGTATGCACAACCAGGCTCCAATGAAATGCTGCTGGCAGTGGGTAATCGCTCAGCCGTATTATTCACTATGAAAAGTTTTAAATGCATATCAGATATAAACATATGCCTCACAATGGGTTGTCGTCCTGACTTAGAGATGAAACTAAACAAACGAAGGCTAGAATCCAAAGCATTCTTCGAGGAAGAAATAATCCGTGATATGACTTCTATCAACCAATTTATGGCATCATTCTTTACAACAGACTTTAAGAATCATAAAGTTGTGCACAGCGCATCATCGGATGTGGCTTTCTTAAGCAAAGATGGTGTAAGAAAGATCACAGCAAAGAGGAGAATAGCTCCCGGAAAGATAGTGGCTATTGAACCAGCTTTTGTCTCATGTGGCGATAAGGGATATAATTATCTATGTTGCTACTACTGCAATAAGCTAATACTGAATCCAAGCCCTTGCTCGAAATGCTGCTATGCCATGTTTTGCTCTGAAGACTGCCTAAATCTTTGTTTGAACGATTACCACAGTGTTGAGTGTCAAATAATAGATTTGCTTGAGAAATTATATGGTGATCCTCAAATCGTATTGACTGTAAGAGCAGCTATTAAATTGTCTTTGAAACTGGGCTGGGATGGATTTATAACAGCGTCAGAAAAGATAGGAAGCTGTCGAATGAAAGATTCGCCAACGAAAGAGATGTACAGCATTGAAGAACCTCTTTCTATGCTGACTTATGATGATAATCAAGAGCTGTTGGAAGGGAGAATGTTCAATGGCAGTATCGTTTGTGCAATTGTTTTGAAGCATTTTGATAAAGTGCCTAATTATTATCCAAAAGGTAAAATTTTACAAAACACTACTTAGTATAAATCAAAGTAGCTATCTCTGTCCCTTTGTATGCTTAAATCTTTAAAACTTCGCAACGGATTTTGATGCGGTTTTTTTAATAGATAGAGTAATTCAAGAGGAAAGTTTAAACATATAATAAAACTGTGTGAAGACGGGGCGGGTCGCTAGAAAACTATAATATTTAAATACAAAAGAACAAATTGACTATCTGTAACTAACTAGTATAAATTACACTTATCAATTTACTGAATATCTAAGCTGTCAACAGAAGGCAGAATGCAGAATATGCCAGCTTTGCAACTTTGAATGGCAATGCTAAATCGTTCTTTAAAACACCTAATTAATATTATAGGTAAATGCAAAATTATCTCTGTCTGTCTGTCTGCTTGTCTGTCTGTTTGTCTGTTACACTTTCACGTCTAAACTACTGAACTAATTTAAATAAATTTGATACAGAGATAGTATGGAATTTGAGAAAGGATATAAGCTACTATTAAATGTGAAGAAGGGTTGAAATAGGGCATGAAAGTTTTTCATTTTTCAAGCTTGTACCTACCTTATTTTTAGGGCTTTTGATTAAATTGACATTGACAAAGACTCAGATATACACGCATCAGCTTATAAGTGATAACTGTCCGACTGTCCTTTGGTGAACACTGGTCTAAGAGGCTTTCAGACAAACCGAATCACGGTTTTAGTTAAGCTTTTTGAATAAAATAAGTGCTTATTTGTATACCATAAAATAAATAAAATAATAATTAAAAAAAAAAGAGCTGCCTGTGTATCACAAATAAAATAATAAAATAAATGTTAATAAATTTGTTTTACCATATGCAAAGTTTATTTTTTACGCTTAAGGGGGTAAAATAGGATGAAAGTTTTTATAAAAATTGGTTAACTATAAACATGGCAAGAGGCCCGACGGTATGACACTAGTCCCATGGGAGTTGGGGAGGCCCATTGTGTGGGACGCTACATGCGTCGACACACTTGCACCTTCCCATCTTTCAAGGAAATCCACTAGGGCTGGTGCGGCGGCAGATCTGGCCGAGGATCTCAAGAGGCGCAAATATGCAGGTCTCGACAGAACCTACGCATTTGCTCCCCTTGGATTCGAGACCCTAGGTCCGTGGGGTACCGAGGCTCTACGGGTTTTTAAAAAATTATCTGAGCGTCTGGTCGATGCGACGCGTGACCCGAGAGCTGGTGAATATCTGGCTCAGCGCATCAGCATTGCCATACAGCGTGGTAATGCAGCCAGTGTCTTGGGGACGCTTCCGACTGGCATTGACATGGATCAATTGAGCTACCTTTAGACTGTTTGCAACCGTCTGCAGTTAGCTCAATGGTTTCAATTGTAAATACTAGTTGTAATTTTTCTATTTCTTTGCTTGTAATTTTCGTTGTTAATAAACTATAAACATTAATTAATGGAACTCATTTTAACAAGTTCTTATAATTTTACAAAAACAAAACGAAATTGCGATTATCGAAGCTGATTCTTTTAATTTGTTTACATTTCAGAAACCACCAAACGGGCTGCTGCCAAGAAAGCTATGTCGAAGATAATGTTACATCTGTACATCCACTTCACCAATACGGTGTTCTTTTCGAATTCATCTTACGAACTCAAAAGGTACCTAAATAATAATAATAATGCTGGACAATCCACACAGCATCATCGACCCCAAGCTAAGCTGTGGATTGTCTTGCATTATTTATTTACTAGATGCGCCCCGCGGCTTCTTCCGCGAACCAGAAATTTATTACACAACCTCTAAGGCTTATTTTGTAAAAATGAAAAAAAACTTGTTTAATTATTTATTTCATACATTATTTAAACAGAGTTTTGAGTAAATCAAACCAAGGAAAAAATATTTTCCATACAAACTTTACCACCCTATTTAACCACCTCATTTTTAGTTATTTTATTAGCCTAAGTATGTCTTATTCTAGGTCCTAAAGTATCTACATACCAAATTTTATTTAAATAACTTAAGTATTACGGAGATTACTTATAACAAACATTCACACAGACTTTCCCATTTATTATACTAGTAAGATAAGAAGTAAGATGTATTATCTAACATATTTAATATTTTCAGCAAAGGATACAAATATGCAATGAAAACATGCATGGGCTGGTTTTCCATGACAAGTAAAATCAAGCATTCCTGTCAGCCAAACCTTTTGATCATTGGGTTGAACGATCACATAGCACTCTTGGCTATTAAAACAATCGAGAAGGGAGAAGAACTTACTATATCATTTGTGTAAGATTGTTTTACTTTTTAGGTCTGTCTACCCAAAGATTAGTTAAAGATGAAAATGAAAAATGTTTATTTAAAGATATCCTACATAGTATAAAATAAAGTCGCTTTCTCTGTCCCTATGCCCCTTTGTATGCTTAAATCTTTAAAACTACGCAACGGATTTTGATGCGGTTTTTTTAATAGATAGTGATTCAAGAGGAAGGTTTGTACGTATAATAAAACCGTGCGAAGCCGGGGTGGGTCGCTAGTTTATTTCAATAGTAAAAAGTGAGATTTTAGTAAGATTTTTTAATCGCTAAATTCTATTTTTTTCAGAGATCTTTTCCTGGATTA
Source organism: Eupithecia centaureata (assembly GCA_944547425.1). Taxonomy (NCBI): domain Eukaryota; kingdom Metazoa; phylum Arthropoda; class Insecta; order Lepidoptera; family Geometridae; genus Eupithecia; species Eupithecia centaureata. The sequence goes on from OX155706.1 coordinate 6,132,546, forward strand.
CGATCTTAACCGAAACAGCATCAATACTCTCAACTTTAGAGCTTCGCATTTATTCTTACGAACACGAAAAATATGTTCATGCGATGTATGTGAAGAAGAATGGTGTGTCAGCGACTTAAAGCACGAGCCTATGACAGACAGACAAACAGATCTGTACAGGAAATTGCAGGGTATTAGAGAAATTTGTGTTGATAGGGAAGGTTTCCAAACAGTTTGTGAAGTATTAGATACGTTTTCAATTAAATCTAAGCAATATCAGGAAGCTTATGTAATGTTGAAGCGATTTTTAAGTCTATGTCAGTGTAAACTGTCGAACAATCAGGCCTATTCTGACGATTAGAAGTCGTGAGATTTTGTTTTGCAATGGAATCTACAAATGAGATTGTAAAAATGCGTATATTATTTTTAGTAAAGTAAGTTAAGCTGTGATTGCGTTGAATTTATTAGAAAAATAATTAATAAGACTAATTGTTTAAGACTAGATAAGACTTGAATGTCTATTTCGAAATGACTCAATTCATTAGGTATTTAATATTTTACTTTACTATTCAAATGTATGGCGCTCATTAGGGGAGGCCTATCTCCAGCAATGGACTAAGATAGGCTGATGATGATGATTCAAATGTAAACGTTTTAAATACAACTAAATAATCAAAATGTGATGAGTTGTAATAATTTAAATGTAGGTACATTAATTATGTAATAATATAAGTAGCCATATCTTTTACTTAACTAATGTATTCCTTGTAAATATTTATCCATATCAGAAACCAAAACTCTTGATGAATAAATACAGATTATCATGTTTTTTGAAAAATGAATCGGACCAATTTTTAGAAAAATAAAAGATGTAAAAAAATATAATTTTTTGTATGTATTTGATTCCACGACTACTTCCGTCTTTTAGTTTAGGATCTGGCCTTTTACTCTCATTTCGAAAAGCCATGCTGTGTAGGTAGAGTCCTTTTCACAAAAAAAGTCCCTCGGCAACTGGTGCAACTAAATTTGACAGATTGCCCTACGCTTGCTGGCTTCATTCGGTCGTACTACTACAACGACTTCTTTCGTGAAAAGGACTAATAGGTATTTCGGAGTAAGTATAATATTTTTATATGTATACAGGGTTATAGGTATGAGCACTGTTTTTGTCTATTGTAAGGGTGACAAATCTAAATCGAGCTGTGCTGTACTGCCTTGTATAGATAGAGGTCAGTGTGTGTGTACTGCGCTGTGCTAGTGTGCTGTGGCTGTGGCAGTCGTAGCACTCAGCTGACTGCGCGTCAGAATCGATTAAATAATCATAGGTAGGTAGGTATATTATAGGTCTTTACGAGACATAGAGCTAGCAATTTATAGAAATTCACGCCAAAACTAAAAAAATAAAAACTGAAGATGTATTACGTTTTGGCAAAAGTCATAGAACAAAAGTTGTTAGTCTTGATTGCCCCAAGTCGCCTTTTCGAGTTTAATCATTAGATATCTACATATAACCCTTTAAACTGATACAATAGGTACTTAAACTCTTTGGGCTGTCTTTGAATGAACGTTAATAATTACTTGGCAGTTTTTTCCGTAGTTGGCAGTGACAGTGACATACACGAGTGCAACAACCGGGTAAAAGAGCTTTTTGCGCGCAAACACAGAACCAAACAGAGGCCGGCTGCAGGTTGCGTGGCAGTACCGCGAAATTCAAAAAAGTCTTTTGCAGGCTTTGCGACAGCAGATGGGAGAAACATCATTAAAAAAAATCTTTAGTAAAAACAAAAGTTACAATCAAGGAATAGAAAAAATTATACTAGTATATATACAATTGAAATCATTGAGCTAACTGCAGACGGTTGCAAACAGTCTAAAGGTAGCTCAACTGATCCATGTCAATACCAGTCTGTGCGTCCCCAAGACGCTGGCTGCATTACCACGCTGTATGACAATGCTGATGCACGGGCACGCGTCGCATCGACCAGACGCTCAGATAATGTTTCAAAAAACCCCACGGACCTAGGGTCTCGACTCCAAGGGGAGCAAATGCGTAGGTTCTGTGTTCTGATAGATACTAGTGGTGGAGTCTTAGTAGGATAATATTGTCCCATTTTACCTACAAACCTTACTTTAAAAGTACCTACATAAGTAAATATTTACATTAACAGTGTAGTTCATGCTTTGCTTAGAACCATGAGAATGTGAAAGTCGTCCATCCAGCCAATATTGGCTTATCACTGTAATAGTTAGCACGATATTTTTCTTAATTAATGCAGAGGAACCAAAGGTAGTAAGATATGTAAATCGAAGTAAATAGTAAATAATGCCCATGGTTTCTTGTCTATAATATATATATCTTTGTCTGACGATCAGGATAACTCCTACATCACTACATAGTATAAAACAAAGACGCTTTCTCTGTCCATAAGTATGCTTAAATGTTTAAAACTACGCAACGGATTTTGATGCGGTTTTTTTATAGATGAGTGATTCAAGAGGAAATAATAATAATTCCGGACAGTCCACACAGCATCATCTAGCCCCAAGCTAAGCAGAGCTTGTGTTATGGGTACTAGATGACTGATATACTTACTTAATACAATACATTACACGTACGTATACGGAAAGGTTTGTACGTATAATAAACCGTACGAAGCCGGGGTGGGTCGCTAGTAATATATATCTTGTTTGGTTAAGCCTTCTTGACGATCTTAATAACTCATAAATAATCCAATAAAAATATACGTAAGTAAATTGTATTTAATTAGGTACCGTACCTAATAAAAGATAGATCAATTAATAAGACTTAAAATTATAGTATAGGTACATCTTCATTAACAAAGAAAATTAAAATCAAGGAATAGAAAAAATTATGACTATAAACAATCGAAAACATTGAGCTAACTGCAGGCAGACATTGAGCTAACTGCAAACAGTCTATAGGTAGCTTATTGATCCATTTCAATACTAGCCGGAAGCGTCCCCAAGACTGGCTGTATTACCACGCTGTATGGCAATTAAATTATAGTATAATTGGATTTATTTTATTTTTTATTAATTCAAAAATAGGAAGAGTCTTTATTACTTAACATTTTTTAAATAAATATAGAAACAAATTAAAACTAAAACATTAAATTATAACACATCAACATTTTTATCATAACAATTATAGTCATACTTTAATTAACCAACCTACTTATAAATAAAAAAAAAACAAATGCAGTCTCTAAATTCTAAAAGAGCTTGAATCTGTGCTATTCTCGCTTAGACTAATAGCTCTGGCTTGACAGATCTTGAGTTTGATTCTTCACAGTCTTCTTAGGCAATAGTTGAGGCTGGATCGAAGGCAACACGCCTCCTTGCGATATCGTGACTCCCTTTAGAAGTTCCTTCAGCTCAACATCATTCATTATCGCCAGAGTTATATATCTAGGATTGATCCTTGTCTTCTTATTCTGCCTGGCAGCATCAGCCGCCAGTTCCAGAATCTCAGCAGATAGATATTCCAAAGCTGCTGCAAGGTAGATGGAAGCGTCATTTCCAACTCTTCGTGCGAATTTTCCTTTTCTGAGCAGCTTGGTGACTCTTCCGACAGGGAATATGATACCAGCTTTGCTAGATCGTGATCTTTTTGAAGATTTGTTCTTTTTTATCTTTGGATTCATTGCTTTAGTTATTTTCTTTCTCTGTTTATATTAATAGTAAAAGATTTGTAGCTTTTGTTGTTGATCTTCGTGTTTAAATATTTTTATTCGCTTGTTTTTGTCGTTCCGTTAGTTTGGCGTACGGCGAGCGCTAATTTGTTTGTAGCAGCAGAAAGCTTGCCTTTAGTCGTGTTCCATACATTTTATCATCTCTTATAGTTTAACTTTTTAAATCAATTCTATTTTATTATGTATATCTTTGATCTAATGTTTCTAATTAACTATTCTTAATGATTTGTCATTTGATTTTATTTCTTAGCACGTGATTTATGTACTTATGTATGATCTGAGAATAAATGAGTTAGTAGTATCTTCTTCTTCTTCCGGACCTTATCCCACGCTAAGTGGGGTCGGCACAACATGAATTCTTCTTCCATTCTGCTCTGTCATAGTTAGTAGTATACTTATTTATATTATAATATATTATATAACAAACTCCTAAAAATCTAAGCCGTCACTAGAAGGCAGAGTGCTCAGAATGCTGGCAGCATTGCTACGTTGAATGGCTATGCTGATTCGGTGACAAAAATAATTTCACTTAATTTGTTTAAAATCTACAAATCCTTTTATATTTTAGAAAATAGGTACCTAGGTACAATAACTATTATAATGAAACTATTCTACAGTTAAAAAATATATCAAAACGGTGGATCACCGGCCGCGAAGCTAGGCTCACTCAAGCAGCCGGTGACTAGGGTTGCAGACAGAGGAACTTCCTGACGATATGCGCCGAGTCCAGGAGAACCGCTTTTTGGATCTGGCCCTTGATTAACTTCCTAGCGAGAGTCTCTTGAGATTAAACATCTCAAGAGACTAGATAAACTCGAGGCTCTTCGCTATTACGCCGTCAACCGAAACGACTATCGGGACGATGGTCGCTGAATCAACATCCCACATGCTGACAACCTCGTTAGCCAAGTCAAGATATTTGTAGTTTGATAGTTGTATTTTTTTTCTATTCCTTGATTGTAATTTCCTTTGTTAATAAAGACATTTGTTGAGTTTATTTTTATCAACGTGGTATGGTGACATTTAAGTTGAAAACACACTGAAGCCGGAGGCGGAGCGGAGGCGAAGGCGTGCTAGTTGTATTCTATTGAATCATATGAAAGCCTACACAGACACCGCAGGCGGTGGCGGCGCGGTGCGGATAGGAAAAACCGCCACGCCTTCGCCTCCGCTCCGCCACCGGCTTCTGTGTGTTTTCAACTTTAATGATTCACATCCTATTATTATTAAAAGTCCGTATGATCTCACAATAGGTAGTACATTAGGTACATTAGGTAGGTGAGGTTACCTACTACACTTGTCCAAACCTTACTAATATTATAAACGAGAACTTTCTTATGTAATAAAATATATATATAAAATATCTAAGTATACATATTTATAGTAAACATAGATATTTGCTACATTTTCACGCAAAACTTACTGAATGGATCGGGCTGAAATTTTGAATACATGTAGTTCTAGCCCTGGAATAAAACATAGGTTACTTTTCTTTTCATCCCACTACATCAGTTTTCAATTGATAAAAGTAACACAGGTACCTATACCTACCTATAGGTAATAATTTCAATAGAAATAAAGAGTGCGAAACCCAGGGTAAAAACAAGTTAAGTATTCAAAGTTAGGTACGTACCTAGCTTCGTTTAACTTTCAGTCTTCAGAAACAAATATTTTTGGCCCTGAAAAGGACCTTTTTCAACCTATATCCATGCTTTTTAAGATCTATTTGTATTTAAATATTTTGACATAATTACACTGTGTCAAACGTCATTTGTTTTTAATACCTAATTTTAATTTATGTCATTCTTTCTTGCCATCAACAAAGATTAGTAATTTCCATTCAACCACCGAATCCATACAATGTCCTTCCTTGCCTCTTCAAAGCATAGACAACATCCATCGCTGTGACAGTCTTCCTCTTCGCATGCTCGGTGTAGGTGACAGCGTCTCTTATCACATTCTCCAAGAAGACCTTCAGAACTCCTCTCGTCTCCTCATAGATCAGCCCAGAAATCCTTTTCACTCCGCCTCGACGTGCCAGTCTTCTAATCGCTGGTTTCGTGATACCCTGGATGTTGTCGCGAAGGACTTTTCGATGTCTTTTCGCGCCTCCTTTGCCAAGACCCTTCCCGCCTTTTCCGCGACCTGTCATTTTGTTTTTTTTCTTGTGTGTGTGATGACGATCCGTGGTAGAATGAACGAGGTGATTTGGGAGCTATATTTATATAATTTTGTTAGTCGCTATTAGCTTTGTTTGAGGGTAGTTTGAAATAAATATGGTACAAATATTTAAAATGTTGAACGCTTTTTTCAAATATGGGTAAGTAGGTAGGTAGGTACCTATAGAATTCCGTGTATAGATCAACACAAAAGTAGGTATATTTCTAATCTATTAACTAATGTAATTGACTATTGTCTAATGTACCTAATTGAGTCCCCTTTTTTGCTCGAAAATATATTTTTCTATTGTCCTCGTTCCTAATATCTTTTCGTAAAAATAAAACGTTTTGGACGCCCATTTCTAATACAAATTTTAAAAAAATATGTTCCTCTCAAGAGGTTGTCATCAATTTAATAACACCTTCAGTGACATTGATATTTGTAACACTTCATTATACAAATTCCGCAAAGATGTTAATGTATCATTTAATGGAGGAAACTTAGCTGGTTTAGGAATTAAGTATGTTTATGTTTAGTTAATTACTAGCGACCCGCCCGGCTTCGCACGGTTTTATTATACGTATAAAACTTCCTCTTGAATCACTTTCCTCTCCTCCGTAGGCCGAGACACGTTCTCGGCGACCCCGTTGACCCAATCACCGCCGCTAACCCGGAGGTGACGGCAACCAATTCGCTTCCGCACACTAATCAATCTTCCAAAAACCGACCCCGCCGGATGCGGGGTCGAAGAAATCCCCGCTTCCGCCCATAGGTGCATTCGTGCACCTAGGCGAAACCCTCCTTGCCCTCTTGTAGCATCTGGCAACAGCCCAAGCCGAGGTTCGCACCTAAGTGGTGGCCCTTGTGCGTGTTGCCCCATCATAACTTTACCGGTGCGGCGCCCTCTGCGCCCGCCATAGTCCGGTAACGCTGTCATGGCCATCTGAGGTCAACAGCATTATAGTCCATTCGAAAAAAAAAAAAAATCTATCTACTTATTAAAAAAACCGGATCAAAATCCGTTGCTTAGTTTTAAAGATTTAAGCATACAAAGGGACATAGGGACAGAAAGCGACTTTGTTTTATACCATGTAGTGATAGGGATATAACTGTTTGATTCCCAAATAAATACAAATAAATAAACAAACGAGAAAACCGTGTGTCAAGAGATTTTTGCAACTACAAGAGATACGAAGCTGAAATTTTGAATTAAGGTTCCTTTTAGGAGGTAGGAATTAAGAACGGATTTTTGGAAATTCGTATACTAATGGGGTAAAACTAATGTCAATGTGAAATCATGAGCGGGTCAGACAGTAACAAATAAAATGTTTATAGGTAGGCACTATGTGAAATTATACCAACTACTTTACTTATATAAAGATGTAGGGGAGAAGGAGGTAGCTTAGGACAGGGGCACCTTTAGACATTGGAGATTACTCCAAAACCATCGACATATTTTTGGAAGAAAATGCATTTTAGTATTCAACACTACTACTACAAACCATGACATATCATTCACCACGCTGTCAGCTGTAAAACTGATTTTATTAGCAGGTCGGGTTTTCCGTTGGCTGGAGTAAATTATTCATCTGAACTCCGTAAGGGTTTATTTGGTGACTTTGAGAATAAATTATATGTTTTTTTATAGTTTCTATTAAGTTTGGGTATCCATGCATGGATAGAGCCTACCGTATTAGTTTCTAAAGTAATAAAAAAAAATTGTGACACAAAGTTTTTTAAATGACCCCTTGGGGTAGGTTAGGACTAGATATTAGGGGCACTTTAGGACATGTCATAATGTGTGTGATTAGTAATATAAAAAGTTTTCATTTGTTTTAAGTTGCTTATCGCCGAAGCAAATATAAGAAAAATATAGCATCAATCAGTTATTTACAAAAGAAGAAGTTATGATGGAAAAATATAAGTATTTTAAAATCATCAAAGATAAATTATGGTTTAATATCAATCAAACCAGTTTGTTGGCGTACTAATGTACTAAGGATTTAAAAAATACACAGAGGCTTGGAAAATGAATAAAATTGCTGGTATTGAATGGTAGAAAAGAAAAGAAGATGAGTGGTTGATATTAATATTGGATCATCCTGACAAAGCTCCCATCACCCAATGAATGAAAGCCCTTCCAGAACTGCTGCAATACTTTTAGATTAGATTTTTCAAGATTTAAACTGTGTGTGTTATTTATCCTAATCATAAATGACGCATAATAATCTACATGTTTAAAGATTTCATGTTTGAGTAACTGCATTTTTATAATTTCTAAGTTTGGTTGATGTCATGTACGAATTTAATTGTGATAATTGAAGAATTTATAGTTTTTAACTAAAACATTTCATAATAATGAAATAATTACTCAAATATTTAATTTTAAAGATTTTATTACTATCATATTATCATACCCAGTAGCGTCCCAAACTACCCCCCAAGGGGGGCAGTTTTGGACATTGTCAGTGTCTTACTAAAATGAAAATTTTGCATAATCTACTCAATAAACATGTTTATTTTATTATTGATTTGTAAAGGTAAAATACGAATATAGGTTTTACCGCATAAAACATACAAAAATTTTAAAAACAAAAAAATCTATGACCTATTCTTTAAAAAGTGTCCTAATGTGCCTCCTTCTCCCCTACTTATGATGATGAGATGTACTTATCTCTTTATTTGTTTTGCTTTTAGTTTATGGTTCATTGTGTTTAAAATATTTTTTTTTGTTTTCAACCCAGTATTGTAAGTTTATTTTTCCTTGTTTAGTAAAAATTTTTATTAATGTGTTCTGAACTGTCTGCTTCCAAATAATGTATTTTTTAAAGGAGGAAACTTAGCTGGTTTAGAAATTATTTAAGTATGTTTACGTTTAGTTAATTATTATAACTGTTTGTTTCCCAAATAAATAAAAAATAAAAATAAAAATTTTTTTTATTAACAACGAAAATTACAAGCAAAGAAATAGAAAAATTACAACTAGTATTTACAATTGAAACCATTGAGCTAACTGCAGACGGTTGCAAACAGTCTAAAGGTAGCTCAATTGATCCATGTCAATACCAGTCGGAAGCGTCCCCAAGACACTGGCTGCATTACCACGCTGTATGGCAATGCTGATGCGTTGAGCCAATAAAAAAAATAAAATAAAAAGACTGAAAAAACTTGTATATAAAATATGTCCTGCGCATATTACTTGTCTCCGTTAAAACTGACTGACGAGACCGAAAAGGCTTAGAGAGATCATCATCGACTTTGGTTGACGCTCTTCAAAACCCCCTACCTTCGCAAACCTGTAAAACCAATAAAGACAACACGAAAAACAATCACAGCAAACTACAAGATGGCACCAACGAAGCAACCCAAAAAACGCCCAAATACCCCACAAACTACTCCCACAAAACCCATCGTCAAACTCATAGTTAAGAACAAGAAATCAAAGAAGAACTACGAAAGCTTTTCCATCTATTTGTTCAAGGTTTTGAAGTCCATAGCACCTGATAAAGGGATCTCCAGTAAGTCAATGCTGATAATGAACAACTTCATCCATGATATGCTGGAGACGATTGCCACTGAAGCTGGTAGATTGGCCGCTCATTCGAACAAAAACACCCTGGGCGTCAGCGATATGCAAGCGGCCTTGAAGCTTATAGCTCCAGGGGAACTTGCAAAGCATGCTAACATCGAGGGAATGAAGGCCGTTCAGAAATACCATCATAATACCTATAAATAAATCTTAAAAAGAATGGAGAAGATAGATAGATATAAAAGTTATTTGATTTAGAGATATTATTAAAGTTTTACATTCAGTTGATTATTTTTAAATTAGTATTTTCATGAAAGGCTCTTTTCAGGGCCGAATATTTTCTTGTTTCTCAAGACTGAAGACTTTTACAATCTTGGGGCCCGTCTCAGCATTTTGTATGTGCGTAATTGCCTGCCGCATGCCGTGCGCAGCATATAGCAATTGCTATTATAGGTATTGTTTTTTGTAGTATTGTTTTTTTAAGGCGCAAACAACACCTAAAGTGTTTATGACTTACCCCACTTATTTTATCATATTATTCCGTTAAACAAAGGTACAAAAACTTTAGGTGCTGTTTGCGCCTTAAGGGTTCATAATAGGGCCAAAAAAGGGCCTAAGGGCCCTATTATGTACACTTAAGTTAAGGGCAAGGGTAAACCTAAAATCTGACGAAATAAAATAAAATATTAATTAATTTGTTTTATTTCAAAGCATTGTGATCAATTTAAAAATGCTTTGTTAACGAATACCTAGTAAATTGAAAAGGTGCAAAGAAATTATTAAAGTAGGGATCTAATAGGTACTAAAAGCATTCTACACTGAATACCTACCACTTATTAAACACGAGAACACATCGTTGTATCTACGCTACACATACAAAACGTACCTAATCAGAGAATACCATCACTTCAGGGGCCGAATTCCATTAATTTCAAAACAAAGGTCTCTGAGGACTCAATAGTGCCATTTTATCAAGAATGACGTTTGTGGTTTTGGTGTTCTACTATTTTTTGCGCTTGAAGAGACTTTCATAATTAGAATGTCAAATTGGTGGACATTATAAACGTTGTCGTCACAGCTATGAATGAACCTGAATACCAAAAAGAGTTTAACATTGACATTTTGACACGATACTATTTAAATGGCGAAGCGATTTTTTTAGTTGTTGTAGTTTTATATTTTTTTTTATATATTTTTTTAAAAGGCGTTCTAGGTACGAGTAGGTACATATAATAAAAATACTTTTCTACCAATAGAAAGTATTGTATCTTATCTTAAGTATCTACCAGGCATCTAGTACCCGTAACACAAGCTCTGCTTAGCTTGGGGCTAGATGATGCTGTAGATTATCCAGAACACTCAAGTATTTATAATAAAACAGAACTGTATGATAAATGCAAAAGTTTGATATCATTAGGTATATTTTATTAAATGATGTAACTTTAACTTACTTTAAGATTACAACTAAAAATTTAATATTTTTGCAATTTTTCCTTTATCTATACTTATAATAAAACTGTAACAGGTCCAATTCTGTACATTGAAGATATTTTGAAAATTTTTTTTGGAGGGCACTCTATTATCGATACTCAAGCCAAAACTGTAATTTTTTTCATTCATGTCTGTCTGTCTGTCTGTCTGTCTGTCTGTCTGTCTGTATCGTAAACGCGCATCACGCCGAAACTACTTGATGGATTTAAATGAAACTCGGCATGATTATAGGTCATACTACGAGGAAGGACATAGGATACTTTTTATCCCGGATTTCAGTAAGGTTCCCATGGGAGAGGGTATGAAAGTAAAATTCCTTTACCACGCATCACGCCGAAACTGGTGAATGAGTTGGAATGAAACTCGGGACGATTTGAGTTCATACTACAAGGAAGGACATGACATACTTTTTATCCCGGAATTCGATAAGGTTCCCCTGGGAGAGAGGGTGAAAGAAAAATTCTTAAACCACGCATCACGACGGAAGTGAATGAATTCGAATGGAACTCGGGACGATTGGACATGGGATACCTTTTATCCCGGAATTCAGTTTGGTTCCCCTGGGATATACGGGTTTTCAAAAATTTCTCATAGCATTTGAACGACGCGCGCGCGTCGTTCAGATGCTGTGAGAAATTTTTGAAAACCCGTATAGCCCAGGGGAACCAAGCTGAATTAAACTGATAAACGCGAAAGTTTGTAAGTATGAATGGATAGATGGATGGATACCTAGATTGATAGATGGATGGATGTTTGTTACTCTTTCACGCAAAAACTGCTGAACGGATCTGTATGAAATTTAGCACAGAGATAGATTATAAGCTGGAATAACACATAGGCTTATTTTATCCCGAAAATCTCACGGGAAAGGGAATTACGCAAGTAAAATCGCGAGTACTCGAAATACTAATCATGTGCAGACGAAGTCGCGGGCACCAGCTAGTCTGTGATAAATGACGTTACTTCGTACCAAATTTCAAGAAGTTCACGAGAAGTACCCTGTAGATTTTGATTGCCTTGCGTATGTCGAAAGTTTACAGCATAAACGGCTGTATCTTTTGCTTCCGTTGGCTTAGAAACTTAATTTTTCAAAACTCCTAGGGAAAGTAGACTTGAATGACATGAATTTCAGCTTGATACCTCCACGCCTGAGGAAAAGTGCCTTGACAGATAGACAGATGGGTTCCGTTTGTTCCTTTTAAGGAACGGAACCCTAAAAATGAACAATTTATTTCAATAAACGCCAATATTAGTAAGCATATATGCGTGAGTATCATTTGGTGTACGTCCCTGAACACTGTTCTAACGTTTTCAGTGTCGGTAGCGGTGGTAAAGAGGAAGTAACAACTCTAAAAATGAACAATCTCTAAAAATGAACAATTTATTTCAATAAACGCCTATATTAGTGCGCATATGCGTAAGTATCATCTGATGTACGTCCCTGAACACTGTTCTAACGTTTTCAGTGTCGGTAGCGGTGGTAAAGAGGAAGTTACAACTCTAAAAATGAACAATTTATTTCAATAAACGCCTATATTAGTGCGCATATGCGTAAGTATCATCTGATGTACGTCCCTGAACACTGTTCTAACGTTTTCAGTGTCGGTAGCGGTGGTAAAGAGGAAGTAACAACTCTAAAAATGAACAATTTATTTCAATAAACGCCTATATTAGTGCGCATATGCGTAAGTATCATCTGATGTACGTCCCTGAACACTGTTCTAACGTTTTCAGTGTCGGTAGCGGTGGTAAAGAGGAAGTAACAACTCTAAAAATAAACAATTTATTTCAATAAACGCCAATATTAGTGAGCATATGCGTAAGTATCATCTGATGTACGTCCCTGAACACTGTTCTAACGTTGTCAGTGTCGGTAGCGGTGGTAAAATGGAAGTAGCATTCTCGAGGTCGACTTGCTTCTAGCACGACGAAGCTTTCGGCTGATTGGTACTGACTGCGACGGGTGTGCTTTTTTTTCGTTATATCCTGGAACAGAGGGTAAAATATCTTTTTTGAAAACGAAAATTACAATGAAGGAATAGAAAAAAATTAAAACTAATAGGTAGGTAATAAACAATTGAAACCATTGAGCTAACTGCAGACGGTTGCAAACAGTCTAAAGGTAGTTCAACTGATCCATGTCAATAGAAGCGTCCCCGAGACACTGGCTGCATTGATAGTAAAAAGATAGGTAGAAAGATATTATTTATTGACACTATAATAGGAAAATACATATTTTGTATCTTAAATCTTAGGTAGAAGTAGATAGTGATTCAAAAGCAGGGTTTATTATGTATGGAGGCCTATGTCCAGCAGTGAACTTATATGGGCTGATGATGATGATGAAATGTATAGGTAGGTAACCGATAGAATTAACCTTGAAACGTTTCTATAGAAACAACGCGGGCAAAGCCACGGTTATATAATAGGTCTCTCTAATATTGCGTGATTTTGCAGTCAATTTGTTGAAATGCATATACCTATACTCTGATTCAGAATTATAGATATTTTATGTAAACAATGACATTTATGAATGAAAACTTAAGAAAAGCTTAAAATAATAACAGACAATAGCAGGGTAACTGCAAGCTAACAACTAAAAAGCAAAACTTAAACTTCTAAAACACATAATTGCTCAAGCACAGCGAAAAAGATGCAAGTTTGAGTTCGACAACGAATGAGAGACCAATGGAGTGATGAATGAAAACTGTCAAAAACACGAATAGTTTGAAGCTCCTGCAGCTTGCTATGATGATACCAGTGTCGTAAAATATGTACCACCAATATTCCTGTTGTTTTGTAACGCATTTGTTTACAAAAATTATCTATGTTGTTGAATCGCGGTATACCTACCTAATATTACTTAAAAGAGGGTCCCATACCACTGAAATGTATTAGATTGTATTTTGTACCTAATACAACGTTTTTTGCAAATAAAAATATATCTCTACAAGCGACCCGCCCCGTCTTCGCACGGTTTTATTATACACTATAAACCTTCCTCTTGAATCACTCTATCTATTAAAAAAACCGCATCAAAATCCGTTGCGTAGTTTTAAAGATTTAAGCATACAAATGAAAGGGACATAGGGACAGAGAAAGCGACTTTGTTTTATACTATGTAGTGTTACGATTAAATACTCACAGCAAATAATTTCCTTATAAACAGCCTAGTCTTGGTATACTCGTCCCCCCCTTCCTTGAAGTGGACGTACTCAGGGAAGTAGGGGGCAATGCTCCGGCCCTGGGCCAGCTTGGACTCCAGGATATCCTGCTTGTTCAGGAACACGATGAGGCCTGCTTCTAGAAGAAATCTGGAAACGTAGAAGTACCTAGATTACGACTTCTTACTAAATAGACAGGTAGGTAGGAATCATGAAGTTTGCGCACAATCACACATAGTATAAAACAAAGTCGCTTTCCCTGTCCCTATGTCCTTAAGTCCCTTTGTATGCTTAAATCTTTTAAACCACGCAACGAATTTTGATGCGGTTTTTTTAAGCCGTGGCGGCTGTGCTATTACGCTAAAACCGCCCAATCAAATTGATAATCTTGCGCCATTTCAATGGACATCGCGCGCGTCCTTTCCATACAATTTCAAATTACGAAAGCCATTAAAAGGGCTTTCTTAGGTCAGTTTTGAAAAAAAATTGACTTATGAAACAAAACTGACATAAGAAAGCCCTTTTAATGGCCTTCGTAATTTGAAATCGTATGGAAAGGACGCGCGCGATTGCCATTGAAATGGCGCAAGAATATCAATTTGGATGGGCGGTTTTAGCGTAATAGCACAGCGGGTCGCTAGTTATAAATAAAGTATTTTATTCAGTATCCTACTAATATTATAAACGCCAAAGTTTGAAAGTATGGAAGGATAGACAGTTAGGTAGATCTTTCACGCAAAAACGGATAATCTGGATAAAATTTGGCACAGAGATAGATAGATAGATAGAAAACGCTTTATTGCACACTTAAATAAAAATAAAAATATACTATAAAAATTACTAAGACTAAGTTACAATTGGCGGTCTTATCGCTGAAGAGCGATCTCTACCAGACAACCGTGGATGGATAGAATCATTGGACAGTATACGGGGATCCGTGTGCTTACATAATTACCCTACATTTATATAAATATAATACTTATGTTTATATGTATACAGGGTGTTACACTTAAAACGGTCAGCATGGAAAAGTCTGAAATTATAAGACACACGAAGATCCCCTCTGAGATTATAGTCTGGAATAACACATAGGATATTTTTTTTCCAGGAATTCCCACGGAAACGGGAATTACGCGGGTGTACCGCGAGTATACTCGAAATACTACCTAATCCAGTGCAGACGAAGTCGCGAGCACCAGCTAGTTGTATTTTAATTGTACTATACATTATGTTTCTCTGACAAATAAATTAGTTATTAAATCAAAAATATATATTACTAGCGACTTGCCCCGGCTTCGCACGGTTTTATAATACGTATAAACCTTCCTCTTGAATCACTCTATCTATTAAAAAAAACCGCATTGAAATCCGTTGCGTAGTTTTAAAGATATAAGCATACATAGATACATAGTGATATAGGGACAGAGAAAGCGGCTTTGTTTTATACTATGTATGAGTAGTGATGTTCATTACAGGTTATAAAAGTTACTCACCTGCTTTGCCAAACATCTCCAAATAGAAGTAGTGCTTCTTTCAACCTGTTCTGGGTGTGATCCTCTCTCAACACCTGGTCAAAATCGCTGCAGGCCACCAGGAACCAAATCGCATTGATGCCTTCGAACACCTGAGGAGTTGATCACAATAATGGACACTCCACAGCGCATCATCTAGCCCCAAGCTCAGCTTGTTTTATTGGTGCTCGATGACTGATATACTTAATAATTATTACCATACAATAAGATCGATAGTTATTTCTTTATATACATAGAAAGTACCCAGAACCCACCCAGAAACATTTTTTCAAGGTAAAAGTTCTTTTTTCGCTTCTTTACTTGAGCTTAAAAAGATAGAAGTGAACAAAATGGCACTTTACTGGATCCCGCTACTTTCCGTATCGCAACATGTATTCGGTTGGGTGCAAGGTGTTGTGCGCCTCATCAATGCCAGTGCGGTACTGCATGCCAGCCTTAATGACATAATCCGGCGGGCCTTTGTTAGCGCTAACGTACCAGCTATTCTCGAACTGAATGGTTTGTTCCGTGACGATGGCAAGAGGCCCGACGGTATGACACTAGTCCCATGGGAGTTGGGGAGGCCCATTGTGTGGGACGCTACATGCGTCGACACACTTGCACCTTCCCATCTTTCAAGGACATCCACTAGGGCTGGTGCGGCGGCAGATCTGGCCGAGGATCTCAAGAGGCGCAAATATGCAGGTCTCGACAGAACCTACGCATTTGCTCCCCTTGGATTCGAGACCCTAGGTCCGTGGGGTACCGAGGCTCTCCGGGTTTTTAAAAAATTATCTGAGCGTCTGATCGATGCGACGCGTGACCCGAGAGCTGGTGAATATCTGGCTTAGCGCATCAGCATTGTCATACAGCGTGGTAATGCAGCCAGTGTATTGGGGACGCTTCCGACTGGTATTGACATGAATCAATTGAGCTACCTTTAGACTGTTTGCAACCGTCTGCAGTTAGCTCAATGGTTTCAATTGTAAATACTAGTTGTAATTTTTCTATTCCTTTGCTTGTAATTTTCGTTGTTAATAAAGATGTATAATTTTTTTTTCAAAAAAAAAAAAAAATAAGATCGATAGTTATTTCTTTATACATATACATATAAAATACCCAGAATCCACCCAGAAACATTTTTCAAGGTAAAAGTTCTTTGTTCGCTTCTTTACTTCAGCTTAAAAAGATAGAAGTGAACAAAATTAAAGTGATCACTTAATTTCATAATTTAATTATCTTTAACATTTATTTTATGACGTGTCCAAGAGTCCTTTAAGTGTATTTAGAAAATAAAACATTTTTCTTTTATTTTGTTAAATATTAATGACTACCTGGATCCATTTCTTCCGTTCTCCCCTCTGTCCTCCAACGTCAAACATCCAGAAGTCTTGTGTACCGCCATGCATTGATTTAGGAACCTGAATAATCAAAATAAATAAATTTTATTAAAGAAAATTACGTTGTAGCAAAATCTACGCATAGCTTAACAAAAATTGGTATATTTTGTAGTAATTTTACAAACTTAGTACCTAATATTATAATAAATGGGAAAGTCTGTGTGAATGTTTGTTATAGGTAATCTCCGTAACTACTTCAGTCATTTAGATGAAATTTACGGTACGTAGATAATTTAGGACCTAGAAGAGGACATAGGCTAATAACATTTGGAAATTTTAACCCCTGAAGGGGTTAAATAGGGTGATAAAGTTTGTATGGAAAATTATTTTTCCTTGGTTCAATTTACTCAAAACTCGGTATAAATAAACTACAAAGTAAATAATGAAACAGGTATTTTTATTTTTTTGAAACTACCTGTTAGGGAAAATCAGTTGGCTGAATTGGGGAGTCACCTACCTCACGACGACAGGTCGGCACCTTCCAACTCAGATGGATCCACTGATGGTTTGCCTAGACACTGGAGCTTCCACGGGTGCTGGTTTGGCCTGATTCTCCGATTGGTGTATGTAGGGACACAAGGGTTGAAACGAAGGACCGTAATTCACACCGCGACTCGACAGTAATATCGGTAGGGCGCGAGCAAAGTCAGGAGCGGACGGCAATGTCGGGTGCATGCGTCTACGCGTCTCTGTGTATCTCCGAGGACTCCGAGGTAGCCCGCTCGACGACCGAGGGTCACGTGAGGGGCTTGTCCACCAATTAGCCAATTAGAGAGCAGTAAAGAAATGTCAAGATCCTACCCTCAAAATTGTGCATACTTTGAAAATAACAAACTACCCTAAAGTGAAAGAAATAAATATCGACCACTCATCATCATCATCATGGTCAGAAACAAAACAACGATTTATATATTAAAATTAAAGAACCTATTCCGTCACGGAACACTACCCTTAGAAGGCGTGCAATTAATTTCTGAAATTTGACAAATAAATTTCCATGCGGGCGAAGCCGCGGGGCGCAACTAGTATCTATCTAAAAGCAGCACGGTCTAGAAAAGGCGTAACACGGTCTTCAAATGACGTAGCACGCTCTACGAGTTTCGTAGCAAGGTCTACGATTGTAGATGTTTTTCCTATTCAATAAGAATTCATCGTCGTCGCCCTATATTAATTTTAATCCACAGCTGGACATAACCCCCCCTATTGGGCGCTGTTAGGATTAGGTACGAATAGTTATTTATGAATCTATATGATTAACAAAATGTAACGTAGCAACACATGCGAAGTCAAAAATATTTTTTTTATTGCTGGTATTTTACCTTCACTTTGAATTCGATTTTCTGAATTCCGGTTGTTTTCTGTCGACACCTCAAAATGTCTGCATCTGAAGGCATGTAGTCTGATTTTACGAGAAGATCGATTCTGTCTAAAAAGCTGAAAGAACAAAAAAATAATCTAAACAACTCGAGCACAAAATTATAAAGAGCGCCATCTATTAGAAATTTACATCACTAGGTACAAATACAGACTAGCTAAAGTAAAATAAGCTTTTGAAGCTTACCAATAGATGGCAGTAGTTATAATACAGTAATGTAGCAATATTTTCAGGAAAAGAGCTTTGTTAGTTGCCGCTAGATGTCGGTAATCAGGACAGCAAAAGGCATTCGAGCAAACGTCCCAGATGTTTTATTATTTTTTTACTAGATGGCGTTGCCTGTTTTTAAACATCGTCCTGGACCATATAAATTTTAGTTAATTATACCCGAGAGCTGGTGAATATCTGGCTCAGCGCATCAGCATTGCCATACAGCGTGGTAATGCAGCCAGTGTCTTGGGGACGCTTCCGACTGGTATTGACATGGATCAATTGAGCTACCTTTAGACTGTTTGCAACCGTCTGCAGTTAGCTCAACGGTTTCAATTGTAATACTAGTTGTAATTTTTCTATTCCTTGCTTGTAATTTTCGTTGTTAATAAAGTTTTGCAAATTAATTATATTGTTTTACTTATAAATGGTACTTACTACTCTGCACTGTCAATTAGTTGATA
Source organism: Eupithecia centaureata (assembly GCA_944547425.1). NCBI lineage: Eukaryota > Metazoa > Arthropoda > Insecta > Lepidoptera > Geometridae > Eupithecia > Eupithecia centaureata. Next base: position 6,151,542 of record OX155706.1, read on the forward strand.
CTCATTAGATCTTCTAAAGCATTCTCTGACACCACCATCGTGCCAAAGCTCTCTTACATGGTCGAAATATTCCTGAAAGCAAATAAAAAGTTAAGTTTTAAAGTCGCCACACAGAAGCCATGTCCGGAGGCGAAGGCGGGTTGTATTCTATTGGTACCGCGCCGCCACCGCCTCCGGTGTATGTGTGTAGTCTTTCATATGATTCAAAAGGATACAACTCGCACGCCTTCGCCTCCGGCCCCAGACATGGCTTCTCTGTGACGACTTTTATCATTATCGTTGTAAAATAGTTTCTTAAGCGTTTCTTTCAGTATCTACCTCTCTACCATAAGTTTTGAAATTACAATCGCCTGACTATAGTAGTTATGTGAATTCGCAGATAGCTTTTTTACGCGCATTTTTAGTACCAACTATCCGCAAGAGGCGCTGTTCAAGTTTTCATATTTTTTTTACCTACAGTCGCTGCCGAGTAGGTATAGTAAGCAAAATCTCATGGTAGACGTACTGAACACAATACAATACAAAAATTCTTCATTGCACACCAAAATATATAAAAACAGGACAGGAAAAAAAACCAAATAACCAAATACCTACTTAATAAGTTGTATCTACAATGGGCGGCTCTATCGCCATGAGCACTTACTTCAGAATACTCTTCTGGTCCTTCAGGTCCAAAATTGAGTATGTAATCTTTTGAATATCCATTTTTAGGTATCTGCAGAGGTATCCCAAGATAGTTCATGTGACGAACTATGTCATAAATGGACTCGTGGACGTTATGTCTTATATGTTTGATCTTCTCTAATTTATCACTGGAATACAACAATAATGTCAAGTCTTCTCTTCATCCATACCGCAATGTTTGAAAACGAAAGTTTTCAAACATTGCGTCCTACCCGTAATGACCTACGGAGCTGAGACGTGGACACTCACGGTAGGGCTGGTCCACCAGTTCAAAGTCGCCCAGCGAGCTATGGAAAGAGCTATGCTCGGAGTCTCTCTGAAGGATAAATTCGTAACGAATACATCCGACAGAGTACCAAAGTTATCGACATAGCTCAAAGAATTAGCAAGCTGAAGTGGCAATGGGCCAGCCATATCTCGCGAAGAACCGACAACCGTTGGGGTAAACGTGTTCTTGAGTGGAGACCGCGGTAAACGTAGCGTAGGACGCCCTCCAGCCAGGTGGGATGACGATCTGCGAAAGACTGCTGGCAGATGCTGGATACGTCAAGCTGAAAACAGGGCGCTATGGCGCTCATTGGGGGAGGCCTATGTCCAGCAGTGGACTTATATAGGTTGATGATGATGATGATACAACAATAATAGTATTTATTTATTAATTTAAACAATTGTGCTAACTGCAGACGGTTGCAAAGAGTCTTATGATCTGATCTATATCAATACCAGTCTGTGCGTCCCCAAGACACTGGCTGCATTACCACGCTGTATGGCAATGCTGATGCGCTGAGCCAGATACTCACCAGCTAGAGCGCCACGTCGCATCGACCAGACGCACAGATAATTTCAGACCTACCTAACTACTGGATATCTTTATTAAAAATTTAAAATTATATTTCACACAACATCCATATAGACACATTATAGTGATAATCACAATCTGGTATATACTAAAATATCATCATCATCATCATCATCAGCCTATATTAGTCCACTGCTGGACATAGGCCTCCCCTAATGAGCGCCATAGCGCCCTGTCTTCAGCTTGCCGCATCGAGCATCTGCCAGCAGTAGTTCGCAGATCGTCATCCCACCTGGCCGGAGGGCGTCCTACACTACGTTTGCCGAGTCGCGGTCTCCACTCAAGAACACGTTTACCACAACGGTTGTCGGTTGTACTAAAATATAAAAGATTCCAAAAGCCCAAACAGAAATGTTTCTTTAAGCGGTATTCCACTACACGATATTCAGGGCCCGTTAGTTAGGCGATTAGGGAGCAAGGCTTACTGGGTCCGTTCGGCCGATCGCCGCTCTAAATCTACACCTTACCTACACCTCTCTTAGTTAGGATAAGCGTCCCTGAATATCGTGTACCGGAATACCGCTTTTAGGCTGTGTCCCCAGTAGGCAAACTGTGAGCGGCCGACTGAGTGAGCCGCAAATTTGTGGCGCTACAAACTCAGATCAGTTTGCGTGCGTATCGCAAGCATTGGAACCTGCGAGTCGACCGCTAACTGAGACAGTGGCGCACGTATCGCTGCAAACTGCGTACAGTGAGCGCAAACTAGCAAACTGTGGACACTCAATTTAAAATATATGGAAGGGCGTACTGAACTGATACCTACGCCGCAAACTCAGTCGGCTGCTCACTGTTTGCCTACTGGGGACACAGCCTTAAGAACCATTTCTGTTTGAGCTTTTGGAATCTTTTTTATCTTTCTTCTTTACCGCTTACCGCTTAGATTCTTAGATTTGAACAAACCCGACATAAAATGATGTAACTAAAGGAATTCAAATTAAAAGATAGTACACATCACTTTCAAAACTTGCGTTCGCGTGGTCGATGGTTCGAATCTCCAACGCATCACTTTTTGTTTTTATTTTTTATAAATAAACTTTGCATAAGAACTGACCTGGTGGAAAAACCTTGGACGTGTAAGATCTTCATCTGTTTTATGATAGTTGTCTTCCCGCTTTCGCCAGTTCCAAGAAGAAGAAGCTTGATAGCCTGTTTTATCAATATTGTTATTAAATAACATCGCAAAAAAAAATCGATTACAGCGGGATTTGAACCCGGTCGTAGAATGTCAAATTGGTAGTCATAAACGTAATCGTTATTGCTATGAATGAACCTCAAAAAGTTTGAGCTAGTAGAATACCAATTAAAGAGTTTAACACTGTCATTTTGACACGATACTATTGGAATGATAAAGCGATTTACTTAGTGGAATTCGGGCCCACTGTTTGAAACTGTGTGACACCATGGGACCATTTGTGTCACTTAGTTAATACCTACTCTTATCTGATAGATATAGATAGATCTGATTCTTATCTTTGTGTTGTCTGAATCTATTTATAAATGAATTTAATAAAATATAATTACTTCGTTATATGTCTTGATCCATTGCTTGATCTCCCTGTCAATCTGCTTTGAAGTACTTTCATTCTCGTCGTAAGACCTCACACATGGAATCAGTCGCATTGTTTGTCAGATTTATTTTCTGTAATAAAATAACAGTTTTTAAAATGTATTTGGTTTTTAAGCGAAGGTAAACTTTCTTTCGTTTTTAGGAAACTGTTATTTGATGTCAACTTCAAAAATAGACTCAATTAGTTTATAGAATAATTTAATAGCAGAGGCCAGAAAATCATAAAATGTATCAATGGGATGAGTGGACCGATTCAAAATATTCATTGGGTCAACTGATCCCGCGGGATAACTTCGAGCGGCCTCAGTTGACTAAAGACCCCAGGGGGAGACAAAAAAATTGAAACTCATGCTACTAAGTACTTAGGTAGGTAAGTACTCATATAGTTACCTTTTTATAAAAAAAAATATGCATCAAAACCATTGTAATCTGATTTTTTTTTTATTTTGTTCTTTAGTAGTATCTGCACGTAGCTTCGCGTGCATTGTTTCTATGCAAAAGTCTCAAAAAAAAGAACTGATTTAGGTAAACAAATGAGGAATATTATTTGAGGACTGAGAATATGAGGAAAAAACTTTCGAAATTTTCAAATTCCTGCTGAAATCAGCATGAAAAACTGACTCGTGAAACTGAATTAGGTTTAATTACTCGGCTTAGAAAACTAAAATAGCTTGGCTCGGCTAAGTAGGTAAACTCTCGTGAAAAAATCTTTTATGAAACCACCTCGATATCACTATCTAAGCTACAAAACCAAAAGAATCATCAAAATTGGATATTAATTTAAGGAAATATCAAATAAAGGACCTAACGTAAAAAACCTACCTACAACTGAATTCAAAACCTCTTTTTTGAATGTATTGAAATGCTAGGTACCCTTTAAAATCTTACCTTTTCAATGTTTTTAAAACATGTGTCTACACTAAAATCACAGTTCTGATTAATTATTTATCAGAAAATTATCAATAATACTGTAGTATCTTCATTCAACTGATAGCGTTAACATAAAGATAATCGGCTGATAACGTAGCTAAAAGCATTTTTATAGCATGATTATTTTTATGATCGGGTGAGTGGAGTCGCGAACAGCAGCATATAGCCATTCATATTATTCTGTGCCCGAAGTCAATAGACTATACGGGATGTTTGCAGTCAGGTGTGCGCAACATTTGGCACACACTCTTGACTAGTGTTTTTATTAGGTGAATTACCTGGGAAACCCTGTAATTCATATATAAGTTTTAGCCTGTATGTTTGTAGTTAACAATAAGACCAAAAAGGATTAGGTAGGTACCTACACAAATAATAAAATTAAAACAAATATAGAAACAGCAAGGTAAGCGAATTAAAGTCAATACTTATATGTAGTATCTACCTGCTAGATTATCGTACAAATATAAAAACTAGATAAGTAGAATACAATAAAAATACAAAATAAGAATAATAAGAATAAGAATAAGAAAGTCTTTATTTATAGCATTTACAAACTACCTACTACTAAGTTACTTACCTAATTTCTTAAATTACCCAACACCATGAACTACATATTGTATTTAGGTACTAATTAATTAAAACTTAAATGCTATAAAATGGCGTCCGACTCAGCTTTATGTTGTAATAGCCATTGTGCATAGCTATCACAACGCTGATCTTCCGTCGGAACCAAACAAACGCGTCGCGTACACTAACACAATACATTATTATATATTACATACACATAGGAGTCTCTACTAACACAATGCATATCAAAAATATCATATACATATAAACCATTTAAATAGAGTTCCCAAAACATAAAAATCTAGTAATAATCTAGTTATTATATTACGATACAATTACCCATAATGACTATACAATATATTTGACAAACACAATAAAATTAATCAATGAAAAATTATATACAATTTACCAAAAAATTTACTTCTTTGTTAAAAATTATTAAAAAAAATAAGAATTTCCAAAAAAACAGAACCTACATATAAAAAAAAAACATACAATACACAAAAGACCTATTATGTAAAATATCTACTATATTATTTTTCATCTTACGAAAAACACATCACAGGTTGAGTTGAATGGGTGGGTGAGTTCATTTCCTAAAGGTACAAAATCTTAAAGATTTTATTGATAGCTAACATAGCTAAATATAGGTACTTCGATTAACTATTCTATTTGATGCGACGCAGGACTCGAGTCCCGAGAGCTGGTGAATATCTGGCGCAGCGCATCAGCATTGCCATGCAGCTGCATGGTAAATAGAGGTAATGCACAATGGCGTATATAGGGCGGGTCCATGACATTGTCAGGTGGTAGTATAAAATATAGTAAAAAATGGGTCACCTAGTATGAGTGAGTAGGGTACGTTCCCTAACCCATGCCGCTAACACCGTACAAACAACTTGGCAACTCTACTAAGTATACTGACTGAGCAAGCAGAGAACTGAGGCAGAAACTCTTCATTCTTCACCAAGCAACTAAGCAGCTGAGATATAAGTGTTTTAGAGCCAACAGTTACCAAGCAGCTAAGCAGCTGAACGGTTTTATAAGTAATTGTTTTGAGAGCCAACAGTGATCCACCCCTGCACACAGCTGCCCCGCAGCTGCTAGCGACCGTTGTAGCACGTGCCGTTTTGGCGGCTACCGGTGATCGAGCTACTACGTCACAGCTACGTCAGAGGAGGTTAGGTGAAAGAAGTTTGTAAACAAAGCGGGAAAGCAACCTAACCTTCTTAGAGAATTTAGAACCTATCCTCTGTTTAAACTTTTTGGAATACCTTTTTATTTGATTTTTTATCAGAAACAAATGACTGAATATAGGAAATAGGTACCTACCTATACTAGGTGCTTTGATTTGGAGCCAGATTTTGATATTGGGTAATGAATTTTATGTCTATTTGAAAGTAATAGGTAGGTAGGTATATCTGAAATTAAGTGTTCGTATTACGAAATTTAAAAAAGCTTTAAAATTGAAAGGCAGATTTGACTGAGGATCTCAAAGAGGAATTCTAAGAAAAGTTAAGGATTTTTAGATGAATTCAATTTACGTAACCTATTGTTTTTTTATTTCATTTAACTACTCATTAAAGTGAAACTTTTTATAGTTTGTATGAGAAGCTAGCTGACCTAACAGACGTGGTCCAGTTTTAGATACCTACCTACTATAAAAATCAATAACTATTATTTTGTTAGTTACAAAAATAAAACAGTTGTTTTGCTAAATTACTTAACATAAATCATCAACCTAAGTACTAGTAACTTTTTCTGAAAATTAAAATTATAAAATTATCTGCGAATTTTATTATCATAAGGAAAGAAAACTCTTTCCTTATGAATCTTTTAACAAAGTATAATAAAATTTAAAAGAAAAATGAATGAAATCGGTGAAGTCATTCAAGGAAAAAAGGGGGCACATAAAAAAAATATCTTTAGGTAAACCGAATGGATGATGATTCTTCTGATTAAACTCTTTACTCTTGAACCTCTTAATACCTACATACATACTTACAGTACCTACATACCTTTTTTTTACCAAGTAGGTATCTACAGAATTTAACCTTCATAACGACTATCCCCGCGACCCTTTGGATCTAAAGCTCGCTCAATTACTGCGCTAAAACATTTTCATTTAAAATGCATAAAAACTCATTTTCAGCTCTAATTCTTAAAGAATTAAAAATAAATTGAAAAATATTAAAAACGCACTTACACCTTTTTGATAGTGTACTCGATAACCCCCTACTGTTGTTCGAACGTTAAGGGAATTTCGTCCTTAGTACAAAAGTTTAAAGTTGGAAGTCCTTTAGAGCTTTTTAATTGAATGGTGGTAGCGTAGCGCGTGCCAAGGGGTGCGCAAACGCCGTTTCCGATTTTTTTCGAAAATGGAAGTACTTTGGCAGTTGGAATTTGACCGTTGAGCGAATAAGACGTATTTATATCAAACATTTTGGTTGTGGAAAGTTCAGTGGTAAATTGAAAAGACTGTTGTGATTTTCGCGAAAGTTTTGTGTTTAATGCCTAAAAAATAGAATCAACATCATCATCAATATCATTGCAGTATCTACTACAAATAGATTAGGTATTTTACCTCCTTACTAGGTAGGCTCCTACCTACCTAATGACTGGGTAGGTATCTGATACCTATATCGTTGGAAAGATATTGGATTGAACAATGGAATTTCTTATTTAGAACCCTTTGGCATTGAACATTGGCAGATAGGTAAGTACTAACCATAAGTATAATTTATTTTCGAAAAAAATACGATCGAATTGAACTAACTGCACACATTTGGAAACAGTCTAAGGGTAGCTAAACTGACCCATATCAATACTATTTAGCCGGAAAAGTCCCCAAGACGCTGGCTGCATCCTACTAACATTAAAAACGCGAAAGTTAGTAAGTGTGGATGTTTGTTACTCTTTCACGCAAAAACTACTGAACGGATATGGATGAAATTATGCACAGATATATATTTTACTCTGTAATAACACATAGGCTATATTTTATCCCGGAATTCCCACGGTAACGGGAATTACGAGGGTGAAACCGCGGGGCGCTGCTAGTTACCAATAAAAGTAACCTAGTCAACAACTATTAATTACTTATTGGTATTATCGGTGCCATGCATTTACCTTAATAATAACAACTTAAAACTTAGTTTTTCGTTATTGTTATTACCTAAAGTGCGTAGGTATTTCCCTCTTGGTCAAATTTCTAAGAAGTTAAACATTACCCTCGTAGGTAATAGGTTAAGGCTTTCCCTAAAAATAAACCTAGATACGCCAATGGCTACATTTAACAGTTAAATGTAGCCATTGGCGTAAGTATCTTGGTTTATTGTAGTTACTACAAAGCAGGTGAACCTTTGACCCCTCTACATAAAAACTCCTTTTAAGAAAGCTAAATACCCTAACCGTTCCACTATGAGAACAAGGAATCATGGTTGGTGAACACGATCATAATCTACCTACAATCTACTTAGGTTCCATTTTATTTTGTATTACACTAGCGACCCGCCCCGGCTTTTCACGGTTTTATTACTTACCTAATTATATACCTTCCTCTTGAATCACTCTATCCATTAAAAAAACCGCATCAAAATACGTTGCGTAGTTTTAAAGATTTATGCATACCCAACAGACAGACAAAGCGACTTTAAATACTAGGTATTAGGCATGTGTCATTCGATCATTCACAATGATCTATATCAATCATGACCTGCTAAGAAAATGAACCGGAACATATGACCCGTTCATTCGAATGATTGGTTTTGCCGTCGGGCTATCATCGTCTCACTTCGATTTTTCGTTTCTATTGTATCATGCATTTCGTGACTGATACCTTACCGGTGCGAGATCGGATGTTTGCGTCGCGTCGTTTCGTTACTGATTGGTTTGATTCTTGCAAAAACTTTTCGAATTCGGTTTTTATCATTCATAAATAGGTGGTAAAGTTTGTATGGAAAATAATTTTTCCTTGGTTCTATTCACTCAAAACTCGGTATAAATAAACTATGGACTGAATAATTAAACACGTATTTTCTATTTTTACACAATAACCCCAAGGGGGTGTGCAATAAATTTCTGAAATTTGTACGAAAAAAAACTCTGGTTCGCGGGCGAAGCCGCGCGGGGCGCATCTAGTATTACATACACTTATAGTACTTTATAGGTACCTAGGTAGGTGAAAAGTACCGAATGTTTGGTAAGGAATAAAGCATAATAACTCCTAAGTAGCGGGCTGCGATAGCAGACTCTATTGCGTTACTTTAAGGTACATTTACTAGGCTGCGAGTAGATGAGACAGTCCACGAAATGTGTCCTACTCGCACGCATCACTCACGGCCTCGCAAGAGCAAGACGCAGCATCAGCGATCTTCGTGAGTTCGTGTTACTTCGCGCGCTTCTCGGTCATTTCATCAGTGACCCGAACATTGAAATGAACGGGTCTTTTCGTCGCCACTGTTCGTATCAATCACGCGCGGCCCGTGATTGCAATCATATGAGCCGTTCGTTCATGATCGACACAATCCTACTAGGTATGTAGTATCTAATAGTGATACGCCATCTTTAAATGAATAAAGCAGAATCGTTAAAATAACCTACGCAATTGCTCCCCTTGGAGACGAGACCCTAGGTCCGTGGGGTACCGAGGCTAAACGGTTTTTTTAAATTATCTGAGCGTCTAGTCTGTTCGATGCGACGCTTGAATAATGTGCGTGACCTGAGAGCTGGTGAGTATCTGGCTCAGCGCATCAGCATTTGCATACTGCGTGGTAATGCAGCCAGTGTTTTCTGAACGCACAGACTGGTTGGACCTATTGGATTTGTTGAGCTACCTTTAGACTGTTTGCAACTGTCTGCAGTTAACTTATTATTTTTAATTGTACTAACCTATAGTACTACTTTGAATTTTTTTCTATTCCTTGTTGTATGTGTGTGTACCACCTACCTACCACACCACCTAACTAATGAATGCAGCAAAAGCATTTTTTTTCCCTTATGACTTTTTAAGATTTAGCTCTAGTCTAATTATGAACTTAGATTTAATTTGTTTCTATTCCTTGAAAAAGCCTAGGTACGTAGAGCAATTACAATAATTATAAACGATAAGTAAGTACTTACTTAATCAAAACTTATCAAACTTATCAAAATCAAAATAAAATAAAAATTAACTAAAGTTAAACACAGATATGTGTAGGTACATAACAAAGCAGGGTCACTAGTCACTACCACAATAAAAAACACAAGCTACCCGATTTGAACGTTTCCGATAAAAAAACAGTCGGACACGTAGGGTAGGGTCGGTAGGGGTAATAGATATCTAAATAAATAATAATAACTAAGCTGTTATGAAAATTTCAGAAACGACGACGAACGCAATAAGGTCCTTGAAATAGGTTAGTGGAAAGAAAACATCAAAAATGGATTCGCCGAAAATCGTCTACAAATATTATTCAAACCCAGCTTTCTGTGGCCAAAGCGAAGGCTACAAATCGAAAATTATTTCGCCAGACCGCCCGCGCCGAATGTCGCCACTTGGCGCTAATTCCCCTCGAAAACATGAACCAATCACAAACCGGATTCTACGCACTGACATTTCTGACAACCCGTTACGAATGTCAATGTCACCGGGTAGAATGAGAGATGAGCCGCCGGAGTTGCCGCCAAAACCAGCCAAATTTCGCCAGTTTCAGCGACAATCATCACTAGTTTATAAACAGACGAGGCAAGTAAGATGTCGAACTAGAAGTGAAGATCTTGAGATGGCGCAATTTAGACAAAAGAAAAGGTAAATTGTTGTTTCTAAATGTAGTATTTTCCTTGAAGTTTATATTTTTTTCAGTACCTAGATAAATATAAGCACAGTAGTGAGCGATATGTCCCTCCCTATATACCAGGCTAAAAGTAATTGTAATCTTGTGCAAATATCTTCTTTACAAAAACACAGCACGAAGTGAAATTCTTGATGATTATTTGTTTTTAACTATTTTGTGTATAATAATAATATATATTGTTTTGTCTTTAGATACGATAGAAATGCAGATAGTGACGATGGGCTAGATGACAGACGACCTAATTTTGAACCCAGAACCCACAGATATGAAATAATCCAAGACATGGATGACCTAGCTGACTACTCTCCCACCAAAAAGCGAATAATCGAAGCAAAACCCAGTGAAATTGACGAATACAACGTTGACGGACCTGATGATAACGAACTGAAGGAAATACCAACCGAAATAGTCAAAACGGTCAACGGTAAAACGCTCAGATACGCAATCATACCAGTCGATGACGACGACGAGCCAAAAAGAGCCAACGTTACCTTCTCCCCTATGATGTCGCAAAAAAACTTATTGGCTACACAAAAACTTCACGAGTTGCTATCAACACCGCGTAAATTGAAAAGCTACGCCAGTCAGCCCTCAGTAAGGTTTCCAAACGAACATCCTAGTCCTAGATTTACTACCCCACAGAAAATAGCCTCCAGCACGCCTTCAAAAGGAGTTACGCCATCAAAATCTTGCGCCAATCTAACTAGCCGAAGCCCAACATCACCTATTTCACCAAAAGCTCAACAGAAATTGAACTATGGTCTGCCAGAATTTGAAAGAGATGTTTTTGTAACGAGTGCGAGAGAGAAGAGCTTTGAATTTGAGAGGAATATTAGCAGAGAGAGCAGGAGGAATTTCGATAGAAGTATAAAGAAGGACCGTACTACAGCTGTTATTGTACCGAGGTAAGCTTTCATTATCATATTTTTTACGTTATCTAGGGCTATATTTTCAATATCAGCGACAGTTTCGAATTTAGTGTACTTAACCTTTCTTACGGGTAGGTAGCTGGCAAATAACCGCTATAATTTTATTACACGTGTTAATTCACATATCTGAGCTTTTTAATTAACATGATCCAGAAAACATTCCAAAGTTTTGATTGATCTGTGAATGTTTAGTTAGATGTCTGGAAACTACTGAAAGGTTCGTGATCCTTACCTTTGCATAGAGTAATAAACTTCGACTTCGCTTTTCTGAATATGAGGAATAAATTTTGTACTTAGCTCTAAAACTAGATCATCAGAATATCAATCTTGCCCGTTTTTTACGTTTTCTCGGAAAATATCCGGCAAAGATTTAACCTACCTTGATGATAAAAAAGTGTACAGTAGGTATCGTATTAAAACTGTTTAACTAATTTATTGCAGAATTGCCCAGCCGCCATCAGAATACTCTGACACCACATATAAGTCCATCTCCATCATTAAGAAGGGTGCTGCTGCATCGCTGATTATAGCTGCACTCATGTTGACGCTTTGTGGAGGACTTTCTACTGGACTAAGCTTCTACATGATGTATGCTGTAAGTATTTATGTACCTCTCAAAGTAAACAAGTGAGTTTAAAGAAGGTAAATAATTAAGGTAGCTGGCTATTAAAATTTGGGCGCCATGCAAAAATAAGTCAGACAAGTTGTCAAATATTTTCAAGTTGTTTATTATTATTTATTTTATCTCAATAGGAACAAAATGTTACACAGATAACACTAAAATGGTTAATACCTAGGGTAGGTGTAGGTACTACAATCTAAGCGTCGTCGCGGCGACGTAATAAATAGATACTGTAATTGAAGGAGTCTCAACATCTTGAGAACTATTCTTTCCACGTACAATTTATGGAAAATAAGAAGAGTACGCAGTAAAGGATTAAGATAGTATAGGTACTTACTGACCTATCAATGTTTTATTTCAGTTAGGTCGCCGTTACTACCTCGACTTTGGTGTGATGGCCGGCTTCACATGCTTTTTGCTTGGACTTCTGGGGCTCAGATCCAGGCGACAACAGCTGCTGCCGAATAGAAACTACATTTCTGGTATGGTTTTTTAGTCCCTTTTTCGTAAACTTTTCAAAAATCACATAAACCCTAGCCAAAATTATATAGTGTAAATTATGTAGTGCTTTACGGTAGAAGATTCCATATTCCTGGTTAGATAATTATTATTTTCGTTGATACGTATGTTATGTACCTACTCTTCTGTCAATGGGCTTCCTTTATTACACTGCCATGCCACCTGTCAATCAGCAAATAAAACTTGCATTGAGAATAAACATACTGTTTTTTCCTTTCTAGGCTACATCGTCCTATCGTCATTCTCCCTCCTCAGCGCTTTTGGTCTACTCACCCTTCTCACAGTCCAACCTAAAGCTGGATCGGCGACGAATGACATCACATCAGGTGCTGTCTGCGGCGTCAGCATCCTATCACTTTGTCTTGCGTCAGCTGGTGTACTGACGTCATACTGCTGTGCTCGAGATCCTCCTGATAATAGGGTGGGCACGGCGAGGTGGTACTGAAATTGCCGGCCTAGATTAGCCAGTAGCCTCTTCTAATTTTATAGTACCTACTAAAAAAAATGTCTTAACTATAATAATGAAGTAGAACTCAAAAACACACGATGGTGAGAAGGCATCGTTTAGTGTGATTTTATGTCCTATTTGATAATATGATAAGCTGTCTGTTTGTGAGCCGAATAAAATAATCATTCAGCAACAAATTAATCGCATGTGAGGTACTCATTATGTAAGATTGTGATTTAACAACCAAGCCACCATTATTAGTTACTTATTATTTGTAAATAGTTTCATTCAATTTGTGTTAGATAACTATTCATAATTTACGAGAGCTTATCAAACAACTAGGTAACTAGATACCTACTTTTTATCTACTTACCTACGCTGTGCTTGGCAACATCTGCCTACAATATTATTAGAACTGACTTTACGTTAGAACTGACTTTTTGACTTTATGTTAAGTCGGTGTTATTTTATTACTGTATGTTTTTGCCCAATGCATCATAAATCAGTAAATCATTAAAAGTGATGTAGGTTACCCCGATGAAAACTTTGAGACAAAATATGGGAGGTAAATACTAAAGCTTTATCGACGTTTTATTTTATAATATTATAACTTTTATAATCCATGAAGTATGTTTAGTTAGGGTTTAGGATTATAGATATTTATTCTTAATAAAAGACAGTCATTAACGTCCATGAGAACTGCAGTTGTTTAACGTATCTTAAGCTATTAATAAAATAAAAAAAGGAATTTGCTAGGGAAGAGTAGATTGGGTAAGTATTATAAATTTTTATGAAAGCTGTTTGTTTATATAATAAAATGTGTAAGATGTGCCTATTATTATAAATTCTCTCTGTTGATGTTCATTAAAATATTATGTATAATTAGTATCAAATGTATAATTTGTTGGCAAACCTACTTATACCCATGTATTTTACAAAGTTGGGCAACTCAACGATGACGAAATCTGTATTATATAATATATCTACTGTTTGTGAGCAAGGCTTATGCTAATTTATTACATAGTAAATCAAAACGGAATAAATGGAAAATAAATTTAAGTACGATATTTTAAATGATATTTGAGATATTCAGATAAAGACCAATAAAGTTTTTAACCACCGAAAAGAAATCAGCTTTTTTATCCCCTTCTGATTTTTGCTATACATCTAAGTATCCTAAAAAAGTAGGAACGAAGGTAAGTCTGAGTTTATAAAATAGTAGGTAAATAAGTGGGTCAAGACTCGAAGGGACTTCGAAGGCATTTGGTACTCCAAAAAACTTGGTAATCGTCCAGCGACATTACTCATGTTTAGTTGGCAACACAAAAATAATTTAGTTTTTGCTGGTTAAAACGATTTTGTTGTGAATTTGTGTTTTGTTTTGTTTCAATTTCAAAGATTTTAGAATGAAACATCATAACGAGATCTATGCCTGATAAAACTGTTATCATTTAACTAATGAGGAGCATTTAGTGATAGATAATTTAGGTGCTAAAATGCATTTAGTGTCAGTTTGATTTTGTGTTCGAATTGGAATTCTCAATCAAGTAAGTCTTTGTTAATAGGTACTCTTTCCTTAATCTTGATCGAATTCTTGGTATTGATAAAGTAAACTAACTGTTTACAAAGTTTGAATCACCTGTTTTCAATAAAATCAAAGAGGTTATTGTTCACAATGTTTTGTTACCTACCTACTTACTTGCCTTGAAATGGATTGACCTAGCTATGCCAAAAATAATAATAATAACATTGGATAGAAAATCAATCTAGAATTTATGTAATGTGCCTCCTAATCTTTCTTTTATATCATAGTTGAGCAGTTGACCTCAATATGTAAATGAAATTAACATTTAATGTATTATCCTATTACCTATATGCTTGAACAAATCCGTATTTATTATAAAAGAGAAATGAGTATTGATGAAAAGAGTTTTAACTTGCTGCTCTCACCATAGTGTTAAAACTTTTTTTTGAATAAAAAGTAAAAGTTTGAGAAGAAAGAGGTTTAAATGGGCATTCCTTTTATGTTGTTGCATTCCAGTCTTGGCAGAATTATGTCAAACCAGTTGCAAAGCCGTTCTAAAAGTAACTATTTGAAATTGTTTCAATGCTTTCGTTAACCTATAGCTAGTGCCAAAACATAAAATTTATGAGTTTTCTTAAATAATCTGAATTTTAATTACTTCAACAAAATTAATGATGTTCTAATTTTTTATTTTAATTTTTAAATTTGTTTACTGTTTTTTAAAAAACACAATATTATACCATAATAACTTTAGAAAAAGTAGTTTGACAAATTCATTATGTATATACTAATTTTTTTTTCGCTTTTTTTTCGATAAATATGTTCAGAATAATGGTCTGAATTGATTGCTACCCTTCATTTTTCGATAGTAGTCTTTTTACACCCTGTATAGTTTGAGCTTGGTCTTGTGGAATGTGCATATCTCGATCCGCACTCTATGGATGAATCAACTTCACTACATAGTATAAAAAAAAGTTGCTTATAGCTGTCTGTCTGTCTGTCCCTGTGTATGCTTAGATCTTTAAAATATGCATCGATTTTTTTATATATTTTTATAGGTAAAGTACATAACTTAAGGTAGGTTTATAAGTATAATACACGCATGCGAAGCCGGGGTGGGTCGCTAGTCCAACACAAAGTAGGTTCATAGTTAGCCACACATAATTAATCCTTTCTGGGCTGGAATATACCAATTTGACCTCTGGGGGTAATAGACAGACACAACAAAATAGTTTTATATTGATATTATTAGACCAACAACTATTGGGGTAAATGTGTTCTTGAGTGGGGACCGCGACTCGGAAAACGTAGTGTAGGACACCCTCTGGCCAGGTGACAAACTACGAAAGACTGCTGGCAGATGCTGGATGCAACAATTGAGGGAGCTGGACTAAGGTCCAGCTGTGGACTAATATAGGTTGATGCTGATGATGATGTTATTATTAGTATTGATGGATTGGAAATTGCAATTAGTCATTCTGTAGGTATCAATGCTTCAATGTATATTGCATAGTGATAGCTAAGAGTTTCGAAGCGGTGACTAATAGTCATGGTTAATTTGAACAGATAAGATGACAAGCTGGATTGACCAACTGTTTTAAATAATAAGGGCATCACTACATAGTTTAAAACAAAGTCGCTTTTTCTGTCCCTATATCATTATGTCCCTTTGAATGCTTAAATCTTCAAAACTACACAACGGATTTTGATGCGGTTTTTTTTAATAGATAGAGTGATTCAAGAGGAAGGTTTATACGTATAATAAAACCGTGCGAAGCCGGGGCGGGTCGCTAGTTTAATATAAAAATGTTTTGCTTATTCATCCTTACTAATATTATAAACGCGAAAGTTTTTATGGATGTATGTTCCTCTTTTTTTATTATATTTTGTTCCTAAGGAATAGCAAACAATTACACTTAAATATTAACTATAAGAGATCTTAAATAAATTTAATTATAAAAGTTTAATCAGCCCCGTTATCCACAAGTTAATACAATAAAAAGGGGTGGTGTAAGTGAACTTATGTAAGATTTACCTAATTGATGCTAACACTACAATCTTCATGCCAAAACTACTGAATGGCTTGAGATGAAATTTTGATATTGACATAGTTCTAGCCCTGGAATAATACATAAACTACTTTTCATCCCATAAATCAGTTCCCATAGGATAGAAATAGCCTTGAAACGTTTCCATAGAAACAATGTGAAGCCACGGTCTGATGATTTTCTATAACAGTCTAGTTTGATGTCCTACAAGGGAATTGCCCCACTACTGTCTAAAATCTTATTGAATGAAAGTCTCAATAAAGTATTTATTGTTTCAAATCTAGCTTATTTTCTAGGCCACATAGTAAGCCTGTAAAAAAGTATAAAAGTCGATTGCGATTAGTTCAAAGCGTAAGCACGCCAAAAGCATCCAAAAGTAGGTAACCAAACAAATCAAGCACCGTTTTCCCATATGGAATTTTGTGCGTTAAAGTTATGCAGATAAACTTTAATTTCACTAGACATACCGCGGACGTCAAAAAAATGAGTTTTCTTCGGTAAAAAGAAATGTTTTGAGTTTTCTTCTTTCAAAAATGTCGTTAGGAAATTGCACTGACCTCCTTGTATATATAGAGGTCAGTGGGAAATTGAAAAATACTAAACGTCAAGTAACTGCAATAAGGTTGATTGATAACTAATCAAATTTAAAAGGATTTGTTTATTTTTTAGTGTTAACTCTAACAAGTATGTATGTAGGTATATCTCAATTGGTAGAAAGGTGTAGTAAACTCAAGCCGTTTTTGTGCGTTATGTCATTATGGAAAGTTGCATCAGGGTATATTTGAACAAAAGCCATTAGAAAAAAATAAATGTGTGGTACCTAGGTACTTGGTTTTCGAGGTTATTGTAGTATGCAATTTTTAAAGTTATTGTTTTAAGCAATCGAAACAATTGAGGTACTTAACTGCAGACTGTTTAATTATTAACTTCACTACCAACGATTTCAGATAACCATGGCGCACTCTTCGAACCCAATTTACCGGGAAGCGGCTGAGTCTTTATTGAGCAGCGTGAATTCACCGACTTTTAGGACATTCAGTAAGTGTTATACCGCATTTACATTCAGCCCCTGCCGCTGCCCCTCACCCTGCCGCTGCCCCTCG
The DNA here is from genome assembly GCA_944547425.1 of Eupithecia centaureata. Classification (NCBI taxonomy): domain Eukaryota; kingdom Metazoa; phylum Arthropoda; class Insecta; order Lepidoptera; family Geometridae; genus Eupithecia; species Eupithecia centaureata. The sequence continues at coordinate 6,169,177 of OX155706.1, forward strand.
CCCTGCCGGCGATAATTCCCTAAATACTGCTGCAGCAGGATCGAGAGGAGTGTGTTTACATACTGCCCTACCGCTCACTTCGCTTTCAAGTTTCGGCAATGGCAGACGTCGAAATAATTACAGCGGCCGTCTTTCTCCTCCAGGCGCTCGGCGAGTACTGAGCGTCGGAACCAGTGCTTCCAGATCCCAAAAGTAAAATTACAGTGTTGACAGTAAAAAAATACAGCTGTTTCTAATAAAAATGCAGTAGATTTCAAAATCGATTACAGTAAAATTACAGTATATTTTGGTTAAATATTGTTGGAAAAATAAGCTGCTTCCTGTGATTAAGTCATTAAAGTCAGAGTCATTAACATATATTTCGATTTAAAATAAACATTATTTATTTACTTTTTCCAGAACGATTTGCTCATGATTTATCAATATTTATCTACGACCGATGTGGCACGGTGGGCGAAGGTCCGCCTGCGACGCAGGAGGTTGCGGGTTCGATTCCCGCCTCGAAATATTTTTTTCCCAGCATCGCTACTGTACTACGCACATCACTTTCCTTACTGCTTGAGCTCATTTTTACAGTAATCTCGCTATAAGTTTTAAGTTTAGAGCTTATCATCACTGAATACTACCATGGCCGAATAAATAATAACTAGAAGCGACTCTTCTTTGATCTAGTCCCAAATGCCGACATTTATTTACCTACTTCCCCCTTCACTTTGTTACGCCCCTCTGTCGTCCAGGCGTTTTGCCAGGGTTGCTACTGCACTATACCGCCGCGCCCCGCCGCCGCCGTCGCGTCGCGAGGCGTGTGAGAAAAGGTCAACGACCAATGTTCACGTTCCTTTGATTAGGTACCTACCAAATTAGTTAGATAAGAAAGAACCTACAAAAACAATAATATTTAGAAAATATTACTTTCATAGGGTATGTATTATCATTATCTTTTAGCGATCTAAACTTAAATTTGTCTTCGTTTTTGAGTTATTGTTACAACCGATCACACCACAATAACTTGATCGTGACGCCATATTATAGAGGTAGGTACCTAACCTACACAAATAAAAATCCGCGTGCGGCGTCGCCGGCTGTGACAGCCCTACTGAACGGGCCCGCCCACTGCACGTTTAACGTGCAGAATCGCGTAGGCTAATATCGTGACCTTGAGTGCGTTCGGAGCGAAGTTTCCCTTCTACTCTGTTTTTGTCTATTCTTATGCCATGGCAAAACAAGTTTATGAATAAATAGACGAAAAATGTAATGTTCCTTTGTAAGACAGAGACGGCTACTATTGATAGTTGCGTCCCAGATCGCTCTACGATAGTTCCGTATTGCCAGGGAATTCCCCGCAACTTTATTATAAACAGACAGCTACTGTTAAATGTATAGATGGGCGTAGATTAGCTGCGTTTCGTTTTACGTGTTAGAATGATAAAGTTATAAGAAAATTAAATACAGTATATTCCATACACTGTATTTTATCATTACAGTATACAGTAGAAAAGTCTAAATACAGTAAATCTACTGTAATTACAGTCAAGCGGTCCTTTGACTTCCGCACAAAAAAACCGCCATTTTGGGGAGCACTGGGCAGCGCGAGTGGCAATGGCAGTGGCATGAGAAGTATCGCGTTTACACACTCGTCCTGTCAACTTCCCTGCCCACTTCCCTGCTCACTACGGCTGAATTTAAATGCGGCATTATACTTTGGCTACAATAAATCGTACTAATATTTTAAATGCGAAAGATTGTATGGATAGATGGATCGATGTTTGTTACTCTTTCAAAGCTTACTTTGGAGGTAGATGGTGCTGTGTGGATTGTCCAGCATTATTTTTTGCATTTGCGGGAGAGCAAGACTTCTTACCGTAATACAGTGCTTAACTATTACGGAAGACAGTCACTCGACCACGGGTAACAACCTACACCTAGATCAAAATAAGTTAGAAAATAAGCTGTAAAATTGTTATTGTAACCCAGAATGTTTTTGTCCTAAAATTAAAATAAACTTCAGTTTAATTTAAAAGTAAAGTAAAGTAAAAGTTCATTTATTGCTTGAAATACAATGATAAAAAGATCTTAATTTTAGATAAAATAGAGTCATTGTTTTCTACCTTCCGGCATGCAATTATTTTATATAATTCATTGAGTAAGCATAAAAATTAAAAGAAACTCAAACTAGTAAATATTAAAATTAAATTCAAAACGTCAATAACTTGGATAATAAAATCATGTCAAATTAAAATACAATAAAACTGAGTCAAGTAAAATGAATTTTATCATTTTTATCATTCATAAATTCATTTATGGTGGTAATTGTGGTGGTTAATTCATTTACATTTATTATAATTGTTTTTTCTTTATTTCCAGCTCACTCACAGTCAATAAATCTAGTCACAGAAGACCTGGTGGCAGGTCACCGTCCGAATGGAAAGATGTCGAGCGTGCGACGGGCTTTCTGTCTGTTTGTCACGTTTGACTTACTGTTCACTAGCTTACTGTGGCTTATTTGTGTTATGGTAAGACAGACAAGTATCCAGTGCCGGATTTATATTTTTCATGGGTGTAGGCCACTTTTTCCCGCCGCCCCATGTACTGAGCCGTTCATAATATTATATAAGCAATAGCTGCGCACCCCCCCCCCCCCCCCCCGGTAGACATACAATTTGATTGTCTGCAATCGAGTGACCGTCCTCTGAAATCTGCCGCCCCCCTAGGACGCCGCCGTCCCTAGGCCGCGGCCTTTACGGCCAGTTTACAAATCCAGGACTGCAAGTATCCTCAAAATCTAATTATACCCTTAGACCTAATTATACCCCAGATCTAATTATCCCTCAAACTTAATTATATCCCAGACTTAATTACCCCAAAACCTAATTAGCCCGCATACTTATTTTATTATCCCCACACTCCTACTTATCCCCAGACTTTATTGTCCTCAAACCTAATCATCCCCATACTTCTTTATTATCCAATCAGACTTAATTATCTCCCAGACTTAATTACCCCAAAATCTAATTATCCCGCATACTTATTTTATTATCCCCTCAGACGTAACTATCCCCACACTTAATAATCCCCATAATCTAATGATCCCCATACACTTAGACAAGTCAAATTTTATACTATAGGTACATAATTATCAAAATAATATAAGAAATAAAGGGGTGGAAACCCTTGGTCCTTGGGGTCCTGGGGCACACACAATTTTCAAAGATCTTACGAAACTTCTCATAGAGTCCACAGGAGATAAGAATGCTGGCTTCTATTTTGGTCAACGAATTAGCATTGCCATTGAACGTGGCAATGCTGCCAGCATTCTGGGTACTCTGCCTTCTGGTGACGGCTTAGATTTTTAAGAGTTTGTTATAATTGTTTATACTAGTGAGTTATGTGATCTAATTATGTTATCCTAATAAATCGCTATACAGAAATAAAGTGATTATTTGATTCAACAATGTATTTTTGAATTAACAATGTATTTTTATCGAGAAAGAAAATAAATAAAGAGACATAATATTTTTTTTTTATTTTCAGATGAAAGGAGAAACATTAAAACAAATATTCGACAGGGAAATAATACACTATAATATAAAAATCTCATTATTTGATATAGTTATGGTAGCCATTGTGAGATTTATCGTGATTTTGTTGTTCTACGCAATTTTGTATATTAGCAACTGGAGTGTTATATCTGTAAGTATTATTGATATTAACAACTAAAATTACAATCAAGGAATAGAAAAATTACAACTAGTATTTACAATTGAAACCATTGAGCTAACTGCAGACGGTTGCAAACAGTTTAAAGGTAGCTCAATTGATCCATGTCAATACCAGTCGGAAGCGTCCCCAAGACACTGGCTGCATTACCACGCTGTATGGCAATGCTGATAATGATACAAGCTTTTCACCGCGGCTTCATAAACTATTATATATATTAACTATAATTAAACTATTCACACGATTGGTCCTGCTTTTCAAATCTTATAAAACGAAATACCTATTTAATTCGTCAATGAGTAAGGTTTCGATTGGTGTTGAGTAGTAGTTGTAAGGTAAATAATGTACATAAGAGCAGTGTAGCCAATCAATACTACTTATATTAAAATCACCCGAAATAACAAAATTATCTGAGGGGTAAGTAAAAATAACATCATTAAGTTTATTCAGATAATTTTCCAACTGGTCTGAAAAAGAAAATGTTTTGTTTGCAGAGATATAGACAACACATATGAATATTAAAGGAAAGCTTGTTTTTGTGTTTTACGGAAATTGTTCCTCCTCGGCAGTAGAATGGAAAGAAGGCTGGAGAATAGTAATGCTATGGTCACACTACCTTACCGTCTACCGGGCTGTTACCGCAATAATTATGGCATTAAATTACCGTCTAAATTACTGCATGAACTGGTGTGGTCACATTAGAGTTTACCTAGATATGTCAATAAATTAGGCGGTAAAAATATCACGTGCGTCGCCGGTGAGCTCATATTGCACACTGGACAAACGGTAGTGTGGCCACAAACGCATTAATTACTGCGGTAATCTTCTTAGATGTGCGAAAAAAGACCGCCGCCGGAGCTATTGCCTACCGACATATGCCATATTGATTGGCATTGTAAAGTTATGGCCATAAATCGTGGTTACACCTAGGTGTTGTTTAAGTTATGGCAATAATTACTTGCATATCACGGTAGTGTGGCCATAGCATTACGGACAGCAATTAGTGTGACTGACCCGTTACATCAAAGTCCCTATCTCATCGAAATACAACATATCTGTTATCAAAAATCTCAGATCTACTCAAGCTATCTACAAGCCATGCTTCCGTTTAAACAATAATGTCCTAAGAGCATAAACAAATATTACGATAAAAAGTTTGAGTTTTAGAACGAAGTCCCCTAACGTTCTGATAATATATACTTAGATCGAAACTATCGATAATAAGTCCCTACACATAACAATAAACTCTGCATAATCTAGACTATTTTCGATGTTCACAAGTGACTTTCTGTACGCACAAATAACTAAAAGCAAGACATAATATTATGTAGGTGTATACTGACTTTATTTATTTTATAAGGTACACAAAACACATAACAAGCAATAATAAAATAACACAAAAAACAAAGAAAATCTGAGCTGGCTTGAGACGTAACACATGTGCACACAAGAAATAATTGAACATGCTAAGGTGACATTTTTCAATTTTACAATCTAAGCATTTTTAAAACTAATATACTTAAAACAGAAAAAAAGAAGCTATAAAACTAAATTAAATAATTCATAAAACTAAACCAAAACTAATAGTTCTAGTGAACTGACTACAACATTTATTGCCTGCTTATTTAAGTAGGCAATGACTATCTTCATACTTAAACATAACGTATTATTACGTCGATTTAAAATAATAACAGTAACGAAAATTGACAAGGTGCACAATAGGTAATATTTATATGAAAGGTCTTGATGACGATTCCGACTGGTATTGACATGGATCAATTGAGCTACCTTGAGACTGTTTGCAACCGTCTGCAGTTAGCTCAATTGGTTTCAATTGTAAATACGAGTTGTAATTTTTCTATTCCTTGATTGTAATTTTGGTTCTGAAAGATTGATTGTAATGAAATAGTACGAATGAATAGCGGATGATATTAGCGTGTACAGCGAGCAAGTGCAAGCGCGGTATGAAGACCGGTAACTTGGCTTTGGCTGCGTGCGAGAACAATAGCGAGCGGAAAACAATAGCGGGCATAAGCGGCGGAGTCAGAGTTAGCAAACATTTTTATGGCGTGAATTAAAATAGTAGTAGGTTTAATTATATGAAATTTATGAAATATTATGATAAAACCTAACAATATTAGACTAATATAAGAACCAGTGAGTGAAAGTACAATTGCCAAGCAGTACGAAATCATACCCGTTAGAGCAAGGAAAAAAATATCGTAGTAACGTGTTAAGCTAATTTGTTTAAATCGCCTTCCTCTCCAATTATGCACACTTTCGAAGTGTCGTTCTTCCTTATGTGGATTTTTCCAAATTTAACCCAAACGTACTTGAATCCCTTGTTCTTCGCAAAATTTTTGGCTTTATTCAGTAAGGCTTTGGACTCGGCATTGAGGTGGTCGTTAACGAAAATACGGGGCACGGAGTCTCGGAACCCGATTTCAGGAGCTGCCAAAGTTTTGAACGCGCGCGCCGCTGCCACAAATTTCTCTTTCACGTAGCGGTTTGTGAAGCTAACAATGATAGACTTGTCGTTGGAGCCGTTAACAGGAACTCTATATAGATAGTTAACTTGGCTTTTTGGAAAACTAAAATTCGCTTCCTTACTCAATAGTGAGTAGAGATTTTCATCTTTCCGCACCGGGACGCCTTTGATTTCTACATTATTGAGGCGGGTCCTCTGGTCGGCAGCTTACAGTTGTGACTTCAGCATGGCCACATCCTTCTCTAGGGCATCAAAAGCAGTTTGTAAGCTGTCGATTTGGGAGACCTTAGTCTCGACATCCGCAACCTTGGTAGCAAAGTTGTCCAATCGGGCCCCGTGAACTCACAGCTCGTTTTAAGATCTGTTAACTCACTTTTGATAGATTTTATGTCTTCGAAGAGCGTCGGAAGACCTACAAGTTGGCTCTTAATGTCCCGGTTTTTTTTCATAATTTCCTCGAGTGACGATGGCTCAGGTGAGGCTGCTGGTTAAGCAGAACTGGCTGGTTTAGGAGAGAGTCTCCTGCAGAAAGAGCACTCCCAGGCGGTCCTTCTATCCGATCCTAATTTCCTTCATCCTGTTTCGGATATTTGTGCACATCCAAAGTCGAGATGTTTGCGACAGGCACTGCATTGTACACCATCATTAAAGTTTGAGCCACAGGCTCCGCACTTCATTTTGTAACCAAAGGTTTACGATCTATGATAACTCAGTAAATGACGAAATATTCTTGGTATGTGTAGTTTTCAAGCAATTGTGCCACTGGATAAACTTACTAAATAAATTCAACCTCCATTTTACGCTTTTTATGAGTTTTTAGAAAATTCCTGAAACACGTGTTTTTATTTATGTTTTTAACAGAATTAAGTTTTTGAGTTATTTCTTACAAAAATCGAAAGATCAGTTATTTCAATTGTAAATACTAGATTCAATTTTTTTTATACCTTGATTGTTAATTTTCTTTGGCAATGAAGATGAATGATTTTTAATTAAGTTTATTTTTTTCAGCTTTCCACAACCGGCACCTGTGCATTCACGATAGCCAAAGTGTTTTTATTTGACGTGAGTATTATTCTTTCCTAACCTATTTTATCTCACTGCTGGACAAAGTTTTCTCAAGGTTTCTCAAAACTCTTCAAAAACAATCGCGTTTTTTAGCCACGTCTGTGTCCCAAGCTAAGCAGAGCTTGTGTTATATGTAGGTATTAGATGTGACTGACATACATAAAACAACGCATTACTTTTATAAATATTTTAAACTAAAGGGTCCGCCAAATAACTTTTTTTTTTGAAAATGCTATAAAAAGAAAACTACTGAATATTTTCTCAAATTTCTTTTTTTATTTGAAAGTACAATCCTTCCGGTTAATAATGGAAAATAATTTCATTCAAATGGCTGCCTCGGCTGGCCATGCAGTAGCCTGCACGATAGGTCCAATTTTTAAGCTCATTATCGATTGTGTGCAGCTGTATTTCACCAATGGCTTCACGAATATCGTCCTTTAAAGCGTCAATTTTGTCTGGCTTGTCGGCGTAACACTTATCTTTGACGGCACCCCACAAATAATAGTCCAACAGTGTCAAATCGCAGCTCTGAGATGGCCAAACGACATCAGCATCTTCGGCGGAGTGGCACGTAGCGCCGTCCTGTTGAAACCAAATGTTGCCAATATCCTCCTCTTCAATTTTTGTGAACAAAAATTCGTTCAATAAGGCCCGATAATGATCGCCATTGACTGAAACGGCCACAGAAAAATGGGCCAATTATGCCTCTGGATTGATCGATGATTTTCAAAGTAATGTCGCAATATTTCCCAGCGTTGTTCAAGCGTATACACAACCATAATCGTTCAGCGGAAGGATAAAACTAATTATCTGTCAAATCAGAAATTAGCTAAGTGTTACCATTCACGAAATTAGCACTAGTTGAAACAAAAAAGTTATTTGGCGGACCCTTTATATAATAATAATAAATACTGGACAATCCACACGGCACCATCTAGCCCCAAAGTAAGCAACTCAAAGCTTGTGTTATAGTACTAGATAACTGATATTATTTAATACATTATATACTCAGATAGATATTTTTTATTATACATATTAAACACCCAGACCAAAGGAAGAAATTTCAGGAGATCGTACACAAATTTGTTCCGAGGCGGGAATCGAACCCATTGAAAACACCCAGTTATCTATAGGTTGTAGATACAAACATTCTGAGGCGGCCCCTACAGATAACTTCCAGTTGTGAGTGATGTAGGTACTTTTCGCGGTAGATAAAAAGTAAGGAAAAGTAAAAAAACATTTATTGGTGCAAGACATAAATAATATCGAAAGTCGATGTCACCTGCAGAAGTTCATGACTGTGTAAGGCTGTGTCCCCAGTAGGCAAACTGTTAGCGGCCGACTGAGTGAGCCGCAAATTTGAGGCTAACTGAAATTTGAGTTAGCTGCAAAATAAGATCAATTTTCGTGCGTCGTAAGCAAATTGTTTTGAGTTAGCTGTTCACTGAGTCGGCGCGCGTAACGCTGCAAACTGCGTACAGTTAGCGCAAAACTAGGAAACTATGGACACTCCATTTCAAATATATGGAAGGGCGTACTAAATCGATACGCCGCGCGCCGCAAACTCAGTCGGCCGCTCACAGTTTGCCTACTGGGGACACAGCCTTACAGATGACAACGCCCTCCTTACAAACCATTTCTATTTACAAGTACCATAATATTATAATGGAAAAATGATATAGATGAACTGTTGGAAATATTTAAATATCTTAACCTATAGGCATGTAGATAGTATAGACGAGTAACGAAAATCAGGGACCGAATTTCACTTATTTCAAAACAAAGGTCTCAATAGCGCCATACTATCAAGATGGCTAAAATAACGTTTGTGCATTTGGTATTCTACTATTTTGGCGATTGAAGAGACTTTTAATAGAATACGAAAACTGTCAAATTGGTAGTCACAAAGGTAGTCGTCACAGCTATGAATCAACCTCAAAAAGTTTGTGCTAGTAGAATACCAAAAGGAGTTGTACACTGCCATTTTGACACGATACTATTTAAATGGTGAAATGATGTATTTAGTGGAATTCGGTGAAGTCTTAAAACGGTATTACACTACACGTTATTCAGGGCCCGGTACTTAGGGCGATTAGGGAGCAAGGATTGCCGGGTCCGTCCCTTAGGGACCCTAAATCTTATTACACCACTCTAAGTTAGGGTCAGGGTCCCTGAATCACGTGTAGTGTAATACCCCTTAGTAATAAGGTCCCATTTTACCGGAAGAATCACTACAACGTATAAAACAAAGTCGCTTTTTCTGTCCCTATTTCCCTATGTTCCTTTGACTGCTTAAATCTTTAAAACTACGCAACGGATTTTGATGTGGTTTTTTTTAATAGATAGAGTGATTCAAGAGGAAGGTTTATACGTATAATAAAAAAGTGCGGAGCCGGGGCGGGTCGCTAGTTCTATTATATTCTTCTTCTTTTGTTTTTCAGTGGCCGAACGCAGATCAGCCAGTCTACGTGGTGTTCCTAATAATGATGTCTTTCGTGCTAGCATGGGGCGAGGCTTGGTTCCTAGACTTTAGGGTGTTGCCGCAAGAGCTGCAGGCTAAGAAGATACTGGAGTCTATAGGTCAGTATACATCATCTACAGGGTGTTAGTGAAGATACTGGAGTCTATAGGTCAGTATACATTACCATCTACAGGGTGTTAGTGTTGTTCCTAATAATGATGACCTTCGTGCTAGCGTGGGGCGAGGCTTGGTTCCTTGACTTTAAAGGGGTATTACACTACACGGTATTCACGGACCCTAACCCTAACTAAGAGTGGTGTAATAAGATTTAGGGTCCCTAAGGGACGGACCCGGATCCGGACGATATTCAGGGCCCGGTATTTAGGGCCCGCTGATTTTCTTAGCTATAGGTAGGAGAAGATACTCGAGTCCATAGGCCACTGCTGGACATAGGTGTTATAGCGCTGAGATTTGCAGACTATACAGGGTGTAAAAAGACTACTATCGAAAAATGAAAGGTAGCAATCAGACCATGATTCTGAACATATTTATCGAAAAAAAAACGCAAAAAAAAATTCACCTTTTTCAATTTTTTTATTTTTTTATCTAGTTACACACCCACAGTACAACACTAAGAAAACATATCAACTCGAATAAATCATTTTTAAAAGCAAAAACAAATAAATTTAAAAAAAGTTGTAATGTATTGCACGCAAGTGAATGACCTCAACTCAGCTGTTTATGGCCGCCCGCACTAACAACAACGCTCGACTGCGCGAGCGAAATGGGTATCTACATCTACGCAAGATACATAACATACGCTAGGTACGCACGTAAAAGGCCTATTACACTTCACGATTTACCGAAACGGTGCGCCGTGACGGCGGAAAGGACGTTCTGATTACACTGCACGGTCGCCGCCTTCCTAACTCAGTTGCCAGTCGAACGTAGTAGGAGTATGGCGCCTGTGCTCTCAAAATTTCAAAAGATTGGAATCGCCCTTGCCGCAACTGCGGCTGTAAATGTGAGAAGAAATAAAAAAAGAAAATGTTGGACCAAGCAATATCTTCTTTTATGAAACAAAATGTGTAATATGAACATCTTGCATTCGTTCCATAAGTTAGGCATGTCTTTATACAGTTCTAGAACATTGGACAATACATCCTTTTCCTTTTGGGAAGTCATTTTTGCACGCAAGGCTCGCTGATGCACGTCCGCTCACAATGAACGCCTCGCGCGACTGAGCGGCCGGTCTCTCTGAGCGCGTTTACATTTGCCGGCGCACCGGCAGTTAGGAAGTTAGGACGGCCGGGAGCGCACGGTGTTCCGGTGTCGGCTTCCTTTCTTCCTAACAGCGATTACACCTTCCGTTTTAAGCTTCCTAAAAGGCCTATTACACTTCACGGTTTACCGAAACGGTGCGCCGTGACGGCGGAAAGGACGTTCTGATTACACTGCACGGTCGCCGCCTTCCTAACTCAGTTGCCAGTCGAACGTAGTAGGAGTATGGCGCCTGTGCTCTCAAAATTACCAAAAATTGGAATCACCCTTGCCGCAACTGCGGCTGTAAATGTGAGAAGAAATAAAAAAAGAAAATGTTGGACCAAGCAATATCTTCTTTTAAGAAACAAAATGTGTAATATGAACATCTTGCATTCGTTCCATAAGTTAGGCATGTCTTTATACAGTTCTAGAACATTGGACAATACATCCTTTTCCTTTTGGGAAGTCATTTTTGCACGCAAGGCTCGCTGATGCACGTCCGCTCACAATGAACGCCTCGCGCGACTGAGCGGCCGGTCTCTCTGAGCGCGTTTACATTTGCCGGCGCACCGGCAGTTAGGAAGTTAGGACGGCCGGGAGCGCACGGTGTTCCGGTGTCGGCTTCCTTTCTTCCTAACAGCGATTACACCTTCCGTTTTAAGCTTCCTAACTCTTACCGTCGACGGTGCACCGTAAAGTGTAATCGAGCTTTAAGTTACCGCGCTGCACGCTGGTGGTTGTCTGTATTTTGCCGACTTGGCATAGAAATAATACACTCAATTTTCAATCTGAAGATTGTAGGATCGAGCCCCTCCTAACACTTCTTCTATTAGAAAATTGAAGATATCATTTACATTTTACCTACCTGTACCCGCAGCCTGTACCTACTAGAATTGAATAGAAAACTCTTTATTAGTAGGTATAGTACTTAAACCTAGGTAACACACAAAGAAAGAAAAGAAAACAAAAATACTGCAACAAAGTATAAAGGGCGGCCTTATCGCTAAAAGTTCTCGATCTCTCCAGGCAACTTTGGGATGTTTTACTACTATTATGTATTCTGTGCTTTTTGGTCCAGGGTAAGTTAATTTTAGCTGGAAACGTTCATTAATCCTTTTACTAGTCGTAGTATTTATTCCCGCGAAAAAAATTAAATTACCTACCTATCTCATAATTCTGTGATAAAGATGTTAAAATTTGTATGCCCCATTTTGAACCTTACTAATTACTGAATAGTCTGCTTTGGTATAGGAAAACCTTATTCCAATCTAGTCATAATAAGGTTTATAACAGCAGCGGTGTTTTTCTTTGTCGGACGAGAAGCCTGGCAACGCCGCGGCGCGCGGCGTTGCCGGGCGCCGCCGGCGGCGGCGACTTGCTTGCTTCATTTTTATTCGTCTTTTAGTCGGTGTTTAGTATTCGAACGTGCGCGATCGTTGTGGAAATTTGCGAATACTGTTTTGTTTTGTTGTTATTGAAACTGATTTTTAGTATGTTTGTGTGTTTTTTTTTAAGTTTTTCTGTACATATTCTTAGAGTACTTTATGTAAATAGTGGAAGTTACTTTCTGTGATTTCGGTGTGTTTTATAAACATGTTTAGTGCGAGGGAGTATGGACAAATGCTCATTATTGCTCATGTGCTATGGAGCTCTCGGAAATGCGTCAAGAGCGTTGCGCATTTTCCGCCCAAGAGTGCATGACCGACCATGTCTTAGACCTCGTAGAGAGAAACCCCCGAGTAGGGACGCGCTCTGCAGCGAGGTTACTTAGAGGTCGTGGAGTCACGGTTTCACATAAAACTGTACTTATTACTACTAAATACAGGCTCAGCCTTGAACAAGGAGGAGATCAGTTTGAACCATTTCTGATTCGACCGAGGCTACAGCGTAATTAGGTAAGTGGTAAAATATCTACCGATAGCCAACTTGATAGGTAGCTTTTAACTTTAACATCTTTTCAACGTAATACCTACATCAAAGTCGCCTGGAAGAGATCGCTTTTAGCGATAAGTCCGCCCTTTATACCTAGTCTTAGTATGTAGTTGTAGTATTATTGTATGTTTTTCTTTTCTTCCTTTGTGTGGTCTTCTTTGTTTGTGTCAAGTATAATAAAGAGTTATCTATCTATCTACATAGTAGAGTAGGTTACTAAGTGTACGGTGTCCATTGCTCGCTACGAAAATAATTGAAAATCTTTAAACATTTTTATCTTCGGCTAGAATTTTTTTTTCGGACTGCGAATTTTTTTTTTGTTGATGGTTAGGGGTCCTCTGCCACCCCCCTTATTTTTCGGTAGTCGTCTGGTAACACCCGGTATAATCTATAAAACCTAGATTCAGAGGAACGAAAGTCTGGTGAAATTACGCAATAGTAAATTCTAATTTAGAAAATCTTTTAATGCTTTAATTAAGATTTAAATTCATAGATCTTAATTTAACTAATTTTTTTAGCAAAAAAAATCACATAATTAGAAACAATTCAAAACTAGTAACTATATACAGTTGAAACGATTCCAAATACTATGAAGCCTAGGAATGCAGCCAGTGTCTTGGGGATGCACAGACTGGTATTGATATGGTTCAGTTGAGCCACTTCTATACATCAGCCAAACTCGATGTAGAATGATTATGTTTGCAGTTAATTTCTTTCAAAGGTTGTAATTTTCTTTGTTAAAATTTTAAATAACTATAAATTTTAGACGATCTGCGCAAGACTGCTGGCAGATGCTGGATGCGGCAAGCTGAAGACAGGGCGCTATAGTGCTCATTAGGGGAGGACTATGTCCAGCAGTAGACTAATATAGGCTGATGATGATGATGATTTGACATTAACATTTTATGTTTACATCATACATAACAGATAAACAATTTATTGGTAAATTACATTTACAGCTCATAAATTTATAGATGTAAAATATCGTCATAATTCACCTAACAGGTCTTCGAATTAACTTCATAACAAGTCTGTCTCCCATACAGTACAACATAACGCCTCCGAGCGCACCCCCCTCCTAGCTGGGGGCAGTGCCCACCCAGCCCACCTAGCACCCCAGTCATACGCGGAGTCCACCGTGAAATGGTTCTCTCCGGCCGAGACACCGCATTCCAGTCCGCGGCCGCCAAACAACGCGTTTACGCAAGAACAAGTAAGTGACGACTTTATTTTTTTACCTTTGACCTTAGTTTGTGACCTTTGACCTTATTTTGTGAATTGATTTAGGGGTGGAAGTATGAATATATGATGAGCGCTTACTACACTTGTCACGCTATACGAAGATACAAATGTGTAATATGAGACCTTTGACCTCAATATCATTTTTGACCTTATTTCACAGGAGATTTTAATTAATTAAATAATTAATGAACGCCGGAACAAGTATGTATATTTTTAAACAAATGCCCATCATTTTACGTAGAAACAGGTGTGAACTACTTTCGACCTTTAAGATTGACCTTTGACCTCAGTGTCACCGTTTGACTTATTCCACGGGAAATTAAATTATAAGCGTTATACGCATGAGCATTCGCGTCGGAAAAAGACTATTAAACGAGCGTATATCCACAATATCTAGCACCTAAGTAATACTCTGATTCATAAAGCCCTTAAATAAATGTCACCGTTGTTAAGATTAACCTTTGACCTCAGAGTCATCTTTTACCATATTCCGTTTTTTTTTATAATTATTAGCGCTATAGGTATACATGGGCATTCGCTCGTCTACCCAGTATACTGCCCTTAAAAATAATCTGATTCATGATCCTACTTAACGCCCCAGTTTGAGCCAGTGCCCATAGTAAAATAGTTATCACCAGCTGAGACACCGCATTCTATTCTGCGACCAACAAAATGCACAGGAACATTAAAGATAAATGTCATCTTTGACCTTTAAGATTCACCTTTGACCTCAGTGTGTGTTTTAACATATTATTATTCAGGGGTTTTATGAATTTAATTATAAGCGCTTTACACCTGAGCATTCACTCTGGAATAAGAAATCAAGAAAGCGTCTACCCACTTTAATAACCTCAATAATACTCTGGAGTGTACCTATGAATTTCGACAGATAGTGAGTTCGATGCGTTGTAAACTTCGAAAAACAAGTTCGATACTCTGATGAATAGTCCACTCAGTACCCCAGTCTGAGGCAGAGTCCATTGTAAAATTGTTCTGTCTAGCTGAGACACCGCATTCTATTCTGCGACCAACACAATGAATTTACACAGGAAAATGAAAGATAAATGTCACCTTCGATCTTTAAGATTCACCTTTGACCCCCTATTTACAGCTATAAATAAAATAATTCCGTACAGTCCACACACCATTATCTAGGCCCAAGCTAAACAGAGCTTGTGTTATGGGTACTAGATGACGGATATACTTAAAACAATACATAACATAAATATTTTTTTTTTATTATAGTTACTTCATTGAAAACACCCAAACTATGACTATAATAAAATAATAACAAAATTTCCTAACCACCGACACAACGCACTGCCGCTGAAAAAAACAAAAAACAATAAATAAAATCTATACTTATAATAAAACTGTAACAGGTCCAATTCTGTACATTGAAGATATTTTGAAAATTTTTTTTGGAGGGCACTCTATTATCGATACTCAAGCCAAAACTGTAATTTTTTTCATTCATGTCTGTCTGTCTGTCTGTCTGTCTGTCTGTCTGTCTGTCTGTCTGTCTGTCTGTCTCTCTGTATCGTAAACGCGCATCACGCCGAAACTACTTGATGGATTGAAATGAAACTCGGCATGATTATAGGTCATACTACGAGGAAGGACATAGGATACTTTTTATCCCGGAATTCATTAAGGTTCCCCTGGGAGAGAGAGTGAAAGAAAAAGTCTTTAACCACGCATGACGCCGAAACTGCTGAATGAGTTGGATTGAAACTCGGGACGATTTAAGTTCATAGTACAAGAAAGGACATGGGATACTTTTTATCCCGGAATTCAGTAAGGTTCCCCTGGGAGAGAGGGTGAAAAAAAATTATTTAACCACGCATCACGACGGAATTGAATGAATTCGAATGGAACTCGGGACGGTTGGACATGGGATACATTTTGTCCCGGAATTCAGTTTGGTTCCCCTGGGCTATACGGGTTTTCAAAAATGTCTCACAGCATCTGAACGACGCGTACTGTACGCGTCGTTCAGATGCTGTGAGAAATTTTTGAAAAACCGTATAGCCCAGGGGAACCAAACTGAATTGAACTGATAAACGCGAAAGTTTGTAAGTATGAATGGATAGATGGATGGATAGATTGATAGATGGGTGGATGTTTGTTACTCTTTCACGCAAAAACTGCTGAACGGATCTGGATGAAATTTGGCACAGAGATAGATTATAAGCTGGAATAAGAAATAGGCTTTATTTTATCCCAAAAATCCCACGGGAAAGGGAATTACGCAAGTAAAATGCGAGTAATCCAAATACTAATCATGCGCAGACGAAGTCGCGGGCACCAGCTAGTTATCTAATAAATATACAAAAACTAGTTGCGCCTAGCGGCTTCATCTACGTGAAAATTGATGAAACATAACCTGTTGTATTGCAGACCTATTGTACTACTAACTAAGTAACTACAATTTGACTCTAATTTTACATGTCTAAGTGCTTATTTTGTTAGCCTAAAGAAATAAAGTTATTTATTTTAACGATATTCGAACGCAAGAACGAACCGAAAATTCAAAAATTTGAAATTTTAAAAAGACGTAGAAATCATACGTCTTTTTAAAACTTCAGCCCGACCCGCTGTGCGATTACGCTAAAACCACCCATCCAAAATTGACATATGAAAGCCCTTTTAATGGCCTTCGTAATTTGAAATTGTATGGAAAGGACACGCGCGATGGCCATTGAAATTGCTCAAGAATGTCAATTTGGATGGGCGGTTTTAGCGTAATCGCACAGCCGTTCTTGCGTTCGTTTATTATTTTTCATTACTCATACTCGGAAAGTATGTAGGTCTAAACATGCCTGAAGAGCAGCGGGTTGAAAGTGATACTTTTCCGCCCTAGGGAGAATCGTTTTCAACTGACAGATAGAACGTTACTATTGAACCTTGATAATGGCAGAATAAATGCTGAAGATAAAAAAAAATAACCTTAGCGACAATTCGATGAATTCAAAAAATACGAAAGACAAGGCAGTATGGCTTTATGGCTTTCGCCTGTCCTAGATGGACTAAAAAATAATAAAAAAATTTAGCGGCAATTTGATTAATTTGTTTTCTCATGTTTTTATTTATATTTCCTTGTATTCGTAATGAAAAGCACAGTGTTTACGTCGGGTGAAGTAACTTATTTAGTACCTCGAACTATATGCGGGCCAAACCCCGTCTCGGGACTAAATAAGTTACTTTCAACCCTTGAGTAACAATGTACTATTTTGCGTGAAAGAGGAACATACATCCATAAATTCATACAAACTTTCACGTTTATAATATCAAGGATAACTCAAAACTCTTGGACCTTGATCAAAATAACACGAGACTAAAATATCTTTATTAACAACGAAAATTACAAGCAAGGAATAGAAAAATTACAACTAGTATTTACAATTGAAACCATTGAGCTAACTGCAGACGGTTGCAAACAGTCTAAAGGTAGCTCAATTGATCCATGTCAATACCAGTCGGAAGCGTCCCCAAGACACTGGCTGCATTACCACGCTGTATGACAATGCTGATGCGCTGAGCCAGATACTCACCAGCTAGAGGGACACGCGTCGCATCGACCAGACGCTCAGATATTTTATACACGAGACTGTTTGGTGGATAATAATAATTTAAATTGACACCTATTTTATATCAACCTACATTAACATTTTTAAATGAAACTACTTTATATTAGGTAACTTAGTTCTCATGTAAGTGACATTGTGTCTTTTTGAGAATAAATGTCTTTAAACCGATAATGTGGATGTCTCAAAAGTCCCTCATATTGGGAGAAATTGTGACGCATTGGCAAGAAACAAAGATAATTTCAGAATCAGTGACACAAAATAAATACTTTTTACTTTTCATTTACTTTACTTACAATATTATCTGTTACAAATACAAATAAATTTATTTACTAAAAAGAAATACACGCGACGTAATGTTATACTATTACGCAATTAGGTCAAGTTTTCGTAAAACAATGCCTCTCTTACTTCAATTGGTTACCGATTATTCAGAATTGGGGTCAATTGGGGTCATTCGGCGCCTTTGCACTAATCAGGACTGGTTTAGAGATTATCTAGAATACCTACTACCTAGCAACATCTTGATTATAATGTCCTCAAAGACAGGTTCATCAAAGGAATTAACTTTTCTGCATAGTATAAAACAAAGTCGCTTCACGCTGTCTTTCTCTTTGTATGCTTAGGTCTTTAAAACTACGCAACGGATTTTGATACGGTTTTTTAATAGATAGAGTGATTTAAGAGAAAGGTTTATATCACTACATAGTATAGAACAAAGTCGCTTTTTCTGTCCCTATGTCCCTATATCCTTATGTCCCTTTGACTGCTTAAATCTTTAAAACTACGCAACGGATTTTGATGCGGTTTTTTTAATAGATAGAGTGATTCAAGAGGAAGGTTTAAACGTATAATAAAACGGTGTGAAGCCGGGGCGGGTCGCTAGTTCATAATAAACAAATGCGAAGCCGAGCGGGTTGCTAGTAAAAAATAATGCACCCAGACCTAAATATTATACAAGTAACACCGTCTTAATTGTTCTTTTAAGTCCAGTCTATTATCAGGTTGCCTGGAAGAGATCGCTTCTCGCACTTCCTCTATTCTTATTATTTCTATCTATATTCTATATCCTGTCTTGTATTGTAAAATAAAGTGATATCTATTATCTATTTTTTTCGTGTGGTAGTGGTAAAGGAGTCATTATCATGAAGTCAAGGTCAAAGTGCTTTATTTCCTTAAGACCTTACAGGACACTTGGATACGTCATAAAATACATTTTAAAAATAATTAAAACTAGGAAATAAAGTGCTTTCTTTGATTTTTATTCACTTCAATCTTTTTAAGGTAAAGTAAAAAAGCGAACAGAAACCTTTACCTTGTTAGGTTGTTATTTTTCGAGTTGGAGCAAAACTCATCCCAAGCTTTTTTATCATATAAATAATCAGATACTTTATAGTAAGCCTTTTTACAAAGAATAGTTTTGACAATTTGTTTGAATTTATTTACTGATAGTTTTTACAACTCACTTGGAGTTTTGTTGTAGAAGCGTATACATTGCCCTTTGAAAGATACATTAACCTTGTTTAGTCTAGTTGTAGGCAAAGCTAGTTTATTTTTATTTCTAGTATTGACATTGTGTATATCGCTATTATTAGTCCACTGCTGGACATAGGCCTCCCCTGATGAGCGCCAAAGCGCCCTGTCTTCATATACCTACATGTATAATGTAGTTTTACAAAAGAATTGTTTATCCACTCAAAGCAGACAAGCTTCTTTTTAACAAATGCCACGTTAATATTTAATCGCTGATTATACTGCATACCTAACCTATGTTCGGGATTCCTAGATATTTTCTGTAATCAATAATCAATAATCAAAATCTTTATTTCTTTAGGCTTACAAAATAAGCACTTAGACAAGTCAAATTTAATTTAATTCGCCTCAATTTTTAAACAAAAGTGAGAATATTAAAAAGTCAAAGAAACATTTGGTTGCTTCATATTTAACGACAGTGGTATTATTGGAGCAAAAGCAAATATATGCAGATTCGTACAAACATTTGTCCTAAGGTACCTGTATCTGTTTTATTCTCAAGGCGGGAATCGAAGCCGCAACCTTCTGCGTCGCAGGCGGACCTTTGCCCGCCGCGCCACATCGGTTATCGAAATAACGAACTATAAAGATAAAATTAATATACTTGCTCGATTTTTATGATAGTAGTTAGTGCCTTTAAAAGAAAAATAAAAAGACTCATCTGCTATTTATAAATATATAAAGAAGCATCTGCCTATATCCAGTGCCGGATTTATGTTTTTTATGAGTGTAGACCACTTTTTTCCGCCGCCCCATGTACAAAGCCCATGTGCAAAGCATTATAGCTGCAATCCCCCCCCCCCCCCCCGGTAGACAAACAATTTTATTGTCTGCAATCGAGTGAGAGACCGTCCTCTGAAATCTGCCGCCCCCTAGGACGCTGCCGCCCCTAGGCCGCGGCCTATCTAGCCCGGGTAACATACGCTACTTTTCATCCCACTAATCCCATCGGATAGAAATAGCCTTGAAACATTTCCATAGAAATAAACGTGTGGGCAGGTACTAGTCATTTATTATCTTTTTTTATAAATTATTTCTTAGTACTCTGTAACCTTCCCGCAATAAACTATAGAAGAATGAAGAATATTATTAACTAGCGACCTGCCCCTGCTTCGCACGGTTTTATTATACGTATAAACCTTCCTCTTGAATCACTATCTATTAAAAAACCACATCAAAATCCGTTGCGTAGTTTTAAAGATTTAAGCATAGGTACGTAGGGAAAAAGAAAGCTACTTTGTTTTATACTATGTAGTGATTTAAATGTCTTTGTTGACATAAAATATCTTGTATTTTATAACAGACATGACCTATGTCAGCAGTAGGTATTCAGTTCTTATAAAGAACGTCTGTGTAGTTTCAAGATACCTAAGATTGTGAATCGAAGGTTAAAGGAGTTTATCTGAGTAGATAACTAAATTACTTAGGATAAGCCGAAATTGATAATTATTATACAAATTTATTTAATACTAATATCTGCCCGTGGCTCGCATCGTTTCGATTTGTTTAATGTATTGTTTTTGACTGTTTGCTACATAGATTTTAAATGGTACCTATACAGGGTGTAAAAAGTAGAGATGGACCGAACATGGGTTTCACCGAATACGAACATTCGGCCGAATTCGGTAAAACTTTTACCGAACCGAATATTCGGTACACTTGATTGCGTTCCGTCGCACGAATGCAAGTCTAAACTTGTTTCCGCCAAGCGCGCGGATTGCCGCCCGTTTCCCCCGCAGGTCTCGCAGCGCTGAAGTTCTCATTGTATAGTTCTCTAAAGAAGTTATTATCTTTTTACCAACCTACTTTAATTGAAAATAAAGGTGATTCAGCCGAATATTCGGTAAAGCTGCCGAATATGCCGAATACCGAATATAAAACGAATATTCGGCCCATCTCTAGTAAAAAGACTGCTTTCGAAAAAAAAAGGTTAGCAATCAGACCATGCTTCTGAACAAAAAACAAACCAAATCGAATATTCCTTCATACTTTTATTTTTTATTTACATACACCCATTGTAGAACATTAGAAAAATATATCTACTTGAATAAATCCTTGTTTCCTTACTAATATTATAAACGTAAAAGTTTGTATGAATAGATATGTTTGTTCTTCTTTCATGCAAAACTACTGAATTTAGATAATTACTAGGCTTGCAACGAATAGTATCTATATTCGGCAGTAAGTATACCGAATATTCGGTGAGCCCCCTGACCGAATAGCCGAATATTACCGCGGCTCCACATTTGTGCCGTGAAGCTCCGTTAACAGGCGTGAACGTAAATGTGGATGGTTTTCGCGGGGTTCACGCGTTTTCACGCCTGTTCCCCGATCAGTGTCGGTATTTTATCCCGCGACAAAGGGTTCGCGCCCCTTTCGCGCGGCGTTCACGCATACACATCCACATTCACGGCCCAGTGCCAGTTTACTCCAGACCACTAGGGCGTACGGACGTGTGCAATCGCTGCGCGCGCGCTATGAAGTCGAGCGTGAACAACAAACATACCTTGATCGGTTAAAGGGGTATTAAACCTTCTTAAATATCGGAGACTAAATTTAGTCGTTCCTAAATTCAGAATAGTTTAATAGCATTTAGGAAGGTAGCATCCGATTTAGAAAACAATTTAGGAAGAAGAATGGCTTCCGACGCTCTAAATCTACATCGGCTCCTAAATCCGAAGGGTGTAATAATATTTAGGAAGCTGAGTCGCTCAGTCGCTCAGTTGGTTGGATGGATGTTTGTTACTCAATCACGCCAGATCGGCTGAACGGATCGGGATGTAATTTGGAAGTGAGATAGATAGCGCAAAGGTATAGTCTGGAATAGCACATAGGCTACTTATGATTTACTCGTGCGAAGACGGGGTGGGCCACTAGTATTATAAATGTGAAAATGTATATGGATGGATTGATAGATGGATGTTTGTTGCTCAATCACGCCAGAACGGCTGCACGGACCTGGATGAAATTTGGAAAAATAGATTATAGTCTGACTTAGGCTACATTTTATCCAAAAACTTTCTTGTTTTGGACGTTTGAGTAGGGATATGTTGCCACAGCAAACAAAGCTACAGCAAAGTTATTGCAGCAGCAGTACATACGTCCATTTCGCGGCGGGTTTCACGAACGATTGTGAGCATTCCGTGAATGTGGAGGGTACAACTTGTGCCGTGAATTCACGGCGAGAATTCGCGCGTTAATTCACGGCACAAAATATGTGGAGCCGCGGTTAGGCAAAAGTATTCGGCCGGATTTCAGCGCCAAAACTTGTACAGACGTGATTGTTTCATTATATATATTATTTATATAATTATTATGTATAAATATAATCAGTTAAAAACCTGTCCTTAGGAATAAAATTATCGGCATTCTAATTGGCTTTATATATTTAATAACTTTTTTCTGAAGCTGGCATGGTCTACGGAAAAAAGATGTAAACTACTTCCTAAAAATGCGGAAAAATAATAATAATAACTTTTTTCTGAAGCTGGCATGGTCTACGGAAAAAAAGATGTAAACTACTTCCTAAAAATGCGGAAAAATTTATCTTTCTGCACCATAACCTTCTATATTTTAGTTATGAAAATAATTCGAATTGAATAGTTCAAAACTTTTCTAATACAGAAGATGATTATGTACCTGTGTTGTGTACCAAAGACTATTTAAATTATTATAAGAGAAATGAAAAGATGAATATACGTAATGAATAGTTTTTTATCTCATTTTACTAATTATCTCCGTATAATAAATATACATTACTTAAGTATTCGGTATTCTGCCGAATATAATAATAGCAGCTGAATAGGCCGAATACCGAATAGTAACCGAATATTCGTTGCACCCTAATCATTACACAACAACAGCTTGAGTTCTCCAATATAATATTGAATACTCCAATGGCTTTATTAACAACGAAAATTACAATCAAGGAATAGAAAAAAAGATAAACTAGTAGGTATTTACAATTGAAACCATTGAGCTAACTGCAGACGGTTGCTAACAGTCTAAAGGTAGCCCAATTGATCCATATCAATACCAGTCTGTGCGTCCCCGAGACACTGGCTGCATTACCACGCTGCATGGTAATGCTGATGCGCTGATCCAGAAACTCACCAGCTCTCGGGTCACGCGTCGCATCGACCAAACGCTCAGATATTTTTATAGAAACCCGGTGAGCCTCGGTACCCCACGGACCTAAGGTCTCGACCCCAAGGGGAGCAAATGCGTAGGTTCCGTCGAGACCTGCATATAATATAACTAGAATTTACAATTGAAACCATTGAGCTAACTGCAGACGGTTGCAAACAGTCCAAAGGTAGCTCAACTGATCCATGTCAATACCAGTCTGTGCATCCCCATGACAATGCATTACCACGCTGTATGACAATGCTGATGCGCTGAGTACATTGACTCTGATCACTGATGAACTTTGATCAGTGATTAATGTGGACTTAATACGGATTAACTATTAATGTAGATATCTACTGATTACGGAATACTACAGTGCGTTACTTGCACAGTTGAATTTCAAACATCATGTTGAAAATTCAGTGATGAATTTACGTTTTTATTATACACTAGCAACCCGCCCCGGCTTCGCACTGTTTTATTATACGTATAAACCTTCCTCTTGAATCACTCTATCTATTAAAAAAAAACCTCAAAAAAATCGGTTGCTTAGTTTTAAAGATTTAAGCATAGAAAGGGACATAGGGACAGAGAAAGCGACTTTTGTTTTATGGTATGTAGTGACTAGCTGCGCCCTGCGACTCTCATGGAAATTTATGTGTCAAATGGAGAACAATAGAAAACACAGCCCTAGGGGTAGCCTTGAAAAAAAACATAACATAAATATTTACTTTTTAATTAATTTATACGGAGTTTTGAAGTGAATGGAGCCAAGGATCAATAATTTTCCATATAAACTTTACCACTCTTTTTAACCGCCGCAGAGGTTAATTTATAAAATTTATTTATTTATTTACTAGCGACCCGCCCCGGCTTCGCACGGTTTTATTATACGTATATAAACCTTCCTCTTGAATCACTCTATCTACTAAAAAAATCAAAATCCGTTGCGTAGTTTTAAAGATTTTAGCATTCAAAGGGACATAATGACATAGGGACAGAAAAAGCGACTTTGTTTTATACTATGTAGTGATATACCCAGACCATCTATGTATATAGTATATACATGGAAGGTCTAGGCTATTATGGTATATATATACTACCTATATACCTACCATAAATTTTATACCTAAATTGAGCGATTATAAATAATATGTTACGTACATTCACACAGACTTTAATATTTTAAAGCAAAATTTAAACCCAAGCCGTTTCGTATCTTTGGCGTAAAATTTATTATCATTTTATAAATTTTACCTAAGCTTTATCTCCAGCCGACCCTTTTAAGATAAGAAATCCTTTGTTTCGAAGGTGATAACAATAACTTTGACCATTGATTGTCTGTTAATTACACATTAAATCAGTAAATTAATTTTTTTATTTGTTTTCTTACAAAATAAGCACAAGAAAAGTCAAATTTTAAACTATAGGTAGGTACCTACATAATTATCAAATAATATAATAAATAAATTGAATTGATTTTCTCTTCGCTACACAAATATTAACCCTTGAGTTTTTTTCTTAAACTGCTACTTAACCCTCAAGCCTCTTAAGTATTGAATGCAACCGCATCTTTTTTATAAAATCTGTTCACTAAAAAGTTTGAATTCCGTAAACAGTTCTATATCTTCTATTATAACTTGTCTTTGTTATCATCTATGTACAATCTGCAGAAATTTGTTACGTTAGTCTGAGTGTTTTCTATATATAATAAAAATATCTATCTGTTGTTGAGTAATTCGTAGTCGTATGCTTTCGGGGGCGTGTAATTCGGTGTTCCGTTTTTCGAGGTTAAGTAATGCACTCCTATGTATATAATGTTCTACTAATATTATAAACGCGAAAGTTTTAAGTATGGATGTTTGTTACTCTTTCACGCAAAAACTACAGAACGGATATGGATGAAATTTGGCTCAGATATTATAGTCTGTTTATCCCGGAATTCCCATGGGAACGGGAATTACGCGGGTGAAACCGCGAGCCGCTAGTATTAAATATATCAGTTATCTAATACCCGTAACACAAGCTTTGAATAGCTTACTTTGGCGCTAGATGGTGCTGTGTGGAATGTCCTGCATTATTTATCTTTTTATCTAAACTCAGTTAGGGTTTTTTTAATTATTTAAACCTCCGCTCCCTTCATCCTTTGATTATATACTTCATCTTATTAACTGTATCTTCCAATATTACACCATACATAAGATATTTATTAACAACGAAAATTCCAAGCAAGGAATAGAAAAATTACAACTAGTATTTACAATTGAAACCATTGAGCTAACTGCAGACGGTTGCAAACAGTCTATAGGTAGCTCAATTGATCCATGTCAATACCAGTCTGTGCGTCACCAAGACACTGGCTGCATTACCACGCTGTATGACAATGCTGATGCACTGAGCCACTAACTTAATATTACATCGATATTTACGTACGTATTCCTAGTAAGTAAACATAATCTATTGACAGTAATTGATTGATTGTTGTACAGTCGCCTAAGTTTGGATGTACATTCATCGTTTAGTAAAGCCAACCTTTTGCACCAGTCCGCATATAATTCACCTGTATTATGTTTTTTTTTTGTATATAGCTGCATAAATAACTTAATTAAATAAAGCGTAGTATTGCAGCCAGCCAGCGTCTTGGAGACGCTTCCGACTGTTAATGTAATGATATGACTGACTCTAGACTGTTTGCAACCGTCTGCACTCAGCTCAATTGTTTCATTTGTAAATACTATTGTTTTTTATTCATATTTTACAACTTTTGAAGAAAATAATCATACCAGTTCACTGTAGGTTACAAAGGAAAATAATTCTTAAAACTAAACAAGAAAAACTTTTGGTGTTTACAAAGCAAGAAAACAACTACATATAAACATAAAATAACTTAAAACTATTCATAATTTGTTTCCTTGAATTTACTTTCTTAATGAAGTATTTTATTTATATATAAGTTTTAATTGGATATACCTACTTACACACTTTTTTCTATCCATAAAATGTATTGTATTAAGTATATCAGTCATCTAGTACCCATAACACAAGCTCTGCTTAGCTTGAGACTAGATGATGCTGTGTGAATCGTCCATAAGTAATTATTTATTTATTTAAAGTTTTCATTCATTCTACTAAATCAAAATATCTTGGTACATTACAAGTTGATCGAGTGATTCAACTTTATAGTAACCGGTACTTACGATAGTATACCTACACTTCACAGAACAATGCACTGAGAATCGAGAAACTTTTCCTCGTATATGACAGACTTATTATACTTACGACAACAATCTATGTAAGGTTTATATGTATAACTCACTCGTGCGAAGCTAGGTCGCTAGTATTTAAAAAACGTGGGTTTTGATCGGTGACAAGTGTACTGCGTTATCAAAAGTGGTACATAGTCAACTGACTGTTGCGAATGGGTGAATAACCTACAACATTGAATTTCAGCTAGCACAAACTAGTGATTACGTACGATCTATTTATAAGGCGCATACGAAAAACTACGTAAACTAGATGTTTTTCAATTGTAAATACTCAAATTTAATTTTCTATACTTTGTTAATTATGCACCTATAGGTACTCTTAATATGTACAAATACAAATTAAATGCCCTTCTGAGTTCTGAATATTACCTATTGTAACAGTAGTAAAACTAATCGGAAAAGATCTTTGAAGCTACACCAAAGTATGTATAATCTACCTATAAAAAAATCTGATCCGGGTGGCATTTTTAAAAACTTTTTTGACAAAGCTTCTCTGATCTAACAAATCGCTAATAAATAATTGCTTAAAAAACTATCTATCCATACACCATACGTGCATTAATGATTGCGAAATACACGTTGCGACAATTAAAACGTGTATCTACTTTATATTTAGTTTTGATATTTTTTTATGTATGTATTTATTTGCCTAAGAATTAGTATTTACAATCTAGATTCTCGACTATTCTTATGATGCCTGAAAAAATGATTTTACTTATTTATTAGACACCCAAAGAAGGATTTCGCTACGGTCAAAATATCTCAACATAAAACGTTTCCATTCATTCATAGCGAAGACATCTCTGCAGCTGACTGTCCTCACTCCTCCAATATTATTTGCCAACTTCACGTCATTAACAGTAACTGTTCTGACTTCAGTTCATTACCATCTCTAGTGAGGTGCGGACGTGATTTATAAACCAGTCGCGCGAGTGAACAAATCAAAAATACATTCCGTTCAAAACAAGTTTATCGGTAGGATTATCAGGATTCGGTCTACTATTGACTGACATTTATAGCAATATAAATTATTTGATCTAATTTTCAAGCCTAATATCTGACGCGGTGTTCTATGTAGGTACTTACTAATGTTATAATAAAAACATCTATGTATGGTATTATATTACCTAAGTATATCAGTTATATAGTACCCTTAACACAAGTTTTGCTTAGCTTGGGGTTAGATGATGCTGTGTGGATTGTCCAGCATTATTTATTGAATAAATAAAATACTAATAAATGCACTTTAGACTCGAGTGAAAGTGTCCGTAGTTACAATACATGTAAACATTGCAATTCTCTAAAGCACTGACGCTAGGATATCGCTTATGTTTGTATCAGTTTATCTATCACTACATAGTATAAAACAAAGTCCTTTCTCTGTCTCTATGTCCCTTTGTATGCTTAAATCTTTCAAACGGATTTTGATGCGGTTTTTTTAATAGATAAAGTGATTCAAGAGGAAGTTTTATATGCATAATAAAACCGCGCGAAGCCGGGGTGGGTCGCTAGTACATATATAAACTTCTTTCCCATAACACAAGCTCTTTTTGTTGTTTCTGCGTGCTTGTTGTCTTAGGAAATTGATTATTATAATTATGTAAACTAGAATTTGGCCGTGGCTTCGCACGTGTTATTTCTATAGAAAAGATTAACGCTATTTCTATCCCAAGAGAACTAATTTATGTGATGAAAGCCTATGTGTTATTCCAGAGCTAGAACTACGTCTATTCAAAATTTCATCCCGATCCGTTCAGTATTTTTTGCGTGAAAGAGAAACAAACACATCCACATTTATACATCCATACAATCTTTCATGTTTATTATTAGTAGGGATAATAGGTTTTAGGAGTCGTTTTGTTGTATTAGCTTCACACTAAAATAAATACCACGTAGCAAAGTGTTTCTGTGTAATTCTGTAAACAAATAAAAATTATTCTATTCTATTCAAAAAAAAGGTTAAAATCTTAAGTGTTTTTCGCTTTTTATAACATCCTTTGTTATATTTCTGTGAAGACAGTGACCGAAACGTGTCGACAGCGCGGCGATCGCATTTCGTTTATGTTATAACTAGTGATCTGCCCCGGCTTCACACGGGCGTATTATACATATAAACCTTCCTCTTGAATCACTCTATTAAAAAAAACGCATCAAAAATCGCTGCGTAGTTTTAAAGATCTAAGCATAAATTGGCACAGACAGACAATCCTACTTAATATTATAAACGAAAGTTTGTAAGTATGGATGTTTGTTACTCTTTCACGCAAAAACTACTGAACGGATATGGATGAAATTTGGCACAGAGATAGATTATAGTCTGGACTAACACATAGGCTACTTTATCCCGGAATTCCCACGGGTACGGGAGTTACGCGTTTGAAACCGCGGGGCGCTGCAAATGGATAATAATATCGATATCGTAGTGGTTTTAAAAAAAAATACAAAAAATGAAGCCGGTCTTTTCGTAAAAACTTTAAGAAATTACTTATTTGTAAAAATACAATCAAACAATTGTATTTTGTTTGAATGGTACGTAATTATTGACTCAAAGATACTGATTTAGGTCAATGACTGGCCTTGGGTACGCAAGGACATTGAACTATTGTAGACTAGCAGCGCCTCGCGGTTTCACCCGCGTGATTCCCGTTCCCGTGGGATAAAATATAGCCTATGTATTATTTCAGACTATAATCTATCTCTGTGCCAAATTACATCCAGATCCGTTCTGTAGTTTTTGCGTGAAATAGTAACAAATATCCATCCATATAGTACGATAAGAATAATGCTAGAAACCAGACGCTCAAATATATTTTTAAAAACCAGTTTAGTCTCAGTACCCCACGGACCTAGGGTCTAAACTCTAATACTGTTATTTATAAAGAAAGACTAACGTATGATTAATTTTACTCCAAGTCATAAGTCCGTAGTAGTTAGATTCAGTATTAATAAATAAAGAGTAAGAAGGAAGTAAGATAATCCGCATTTACTAGTATATATATATACTCGGCTAGTCTTGGATTAACTAGTCTAAGAGTAGTTGCGTAATAAGCTCGGAATACAGATTTTTTATTAATAAGGCTACAAGGGAGCAAATGCGTAGGCTCTGTCGAGACCTAACCTACATACATATATGCGCCTCTTGAGATCCACTGTCTATAACCATTAGGTATGGCCCATATAAATATATCTACGTAAAATAAAAAATATCTATCTATGTAAATAATGTATTTAATACATATATCAGTTATCTAGTACCCATAACACAAGCTTTGAGTAGCTCACTTTGGGGCTAGATGGTGCTGTGTGGATTGTCCAGCATTATTTATTTATTTATTACTACACTAGCGACCCGTCCCGGCTTCGCACGGTTATATTATACGTATAAACCTTCCTCTTGAATCACTCTATCTGTTAAAGAAAACTGCATCAAAATCCGTTGCATAGTTTTAAAGATTTAAGCATACATAGGGACACAGGGACAGAGAAAGCGACTTTGTTTTATACCATGTTAGTGATTACCAAAAGTTGAATCTAGGAACTGTTACCCAAAAACAAAAGGTATATAACTAATCAAAGAAAGAACTAACAAGTTTAAAACAAACAAAAGTATAACAATCCAAAATGGCGTCATCATCAAAAGCGATATCGAATTCCAAGGAGGAATTCAACGAAGAAGAATTCCAGAAAGATCTAAAAGCAGTAGAAGCAGCTGCTGGAACCGATGAGTACGAAACTAGGCTGGATAAAATCGGTTCGACTGTAGCGAAATGGATGAAACTTATATTCAATAAGGATAGTACCAAGGAACCCTTTCATGCTGAGTGGATGACTGTAAGTAGAACTATCTTTACACATAAAAGGGATAGAAAAAAGTACAACTAGTATTTACAATTGAAACCATTGAGCTAACTGCAGACGGTTGCAAACAGTCTAAAGGTAGCTCAATTGATCCATGTCAATACCAGTCGGAAGCGTCCCCAAGACACTGTCTGCATTACCACGCTGTATGGCAATGCTGATGCGCTGAGCCAGATACTCACCAGTTCTACAAATTAATTTAAAATTTAAATTTAAAAATTTTCGGTTTTATACTTTAACTGAAGATTGAAGTAAACAGAAATTAAAGTGATCTCACCTAAAGATCTAAAAGCAAACAAAAATCAACTAAGTGATAACTTTTTTAGTTATAATAATACATAATTGAACCTTACCTATATAATACCCCTTCAGCCACTTTGGTAACTAGTTAACTGATTTGTAACCAGTTACGAAAAAATATTTTTTGTTCTCTTCTATGTAACCAGTGACACTAATCTAGTGATCGATGTTTAGTAAAGGGGGCACTTCCACTTTGTTTCTGATGTCCTGGTAGGTACTAGGTACCTAACTATTTCAATATTAATGTGACCCGCGGCTTCGCTCGCATTGAAATTTATTTGTCGAATTTCAGAAATGTATTGCATTTATTTATTGCCTCCTAGGGGTAGTTATCCTTTTTTATTTAATATCCTATGTCTTATTATACATAGGGCCTCAATCTCAAGTCTAGTCTAGTCTTCAATTAAATAACTTTAGTAGCTACGGAGATTACTTACTCATAACAAACATTCACACAGACTTTCTCATTTATTATAATAGTAAGATGAAATTTTCGAGATGTCCATGAATCTTGTAAAGGTCTAAAGGAAATAAAGCAATTTGAATTATTTATTTACTTTGCTTACTTGTAGGTATGTACAGCTGATACAACTTTCTTTTGAAATTGAATTGAATTGAAATTGAAAAATTATATATTCAGACATAATATACATCCCTTTTGTTAGTAGCAAATTGAAAATGGTTAGGTTAGGTTAGGTTCTTTTGCCACCTTTTTTTTCTTTTTAGGTTTTTTCTTTCTTTTTTTATCTTATCAAATATTTTTTATAAATCATTGTTTACTCAGACGCGAGTATTTTAGCGACTAAAGATTAACACGACTGTAAGCCCGTGATACGAGTAAAATAATTAAATCCAATGGATTTCCAAATGTTTTTATCGTGGTTTTAATCATCATGACACTTACTTTCTGTAGATGTAATGTCATGTAAGGTTTGTACTTTTAGAGAAAAACATAATCTAAATTCCAAAAAAGGGGGTGGCCCGGCTTAATATACACGTTCCAGATATAATATGTACAGAGTTTTTTTTTAATATTATCGGTTCCATAAATAACAGAGATTTTTTGACACATTTTGAATTTTTTATTTTGAATCCTTTAGGATGCGAATATTCAAAATTATTTTCTTAGTTTTCAAATCTTTATTAACTACGAAAATTACAATCAAGGAATAGAAAAAATAAAACTGGTAATACAAATGAAACTATTGAGCTAACTGCAGACTGCAACCGTCTGCAGTTAGCTAACAGTCTAAAGGTGGCTCAATTGATCCATGTCAATACCAGTCTGTGCGTCCCCTAGACACTGGCCGCATTACCTCGCTGTATTACAACGCTGATGCGCTGAGCCAGATACTCACCAGCTAGAGGGCACGCATCGCAATGACCAGACGCTCAGATATTTCTTTTTAAACTGGACCGTGGGGTATCGAGGCTGGACGGCAACCCCGTTTAGCCTCGATACCCCACGGACCTAGGGTCTCGACTCCAAGGGGAGCAAATGCGTAGGTTCTGTCGAGACCTGCATATTTTCTTAGTACACTCCTGCACCTTTTAAGGATTAAATTAAAAGTCTTCAGGATCAGCGGCTTAGAAAACATTTCAGCAAAGATTATTTGCCTGTCTCTAAACCAGGGGCGACTTGTATCGCTCAATTCTATCAGTAGTTTTTTTTGAGATATCCCTACTTCATCATCATCATCAGCCTATATTAGTCCACAGCTGGAAATAGGCCTCCCCTAATGAGCGCCATAGCGCCCTGTCTTCAGCTTGACGCATCCAGCATCTGCCAGCAGTCTTCACGGCCAGGAGAGAAGATGATCTGTGTAAGACTGCTGGTAGATGCTGGATGCGTCAAGCTGAAGACAGGGTGCTATGGCGCTCATTAGGGGAGGCCTACGTCCAGCTGTGGACTAGTTAAGTCAATGAATAAATAGATAGATAAAATATTTATTTCCACAGCCACACACACGTACGATTTACATAGACATACAATCAAAAAACAAAAGTACACTACATTAATTAGTGAATCGAACATGCAATTTCAAAAGTAAATAAGTTATTAGGAAATGACTTACCTAAGTAATGCTGGCCATACACGCTACGGTCTACCGGAGACGTAATCTGTGCAGATATGCCTGCGCAGGTAGACCGGAATGTGTGTGGGAATAGACCTGTGCAGGTTTTTGAACCTGCACAGGCGACCGGCGCAAGATCGAAAATCGATTCTTTCGAGTGTACCCGTGCGTGTGCGCAGTCGCCTGCGTTTTCTAGTGTTTCTTTCGGACAGTTGTCTCATCGCTTATAAATAAACATGACTATATGTTTTCCTTTTCAATAACTAATGCTTACACCACTTTCTTCGCTTGTTTTTCATATCATTTTTCTTCAAAATTAAAGCAAGACCTAGCAACGCCGGCGTGTCATCGTCGCAAAGAGAACTGAAGACCGCTCCGATACACCGGAACATCCCCATACACGCTACCATTGTTCGTTTGACCTGCGCAGGCATACCTGCAAAGATTACGTCTCCGGTAGACCGTAGCGTGTATGGCCTCCATAAGTTTGTGTGTGTGGCAGAACGTCAAATAGGCCAAGGCCCAGTGATTTTTTTTGCATAGAAGCAAAAACACTGATTTTCATGATGATGAATGATAATTATACTAGTTTGAATTAGTTTCTATTCCTTGACTAAATAAATTATTGTTTGTTCACAGATAGAAGAGTATAAATCCGTAGCCAATGAAAGCATGGTGAATGCACTACGCGTGATCAAACTCCCGGGCTGGACTGTAGAGAAGAAAGGCCAGAATAAAGGAGATATAGTGGAATCCAGGTAATATTATACTATCTAGGAAATATACAATCAAGGGATAGAAAAAAATAAAACTAGTAAACAATTGAAATCATTGAGTTAACTGCAGATGGTTGCAAACAGTCTAAAGGTAACTCAATTGATCCATGTCAATACCAGTCGGAAGCGTCCCCAAGACACTGACTGTATTACCACGCTGTATGGCAATGTTTTTAATAGTTAATCTTTGTTAACAACGAAAATTACAATCAATAGATCAATGTAATGTATGGACCTCTTTATTAACAACGAAAATTACAAGCAAGGAATAGAAAAATTACAACTAGTATTTACAATTGAAACCATTGAGCTAACTGCAGACGGTTGCAAACAGACTAAAGGTAGCTCAATTGATACATGTCCATGTATGGTAGGTATATTAAGTATATCAGTTATCTAGTACCCATAACACAAGCTCTGCTTAGCTTGGGGCTAGATGATGCTGTGTGGACTGTCCGGAATTATTTATTAATAGAAAAAATAATTAAACTAGTATCTATTAAAAAATTATGAGTCGATGCGACGCGTGCCCCTCTAGCTGGTGAGTATCTGGCTCAGCGCATCAGCATTGTCATACAGCGTGCTAATGCAGCCAGTGTCTTGGGGACGCACAGACTGGTATTGACATGGATCAATTGACCTACCTTTAGACTGTTTGCAACCGTCTGCAGTTAGCTTAAAGGTAATATATAAATCTTATATCTTAACTCTCCGGCCTTGTGGGATGACCATTTGCTCCAGACTGCTGGCAGATGCTGTATGCAAGCTGAAGACAGGGCGCTATGGGGCTCATTAAGGGAGGCATATGTCCAGCAGTGGACTAATATAGCCTGATGACGATATAAATCTTATTGGTATCTCGCCTCTTCGCACGCATTGTTTCTATGGAATGTTTAAAGTTGTTTCTCTCCCATGGAAATTGTTTATGGGATGAAAACTAGCCTATATAGGCTACTTTGCCTATGTTATTCCAGGGCTGGAACTAAGTCTTTTCAAATTTTAGCCCGATCTGTTCAGTAGTCTTTGCGTGAAAGAGGAATAAACATCCAAACATTCATACATCCATAAAAACTTACACAATTATATTATTACCTAGTAAGGATGTGAGGTGATTAATCTGAATCTAAATAAACTGTTTTTTTTTGCAGACAGACTGAATTTGGAAAGGTGTATCGATTTACGGTGAGTTAATTAATAATCAAATCAAAGTTAATGTAAGTCATAACTTAACCTGGATGTGACTGGAGAACCATGTAGAGTGACACAAAAATTTGGAGTCATATTAAGGCGCAAACCGGAGCTATAGTGGCGCCCCCACATATTTTATCATATAATTCCGTTAAACAAATGAATTTCCAAAATTCACACGTACAGTTTGTTAAACGGCGTGCCGGTTTTTCCTATATAAGATTTTTTTAATGCAGATGCATTAAAAAAATCTTATATAGGTTTAACAAACTGTACGTGTGAATTTTGGAAATTCAACTACTATAAATTAAACTACTATAGATAAAGTAGTTTAATTTTGTCTATTTTAGGAAGATGTACGAAAACAGAGTTTGGTGGCTACCAAAGGGACTTTTATCACCTTCATGATGAAGTCTTTATATACTAAGAAAATTATAAATAAATTATAGAAAAAAATTAAAACAAATACATATTCACAATTGAAACAATTAATATTGATATCTTTATTAACAACAATAATTACAATCAAGGAATAGAAAAAAATACAACTAGTATATACAATTGAAACCATTGAGCTAATTGCAGACGGTTACAAACAGTCTAAAGGTAGCTCAATTGATCCATGTAATACCAGTCGGAAGCGTCCCCATAAATAGTTAAAACTAGGAAATAAAGTGCTCGTTTTGATTTTTGTTCACTTCAATCTTTTTAAGGTAAAGTAAAGAAGCGAACAAGAAACCTTTATATATTCCATACATTAATAACAACTGTCACGGTTATAATATTAGTAAGCATAATTTGTACATTTATACATTTTATTTCCAGGGCGTGGTACAATGTCCAGCAACGTTTCTATACGAACAGTTTTCAACAGCTAATCTAACAAAGCTAGCGGAGTGGAACCCGACTATTTTGAAGAGTGAATTGATAAAGGTAAGTCTTTGACCAGTACAATACTAATAATAAATAATTCCGGATAATCCACACAGCATCATCTAGCCCCAAGCTAAGCAGAGCTTGTGTTATGCTATATACTAGATGACTGATATACTTAATACAATACATTACATAGATAGATATTTTTTATTATATATACCTAGTAAACACCCAGACCAACGGAACAAATTTCTGCAGATCGTGCACAAATTTGTTCCGAGGCGGGAATCGAACCCGCAACCTCCTGCGTCGAGGCGGACCTTCGCCCACCGCGCCACATCGGTCGTCAACTTAGTACAGTACATTACATGGTTTTTTTTTTTTTATTATACATAGAAAACACCCGCACTCCCAAGCTAAGCAAGCACTGCTTGCTTAGCTTGGGGCTTAGATGATGCTGTGTGGACTGTCCGGAAATATTTATTTATTATTTATTTATGTTCCAGGAAATAGATGAGTCAGTTGATCTATCGTATCAAGTAACCGCGGGCGGGGGGCGAGGTATCATAGCTCCGAGAGACTTCATCATACTGAGGAAACGAGCGCAGCTTTCAGCCTCAGGTAATTAAATTCAAACACGAGATATTTACCATGCTTTGGTTTGAGCAAACACGGAATATTTACCATGCTTTGGTTTGAGCAAACACGGGATATTTACCATGCTTTGGTTCGAGCAAACACGGGATATTTACCATGCTTTGGTTTGAGCAAACACGGGATATTTACCATGCTTTGGTTCGAGCAAACACGGGATATTTACCATGCTTTGGTTTGAGCAAACACGGGATATTTAATTTATTTTGAGTTTTCCGATATTTCCAACTAGATCCAACTTCCATGATTTATTATAATTATTAATTCAGTTCAATTCAATCATTTATTCTCAAACAATAGTTGTATTGTGTCGGAAATTGTCACATTTTTTTTAATACTAAGACTAGTTTCTTAAAAAATCTATTAATAATACTAAAATAAAATTGTTACTAAAATAATAACAATAAGGTATACGGTCTACTTTATAACATATAATTATAACCATAATTTAAATATAAATTGCACAGAATGTCCAGTGTAGAAATGAAATGTCAATTGTATAAGTATGTTATTAAAATATTGAATAATATGTAAAAAGTCAAAAATAAAATTTAATGATAAGGTTCCTTTACTCTTTATTGCAAACACATAAGAGAATACATTTTTTTACAAATAATGGACATGTTCAAAGGCGAACTTAACCCTAAAACTCTCCACACACAGAAGCCAGAGGCGGAGCGGAGGCGAAGGCGTGTCGTTTTTCCCATGGCACCGCGCCGCCACCGCCTGCGGTGTGTGTGTAGGCTTTCATATCATTCAATAGGATACAACTCGCACGCCTTTGCCTCGCTCCGCCTCCGGCTTCTGTGTCGAGACCCTAAAAGAGTTTTCTTACAGCAAACCATGAAAATGTATAGAGAGAGATAAAAATTAGGTTATTGATATGTTTCCAGGTGAAGTGGTAACAGAGAATCCGGACAGCTACATCAGTTGTGGGGTCAGTGTCACCGCCCCGGGGTACCCGCCGGTTAAAGAGATGGTCAGGTTAGTACCCCAAATGTTTGTTTAAATATAGCATAGAAAAAACATTTATTGCCTATAATTTCTTAACCTAAACGAGTACTCCAAAAATATAAATAATTATAACCTAAACCAGAATTAAAAACAAAAAAAAACCAATCATAGGCAAAGGGAGTAGATTCAGCTATAAATAAATAAAAAAAAAAATATTCGGATAACTCAATCCATAGTTTGTTACTAAATTACAGGGCTTATTGCTAGGGTTAGTCAAAACTAATACTAAAAATTAAAACTAAATTAAATTAAATAAGATAATTAAAATTTATATTTTGTGTTTATTTTGCATGCCGAATCAATGGGTGAATTATTTGAACTAATTTTCAGCTTAAGACCTTCATAATACCATATTTCATGCAATAAATTGATTATTATTATAATTATTATAAATATAATTATGGTAATGCAGCCAGTGTCTTGGGGACGCTTCCGACTGGTATTGACATGGATCAATTGAGCTACCTTTAGACTGTTTGCAACCGTCTGCAGTTAGCTCAATGGTTTCAATTGTAAATACTAGTTGTAATTTTTCTATTCCTTTGCTTGTAATTTTCGTTGTTAATAAAGTCCTAACCAATAAAAAAAAAATTATAAATATAGAGCTTGATAAAGCAGTTGTGATGTGTCTTGCATGCCGTAGATTGAAACGTCGTAAATAAAGAGAAAGTCGGAAGATTAACTTAACCCTTCGGTGAACATCCACCCGAGAAGGGTAAATTTAAAAACAGCGCTGCACGTATATGTATATACTTACTGCATGCAGCAAAAGCTGAATTTACTCCTTGTCTTAGTTTTTGTTTTTATTTAAGTTGTATGGTATTTTGTTTGTTTTTAACCGTGTAATTAGATCCTAAGACAATAAAAACTTTACTTTCTTTAAGATTTAAAACTCTTCAAAGTTTCACTCTCCAAATCTCGGGTATTATAAACTACTAGCAGCGCCTCGCGGTTTCATCCGCGTGATTTCCGCTCGCGTGGGAATTCCGGGATAAAATATAGCTTATATGTTATTCCAGATTATAATCTATCTCAGTGCTAAATTTCATCCATATCTGTTCAGTAGTTTTTGCGTGAAAGAGTAACAAACATCCACCCACCCATCCGTCCATCCATACTTACAAACTTTCGCGTTTATAATATAAGTAGGATTTATCTAAAACAGCCGTTTATTTTAGTAGTTGGGCAAAGACCTTCCTCTATTTCTCCTTTAGCTTTGTTTTATTAAATATTCCTTTTACTAATATTAAAAAGTTTGTATGGATGTGTGGATGTTTGTTCCTCTTTCACGCAAAAAGTAATTAACGAATCGTGATGAAATTTAGACGTATTTTATAATATACTAGCGACTCGCCCCGGCTTTGCACGGTTTTATTATAAACCTTCCTCTTGAATAACTCTATCTTCTAAAAAAACCGCATCAAAATCCGTTGCGTAGTTTTGAAGATTTAAGCATTCAAAGGGAAATAGAGATATAGGGACATAGGGACAGAAAAAGCGACTTTGTTTTATACTATGTAGGTAAGGAAGTAAGTATTGATTTAATTTATATATATATTCCAGAGGGCACAACAAAGTAGGGTGCTGGTACCTTCTTCCGAAGACAGTGACGACACCTGGCGGCAAAATCGAGGAGCAGTGTACCTTCCAGTGGCTGATGTGCTGCGACCTTAAAGGTAACACTTATACCTTAACCTTCATTAATGAGATACCATTCATTAAAAAATAATTAGAGATACATTCATTCAATAATAAGAGATTCATTAATACATTAACACTTATTCGTTAAACTTCATTGATACGTTAACACGTACGTTACCCTTAATAAAATATCTAAGTGTACTTAAAAGTGTGCTTCCGACTGGTATTGACATGGATCAATTGAGCTACCTTTAGACTGTTTGCAACCGTCTGCAGTTAGCTCAATGGTTTCAATTGTAAATACTAGTTGTAATTTTTCTATTTCTTTGCTTGTAATTTTCGTTGTTAATAAAGTTATAAATAAATAAAAAAAAACTTATAAAATAAATAATATAACATCCATTTATTCAATAATAAAATATCTAAGTGTGAAATAAATAATAGAACATCCATTTATTCAATAATAAAATATCTAAGTGTAAAATAAATAATAAAACATCCATTTATTCAATAATAAAATATCTAAGTGTAAAATAAATAATAATACATCCATTTATTCAATAATAAAATATCTAAGTGTAAAATAAATAATAAAACATCCATTTATTCAATAATAAAATATCTAAGTGTAAAATAAATAATAAAACATCCATTTATTCAATAATAAAATATCTAATTACTTATATAAAATTAAAAATCCATTCTTTCAATAAAAAACTATCCAAGTGTATAAAATAAATAAATAAAAGATCCATTTATTTAATACGTAAGGATTCAATGGAAAGGAGATTAAAGATATCTCTTCATAAGTTCATACTGTGTACCTTAGAAAAATACAAGAACAATATAAAGATAAAGTAACTACTAACAAAAAAGCTTAAACAAATAGGGCTAAATACAAAAAAAAAATGAAGTAGGTACCTAGTTACCTATATTACTTAAAACTAACAACTATTTATAATATTGGGTAAAATGGTCCCTCTAGGCATTGCCCAATACTGCGCTGGTTTTCAGTTAGGGCCCTTTCGGAGTGACGGCACAGTAGGTACCTAGTTAGCTAAATTTAACACCTTATTGGACAAAACCTATATCTTATATACTAGTTCAAGAGAGAAGAAGAAGAAATACATTATACCTATTACATACCGACTTTTAAAAAAACTATACATAAATACCTTCCTAGATATACATTTATATAAATACCTAGTGAATAAAACTAAATTTAACCTATTACAATCAATCACTAACTATTGAGGGACCATTCATTCAATAAAAAATGTTTTGGTTAGGATGATACATTAAATAGGGGAGGCCTTTGCCCAGCAGTGGACTGTTTTTTTAATAATATGTTTAAATAAGTAGAGTAAACGTATATTACCGGCAAGAGCGGAGTCCCCAAACACAATCATATGTTTGCTTAAATGGAGGCTTCCAAATCCATTTATATTTTATAAATAAGGTACTGCAATAAACGTTTTTAATTTTTCATTTTCATTTATTTGTATCTGTTTATATTTATTTGTATTTATTTATATTTTTTTCAGGTAAAATCCCACAATTCGTGCTTGACGCAGCCTTTGCCACAGTAATGTTGGATTACATCAAGTACGTCAGAACCTTCGCAGCACAGAACAAAGCCGCAGGGAACTTCTAGTTAAGTAAATAATAACATAACTTGACGATTCGCTAAATTACCTCTATGTTGAAATAAAAACATATATGTATGCATAATAAAAAATGTTTATCTATGTAATGTATTGTATTATGTATATCAGTCATCTAGTTCCCATAACACAAGCTCTGCTTAGCTTGGGGCTAGATGATGCTGTGTGAACTGTCCGGAATTATTTATTATTATTGTAGTAACATAGGAGTAGAATTGTTGGTTCAATTTCCGCCTCGGGATAAATGTTAAATGGTCAGCGAATGTTTATTCTGGGTGGATTCAATAAATAAACAATGCTGGACAATCCACACAGCATCATCTAGTTCCAAGCTAAGCAGAGCTTGTGTTATGTGTACTAGATGACTGATATACTTATACAATACAAAGATAAATATTATTATCATACACAGAAAACACTAGAACCATAATATATTTGTATATCTTACAAACATTTGTCCGGGCCGGGAATTGAACCTGCAACTTTCTCGTAGGCGGATCTTCGACCGCCATATCGATCGTCATATAAATATATGAGCTAAATAAAAATTAGCCTATAGATTTCTAATGAAAATGCTCTGTATTGACTATAATGACAAACTAACAGTCCTCTGGCGAATGAATTGAGAAAGATGCGCAAAACGCAATTCTAAAGCCGAATTACATTCTGTACTATTTTGTGACATGATTGTAACACCTTTTTGACATTTACTCAGTACAAAATCCGAATTATATTTAGTTTACAGCTTTTACAAAAATCACTTATATATAAGCTATTGTTTTTATTATTTGCATTTAGCTGTATAAAAAGCTAAGTCGTGTAATATTTGTATAAATAATGTAAATACACTGCGTCATACGGCTATGCCTGTGATATGTAGTTCTAAGATTTTGTTTTGGTCACATACGTGGTTTTAACCCTTGAACGCATTGCCAGTTAAAAAACTCTAGAAATGTATTCAATTTACCTAAAGAACTCTTAAATATATGTATGTATATAAACTACAAAAATTAAGAATAACATCAATAGTACAATCGTAATGTAACGGGGTGCGTTCACAGACTTGCATCGGACTATCTGAACTAGACGCAATAAAAAAACCCGTAACTAATCGATATTTAATGTCGAACCTAAAAATTCTGCTTAACCTTTGTAATAAGCACGGCCTTAAGTTTGAAACACACAGAAGCCGGAGGCGGAGCGGAGGCGAAGGCGTGCCGGTTTTTCCTATGGCACCGCGCCGCCACCGCCTGCGGAGTGTGTGTAGGCTTTCATATGATTCAGCAGAATACAACTCGCACGCCTTCGCCTCCGCTCCGCCTCCGGCTTCAGTGTGTTTCGTACTTAAGCGGGTGAAATGAGCTTCCTGCGTCTTTTTTACCTTATAATACATCTTAAACTGAGCTTTCGATGCCGGTCTGTGGACGCGTACCTTTAAAGCGGTAAATGAAATATTCAAAAACAAAAGAGCAATAAATTTGTGATTACTATATTACAAAAATGCAACAACAGGCCTTTTTAGATAAAATCTGATTTAAATGAAATGTATCTAATAATAAGTATACATTTTTTATACAAGGATTTTTTTTTTTCAAATATATATATATATTTTTTTAAATGAACTGTATATCACTGCTAATAAAGTTGTTTTCCCGACTGTGCTAGAAGGAAGGTTATGTTTTCTAAATCCAATAGTATAATAAATCAATCGCCATGACACCTAGTGCCTATCCATAATATTGTTTCTTTTCATTTTATATAATTTCCTACAAAATGACATTTGCATTTATTTAAAAGCAATTACCACTGTTTTAAAATAGTTTAAAATTAAGTAGATAGATACATACTTTTTAAATGTTAAAAATTATGTTTTATACCTGAAACAAAAATATATATAAAAAGCACTGGCTTCCATTAAGTTTTTTAACTAAGTCAAATAGACTAAGACAAGTTTTCACTTACCGAGCGGGACAATATTTTTCTTTTCTGTTAT
Source organism: Eupithecia centaureata (assembly GCA_944547425.1). Taxonomy (NCBI): domain Eukaryota; kingdom Metazoa; phylum Arthropoda; class Insecta; order Lepidoptera; family Geometridae; genus Eupithecia; species Eupithecia centaureata. The sequence goes on from OX155706.1 coordinate 6,211,898, forward strand.
TTTTTTTGTATTTTCTGCTGCTAGGTAGATAGATTACTAAATATTTTCAAAGGCAGAAAAATATAACAAAAAAAACAGAAAATAATAATATTTCACGCGACCGGTGAGAGAGTAAATGTACTTTTATATGTATGTATAAATGTAAAAACATATGCGTCTAGTGTATAAGATTAAATAATATAATTTTTTACTGGATCTACTTTTGTTTTATTTATTTTCTAGTAAGTATTTTAGACCGTGCATACAAAAAAAAATCCTTATAATTCCCACTACTGGGTCTCTATGCATAACGATTCTCAGTCAGTAACTATTGAGGGTTAAAAGTCGAAGTTTTACAAGTCTATGTATAGATACGCTTCTACAAAAAACTGTAAAAAAGTGAGTTGCAAAGATATTTATAAAAGAGGCAACTGGTGACTCATTAAGCTCACTGTAACTACAAGCTACGAAGCTGAAATTTTGCTTGGAGGTTCCTTTTAGGTTTCCGTTTTTCAAAGTTTCAAAATTCGTATTCAAAGGTAGTTCAGATAGGGTCAATGGTCAATATTCGTTAAGTCCAAGCGAATAAAATTGCTAGCAGCGTGTAATATATAGGTAAACTAGCGACCCGCCCCGGCTTCGCATGGTTTTATTGTACGTATAAACCTTCCTCTTGAATCAGTCTATCTATTAAAAAAACCGCATCAAAATCCGTTGCGTAGTGTTAAAGATTTAAGCGTACAAAGGGACATAATAACAGAGAAAGTGACTTTGTTTTCTACTATGTAGTGATGTGAAAGTGTGGATGGATAGATGGATGATTCTTATCGCATTACGCCAAAACTATTGAACAGATCAAGCTGTAATTTTGTTAAAAACGTACTTCCAGCGCTGGAATAACACTTGGTTTAGATAGCCTTGAGACGTTTACATAGAAACAACACGTGCAAGCGGGCAGAAAGGTAATTGCGTATTTTATTGACATCTTTGTATTTCTTATTTTTGCGATAGTAATTTTAAAGTCTTCTAAAAAATAGGCTAAATTACCGTCCATCGACGTGACTGCAACTAAAGAGAACAGATAGTCAACCTAGGAACTCCTTTTAAAGAAAATCGTCACTTACAGAAAAACAAACAAATCAAGAAGACAATTTCAACATGTCAGTCAACAAAGCCGTTCAAAAGTTGAAGTTTTAACAAATTCCTAAAATTAACGTGCTCAAAACTAAATTAAAATTACATTTCAAAAAATTGTGTTATGTGTACATTTTTCGATCAAAATGACAAGAAAAGTTCCAAGCCCTATATGTAAACGAAATAGGGCAGTGAAAGACAACCAAAGGGAAGCTTCAAAATGCCCGTGTTTACTGCGAATATTCCGAGTACGCTAAAAGTGGGGGATAGGATTGAGATAGGGGGGAAAATCAAGGAGAACGCAAGGAAGTAAGTACCTATTATTAACTGTTTACCTAGTGCTTAAACTTACAGAATGTATAGTTCAAAAATCTAGCTAGAAAATGATTTTATTCTTTAAGGATGTCATTTCATCTGCATCAAACATAGCTCTCTGGAATTACTAAAACCCAAAGCAGCAATTAGTATTCGACGTATTTTCGAGTTCGTTTATTTTTTAATTTTAAACTCTCGTGGTTGGATACTGGTGCCAAAGATAACATAGCAATAATCCCAGCCATGTTTTTGCTATGGAAACTTTATAAGGGACACGCCTAAGTGATCATTTACTTAAGTTGGTGTATTTTTAAGCATACGCCTTGATAACTTGGCCCTAAGAATAGCTGCTTTCTCGATTATTAGTTGACATTCAAGATACATTATACCAAGAACGTGGACACTCACGATAGGGCTGGTCCACCAGTTCATCAATCATTCTAAAAAAACAAAAATTAAAAATAGAGTCTATGTCTTGATAGGTTGAACTGAAAATAGAAATATAAATAAGTAACTAATCTGCCAATGTGTGATGCAGTAGCAAATAGGACTAGAAACATCGTATGTGTCATCTGTTTTGAACAGAAGACGCTGTTATCCTGCCTAAGGCTCATACTACATGGGCGGTTCTCCCGCCGCGGGAATCCGCTTCTGAACCGCACTAGTTACAATTTAATATGAAAGTTGTATGCTGCATATTAGACAGCGCGGTTTCCCGTCGCGGTTCACAGGCAGGCGAGAGAAATATGAGCGCCGCATGCAGCGTCGAACCGTCGCTGATAACCAGCGCTTTAAACTACACGGTCGGTTTCCCGCTATTACGTAATTCTGCTCTTTTTTAATACTTCTTATATGGGCTGCAAGTGCAGTTATCATTGGCGGATCCATGTTGAAATGAACGAAAGACAGCGATAAAACCCGTGTAGTTTGATAGTCTGCGGCGGCTTTGTCGAGCGGATTCTCGCCGCCCTTGTAGTAAGTCCTTAAATTAAATGTAAATTATTATGTATTATATACAACGAAAATAACAATCAAGGAATAGAAAAAATTACAACTAGCCATACAATTGAAACCATTGAGCTAACTGCAAACGGTTGCAAACAGTCTAAAGGTAACTCAATTGATCCATGTCAATACCAGTCGGAAGCGTCTCCAAGACACTGGCTGCATTACCACGCTGTATGACAATGCTGATGCGTTGAGCCGGATACTCACCAGCTCTCGGGTCACGCGTCACATTAATCAGACGCTCAGATATTTTTAAAAAGCGTCTGGTGTATTATATTATTTCCAGAATGTCCGTAAACCTATGTGCCCAAGAAGGAGAAGAGCCACGGGATGTAGTCCTCCACTTCGACGTGCGTTTCCACCGAGACAACATCATATCTCTCTCACGCAAGAATGGCATCTGGATCGGAAGTGGGAACTACGATACCAACTATAACATGTTTGTGCCAGGTATATTAACTTACAGGTATATTAACTTACTTTACAGGTACTTTACTTTACAGGTATATTAACTTACTTTACAGGTATATTAACTTACTTTACAGGTATATTAACTTACTTTACAGGTATATTAACTTACTTTTTAACTTATTTTTTTAACATGTATTTTATGACTTGTCCAAGTGTCCTGTAAGGTCTTAAGGAAATAAAGCACTTTGAATTTTGAATTTTGTACTAATATAATAAACTAGTGACCCGCCCCGGCTTCGCACGGTTTTATTATACGTAGGTATAAACCATTCTCTTAAATAATCACTCTCTATAAAAATAACTACATCAAAATCCGTTGCGTAGTTTTAAAGATTTTAGCATACATTTGATTTAAGTTATTTAAATGAAATTTGCAATGTAGATAGATTAGAACCTAGAATAACACATATGATATTAAAATTTGCAAATTTTAACCTCTGAAGGTGTTCAATTGGGTGGTAATGTTTGTATGTAAAATTATTATTCCTTGGTTTGATTCACTCAAAACTAGGTATTCGGAATATTCAAGAAACTACCCCTAGGATGCATGCAATAAATTTCTGAAAATTGACAATAAAATTCGATGCGGGCGACGCCGCGGGGCGTAGCTAGTTCTTAATACAGCACCATCTAGCCCCAAAGTAAGCTACTCAAAGCTTGTGTTATGGGTTCCAGATAATTGATATATTTACTACATTTTATACATAGATATTTATTTTATACATTATACATAGATATTTTTTATTATACATAGAAAACACCCAGACCAAAGGAACAAATTTCTGCAGATCGTACACAAATTTGTTCCGAGGCGGGAATCGAACATCTTGTTATTTATTTATTTTTTAATTCCAGGAACGATTTTCCGCATAATATTCGAGATAAAAGACACTGACGTCATCACCATCTACTGCCAAGGGAAGTTCCACTCCAACTTCCTCCCGAAGATCCCGCTCAACATGGCCAAGTACATGGTGGCGTGGGCCGACGTGGAGAGGATAACGCACTGCTACTTCCATCTTGGAGTGAAGGTTAGTCTCCTTTGACCCTTAACTTTGACCTTGACATTTGATCTTGCGAAATCTGATTAAAATGTTTTAATTAGTCTGGTTGATGTGGAGAGGATAACTCACTGCTACTTCCATCTTGGAGTCAAGGTTAGTCTCCTTTGACCCTTAACTTTGACCTTGACATTTGATCTTACGAAATCTGATTATAATGTTTTAATTAGTCTGGCTGATGTGGAGAGCATAACGAACTGTTACTTCTTCATCTTGGAGTCAAGGTCAGTCTCCTTTGGTCTTGATCTTTGGCATTACGAAATCTGATTATAATATTTTATAACGTCTGGCTGATGTGGAGTGGATAACGAACTGTTACTTTCATCTTGGAGTCAAGGTCAGTCTCCTTTGGTCTTGACCTTTGACATTACGAAATCTGATTATAATATTTTATAACGTCTGGCTGATGTGGAGAGGATAACGAACTGTTACTTCCATCTTGGAGTTAAGGTCACTCACCTTCGACTTAACGTTATTTTTTTACTTCTGTCTGATGCGAAGATTATAACGCACCGCTACTTCCAGTTAAATTTGACCTTGACCTTTATCATTACAAAATTTTATTTTAATGTTTAATAATGTCTGGCTGATGTGGAAAGGATAACGCATTGCTTCTTCCACCTTGATTTCTTTCTGGAGGGTATCCTACACTACGTTTGCCGAGTGGCGATCTCCACGAACACGTTCACCCCAACAATACCTGTTTGTTTGTATACTTGGTGTTATGGTTTCAGAACGTCCAAGGGGACGAGCCGGGAGCGCCCGGCGCCTTCGCCCCGCCGTCCCCGCGCCCCGCAATGATGCCTCTGCCCAACGATATGAAACGATGGTAGGTACCACCTTTGTGCCACCACATCTAATAGATACATAGTCTGGAATAACACATAGGCTATATTTTATCCCGGAATTCCCACGGGAACGGGAATTACGCGGGGGAAACCGCGAGGCACTCAATTTTCAATTTTAATTTTAAAAGTTCTTTAAAAATAAAAAGTGCTTACAGTATATTTCTAGTGTGAATAGAATCCTAGAAATTATACAATCTTAATTATGTGCAACGTTTTTTAAGCCATAGCTTGTTAAAAACTTTTAAATAATGACTAGGTAATTTAATGGTGTTATAAATTTCATATTATTATGTAGTAGGCCGTTGTGCATTTTACATTACATTAGACTTATGTAATAGCGAGGCACTGCTAGTCCTTACTTATACAGGGTGTTAGTGTGAACAGCGTTATCCTTGAAACCAGAGGTTCAGCATCATGAGTAGAGTCCAAAACCGATAAAAAATTATTATTCTATTTTTACTTTATTTTTGAAACAAAAATATTCAGTACACCTTCTAAGTGGTAAAACTACAACACGAGTACATTGACGGGTCCCGCGCAGGTGTCGACCTATTGTTGATCAAACGAGCCGCCGTCATGCAAGTGTTGTACTTTAGTCTATTGAATTTTTTGATTATTCTGTGAATTTAGACAAAAAACAGTTTATCTTGCCTAGAAACAAACCTGGAAACTTGCCTGGTTCTAGGGTGACCATAATATCGCGTACAATATCGAAGACATTAAATTTCAAAATACTGCGAAACTAAAACAGGCATTAACCTTATCTCATAGGTTTTGGACTCTACTCATGATACTGAACCTCTGGTTTCAAGGATAACGCTGTTCACACTAACACCCTGTATTAAAAACCCGAACGTTTGTAAGAAATTATGGATGTTTGTTCCTCTTTCACGCAAAAACTATTGAACGGATCAGGCTGAAATTTTGAATAGAAGTAGTTCTAGTCCTGGAATAACATATAGACTACTTTTCATTCCATAAATCACTTCCAATGGGATATAAATAGCCTTGAGACGTTTCTACATTAATACAAGCATACTTGACTAATGTTGCCTGAACTAAATGATTTATTATTATTACTAACTAGCAACCCGCCCCGGCTTCGCACGGTTTTATTATACGTATACACCTTCCTCTTGAATCAATCTATCTAATAGAAAAAAACGCATCTAAATCCGTTTCGTAGTTTTAAAGATTTAAGCATTCAAAGGGACATAGGGACAGAAAAAGCGACTTTGTTTTATACTATGTAGTGATGATAAGTAGGTACAAGCATACTTGACTAATGTTGCCTGAACTAAATGATTTATTATTGACTCATTCCAGCCCTCGAGCCTATAAGAAAACTACCCCTGGCTCACCCCAACTCCACTCATCCAACGAGAGTTCTGAGGACGAACCGGCTAGGCCGAAAGCTGACGGATACTACTACGAGACACTACTCTGCACTGCTGACAACAAGTACTATCCTGAAGCGAAGCGAAGGGACCAAAGCGCAGTACACAGCAAGAACTATAAGTACGCTGGTAAGGACTATAAGCACGCTGGTAAAATAAAGTACGCTGGTAAATGGAAGTCTGAGTATGCACTGCGTAGGTAAATATAACTAAAGTACGCTGGTAAGATCTATGAGTACGCTGGTAAAATTAAGTACGCTGGTAAATGGAAGTCTGAGTATGCACTGCGCTGGTAAATAAAACTTAAGTACGCTGGTAAGATCTATGAGTACGCTGGTAAAACTAAGTACGCTGGTAAATGGAAGTTTGAGTATGCAGTTCGCTGGTTAAAGGATAATTTGGTAAATATGACTATAAATAAGCTGGTAAGAAGTTTAAGCACTCCGGTAAAGCAACTAAGTACGCTGGCTGGTGATTTTGTGGACATATGCTCGACTTACAAATCATTTTGGTTTTCCGTTTGTATTGGGAGTTCATCATACGCTGGCCCCTTAACTAATTTGCTACTTTTTTATGTACCTATCTATTATTAATTCTATTTGTGGAAATCTTTTAATAGCCTTCTCTTTCTATTTTACTTATTACACTTTTCTGTAGGTGCTGCTGGTTTCCTTATATCTAATAATATTAGAAACGCTGAAGTTTGTAAGTATAGATTGATGGATGGATGGATGGATGGATGTTTGTTACTACTGAACGGATATGAATGAAATTTGGCACAGAGATTTTACTTTGGAATAACACATAGGCTATATTTTATCCCGGAATTCTCACCTGAACGGGAATACCGCGGGTGAAACCGCGAGGCGTTGCTAGTAAATAAGTATCTTATTAATTATTTGTGTATTTGCAGAAGAATCAGACAACGAAAAGCATGAAAGCGAGTTCTCTGAAGAGATAGCGTCAAAGAACATGGACTCTTCTATCATGGAGTCAGGTTAGTAGCAACAAAACAACATCAAGTTCTGCACAAAACTCTAATAATTCGAGGCGTTCCGGTGTTCCGTTAGGTATACCAAAAATTATGACTGAAAACTTTTATAAGTGTTGTTAATTTGTAACTAGACAATATATGCTATGTGGAAAAGAAATTTTATTTCAAAAAATTAATTTATTTTACTTTTTTCACAAAAAAATACTAAGGAGCATAGATAAATACTATTCAAATACAAAAAACACCAAAATTTTGTGGAAATATGCCTGACTTACAAATCATTGTGGTAAGTACCTATTCCGTTTGTCATGTTTGTCATCACCGGCGGGCCCCTTAAACCCTGTTAAAATTACAAGGGTGTTTATTATATTTTGTTAACTTCAACATGTTATATCGCAGCTTAAAAATAAAAAAATAATAACTGTTCTACAGTAAAAAATATATCAAAACGGTGGATCACCGGCCGCGAAGCTAGGCTCAAGCAGCCGGTGACTAGGGTTGCAGAGAGAGGAACTTCCTGACGATACGCGCTGAGTCCAGGAGAACCGCTTTTTGGATCTGGCCCTTGATCCAACTTCCTAGCGAGAGTTTCGAGGCTCTTCGCTATTACACCGTTAATACTTTAATTGCCAATGACGCACAGCTCGATGCATGATCAAAGCTGTTGGCAGTGAATGGGTTTGAAACCATGTATGTAGGTACCTACGAGTCTTCAATAGTACATTGTTACCCTAGAGCACTGTGATTTTCATTACGGATAAAAAATATAATGAAAAACGCAAGTTAGCTAAAGAAAAAAAAATACTTATTTTAAACACCAAATCACGAGAAAAAAATTACGATCGAATTACCGCTTTCCCGCATTTTTTTAGTTTCAGCCATTTAGCATTTTTCACATTCTGCCATCATCACGATTCTCCCTAGGGCTGAAAAGTATCACTTTCAACCCGCTCTTCAGGCAACTTCAGACCTACGTTCCCAGTCCATCTAGGACATGCGAAAGCCATAAAGCCATACAGCCTTGTCTTTCGTATTTTTTGAATTCAGTGAAATGTCGCTAAGGCGATTTTTTTTTTACCTACAGCATTTATTCTGCCATTATCATGGTTCAATGGTAACGTTACAGCTGTCAGTTGAAAACGATTCTCTCTAGGGCTGAAAAGTATCACTTTCAACCCGCTCTTCAGGCAACTTCAGACCTACTTTCCCAGTAGGTATGCGTAATGAAAAACTTTTTTCTTTCTCAGATGATGTTCTTCAAGAACTTGGAATGGAGAAGCGAGGTCGGAGGGGCAAGTTTGGACAATTCAAGCAAGTTGTAAATTTTATGGGGAAAAGTCGGAGAAATTAATGTTTTAACAACGTTTACCTATTTCGTAAAAACAGCGATTTTTTGCATAACATCTTCATATTAATGTGTACCCACCCTTATTTCTTAACTTAACAGTTTTTTTGTTTAACAAAGAATTTGTTTTGAGAAATTATTAAATGTGGACGATTAACGTAAAATGCATTTATTTATGTACATAATTGGGAATATTGTTTTTATTAGTGTTGTGTTGTTTATTTTGATAAGTTTTATACTGTACGTTGTTTTTTGTTTTATTTAGAATATATAATAATTTAAAAATATACGTTTTGAAATTATTATATTTTTATTTTGGAACCTAGCTTCATCTCTATGAGTACCTACGTAGATATAGTAAGGGTCTTCGCACATTATAACAACTCCAGGCCAACGCGGCAGCACTCTCCTCTACTCACACTCTCGATGAGTAGTCAACTATTTGATCCACCCCATGGTCACTAGTGGGCAATGCGTTGTCCACGAGTGGGTAATGCGTAGACAACTCGTCTAACCTCAGTTTTCGGTTGAATTTTGTCCGTCACGCGTCAGTCGCAAACGTTAGTAGTCGTTAGGTGGACAACGTGTGGTCATTGCGTGGACAACGTGTGGTCATTGCGTGACAAACGTGTCGGGGTTGACGATGCGTAGGCCACTCGTCGTACACTACTTTAATATCATTTTTTGAAATTAAACCTTGAACATGACACAGGGCTTAAATTTCAATATTTGGCATAGAGTCGAGTCGCCGTTGAGTTGTTTTAATGTGCGCAGACCTTAAGGCGTCTTGATCCCAATTATCCTATCCGCAAAAGTTTGTAATTAAGTAGGTATGGATGGTTTGTTACTCTTTCAAGCAAAAACTTCTGAACAGTTATGGATGAACTTTGGCACAGAGATAGATTATAGTCTGGAATAACACATAGGCTATATACCTACTACATACCTATATATACATACCTATATACATACCTATATAGGGAATATACCTACTACATACCTAACTGATATATTTAATACATTATATACATGAATAGATATTTTTTATTATAAGTACATAGAAAACACGGAACAAATTTCTGCAGATCGTACACAAATTTGTTCCGAGGCGGGAATCGAACCCGCAACCTACTGCGTCGCAGACGGACCTTCGGATTATGGGAATATACCTGATAACAAAGTTTCTAAATTCATTCATAATTTGGCTTAAATAAGTAGAAAAGAAAGACATTATTAAAAAAAAACATTTATTTTCCAATATAGACATCAAATAACGATTTCTATTTACAGTTTTTACAGTAAAATGCTTACAAGAATAAGTTCTAAAGATATCAATTAACCATATGAATATAAATAGTTAAACCTACCAAAATAGATTATTCAATATATTATATAAATTATAGTTACCTGTATTTTTAGATAAAATACAAGACAGTTTATTACAATAAAGACAAGTGAAGCGGTGTTAAAATATCCAGTAGTATGGTGTAATATTATAAATTATGTCGGTGCATCGGCTTTGTCATATTGCATGGCATTGATTACTTCGGACTTCCTACGGATTAGTTGAGCTACCTCGCTATTTTCAAATACACAGTTATAAAGAGTTGAATCGCTAATAATGTATTAGACACTTATATTTAACTTTAATGGCGTTGATCTTATCCTCCAACACCTAACGCATATCAGATTAAAACTTAAAACACGTCTCAAGAGACCAATTTTTGACAGATTTTCGTTCGATTTTAATGCACCTGTAGTAGTTTCATTTTGTCTATTTTAGGAAGAGATACGATAACAGAGTTTGGTGGCCACCAAAGGCAACTTCGTATCTCTTCCTAAACTAGACAAAACAAAATTAGGTACTAAAGATGCATTAAAAAAACTTACGATAGGTTTAACAAACTGTACGTGTGAATTTTGGAAATTCGTTTGTTTAACGGAATTATATGATAAAATAGGTAAGTGGGGGCGCCTCTTTAGGCGCCGTTTGTGCCTTAAGTTTCCTAGCTTCATACTAAAGAGATACATAGTCATACAAGTAATATATCGATACCTCTGGGCTCACTTGGCGTAAAGGACATTTGGTCGAAATTGAGTTAATAATGCAGTTTTACTCAGTTTTTAATTCTCTATCGAACTGTATATTTAGTTTCCTCAAATTCTCAAAAAAACGCCTTTACGACCCAGGATTTTTATCGCGTAATCACTATTTTTTGGAAAAAATAGGGTGTAAATGACAAAACATTTGTCAATTGTCCTATACAACCTTGCAAAATGAAATAAAGAAATTGATTTGTCCTTTACGACCTTGCTATTTTAAATTTTAAAAATCAATTGTTCTTTACGACCTTACTAAATCCAGCAATAAACCTAGTATAGTTTCTTTGAAAATTCCTTCTAATCATGAAAATTCACCACTAGTACAGCTTAAGAGTTCGAAATTTCTCACCACAGATCTACCCCGGTAAATTTGGTAAAGTTCAAAATTAACCGGGGTAGATGTATTAATTATGAATTTTCTTAACTAGAAGGCATTGCCAACTCCTATACCGTCACTTATTAATGTCCATTCGGTCTGCTACCAGCGTATTCCGCCCTAATCATGTGGGCAAACGATGTGATTACATAACCAGCATTTGCGAACGCAGTTTTACTAAAAACTACTCCGGGCATCATCGAATTCCAATAGTTATTATAACCTATGTACTTGTTTCGAAAAAAAATACTTTAATTTACACCACAAATTCGCCTGCATCTTTGCAATTCTATCCTGATCGCAACGTGACTCCAAAAACAGGTAGACGTTGAATGCCAATGCCTTGAATTAAGGTAAATAAGTGATAAAGGTTTTTTTTTTGTGTGTTTTGAAATAAGTAAATTAGGTAACTAAAGTGCAAAGTTAAATAACTATCTAGGTACATGTTTTTTCCCCAGCTGTAAAACGGTTCTGAGCAAACTGGACCCAAGCTTAGTAAACAATAAAGATTATGTTCTGTTATGTTTATGATAAATAAGTAAAAGTAATTGTTTAAAATACACATTCAAGGATATTTATCGCGTTTATTTACCTATTTTTTCCTAAAGTTTCATCAGGTTTACACTCTGCCCTGGTGACGAGATGTGTGGAGTACTGGAACTACCACCTTGCGTAGCGAATGCTACACATTTTGTGCAAACCTTAGAAATTGTAATTAACCATTTTTATTTGATTTAATCTATGTTTTATTTATAGAGAAATATTCTTTCATTAAACTTAAAAGAAAAGAGCAACCATATAAACACAATACATACAAAAATTACATCATTTATTAATTTATTAGCCTACTAGTTAATCCTTTACGACCTCAAAATTTTTAAATTTGTCAATTACAACTTTGATTTGTACAGTTTTGAACATCAAAAGTAGCTTTACGCCTTAAGGTGCTTGCATACACTGTTTAGTTTTTGGGGCGTATAGGTCATTTCTTTGTAATTTTATGGTAGTATAGGAATTTTATTTCAGTACATATAACACTAGGATAGTTTATCAACACAGGCTTAGAAAGTACCAGAAATTCTAAGTACTTTCTTCCTAGGTTTCGTCCAAATAGCATCAAAAACAAAAAAACTACAGTCGAAATAAACTTTTTGTTTTTGTTTTTTGCGTATCCTGTAAAGTCGCCTTTTGTCCTTTACGCCAAGTGAGCCCAGAGGTATCGATATGTTTGAAGTTATATTTATGTTTGAATGCTGTTTATAACAGCGCCCACTATTTACAAAATAAATAATACATGTTGACGTTTTAAAAAACTATAACCTGACTTAAATTCCGCGCTGTTTAAGCCTGTTACCATGGTAACGATAACATCTAAAGTAGGTATTGATTGACCATTGAAAATACCTTCCATGTATAAATTTTTTAGATTATTGTTGATTTTTAAAACTCCTTGACTGATTTCGATAAAATTTTAATGAGAAGTAAAAAATAAAATTTCCTAAATCGATTCTGGCGTCTTCGAACCAGTTAACATAAAAAAGATTCCGAGGAATTAAAAATCTCCTCCCCTTTTGACATCGGTTAAAAATTGGAACCGACTACTATGCGAAAATATGTACATGTCTTTAATAATATTATTGGTATAACCTGCGTAAAAAAGGAATATGTTTAACGATCAAGATCTGAGCGGAATATCACCCAAGATGAGGTCATTTCCAATCCCATGATTTAAGTACGAAGGTTATCTACTTATCTCGTACTCTCTTTCTCTCTTCTCATCCCCTATTATCTATCTCCACATCGCTTCTTACAATACCATCATAATATATTATTTTTTTAAGTTTAATGTACAATTTCCTTAAAATCCCGGGGGATTGATATTCTCAATAATACTTAAATACTTAGAGAAAATTACTAGGTACTTATATACTTTCTAAATGGTGGTGCTTACTCTAACAAATCAATTCGTTATTATTCGCCCACTCTGTTCGGCTGGACAGTCTTACCCATATAAATGAAGTCTATATAAAATATTTATTTAGATCCAAAATCTATTTTATGATTTTGGCACTCTTAACGCGCGATTGCTATAAAACGTGTTAATTTTTTCGTTTATTTTAAAGGAATTCTATGACAAATCGCAAAAAAATAATCTTCAATATTCCTTATGCCTCAAAACAACATAAAATGTACCTACCTATCATAGTCAAAAGTAACCTAATTCAGACAGCATTTAACTTTCGTTTGTTTTTAAAGTCTAATATTTAAAGTTTAATTTAATTATCATAAAGATTTTTAGGAAGATTGCCCCCAAAAATCTTTGGTCTTTTTGCATAGATGATACATATTCATAGTTAGACAGAAAAAGTGACTAAAGTCTATTTCTAAGTCTAGGTTTGATATTTAAATACTTGACTAATCTAAATTGACGAATAGATAACTTATCGTTTCGATAAATATTTAGTAGGTATTTTAAAAGTCCATACTTAGTTTTATAATTTCTACAAAATAACTTAGAAGAACTAGGTTTGATATTTCAATACTTGACCAATCTAAATTGACGAATAGATAACTTATCGTTTCGATAAATATTAAGTATTTTAAGAGTCCATACTACAGTTTTATAATTTCTACAAAATAACTTAGAAGAATATTTTTATTTACATAAACCAGGTTTTGAACGAGCTGGCGTTTGATTTATCTTTTGTTACACAGTTTTGGGCAGTGTTTTTTAATAATAATTGGACATTCACATGTAGAAACTTTTACGAAAAGTCTATGACAATTTTGTCATATTTTGATGATTTTTACATTAAGTCTTTAAAATTCTAAAAACTTAAACTTTGTAGGAAAAATCGTATTATTTCGGGAATATAATTTAATGAGATCATCCCGCGATCATCCTCTATACAAAAATGAAAGAATCATCAAAATCAAAACAAAAAATATCATTTTGCCAATATAAAAACCTCCTCTTGAAGTTATAAATTTAACCTACACGGTGGTGATTTTTGAGACAGGAGAGTAAATTTCCAAAATCTTTGAAAGCAGTTCAGAGTGTCTCAAAGAGTTATAATGCTCTCCTAGGAACGAATTTCTGTGACTATAACTATCTTAAATATCCACCTTGCATAAAAACTTTTGATGTTTGACGAATTAATAAATGTCTTTATGAATTCGTCAAACGACTTTAGTCTTTAAGGAATGAAACATATTAGGTATAGCTACCATTAACCAACGTTTGTAGTTATAATGAAATAACGAATCATCCAATTACAATTAAAAAACACCACCCATAAAACTCACCCAGTTCAAAATTTAACCAGTTGAACGTCAAAAGATTGAATCAAATCCGCCAGTTCGGTATACTGTCATGCAACATGTTCACTCTCTATAAAAGCCCCGAGTATGGCAGCGTGGTTCTCACTGATCCCAATCTGAGTGAGCTGTTCTGCATTGACTAGTAAAAGTGACTCGCCGTCGACTTCTTCGTCGTGAAGTTTTTGAGCTGTTTCATGCCAGTTGTGATTTTCTAGATGTTCGTATAACGTTGTAGCCTGAAAATGAAGTAACGAATGAATGAATGAATGAACACTTTTTTGTACTAAAACATTTAAAAAAGCTTAGGTGATGCTGTGTGCATTTTTTATTTTTAATTCGATTAATATAATAGTAATTTACAGTTAGGTTTCGTTTAAACCATCTAGTGCTTATAACTCAAGTACATTATCCTAGTTTAGTTAAATAGGTATACTTACAGTCCAACATTTCACCGTCTCGATGTCGACATTTGCGAACGGATTTTCTGAAAATAAAAATAAAAAAATCAATTTTACAACCAGCTTTTCAAAAAGGCGGAAGTTCTCAAGTCAACTGTATTTTTTTGTGTGAAAGCTGTGTTTCATATAAATTCGATCAAGGTAGGACGAGTATTTGAGTTAGGTATCTTTAAAAATGTGTATTTTATTTACCAAAAAGAATAGTTTGGTTTATTAAAATCAAAAAAGCTTTTTGGTTATTTCAACCATAGACATAGAATTTTTTCACTAAAAGGCATATTTCACTACACGATATTCAGGGACCCTAACCCTAACTAAGAGTGGTGTAATAAGATTTAGGGTTCCTAAGGGACGGACCCGGCAATCCTTGCACCTTAATCGCCTTAACTACCGGGTCCTGAATAACGTGTAGTGTAATACCGCTTTAAGTTTATGATGTCAACCATAGACATAGAATTTTTTCACTACATTTCAACCAAAGAACGTGTAATTTCAACAACTACTTTGATAGGGATCGAAACGCTGCGCTGTGGCAGCACTGAGAACTTTAGCACTAAATAATTACTAGGTACGAGTACAATAACCACACCTTTGTAGTTATTGACTTATTGAATACATAAATGATTTTCACATTTTGCCCATTGAAAGAACCTACATAAATTTATAGTTATTTTGGAAAACCCCATATTAAGTATTTTAAATCAGGTTGCCTTCTGAAACTTCTTTATCTGAACAACATCTGTTGTTTTGTTAAAAGGTTAAATATTTTGATTTGTGGCAGTAACTTTGAAAAAAAAAACTTGTTTAAAATGTATAGGTACTTGATGATTGTTATAATCATTTAGTTAAATGTAACCCAGAATGAAACAAAATACAATAAAATGGGTTTTCAAGATGAGAAAAAAAATGGATTAATGTTACATTAAAATCAATATAACTTTCGCACTATTATAATTTTGTGCTAGCATCTGCCCGCGGTTTCGCACGCGTTCTTTCTATGGTAACGTTTCAAAGTAATTTATATCCCATGGGAACTGATTTATGGGATGAAAAGTAGCCTATGTGTTATTCCAGGGCTAGAACTACGTCTATTCAAAATTGCATCCTGAACCGTTCAGTAGTTTTTGCGTGAAAGAGGAACAAACATACATCCACACAAACTTTCACATTATAATATTAGTAAGGATGTTGTGCTTTGACCCATGATTTGGTCTTTATATATCTATATATACGTAAATAAGGATTCAAAGATCATAATTTTTAAACATGCCATGAAGGAATAGATGAAAAAATAACTAAAATAAAAACGAAATACAAAAAAATACTTTGTTATTCACAACATCAAAAATTACTGTGTGGAATTCTATACATTAAATTGACTAACCACCGTCCAAAGTAACCCGGAATGACCTGCATACAAAATGCGTGAATTATTGAGTTGAAATAATGAATTTTAATGCTTTAAAATAAAAAAATGCTGAAAAATCCACACATCATCTTGCCCCAAAGTAAGCAACTCAAAGTTTATGTTATGGGTACTAGATGACTGATACATTTAATTTAATACATTATATACAAAGATAGATATTTTTTTATTATATACATAGAACACACCCAGACCAAAGGAACAATGGTACGAGGCGGGGATCGAACCCGCAACCTCCTGCGTCGCAGGCGGACCTTCGCCCACCGCGCCACATTGGTCGTCAAATCGATGACTAAGCGATATTTTTTTTTATCATCCGGGACAAAAAAATAAATAAAAGCAATTACCTTGACTTTCTTGATCGATACTGTCACTGACCAGTACACTTTCAGTTTCTGCTTTAGCTTTTTCGTTTTTTGTTTTTTCTTTAGTTTCAGTCTTCAATTCTTTGTTTTTATCCTTTAATTCTTTATCAGTCGTAGATTTTTCATCTTTACTTTTTTCTTTTTTAACTTTAACCTCAGCCTTTTCTTTTAGACTCTTATCATTATCATTCAAAGGTTTTTCTTCTCTCTCTGATACTCGCCTTGACTCTTTCTCACTCTTCTTTCTCAATTGTAATCTATTCGAATGTCTTTCTTTTTCTTTATCCTTACTTCTACTCAATTCTTGTTTTCTAGACTCTTTTTCTCTTTCTTTCTCTTTCTTAGTTTCTATTTTAACATTACTAAGCCTTGCTTCTTTTTTATTTGATGGACCTCCAGTTTCACTTTCTTTACTTTCTTTAGGTTTTACATTGTTTTTAATATTTTCTATTTTCTTTTTAGAAATGTTTGAGCTATCCTCTTCCTCTGACTTAAGTTCAGTATCATCAACTGGTTTTTCTTCTTTAATCGGAGATTGAATAACTTTTGTTGGAGGTCGATATTGAGATATGCTTGATTTTTGAACCTGAAAGAAAGAGGAATAATAACTTTAAAAATTATCTATACATAACATGAAAACAAAGCGAGGATTGCTATTATAAGATGTCCATTTGGTTATTATTCAGGTATAAAATATCCAATACAAAACAAAAAATTAATTGTACACCAAAAAAGAACAATTCATAAGACAAGTACAATGGGTAGGCCACCCATTGTACTTATCGCTTAGAAGCGATCTCATCCAGGCACCCTTTGGACGGAAATAATTATGTTAATATTAGAAAGGCAGGGGCACTATGTACAGTCAAAATTGAACATACAGTGAAATATAATTGAAATGGATATTTATCGCTTTTTCCCCTATTATTTTTACTTTCCAAAAGATTTATTACTGTTAGTCAATTATTAATCGTAATAATGATATCAATATTTAAAATACTTACAACAAACGGTACGTTAGACTCTTGAATGATGTGTCCATCTAAAACATGTGTTAGAACAAACCGTTCTACCTTCTCTCGCATAACTCTAGCTTCAACACTCCTTCCGTCATGTTTATGTTTTTTCTTTTCCGTCTGGTTTTTCTTATCTTTGACTGAATTTTCTTTTTCGCATTTATCTATCTTCTTCACATTCGCATCTGCAGGTGGATTCATAGTTCTATTCATACTCTCAAGCGCTAATTTCATGTCGTTTAAACTTTTGTTATTATCTGTTTCATTTGTTACTATTTGTGGTTCGGTTGGCGGTACTTGTGGTTCTTTTGGGAGTGGTTTTGGGCCATTCGGGAGTACTTTCGGTTCTTTCGAGATTGGTTTCGGTACGTTTGGCAATACCTGTGGTTCTTTTGGGAATGGTTTGGGTACGTTTGGCAATACTTGTGGTTCTTCTGGGAGTGGTTTGGGTCCGTTCGAGGGTACTTTTGGTTCTTTTGGGATTGGTTTGGGTTCGTTCTGAAGTACTTTCGGTTCTTTAGGGACTGCTTTGGGTAAGTTTGGCAGTACTTGTGGTTCTTTAGAGATTAGTTTTGGTTCGTTTGGCACAAGTGGTTGTTTTGGTAGTAGTTTGGGTTGTTTTGGCAGTACTTGTGGTTCTTTTGGGAGTAGTCTTGGTTCTTTTGGGAGTAGTTTAGGTTCATTTGAGAGTCTTTTGGGTCCATTCGGTAGTATTTTTGTTTCTTTAGGTACTATTTTGTGATCATTTGGTTTATTTTGAGTTTTTATTGTTGGAACTTTTTGGGTTTCTATAGGTACTATTTGAGTTTCAATCGGTAGTGTTAGGATTTTGTGGACAGAATTTTGACTTGTTGGAATATTTTCTGAAGCGTTATTTTCTTTTACAGGAGTGTTTGCTCCCGTATGTCGTACGACATATTCAATTGAATTCTCAATGGATGTGTTCACACTTTCCCCGTGGACATTTGGCTGGACATTTGGTTGGACATTTGGTTGGACATTTGTTGTTTCCCCATTTTCTTGATTTGTATTTTCAGTCATACGTAAAGCGTCATTCCTAATTTTAAAGTTATTTGTATTAACAAATATATTAGCGAGTGCAAGTAAGTTAGCGTCGATATCTTCTGTACTGACACTTCCACTGCCCCTACTTGATTCTCCTGTTTCATTAATAACTCCCCTCGCTTGAACATATACCGTATTTCTTAATTGTTTCTCTTCTTTTTGTTGCCTGTCTGCTTCAAGTCTTGCTTTAGCAGCCTCTGCATTAAGTCTGTTATCCGGTTTTGCTTTTTTTGCTGGAGTTTCATTATTTTTCTCTTGAATTTTTCTCTTATAGTTTGCTTCTGTATTTGTAGTGTTATTTTTCGTTCCAGGTTTTGATGTTCTTGGGTCATCAACCGGGTTAGGTCTCGCCGTAGGAGCCGTAGGTCCTTTTGTCGAAATTGTCTTTACACTTAGTCCCTCTGGAATTTGATTTCGTATGAATTGCGGCACTGTGGGATCATTAGGACTATTAGGCCCGTTGTTTGTAGTATAATTTGCCACAGAATTGACAGCTATCATCTGCGGCATATGGTACTGTGGTTTCATCGTTATTGGAGGATTGTTCATTTCTGTCTGAGTTGCAGGTTTTGTTATGATCATGGGAGTCATCATCTCTGTTTGATTAACAGGTTGTGACTTTGTTTGTAGTATCTGAGCTAGTACTGGCGTTGAATTTTGCTTTGCTTGTTGAATTGTATTTTGACCTATGCTGTGTGGGATCAACATCATACGTTGATTTTGCATTATTTGTGGTGTCTGTATCCTCTGTCGCACAACTTGCGTTGGCATTTGCGAGTTTTGAGCCAACGTTTGCGCATTTTTCATCGCTGCGTCCTGCTGATTTAGTATAAAGCTTTGTTGAGTGACCATTCTCGGTTGATTTTGGACTATGGTCTGTGAATTTATTCTCTGCGGGCTTTGGACGATCTGTGCAGTTTGCATTAATTGCTGGTTCTGTACTAAGTTCTGTGTGTTTTGTATTAACCTCTGTTGATTCTGTATTTGCTGAGCTTGCAGTATCTTTGCCGCCTGCGACGCCTGTGAATTTTGTTGATTTTGCAGTAAACTCTGTTGTTTCTGGAGTAAATTTTGCTGTTGCATTAAACTCTGGTTTATTAAGTTCTGATTCTGCATTTGGGTCATCGGTTGCTGGCGTATGTCTTGTTGTATTATCATTGGCTGGTACTGGTAGTTGATCATGGGATTTTGGACCATGTTTTGTTGGAGATAGGGGACGTTGTTGACCACTTGTGGCATGTAGACCATGTTGGTTCTGTTTTGGATCCATGGCGGTGGGTTTTGAACGTTGATGATGTAGGTTTGGTGCTGGATGGGCTGCTGTTGTTGAACCGGTTGAGCTTGTTGGACATGCTCTTCTGGAATGATAAAAGGATGAGTTACAAAACAGAAACTTGTAGAGCAACGTCGATCGCACGTAGTATGAGTTTATGAGCTTACGGCACACTCAATTGCATGGTAACGAAACTGAATAGTGTATGTTTTTTGTCCTATGAGTGAGACAGTTTTTATTAATAATTACTGATATCTTTTTAAATAAGGTAATTGTTATTTGCCATGGGTGTGGATTTATGCTGAGCCTGTGGCCTTTTTAATGTTTTCGCAATTAATTTTCCTAAGCTTTGGGCTGTAATATTTTGATTGTAATTAAGTAGGTACCTACCTAAGAACCTGATTAGTACCTACCCAGTGTTGTAATTTTGGAACGCAAATATACATTTTCTATGTGTATGTACTTTTAGTTAATAATTACTTTGTTAATTGAAACAATAACAAAACTATTATTTACGATTAGTATTTACATTTAGAACTTAGTATACTTAGTGTGGACAATCCAGAATCACTACATAGTATAAAATAAAGACGCTTTCTCTATCCCTATGTCTCTTTGTATGCTTAAATCTTTAAAACTACGCAACGGATTTTAATGCGGTTTTTTTAATAGATTGAGTGATTCAAGAGGAAGGTTTATACGTATAATAAAAACGTGCGAAGTCGGGGCGGGTCGCTAGTTATTTATAAAATGTATATGACAAATTTATATAATGGACGAATACCTATCCGGAGTGTGCTAAAAAGCTTATAAATAAAATAAAATAAATAAATAATTCTGGACAGTCCACACAACATCATCTAGCCCCAAGCTAAGCAGAGCTTGTGTTATGGGTACTAGAGGTAGATGACTGATATACTTAATACGATACATTACATAGATAGATATTTTTTTATTATACTTAGAAAACACCCAGACCAACGGAACAAATTTCTGCAGATCGTACACAAATTTGTTCCGAGGCGGGAATCGAACCCGCAACCTCCTGCGTCGCAGGCGGACCTTCGCCCAGCGCGCCACATCCGTCGTCAAAAAAGATATATAAAAGATCACATTTAGCAAATTTCTTCTTTACAAATTCTCTTGTTAAGTATTTTAATAAAAAAGTAGTCGTTTTGAAGGGCCGATCGCCCCTTGGTTCTGGAGATAGGGGTGCAAGGTTATTATCGTTCAGTCTGCAAATAAACCTTGTAGTGACAAGTCTTTTTTAGGGTTCCGTATCCAAAGGGTAAAAACGTTACCCTATTACTAAGACTTCGCTGTCTGTTTGTTTGTCCGTCCGTCTATCTGTCACCAAATCAAATAAAAGAAGTTTATTTATTTATTTATTTTAGGGATCTTTCAGCACAATATTACTTATTAATGATTTGTAAAGATAACAAGTGGCTATTAACAAGCTCCCACGTAAAGAAACAAAATAAAATTTCAAAAAACACAAATAATAATGATAATAACAGACTATTATTCGCATTTACTACATGAATTCACCATAAATTAATAAAGATATTTTTTAATATGAGTATGTATACATGTTAAACATCTACTGTAGGTACTCGTTTATGGCTTTTATTTTTAACTTAAGCTTTAGAATTATTAGTTACAATGAAATTAACCATTAGGTACTTGTTTAAAGACTAATGTGTTAAAATTTGCATTGATTTTATCTTAACCTTAATTAAGTTACAAAATGGTCCCAACTCAGCATTTGCAGGTTTTATTATTACACCAGGCTGTATCTCAAGAACCGCGAAAGCTGTTGAAATTTTCACAAATTATGTACTTATTTACAAACCAAAAAAAAAATATATATTTAAGAGGGGCTAACATACAACAAAAATGATTACATTGCCGTTTTTTTGTATAGGGATCTAATGATTAACCTCTTAAATGCGACTTGGGAGAATGAAGACTAACAACTTTTGTTCTATGACTTTTGCCAAAACGTAATACATCTCCAGTTATATTTTTTTTAGTTTTGGCGGGCATTTCTATCATCTCCCGCTCGCATCACCGCAACCACTTTCTTTCTTTGCTAGATATATGCTTAGGTCATGTACCTACCGAATCCACATGTCTCAATCTGTGACGCCTAGACAGAGCTAAGAAGATTAGAAGTGGAAATTTGCTTCAGATATAATCTTTAGTAACAACGAAAATTACAAGCAAGGAATAGAAAAATTACAACTAGTATTTACAATTGAAGCTACGAAGAAACCATTGAGCTAACTGCAGACGGTTGCAAACAGTCTAAAGGTAGCTCAATTGATCCATGTCAATACCAGTCGGAAGCGTCCCCTTCAGATATATATTTTTCTAGGGAAAAAAATCATTGTATTAGAAAAAATCGGAGAACAAAACTTATTAGTCTTGAGTTACCCATGTCGCCTTTTCGAGGTTAATCATTTTAACACCTATAACCCTGTATACGGAACCCTTCGTGCGCGGTTCGAATCGTACTTGGCCAGTTTTTGAAATGATGGGTGCACAATATGATGCGCTCGAGATAAATTGAAAGGAGTAGGAACTATTGAAACGCAGTGAATAATAACTGGTTTAATAAGTTGGTGCTTAGCAGACTGGAAAATCTGAGAGACAGCTATATTTACACAATTATCCTACTATTATAATAAATGGGAAAGTCTGTGTGAATGTTTGTTATAAGTAATATTTGTAACTACTTAAGATATTTAAATGAGAATTGGTATGTAGATAATTTAGGAAG
Source organism: Eupithecia centaureata (assembly GCA_944547425.1). Taxonomy (NCBI): domain Eukaryota; kingdom Metazoa; phylum Arthropoda; class Insecta; order Lepidoptera; family Geometridae; genus Eupithecia; species Eupithecia centaureata. The sequence goes on from OX155706.1 coordinate 6,234,635, forward strand.
AATAATAATCTAGAATAATACATAGGCTACTTTTCATTCCATAAATAATTTCCCTTGGGATAGAAATAGCCTTCACACGTGTCCATAGAAACAACGTGCGAAGCCGCGGGCAGATACTATACATATATAACTTACTTTTAATTTACTCTATCTAAAAACAAAAGGAACTACGTCTATTTCAAATTTCAGTCCGATCCATTCAATAGTTTTTGCGTGTAAGGAACAAACATCCATACAAATTTTCGCATTTATAATATACTAGCAATCCGCCCCGGCTTCGCATGGTTTTTTTACGTATAAACCTTCCTCTTGAATCACTCTATCTATTAAAAAACCGCATCAAAATCCGTTGCGTAGTTTTAAAGATTTAAGCGTACAAAGGGACATGGGACAGAGAAAGCGACTTTGTTTTATACTATGTGAAGTAAGGGTAAACCCGTGCGAAACCGGGGCGGCTGCTTTATTGTCTTGAACTTGAAATCGATTATCAGTTAAATTTTAATAGATGACCGTGGTTCAATCGAAGTCCAGGCTATGTTTCAAATGTTAAAAATCGATTAGCAGTTGAGTGAGACAATAAGGCCCATGGGGCCGAATTCCACTACATAAATCGCTTCAACAGTCCATTACAATAAGCATTGTGTCAAATAACAGTGTCAAACTCACGCGATCAGAACACATCACTACAAAGCATAAAACATAGTTTTTTCTGTCCTTAATCTTTAAAACTACGCAACGGATTTTGATGAAGTTTTTTTATAGATAGAGTGATTCAAGAGGAAGGTTTATACGTATAATAAAACCGTGCGAAGCCGGGACGGGTCGCTAGTAGGTAATAAACGGAATCGTCACAGCTATCAATAAACTTCAAAATTGTTCTAGTAGAATAACACTCATTTTGACACGATACTATTGTAATGTTCAATCGATTTATTAAGAGGAATTCAGCCCATGCATAAGAATAGACAAAAACAGTGTTTATTTATTTGTAGTTACCTATTTAAATATTATAGTTTATTAAATTATAGTAGGAAAGTATTATTTACGCCAATTTAACTCACCAGAGGGCACTAAAACTTGCTGTGGTTCGTACACATACTGCAGCGGACACAGCATGACTTGAGGCGCCATCTGTTGTTGGGCCCTAGAACCAAATCAAACAACTAGGTTTAAAATGTTCCTAACCTGTGATTTTGAGGCGTTATCCCTAAGCACACTAGCGCCGCTATCATAATCACTACATAGTATAGAACAGTTGCTTCACTCTGTCCATCTGTCTGTCCCTAATAAAGCAACGCAACGGATTTTGATTCCCTTTTTTTTGTTATGAGTGATTCAAGAGGAAAATTTATATGTACACCCGTGCGAATAAGGGGCGAGTCGCTAGTTTTATGATTAATAAAGTAATACTTAAGGAATTTATGTTATTATCATTCTTTGTAAGTTTCAAATAAATTGAGGCACTGGTTTAAGCAGTAAAAAAAATAAAAAACTTCACCGTCCTTTTCACCCATTTAAGGGTGGAAAAAATGATTCCAAAAATACATTGTTATCGGATGCCTGTGTAGTGAAAGGTCCTATCCTTCTAATTTCAGATTTCTAGCTGGTGGACTGAGCGTTGTCTCAAAATAATCGCTTGTTCTTTTATATACCTACTAGCGACCCGCCCCGGCTTCGCACGGTTTTATTATACGTATAAACCTTCCTATCACTCTATAAAAAAAACCGCATCAAAATCCGTTGCTAGTTTTAAAGATTTAAGCACACATAGGGACATAGAGACAGAGAAAGCAACTTTGTTTTATTCTATGTAGTGAAGTATTAATGGTTCTACACTACAATAGATACCTGGTTCAAGATTGAGTTTCTTTCTCATCTTTCGTTAGTAGGTAGGTAAACTAGGTAACCATTATTCCGATTCGCATTACTAGTGCAAAATCATACCATCGACTATTAATTACCTAAACGTGAAAATCTATAATTGGCTCTCCGATTCAACTGCTCAATCTTATTAAGTTAGTTTAAGCCGTTGATTTTCCAATAAATAAATAAATAAAAATAAATAAATTACAAAGAGACGTATTTATTAAGTTTCGACGGTATTCAATTCGCTTTTATAACAGTGGGTCTCGCTTAAAAATTTAAAGTTTGTCTTTTACCGCGCAGTTTTATTGATAGGTAAGTATCATTTATTCGTCGTGCAGTCGCGCTCCTAGCGCCGCCTGGCTGATGGAATTAACATGACCCTAGCAGAATTGATACGAAAATATTTGTCGGATAAAACTGACGTACCTTAGCAGTTAAAGGGTTAATTTTTTGTTGACTTATTTTAGTACTCTAGTGGCGACAGAATGGTTGAGATGAGAACACTGTTACATTACAATGCATATAATTGGGTGTTTTTATGTAAAAACTAGCATCTGGCCGCGGCTTCGCACGCGTTTTTAAGGTTATTTCTATCCCATGGGAACTGATTTAAGGGATGAGAAGCCTATGCGTTATTCCAGAGCTAGAACTACGTCTGTTCAAAATTTCAGACCGATCGGTTCAGTAGTTTTTGCGTGAAAGAGGAACAACATAAATACAAACTTTGACGCTTATAATATTACTAGCATCTGCCTGCAGCTTCACACGCGTTATTCCTATAGAAACGTTTCAAGGCTATTTCTATTCCATGGGAACGGTTTTTGGTGAAAAGTACAGAGTTTGATGGCCACCAAGAGCAAATTCATCGTTAAAAATATACCTACCTATTATAAGTAAAATATCAACCTAACCTGACCTACACCACTGGACGATGAAAAAATCTTTCTTTTGTAATAATAAGATTTAAACTTACGGAAACTGTATGCTAGGCTGTGGTTGAGCATCTTGGTGTGATTGAGGTTGCTGCATCTAAAACAAATAAAGCAAATAGAAAAAAGCCTACACAACATAAAAACCTGAGGTCAACAAAGAAAAGAAATAGAAAAAAGCCTACTAAATTAAAAGTAAAAAATATTTCGAGTGCAAATGATACGCCACCAGATTTCGAACCTATGTGATTTAGTTAAAAAGAAAAACCTGAGCTCAACAAAGAAAATAAATAGAAAAAAGCCTACCAAATTTAAAGAAAAAAAAAATCTTTCGACTGCAAAATGATACGCCACCAGGTTTCGAACCTATATGCTAAGGATTCACAACGCGGTACCTCCCTCTCAACTGGCATGGGTGTCACGTGACACTTCAAAATTAGGGAAGGTTACGGAAAGCTGGCCGTGTCGATTATTTATTTAGAACTTCGTTCGTTAAAAGTTCTTAGAACTTTGTTCGTTAAAAATTATAGTTTGTTCCACCCACTCTTTTATAAAAATTTATTGTTAACAAACAAAATTAACTTTGATATTCCCGTGTTTTTTACTAGGTAATGAAGTAGGTAGGTACTTAGGTAGGTACCTGTGAGTTATCATTGATAACTGTTGTGCTTGCTTTGATACACTGTTATAATATAAATTGATTAGGTACCTACCAAAGCCATGTAGAAACATAGCTAATTATAAATTTTGAGTAAGTAGGTATAGCTAGAACCTTAGGTAGGTTCTAGCTATACCTAACTTAAAATAAACTTTACTTGAAATATCTATCCGCGAAACTGGTCCGATTCTGACAATTCTATCTCGAGGTGTAGCTATACCTACTGTTCATTTATTTGTGGTTGCTTACTTTTTAATACCACGTGAACCAAGCAGCGGGTAAAAGATACTTTTGTTAAGTAAATATTGTACTCACTAGTTATTATTCCATACACCTATGTACCTACATATTAAAGTAATACACACTACCTTCATACTAGTTCATATAATACATTACTTACTAAACTACCTAAAGGATTCTATTTTCAAATTAGTTAGGTACATTTTATCTGCATAAAAACGACATCATTCAAGAAGAAGGGACACCAACTCACAATTTAACGATTTCGAATTTCGAAGCTCTCTCCCTATTTTATTTTGTTCCAAAACAGAAAGGTTGATCATATGCCTGTTAGGGAAATAACAACTATATACTTTGAAACATAGGGCTGAATTTGCAATAGCCGTGACTGCTGCAAGGTATAATGTACCGTGTAGTTACGAGATAGAGTTGAAATTTAAATAAGCCTTAATTTTGTTAGCCCCTTGCGGTGGGGTCGACGGATTATTAGATTTTTTGCTACAAAAGAAATTTGGGTTTTGAGAGTTGGGACAGTGTCGATTTAGGTACTTTTATATCGATATTAAAAATAACATAATTAAATTTTTCAAGTTTCTAGGTTAGTTGATTGATATACTTTCACTTACAGTTTTACTTACTAACTAACTTACTTAAAAAATATCTTATCTCCAAGTAGGTAGGTACATATACTTAGGGATATAAAAGAAAAAAAAATTAAAACATAGGTACTTACCTCTTTAGAATAAGTACTACTTATCAATATAAGCCTACATTTTTATCTTAAAGTACATAAAGTACCTAAATGTCGTATAAATATACCCATGCAATATCATTACCGAGTTGTTTGTTATCATATCAATAGTACAGTTTCTCTAAATTAGAACAATCCGTTGGCCATCTTTAATTTTATCGATGTCGATAAACGCTGGCAATAAAATTGTCCCCGCCTATCGCACAAAAAGTAGGGCGAACGAAACCCCGTGATATCTATAAATACTCTCAAGTGCAACAGGGAGCGCAATACCACATCCGCCATGTTGTTGGAAGGAGACAGAGAATGCACTTCTATATTAATCTATGGCGACTTACAAAAAATGTATTCTAGCCTTTATTTCTTTGTGGGACCAAACAGCAGTTCTGGATATATTTTTGGGGTCGTAGTAAGATGTCACATAAGTGGCATGATAATAATTTTCTGACAAACAATCGAACAGCGCATTTTAATCACATTAGCAATCGGCAAATTGGAATGCCAGTCGCAAACGCATCAAAAAAGGTGCTCACACATCAACTTACAAGCAATTCGTGATGTCACAATGCAAAACGATATCAATTCTCCATATTAAAACGCCTAGCTCGACTCAATAACAAAGAAAATGTCGATAACGTTTGCACTACAGCACCACACACAGTAAACTAACAGGCTTTGGACAACAGGAAGCAAAAAAACATATAACAACATACCCTCACTAGATCTCACTTGTTGAGGACCTCAAAAACCAAATATTCTTAATAAAACACCTCACAGTAAAGAACAGACATCTTGCCAGACATGGCCGCACGAATCGTATGAAAGGTCTCCTCGGTTCGAGCCACTTCTACCGCGAAACTATCAGCGACAGCTGGTTAACGACAGTATCGCTATTATAACACCGAAACCGCTCGTTCTCAGGTATTGATTTTATGAGCCCTCGTTTTCCTGGTAAGAGTCGAGGCTAACCAATAACAAAGCGCGCTCTCGGCATTGGATAGAACGAGTTTCTAAATTTAAACACGTTCCATGACCTTATTATGCCCTAGTCATTATGACGCGCCAAGATAAACGACTGTTAGCCTCCCTCTTACATATAACAAGATTATTTAGGAGAGAAAGAGATGTGAATAGCCAATTTTTTCGTCTACAAATAGAACATTTGACCGCAAAATGTCTAAGAAAGAATTGTTTCAATTTGTAGTAAACTTTATGAAGAGTTAGTAAGGCTTAATTTTGGTTACTATGACGATGACTTCAGATGATGACGTCAGAACAATGGCGTCTCGAGATATAATTTATTCATGATGATTTCGGTAGATGGGTCTAAAACAAGAATGTTACGACAGACTTTTTTTATTAGTCTGGCAATATTTTAACATCCATGCATTTTGAAAAGGAATATTTATACTTAAAATATTAAGCTAAGCATCATTTTGTCTACTTAGGCTACCTAAGTATATCATGTAGGTAGATACTCGACCTAGGTTACCTAAGCACCTAGGAAACCTAATTAGCTTGGATGTGTGAAATTTTTTAATTAGGTCATATTTTTTTTAATTGACTCCAAGCTAACCCTTTTCTCCCAGCTTTCCCTTAATTATGAACCCAAGAAAAAATAAGTACTTTCTAATCTCTTTTCCTCTCTCTACAAGGATCTAGAAGTAGTATAGGTAGCTAAGTATTTCTAAAAATAGTCAATTCTATAGAAATTAAATAGTCATCCTACCATTAAACCCCTTTTAACAATTTATTTTTTTTCCCCTGAGTATTAGTGAAAATAACTTAGTTTACCTATTTTTTTTTAATAGTAGGTATACCTATACTTGTGTATAATCTCAAATTTTACATGCAAACATGTCAGAACATAGTGAACTATCTAGATTGAGATCATAATTTGTGTGCATAGGTATGTTTATTTCAAATAAATATACCTATGACCATGACTAACAAAGAAAATAGGTCAACCAATAAGCGACGAACATAGGAAGTACGAATTATATATCTACAGACCTACTTCGCTGACCAACATTACGTTGGGTATTGTTATATGCTTTCTTGTGCCCTGGATTTACTTATGTTCTATTATCTTACATACTGATATAAGCTGACAGATAATATCTATAGTTTAAAAGATAACTTTATAAAAGCTCAGTAGAAAAAAATATTGCCCTAGCTTTACTTATTATTATCTTACATAAAGATTTAAACTGATAAAAGTTCAAAAGATAACTTTATAAATATAGTTTAGAAGAAAACAAAATATTAGACGCTATTTTAGGCAGTTTGCCTTGATATGAAGAAAATAACTCTGATAGTTTAAAAAAAGTACCTCGAGAGCTATCTACGCGAGGAGCGAGAATTTTTAATACTAAATGATTCCAACGTTCGTATTTGTAGCCGCTCTCTCAACGGCAACTCTTTGCGTCAGCTAAGCTGACTCAAAAAAACTCCCCAAGTTTCAAAAACACAGAAATATTAAAAACTACAAAATGTCAGACTCGGAATCGGATATAGAAATAAGATCAGCCCTCCCAAAGATGAAAATCCAAAAACAACAAAATCCACGAAGTCCTACAGAGGATATCAAAACGAAGAAAATAACTACTAAAGTTATGATTATAGACGCTCTCAAAGAACTCAATACACGTAAAGGAGTCTCTCTATACGCTATAAAGAAGCATCTGATGGAAAAGTACGAAGTGAACACGAATAAAGTGAATTATCTCATTAAGAAAACCATCAAAGCTGGCGTTGAAGACGGAACGTTTGTACAAATGAAAGGAATAGGCGCTGCAGGTTCATTCAAGCTCGCAAACAACAAGGAAAAACCGAAAATCAAGAAAAAACCCGCAAAGCCTAAAGAAATAAAGGAGAAGAAAAAAGAAAAACCGACTACGAGTCCCCAAAAGACAACAAAAAAAGTAGAGAAGAAGATTGTTACTAAAAAGACTGACGATAAAAAAGTAAAAGAAGCAAAAAAACCTAAAAAGATGGAAATCAAGAAAACTGTCAAAGCGGACGAGAAGGAGAAAAAGAAGAAAAAGGAGACTAAAGTAAAAACGGCGCCAGAGAAAGAAGATAAGCAAGTACCTGAGGAAAAAGAAAAGAAAAAGAAGAAAGTAAAAATAGCAAAAGGTATGGCGACTCCCTCAAAAAAGCGATCCGCTATGATGAAAAGAAAAAGCATCGGTTCAATAATCAAACCACCGAAGATGAAGCCGAAAAAAGCGTAATTTTTCCTATATTTTAAGTTTTTTATTATGTTATACAGGATAAATATTAAGATTTTGATAAATGTTGATTTTAATTTTTAATAAAAATATTGCATTACTTATTTCTTTTATTATTATCCCCAAGTTGTTTTAATATAAGGTAGGTAGGAAGGTTCACTTAGGTAGGTTTCACTTAGGTAGGTTCACCTGCTTAGTTTGAGGTGGTTCAGGTAGGTTTTTTAACAAGATATTAGTTGTTTAGGAAGATTTTAAAATTTAATAAGACTGTAACTCTTTGGGAAAGTCTAGATAGATAATTATTACCCATGTATTAATTATGTTAGAGGTTCGTGCGTGACTTTATCATCCTCATCATCATCATCAGCCTATATTAGTCCACTGCTGGACATAGGCCTCCCCTAATGAGCGCCATAGCGCCCTGTCTGTCCTGTCGTGACTTTATAGTTTAAAGTAAAATATTAAGTGAATCCTAACCACAGACGAGTAATATTAATTTATAAGTAGGAACTTACCTACTTTAGTTTATTAATCAACCAAAAACTTATAAAATGATAAAATTATCAAAAAACAAGAAAGAATTAGCTGTTTTTTTAATCACTACTTTAATCATAATTATACTTAGTTTTAGATAGGTACCTATTAAATATAATTTATTTCGACAAAATCATTATGTCAACCAGTTATGACAATATCAGAAACTAACTTAGTTTGTGTGCATATGTTAATTTCAAATAAATATGTAACCATGACTAACAAAAGAAAATAGGTCAACCAATAAGCGACGAACATAGGAAGAATGAATTATATAATCTACTTCGCTGAGCAGCATTACGCTGGGTAGGTATTGTTATATGCTTTCTTGTGCCCTGGATTTACTTATGTTCTATTATCACCTTACCAACATGCATACTGATATAAGCTGATAATAGATGAAATAATCATAGAGAAATAGATCAGAAGAAAAATAATATTGCCCTAGCTTATGTATTATCTATCTAACATAATGATATAAACTGATAAAAGTTCAAAAGATAACTTTATAAATAGTTTAGAAGAAAACACAATAAAAGACGATATTTTAGACAATTTGCCTTGACATTAAAATTGAAGTATCTTTGATAGTTAAAAAAGTACCTCGAGAGCTATCTACGCGAGGAGCGAGAATTTTTAATACTAAATGATTCCAACGTCCGTATTTGTAGCCGCTCTCTCAACGGCAACTCTTTGCGTCAGCTAAGCTGACTCAAAAAAATTCCCCAAGTTTCAAAAACACAGAAACCTTAAATACTACAAAATGTCAGACTCGGAAACGGATATAGAAATAAGATCAGCCCTGCCAAAGATTACAATCCAAAAACAACAAAATCCAAGAAGCCCTACAGAGGATATCAAAACGAAGAAAATAACTACAAGAGTTATGGTTGTAGACGCTCTCAAAGAACTCAATACACGTAAAGGAGTCTCTCTATATGCTATAAAGAAACATCTGAGGGAAAAGTACGAAGTGAACACGAATAAAGTGAATTATCTCATAAAGAAAACTATCATAGCCGGCGTTGAAGACGGAACGTTTGTACAAATGAAAGGAAAAGGCGCTGCAGGTTCATTCAAGCTCGCAACCAACAAGGAAAAACCGAAAATCAAGAAAAAACCCGCAAAGCCTAAAGAAACAAAGAAGAACAAAAACGAAAACCCAATTACGAGTCCCCAAAAGACCACGAAAAAAGTAGAGAAGACTGGTACTAAAAAGACTGACGATAAAAAAGTAAAAGAAGCAAAAAAACCTAAAAAGATGGAAATCAAGAAAACTGTCAAAGCGGACGAGAAGGAGAAAAAGAAGAAAAAGGAGACTAAAGTAAAAACGGCGCCAGAGAAAGAAGATAAGCAAGTACCTGAGGAAAAAGAAAAGAAAAAAGTAAAAATTGCAAAGGGTATGCCGACTCCATCAAAAAAGCGATCCGCTACGATGAAAGGAAAAAGCATCGGTTCAATAATCAAACCATCAAAGATGAAGCCGAAAAAACGAGTATTTTACTATTTATTATGTTATTATGTTATTTCAAGATAAATATTAAGATTTATAAAAATGTTTAATGTTGTAATGTTTATAATAAATGTTGATTTGAATTTTATAAAAAATATCGCATTCCTTTTTGTTTTATTATTATACCCAAGTTGTTTTAATTAGGTAGGTTCACATAATTAGGTAGGTTTCTGAAATAGGTTTTAGTTTTTCAGGAAGGTATCTACTTATTAAAATTTAATAAGACGTAATTATTGATAGATTTAGTATATTAATTATGTTAAAGGTTCGTGGACTTTATAGTTTAAAGTAAAATGTTAAGTGAATCCTAATTTATTCATTTATAGGTACTTACTTTTTTACTAAATAACCAAAAACTTATATTCAAATGACAACACTATCAAAAAACAAGAAGGAAACCGTTATGTAATCATAGGTAATAATAACTGACACACACACAACTGACGAGGTTGTGGGTTGGATCATTTTTGCATAAATCGGTCCAATTGGTTATATGTAGATACTCAAGATATTTTATTTTGATAAAACCATTTATGATTTCTTAACAATTTTTTTAATTTCCCAAAAAACAGATAACATTAATACAAACAGGAGGAAACAGCTAATTTAAATCATAATCACGAGGTACTTATGCCTACCGAGGTAAAAATGAACCGAAAAAAAGGCTAAGCAAAAGATCAGAGAAGAACAGATTCTAATTAAAATTTCTGCGATTGCCTCCGATGAAATGTAGTAGTAACCACCAAAATTTCTATGATTTTATACACTTTGTTTCATAATATTTTTAGAACTTTGAGTCGGATAAAGGATACCAACTATTTTCATTTAATTTAGTTCTCTCTCATCATAAATTTTTAAAAACTATTCCAAAGATCAGAACCGGTAAACGGAATGAAAATTTGTTGCTCGCCGCCGCTGCCAGTCGAGAAGTGGTCAAATCTAATAACCATCGATCGACCAGCGATGCTTGGGACATCGCATGCTCAAAGGTTATTTAATTACTCTGCATGTGGCAGCTTAAATAGTGTTATTTTTCGAAGGTATAAAATATCTTTACGCCATCACTACATAGTATAAAACAAAGTCGCTTTCTATGTCCCTATATGTATGCTTAAATCTTTAAAACTACGTAACGGATTTTGATGCGTTTTTTTTAATAGATAGATTCAATAGGAAGTTTTATACGTATTACGTATAACATATACTTATATATGTTATACGTAATATACAAATATAAAACAAAACATATACTTATACCAAAAATTTATTCACGCAATAAAAACTTAAAGACACAGGAACCTTTGTCCGTAACTGCATGAAAGTGTAGGCTGGGTATATAAAACAGAAATCATGTTAAACCATCGACATATACTTATTACGAAGAACATAATATCTCAATCACACAAAACACTAAAAAACACATTCACTTAAAAGACATATAAAACTGTGTCAATTACTATATGAAGGGGTAGGCTGTGTATATATAATCACGAGTACCTACACAGAAAACATGTAAACATAAGAATATGTATGTTCCGTAATAAATTATCTCAAAAAAACACAAGTGAACCTTTGTCCATAGCTGGATGAAGGGGGAAACTGTATGTGAAGCATAAGTACATAGAAAACATGTAAACCGTCTTTATATAATAGGTATAGGTATATTACGTAATAAGTACATAATATCTCATTGATTTAAACACACAATTCACTAAAATCATGACCCTATGAATTATCCTTTGCTGCTATATTATTCTATCTATCCAACAGTTGTCTGGAAGAACTTGCTGTTAGCTATAAGCCCGCACATTGTGCCAAACAATTCATTTCATAGTTTTAACAAACAGTATACCTACGGTTTTTTTTATTATTTTATAATTTTTGATGGTAAAATATTGATAGGTAACATCAATCTACGTAGTAAATTATCTCAATGATTTAAAACACAAAACTCTAAAATTTAAATCCATCTTGGCTATTGCCGGATAAAATGGTTGTATATATCACGGAAATGCTTCGTAGTGAAATAGTAGCTCACTATTGGAGAAAATCCAATGCTACTTACATTTACAACGAGTGTTTACCACAAAGTATATAGGCACGACACATAATGTAAAACCTAAGAAGACTCCCTCCTGTGTATTCGAAGCATACATTTCAAACTGACTTCGAAAAAGTGAGGAATTCGACTGTATTTTTTGCGTTTTGTTTTATAACTTTTTCAAGGACGATTTTGATGATTGTTTTCAAGGTCGATTGTGATAATTGTATTTTTTAAAGCTCTATCGCTTCGTATGGTCCCATATATAATTTTGAGCAGTTTTTGATATAAATCATGAAAAATGTGTATTTTATTGACGATTTTCTCGATTTTGCGTTAAGTTTAAGTATAGTTTTTTTTAAGCACATAAGTACCTATGTGATTGTGTATTTTATGTGATGTGATAATGTATTTTATGTTGATTATTATAAACCTTTCTCTTAAATCACTACCTATAATATAACAAAACAGCATGAAAATCCGTTGCATAGTTTTGAAGATCTAAGCATAGGTGCATATGGACAGACAGAGGGAAGCACTTTGTTTTATACTATACTAGCGACCCGCCCCGGCTTCGCATCATTTTATTATACGTATAGATAAACCTTGCTCTTGAATCACTCTATCTATTTAAAATTAAAAACCGCATCAAAATCTAGCGTAGTTTTAAAGATTTAAGCAGTCAAAGGGACATAGGGAAATACGGACCGAAAACGCGACTTGATAAGTGATAGTAATATTAACAATACGTTTTGATTTGTTTGTATATATTATGCTGCTTATATTATTGTTATTGCGTTATCACCCAGAACCGTTAAAAACCAGTGCTGCAATGCCACTTGTGTCATTGCAGCATAAAATTGAACAGGTGACCATTTTGTTTTTAATCCTATACTAACGCCCCGTGGGTTCGCCCACATGAAATTTATGTATCAAATGGAGAACAATATAAATTAAATGCAAACCCTATCGGGAAAATTTTATAAAATTAGATATACTTACCTACATGATTTATTATTTACTTTGTTTGATAATTTTCAGAGTTCTGAGTGAATAGAACCAAGGAATAATAATATTCTATACACAACTTTACCCTTTGTAACCCCAGAGATTTTTCCAAATTAGCCTTTGTGTTATTCTTGAACCTAAACTCAGAAATCAGAAATCAAAATCTTTATTTCTTTAGGCCCACAAAATAAGCACTTAGACAAGTCAAATTTAATACTACCTATAGGTACATAGTTATCAAAATAATATAAGAAATAAAGTGATAATTGATGTTCAGTTTGCCTCAGTTTTTTGTCCACTAGTGGAAGAGGCGAAATAGAAACCACTAGCATGTGTATAACTTATGTGTCTAATACATGTTTGCCTTATAAATAATTACATACTATTGTCGATGTGGAACTGAGCGACATCTGGCCAAGCAACTATCTTGGTACATACCAAAATTCATCTAATACTAAGTTAAGTAGTTATCTACATGAAAACAAACATTCATACAGACTTTCACATTAACTTATTTTATTCGTAAGATTATTTGCAAACGTTGCATATAAAATAACTTGATAGGTATATAACACAAATAAACGATTCATATGACGGGAGTGCACGCTTCGCCGGTAAAAGCTAGGTTGAGTTAGGTAGGAAATAATAACGAAGAAAAAAGCCTATTTTCTGACTAACGTGCACCTAAGTTGCTCGGTATACGGAGACTTAACCAATCATTAATAGTTAGCTCTTGAGTATTTTCTTTGTTTAAAAAATGTCTGAATGTAATTTTATGTTGCTATATGTAAATCATTGTTATTTTTGTTTTCTTTGTACCTCGCTGGTGAACAGTATTTAATTTGGATACATCACTAGCGACGCGACGGGTAATTTTCACCACGCAAGCTTGTATTGATTGTATGTTTAACAGTTGTTTAACATGGTTTTGTAGGATGACTTTTGCTAAACAACTGTTAAACACATGTCTAAGTAGTGATTTTGTTTTTTGTGGTAAGGCTGCAAGTGTTTATTTTATTTAGATTTTACGGACTCTTTAAAACGTAAGAAAGTTCAATTTATAATAACAGAGATATGTCGTCAAGATTCAAGAAAAAAAATCAATTATTTGTTTCATGTCTTACAAAGAGGTCTTATTTACCCGTATAAGCATATGTGTAAATTCAATGTATAAAAAAGAAGACCAAAGCTGCTTATATACCAATACATTTGACCTAAATAAATAAACTGTTCGCAATAGCGTACGGATTACTGGAGATAGTAATGTTAAAACATTTATGGGTTAAAAGTTTATAAATAAATACAGTTATAGATCAAACATTAACCCCTAAAACGCTTAATAGGTAAGTATCTATTTAAGGTATTAGTTTTTTTAGAACTTACCTTTTCGTCTTTGGTAACGAACTTCTGTTTAGATAGTTTTTTCTATTTTACATCGAAAAAATCGTCTTGGATATTTCGTCTTATCCAAGACGATTGTAACTTATAACTACATAATTGGTTAAAAACCTACCTTACCTGCATAGAAATGAAAAAATGCTGAACAATCCACACATCCAGCACCATAGTACCTAGAGCTTGAAACAATATAATGAAATATTCATGACATATTTTTTAATAAATTAAAATCTACATCAATCAACAGTAAATACATTTATTTGATATGAACTCGACACTTTTCACACTTTTCTTATTTTTCTTTCATTCTTTATTTTCTTCTTTCTCAGGCGCCTTTTTACTTTTTCTCTTCTCGGTAGTTTTGTCAATTTTCTTGGTTTTTGTGCTTCTATCAGTAATTAGTATTCTTCTCGAGATTCTCCGTTTAAGCGGGACTATTCAGTTTTTCGACGCATTCTTTTTTTTGTGCTTTTTTTTCGCTTTGTAGATTTTTTTACGGTTTTTTATTTTCCCTTTCTTTTTAGCAAGCTTGAAGCACCCAGTGCTTTTTATTTGTACGCACGTTCCCTTTTCAACGCCAGCTCAGATTATTTTCTTGATGATATACCTACGTGGTAGTACTCTTCTGGCAATTGCAGTGGGATACTTAGTTTTGTCTTTTTGTTTTTTAGTTATCTCTCCCTTTTTATCTTTTGTTTCTTATTTTATTTTTCTTTTTTTCACTTCTATAATCACACAAACTCAACACAAACTCCAACAACGCATAATTGCAAAAAAGGGTCGAATTTGATTTCCAAAACAGACGAGATAAAAAATATGAGGAATGAAAACTTTTCAAACGAAATTTTTTTGAACGTCTACTCGTTTTGTCAGATCACCAGTGTTTTTTTTCAACATTTTTTGTTTTAAAACCATGAGGAATTAAAACTTTTCAAACTAAATTTCTTTTCAAGTCTACAATTTTGTCCGATAGCAGTATAGTAAAATCGATTCCAACATTTTTTTTTGTTTTGAAACTTTTTTTTGTTCTGATAATCTATCTATGAATTTTCGAACAGATACTAGTTAATATAATAAGTAGCTCCTTCTTGTTTCATATAAGTTAAATAGTTAACTTAAAGGAAATAAAATATACTTACATAAATAATAAAAAAACATGTTTAATCTTCATTCTAATTTTTCTAAGAATATTTTCTTATCTACTAAACTAGGTTGTTTTTTATAATAGTCTGCTAAGTAAATTTTTTTTATTTCTCACGTCTTTTATTCACATATGTCAGAGTGAGAAATGATACTGCTTAGCGTCTATTTTAAGATAACTATTATGAAGGGGTTAATTTTTTAAGTTATAAGACCATTATCAATAAGGTGTTAAGTTTTTAAGTTATACTTAGTGGAGGAAAAAATTAAACAAAATCATAGGATATAATTTATAGTAACTTATATTTCATAATAATATAATAAGAAACCTAATAGGGAATGTAATTTTGACTAAATATATTCTAAAATTCGTGTTATTATAGTGTGTAACACACATTGGGTAATTTCTATGAAATTAAATAAGAAAAATACACTTCGACGGGAATTGAACCCGCAATCTTTCCTCTGTACGGGAATTCGCTATCAATTACGCTACGAAGTCAAATTAGCAACAAATCTTTAATTTTGACTTCCTAAGGATTAATGCTATGAACTTCTCCCTTTATAAATAAAGAAAATAATAATCAAGGAATATAAACAAATTAAACTAGTAGGTATATATATATACAATTGAAACCATTGAGCTAACTGTAGACGGTTGCAAACAGTCCGAAGGTAGCTCATTGATCCATGTCAATACCAGTCTGTGCGTCCCCAAGACACTGGCTGCATTACCACGCTGTATGACAATGCTGATGCGCTGAGCCAGATACTCACCAGCTAGACACGCGTCGCATCGACCAGACGCTCAGATAATTTATAAAACCCGGAGAGCCTTATAAATAAATATAATAGGTACCTTGGAAAGTTATAAGTTGGACTGGTTATGAAGCGATATAAAAATATTAACTAAATAAATATTTGATTAAACTATCTAATAAATTATTTCACATAACTAAAGTAAGGCGAATAAGTCTAAACAAGTTTACAAATATAAATAATATTAATTCGCTTTATCTATCTAAAACATCTTAAAAGTTCTTTATTAACAACGAAAATTACAAGCAAAGGAATAGAAAAATTACAACTAGTATTTACAATTGAAACCATTGAGCTAACTGCAGACGGTTGCAAACAGTCTAAAGGTAGCTCAATTGATCCATGTCAATACCAGTCGGAAGCGTCCCCAAGACACTGGCTGCATTACCACGCTGTATGGCAATGCTGATGCGCTGAGCCAGATATTCACCAGCTCTCGGGTCACGCGTCGCATCGATCAGACGCTCAGATAATTTTTTAAAAACCCGGAGAGTAAAAGTACAATTTTGGGGGTTCGATTACCGCATCAAGATGAATTAAAAAATATTAGAAAAGTTTTTTTTTGTAAGTAAATTTTAGAGCGCCATAATAATAAATTAAGTAATACTGGATAGTCCACACAGCATCATCTAGCCCCAAGCTAAGCAGAGCTTGTGTTATGGGCACTAGATGACTGATATACTTAAGACAATACAAGCAGCGCCTCACGATTTCACCCGCGTAATAACCGTTCCCGTGGGAATTCCGGGATAAAATCTAGCCTATGTGTTATTCCAGACTATAGTCTATCTCTGTAGCAAAATTTCAGTCCGATCCGTTCAGTAATTTTTGCGTGAAAGAGTAACAAACATCCATCCATCCATCCATACTTACAAACTTTTGCGTTTATAATATTAGTAGGATATTACATAGATAGATATTATTTAGTATACAGAACTCCGAAACAAATATTTGCAAATTTGTCCCAATGCGAGAATCGAACCCGTCGTCTATGTTTTTATATAGACACATAGACATTATACCTTGATTTGAATTACCTATTATTGTTTGTAGTTATTAGTTAAATTAAATTTATTATTGTCTATTTTTACTATTGTAATATTAAACTGCTGTATTTTGTATGTGTGTCTGAAGTTCAAATAAAATCTTTATCTACATATCATTTTACTAGCGGGAATCGAACCACCAACAATTTACCCATTAATCTTCTCTTTAAACTTAGCATCCAAAACTCCCATCTGAGCCTTAGATAGCTTTATCCCTTTCATGTCAATCACTTTATGAAACTCAGCGATGGAACACTCCGGAAGTAGCTGAACAAACTGCGCCACAAACTGCTCAACACCGCCATCTAACGGCGCCATAACTAGCTTCAAAATCATTTCCGCTTTCGTCATCAATTTGATCACCACTTTAGTATACGTAGCGGGCGCGGGACGTTTTACCTGAGAACCAATAGATGGCAGCTCTAACAATGCCGTCTTCAACATATGAGTGTCCAAAAGCAGCTGTTCCGATCCTACCGTAGAAATAGGTTTGCACTTATATATATTCTGTATAAACTTCGGTATGAAAGAATTAGCGAAACGTATACAAAATTGCGTGAAATATTTCCTAGAGCTAGATAGATAGTCGCGTAGATTTGGGACGGTGTTTTTGAGGTGCATTATTATTTGTGTGACGTAGGAGCTTTGGTCGCCGACATTGTCGAAGTTGAGCCAGGATATCTTGGACATTGCTTGCAGTGCTGGTTCGCAGGATAACTCCAGGTCTTGGACGAGCATTTGGATGCAGTTGGAGATCATCTTGTGGAATAGGTCTTGCTCTGGAGTTAGGTCGATTTTGTCGGCGAGATTCGGCAGCACCTGTGATTTAGATCGAACTTAGAAATCGGAAATCTATAACTAATCGAAGTTAGAAATCGGAAAACAATAACGAAATCGAAGTTATGTAATCAATAACTTTGATAGTTTAGATTAGTACTTGGTATTGTTTATAAATTTCAAATAATGTCATAAAATTTTCGTAAGTGATACAATATAATAATATATTTTATATATTTATATTTATTGCACGAATACAGATAATGTACAATGCTGTACATACTTACATATATTTTTTTCATCTATTTAAGGCAAATAAAGTGGTATTCCAAAAAAAACTATGTAGAGGTAATATTTAATAATGTTAAATAACGTTAAAGAGCGTGTAAAAGAAGTAGAAAGAAAAAACACTTAATCAATTTTAAGAAAGTCTTAAGTTTTTTCACCGTATATTTATAGAAATATCGAAATTTAAAAACCTTACATTTTAAGTTGATCACAGATATGTATAATATTAATAAAAATTAAATCAGACACAAGATCCAATTAATCACAAAGCAAACTTAATATACACAAACAAATAAATAAAAATAAAATAAATACCTAGTCAAAAAGAACTAGGTACATATAAGCTTGGTACATATTTTATATGGCACCCTGTATATAGTTAAATACAGGGTGAAACATTTAGATCGGTCAGTATGGGAAAGTCTGAAACTATAAAACAAACGAATATTTCTTCTTAGTTATTATGTTATTGATTTTAGTAACAAGATAAGCTGTATTCATACGTTTGTATGATTGCAGTTTTTACTTTTGTATGAATACAGTTTATGTCTGTACTAGCAGCGCCTCGCGGTTTCACCCGCATAATTCCCGTTCCCGTGGGAATTCTAGGATAAAATATAGCCTATGTGTTATTCCAGACTATAATCTATTTCTGTGCCAAATTTCATCCATATACGTTCAGTAGTTTTTGCGTGAAAGAGTAACAAACATCCGTCCATCCATCTACCCATACTTACAAACTTTCGCGTTTATAATATTAGTAGGATATATTTTATGCCAAAGGTAAACGTGTTCTTGAGTGGAGACCGCGACTTGGTAAACGTAGTGTAGGCGCCCTCCGGCCAGGTGGGATGACGATCAGCGAAAGACTGCTGGCAGATGCTGGATGCGTCAAGCTGAAGACAGGGCGCTATGACGCTCATTAAGGGAGGCCTATGTCCAGCAGTGGACTAATAAAGGCTGATGATGATATTTTATGCCTGTATGTATTTTACCTTTTCCTTGAGTTTCTGCTCCAAATGCACGGTAGTCTCGAGACAGTATTCAGACGTTGTTATGACGCTGGTGATTTTGGATATTTCTTGCTTTGTATACCTGCTGGGAAGATAAATATATCTATTAGTGATGGCGACCGATGTGGCGCGGTAGGCGAAGGTCCGCCTGCGATGCAGGAGGTTGCGGGATCGATTCCCGCCTCGGAACAAATTTGTGTACGATGTGCAGAAATTTGTTCCGTTGATCTGGGTGTTTTCTATGTATACCCAGTAAATGAAAATTTCTATATTGTATTGTAGTATATCAGTCATCTAGTACACATAACACAAGCTCCGCTTAGCTTGGGGCTAGATGATGCTGTGTGGATTGTCCAGCAATATTTATTTATCATATTTATATATTATCATTTATATATTATCCCATACTACATAGTATAAAACAAAGTCGCTTTCCAACATAAAACCACATAAAAATCGGTTTTAAAGATACAAAAGGACATAGGGACAGAGAAAGCGACTTTGTTTTATACTATGTAGTGATTTATGTGTGATAACCATGTTTTTCTCGGTACAGACAATAAGCTTGCCCACGCGTGGACAGTGGACACTCACCTAGTCTCCGTATGTCCTTCATTGAGCAGAGTATGTAGATTGGAGACGAGATTGGGCATGTTGCTCGCAGTCAGAGACAGGGTCAGGCCGCTGGTAGGGCACGGGAGGGCACGCTGTAGCACTGAGCTGGCGTACTAGGCCACGCGTGGACAGTGGACACTCACCTAGTCTCCGTATGTCCTTCATTGAGCAGAGTATGTAGATTGGAGACGAGATTGGGCATGTTGCTCGCAGTCAGAGACAGGGTCAGGCCGCTGGTAGGGCACGGGAGGGCACGCTGTAGCACTGAGCTGGCGTACTAGGCCACGCGTGGACAGTGGACACTCACCTAGTCTCCGTATGTCCTTCATTGAGCAGAGTATGTAGATTGGAGACGAGATTGGGCATGTTGCTCGCAGTCAGAGACAGGGTCAGGCCGCTGGTAGGGCACGGGAGGGCACGCTGTAGCACTGAGCTGGCGTACTCGCGAAGGTATTTTTGGAATACCCCTGCTAGTTCTGTGAAGGAAGAGATAGTCAATAAAGATCAGATAACAATTTGAATGCGATATGATAACGATTAGATTATGGTTTGATAACGATTGGACTACGGCTTGATGGCGATTTGATAATGGTATGATTACAGTATGATTAAGAAATGTGTCTATGACATAAATAAATTAAAAGCTGGTAACACTTTGTTACCAGCAACTTTTAGATTTATGCGTTGTAAACACTGTCGAAAATTATACTTCCTTGTAATCGAAGAGTCGGACAATACAACAGTTTGGAATTACAGCTATCTTTTTATTTATTAATCCAGTAAAATCTAAACTGTACCTCCTCACCAAACCATACCCTTGCATGGTGCCGAAAGATTCAGTCAATGCAATCCTCATCAAGAGCATATTTCAAAACATAAACTCCAACGTCAACACAAAATTATACACGGCGGCCTGCAACCACGAATAATTCAAGATCCTCCATCAGCCTCCATTATGAAAAAAGCGCAAGAGTCACAGTCCTCATCCTCAAAGGAGGACGATACAGCGGAACTTCGCAAGCTGATTGCTGCGAGGGGGCAATGCAAAGCTTCCTTTACAAGGTTAGAAATATATCTAAAGAACAAAAACTTCGACTATGACGACATGCTAGTTCGAAAACAAAATTTAATTGACGTTTACAATAAATATCAAGACATAACCCTAAGTATCGCCCTGTTGGATGAATCAGAAGAAGAGGATGATGGCGAGGAAAGATACCTCTCACTTTCTGCCACGTTAGAGCGTTTGATGAAAAACCACATGCCCAAAAATACCACATCCCCCGCAGATAATTCCAACGAGTACTTTGCAGCAAAATTACCAACTTTAGATATACCAACATTTGACGGAAAGGAGATATCACAATACAGATCATTCAAGGAAATGTTCGACTCCATAATACATAATGATACAAGGATCAAGGACATCCAAAAGATGTGCTTTCTAAAGAAATATCTCAAGGGTGAGCCGCTACAAATTATTGATAACCTACCAATCATTGGTAAGTCTTATGCAGATGCCATCAACCTTCTACAAAAAAGATATGACAATCATGCACTACTCATACAGAGTCATGTCAACAATCTCCTGGATGCCCCCAGCCTGATTAAAGGAACTGCACCACAATTGAGAGACCTGGTGGTCAAGACGAGACAAAACACCACAGCCCTAAGAAACCTGGACCAGCCAGTACAGGAATGGGATGCTATACTATCATGCATTTTGATGAGAAAATTGGATCCACTTACAATTCGATTATTCCACTCAGAGCGAGACACTACAAAGGTGGTCCTAGTTGAAGAATTACTCGATTACCTGGACAGGAGAGCAGCAGCCTTGGAAGCGAGCCCATCATTTAGTGAGAAGTCACATCCTCGATCCGCAAGCAACAAACCTTCAGTAAGTCTATCATCGGTAGTGAACAAGAGTGAAATAAAGTGCGTCCTGTGTTCCCAATCTCACAAATTATACAAGTGTCCTAAATTCATTGCAGAATCCATTGACAATAGGTTAGATATTGTAACAAAGAACAAATTATGCCAGGTGTGTCTTACTTCCCATCAACAAAGGTGCAGGTATAAATTCAAATGCTCTGTATGTGCATCCACATCACATAATTCATTGATACATAAGGAGAGTGGAGCAAAGGCAAATGTAAGTACTGCTACTGTAGAGCCGGTAAGCCTGCACATTTCACCACAGAAGTACAACAACTGTATACTTCCTACAGCAAAGGTTATGTTGACTGGTGCTAATAATCAAAAGATAGTAGTTAGAGCCCTTCTAGACACTGCCAGTCAGTCATCATTTTGCACAGCAGAATTAGCTAACCGACTAGGTTTGCCTCTTATTGATTTGCACAAAAATATTTCCACTCTTGGTGATATTTGCAGTAATTCCACCAGCAAAGGCATACAATTGCAATGTCAGTCATTAAAAAATGAATACAAGTTCAATGTTACTTGCTCAGTCATTAACAAAATTACTGCAAATATTCCACAACTTCCAATTGATTTGAGTAGATTTGTCATTCCAAAACAAGTTGATTTAGCTGATGAAGATTTTCACACTCCAGGCGAGATTTCCATTCTACTTGCCTGTGAAGTATTTTTCAAAATAATAAAAGACGGTAAGATTGAAGGTGGGCACTCAGATCCCATTTTATTGAATACTCAGCTTGGGTATATTGTTTCTTCTCCAGGGTGTTCCACTGTGAACACTGCCATCACTATGCATACAGTAACAAAACCAAAACTGGATCAATGCATTAGCCAGTTTTGGGAGGCAGAAAAGGTACCAGATACATATCATGAGTCTCTGCCTGAACACGAGTATAGTGAAAAGTTATTCAATGAAACATATTCATTACAAAATAATACATTTGAGGTTAAGTATCCACTAAAAGTTGATATACAGGATATAGACCCATCTCATTCATATGCAATTGCTTTGCAAAGATTATACAACTTAGAAAAAAGATTTTCAAAAGATCCAGGTTATTTTCACTTATACAAAAATTTCATACATGAATATCTGAATCAAGGTCATGCAAAAATAATAGATACAAACACTTGTGAATCCATTGACCATCCACTGTTTTTTCTGCCTCATCATGGGGTACTCAGGCCAGACAAACAAACAAATAAACTAAGGGTAGTATTTGATGGCAGTGCTAAAAACAAAAATGCTCTTTGTTTAAATGATTTTTTATGCAACGGCCCAGTGGTTCAAAGGTCACTTTTTGACATTTTATTGTTGTTCAGAACTTGCAAGTATACAATACAGTGTGACATCCATCATATGTATAGAATGATTATGATACATCCTGAGCATAGGTGTTTACAAAACATTTTGTGGCGTGAAGATGGAGTCATGAAGGTTATCCAGCTCCAAACTTGTACATATGGCTTAACCAGCTCTGCCTATCTAGCAACCAAGTGTCTCATCACATTAGCAAACAAATACAAAGAGCAATACCCCTTAGCTAGCTCAGCGGTGCTTAACAACTCATATGTGGATGATATTCAGGCAGGTTGCGACACAATTCAAGAAACTTTACAGCTCAGAAATGAATTGATTGCTATGTTAAGTTATGCTAACTTCAGATTACACAAATGGGTATCTAATCAATCAGAATTACTTCAAGACCAAGGACACTTTAGGACTCAGTGTCAAAGATTTAGACCAAGATAAATCAGTTATCAAAATATTAGGCATTGTTTATAATGCTGAAAATGATTCATTTCTTATAAATGGAAACAAAATAGCCCATCCCAAAATTCTTACTAAAAGAAGTGTGCTAAGTTCAATTAGTAGGTTATTTGATCCAATGGGATTTGTAGGCCCAGTTACAATGAAAGCCAAGCTTTTTATGCAGGAAGTTTGGCAACATTATTTAGAATGGGATACTCCATTACCTGCAGAACTAGAAAACTATTGGAACAGTTTTTATACAAATCTTATAAACATGCCTGAAATGATAATTCCAAGATATGTACAAACAAAAAAAGACAGCAAAATAGAGTTAGTTGGCTTCTGTGATGCATCTGAGAGAGGTTATGGTTGTTGTATTTACATAAAATGTGCCATTAACAACAAATGCAGTACACATTTACTTTGCTCCAAATCCAGACTTAATAGTGCTAATTCTAAGTTAACCATACCTAAGTTAGAGCTGAATGGGGCTTTATTGTTAGCTAAACTCTCATTTCATATAGCCCAGCTGCTAAATAATATCAAAGGCATACATTTATTCTGTGACTCAAAAATAGTTCTAGGTTGGCTCAATTCATCACCTGTGAAGGTCCCTGCCTACATTGGAAACCGAATCAAAGAAATTAATAAATTAACTCCAAGCTCTTTATGGCATTTTACACCAGGTATTCTAAATCCTGCAGACATATTATCCAGAGGCTGTGATCCTTTGGATATCATTGATAATTCATTGTGGAGGCACGGGCCTAATTTTTTGCAAGAATGTAAAACTTACAACTTGTATTTATCCAATATTGAAAGAAATTTGGAAAGTTCAAACCTTTCTGAAGAAAAAACATCCTGTGTTATTGCTAATAATACAGAATTTATAAAAACTAATCACATCAATTCTTTACTAGAAAACTTTTCAAGTTTATACAAAACAGTGCGCATAATGCCCTTTATTCTGCGCTTTATTGACAAATGCTGTAGAAAAAATGATTGTATTTCTACTCAATTAACTTTAGAAGAATTTAGAAAAGCTTTTAGCTGCATAATAAAGATAACTCAGCATCATTATTTTGCTGAAGAAATCAAATGTATCTTAGATGAAAAACCCATTAAAACTTGTCTTAAGTCTCTTCACCCATTTATAGATGACAATGGCGTCATTCGTGTAGGTGGTAGGCTGCATAATGCCAATATCAGCTTTTCAAAGAAGTTTCCAATAATTTTACCCAAACATTGTCACATTACAAAATTAATTATACAACAAGAACATTTAACTTTAATGCATGGAGGCTTGAAGTTGGTCTTGAGCAGTCTATCACAAAAGTATTTTATAATTAACTCTGTAAGAGAAGTCAAAAGTGTAATACACAAATGTGTCATCTGCTGCAGGCATAAGGCAGAGGCTTCCAAACAATTAATGTCATCACTTCCAAAGGACCGTGTGTCTGTCCCTGCCCATTGCTTTCAAAGGATAGGCATAGATTTTTGTGGACCTTTTGATTTAAAGCAATCATCCAAAAGAAACAGTGTAATTAGTAAGGGTTATGTTGCCATAATTGTTTGCTTTGCTTCCAAGGCCCTTCACATTGAAGTTGTTTCTGACTTGACCACTGATACATTTTTAGCAGCGTTCAAAAGATTTATCTCACGTAGAGGCATACCATCAGATGTTTATTGTGATAATGGTAGCACTTTTAGAGGAGCTAATAATCAACTGAAAGAATTATACAAATTGCATTCCAGTAAAGAATTTCAAGATAGAATCCATTCTTTTTCACTACAAAAAGAAATAAAGTTTAATTTCATTCCCAGCTACAGCCCCAATCATGGAGGCCTGTGGGAGGCAGCAGTTAAATCTGCCAAATTCCATTTAAAAAGAATTTCATCATCCAGGGTGCTTACTTATGAGCAATTTAATACAATCATGATTGAAATAGAAGGCATCCTAAATTCTCGCCCACTTCTAGCAAAGCTTCCTCAAGATTTTACAGATTTTACTTACCTTACTCCAGGTCATTTCATTATAGGTTGTCCTTTAACTGCTATTCCTCAACATGACTTGAATGAAGTGCCCTCAAACCGTCTTCGGTTCTGGAGGCAATGTGAACAAATTAGGCAACATTTTTGGAAGGTTTGGTCCAAAGATTACCTATCTTCTCTCAATGAAAGAACGAAATGGATGAAGGTTTTGCCTAATTTAAAGGTAGGAAATTTAGTATTGTTAATATATCCAAATACTCCACCTCTTCATTGGCCCTTAGGAAGAATAACTAAGGTCACTTGTGGTAATGATAACCATGTTAGAGTCGTAGAGGTTCAAACTTCAGACAAGAAATTGCATATTCGTGCAGTTTCTAAGATAGTTTTATTACCCATTGAATAAAATGGGCATTTTTAAGTTGCTAAGCTAGGTTGTATGTATATATGTAACTACTGCCTTTTCATAGTTTTCATTTATGTAAGTAACTAAACGTCTTGTTTTGATATCATTAGAGTTTAGTTTTAAGAAGTGTCTTTTCTTCTATTTTTTAGTTATTATTATAGATATTAAGTATCTCTTAAAAATTTAATTCATGTATATTGGGTTCCAAGAGAGCGAGCTATCTGAAATCACCGATGACATCAGTATTAACAATAACAATGTTTTGAGTTCATACATCTAAACATACATATGTTTTTCAGGCAGCTCATCCCCTCCCCCCAATCTATGTCTATGACATAAATAAATTAAAAGCTGGTAACACTTTGTTACCAGCAACTTTTAGATTTATGCGTTGTAAACACTGTCGAAAATTATACTTCCTTGTAATCGAAGAGTCGGACAATACAACAGTTTGGAATTACAGCTATCTTTTTATTTAATAATCCAGTAAAATCTAAACTGTACATCCTCACCAATCCATACCCTTACAAAATGATCACGATTTGATAACGATATAATAACGATTGTATTACGTTTTGACAACGATTGGTTTACGGTTTGATTACGATTTGATTACGGTATTATTACGATATGATAAAGATTTAATGACGGTATGATTACGATTTGATTAAAATTACGATATGACTCTTATATGATATGATTATGACTTGCTTACGATTTGATAACGATTTGATTATGAAATGACAACGATATGATTACGATTTGAATACTATATGATAACGATATGATTACGATTTAATTACGATTATATTACGATATGATCACAATTTGATTAGGAAACGATTACGGTTTGATAACGATATGATGATGACATGTATGATTATGACAATTTCATTGCGATATGATAAAGATTTGATTACGATTTGATAACGATATGATTATCACATGATATAATAATGATTATGATATGATTATGACATGATATTATTATGATTACGATATGACTATGATATGATCATAATATGACTATATGACTATGATATGATCATAATTTGACTATATGATTATGATATTATTATGAACATGATACGACTATGATGTTTACCTAACATAGGCTCCCCCCTAGTAAGTCTAGAGCACTGCACGAGGCACTTCTTGTACAAGAGGAATAGATCCGCGCAAGACGATATGACGGCGCCTGCGCCGATTTCTGAGCTGGTCGCCGCGCCGGTGGATTTTGCGTCCTGTTGGGGAAGAGATAAGGTTACTAATCAAATAGATTATTAAGGTTTCTTATAAAATTAATCTAGATAGAAAAAATATTTTTTGCACACAACTATCATCTGCCCGCTGCTTCGTACGCTTTGTTTCTATGGAAACGTATCAATGGTATTTAAAAAAAAAAAAATTATGTGTTCTTCTAGGTCCTAAACAATCTACGTACCAAATTTCATTTAAATAACTTAAGTAGTTACGGAGATTACTTATAACAAACATTCACACAGACTTTCAAATCACCACATCACCACCGACTTTGTTTTATACTATGAAGTGATAAAAGCGTGCGAGGCCGGGGCGGGTCGCTCGTTTATTATAATAGTAAGATAAGTTTAAGACAGTTACTCTCACCTGTATAAAAGTATCCAATAACTGTCGCAGGTTCGAATCCAGGCTGTTGATGTAGAGGGAAAGGTGCGGCTCGAAACAGGCTCCGACCAGTCCGGCCCAGGGAGAGGCACTTTGAGCCAGGGCCGGCTCGCTGCTGGACTGGAATTACAGGGGCATGGGGCATATAGACACATGGGGCATATAGGCATATGAGTCATTATAGGGACGTGAGTCATTATAGAGACATGAGGCATATAGGCACACGGGGCATTTAGGTATACGAGTCATTATAGGGATGTGAGTTATTATAAAGACATGAGGCATAAAGGCACATGGAGCATATAGGCATATGAGTCATTAGAGGGACATGAGGCATATGAGTCATTAGAGGGACATGAGGCATATAGACATATGAAGCGTGTAAGCATATGAGACCTTATAGGGACATGAGGTATATAGGCATGTGTGTGAGTCAATCGTAATGTGAGAATTTAATGTATACACACAAAAACAAGAGTAACTTTTTGAAAAATTGTGATGTTCACAATAGAAATACACGAAACAAGAACAAATTACACATTCCTCCATTTAGATTACGAAAACTGGGGAAATCATTTATGGGTAATTGTGTGCGCTTCTATAATAAGCTTCCATCTGAAGCAACTGAACTTTCTATTCGTAGATTTAAACAGTACATAAAACTAAATCTTATCAAGGCATATTACTCCATAAATGATTACATCAATGACGTTAGTGCTTGGCCAGATGTCGCTCAGTTCCACATCGACAATAGTATGTAATTATTTATAAGGCAAACATGTATTAGACACATAAGTTTTACACATGCTAGTGGTTTCTATTTTGCCTCTTCCACTAGTGGACAAAAAATTGAGGCGAATTAAATTTGACTTGTCTAAGTGCTTATTTTGTAAGCCTAAAGAAATAAAGATATTGATTATTTGATTAGTCAGTATAGGCACGTGAGTCATTATAGAGACATGAGGCAAATAGGCATATTATGAGTCATAAAGGCACATGGGGCTATGAAATCAGTTAGAATTTGCTATAATTTTTATCTGATTTTAATACAGATATTTAATTAAATTTTATTTTGACAATTTCTTTTGGCATATTATGACTAGTTATTGTATTTATGATTTTCATTTTACTTCAGACAGGTATTTGTATGTACCAAAGGAAGTAAACTTAAGATTGATTTTCGTTTAAGGTAAAACAAGTGTTATTTACTCAATTGCTTTGGGTGAATTAGTTGATTATAAAATAAATAAAACTCTTAGGGCTTGTTTCACAATCGAAAAGTAAGTTCCTGTTAATTTTTTTGACAGATAATAGTATTGTCGTCGGGTACTGTCCACTTTAATATGAAAGAGACAGCACCATAGATAACTGTCAGTTAATTTAACGGGAACTTACTTTTGGATCGTGAAACAAGCCCTTAGTATGTATGTTACTACTTCGTCCCACGTTGTTATTATGGAAAAGTTTCAGATGAAAAGTAGCCTATGTGTTGCCCCAGGGCTAGAACTACGTCTTTCTAAATTTCATCCCGACACGTTCAGTAGTTTTGGAGTGAAGAGCTAACAAACTTCCATTCAAACTTTCGCGTTTATAATATTAGTGTAATGAAATTCTACTTACATCTTTCGCATCTTCATCGAATGTATCTTTTTCTGGTGGAGTAATTTGAATTTCGGTACCAAGATCTGTACCTGAAAAACATATTTATAAGATTAGATAAATTTGTTTGTTTCAACATAATTTAGGATACAATAGTAGGTGTTAAATATAATAAAAGTTTCAATTATGATCTACCTTAAAATGTAAAATGTTTATGTAAGAAATAAATTGATTTGGCGACCGATGTGGCGCGGTGGACGAAGGTCCGCCTGCGACGCAGGAGGTTGCGGGTTCGATTCCCGCCTCGGAACAAATTTGTATACGATCTGCAGAAATTTGTTCTGTCTGGGTGTTTTCTATGTATAATAAAAAAATATGTATCTATGTATAGTTATAATGCATTTAATTTAACAGTTAGTTATCTCTATAATTTTTTTATCTATCTATCTAAGTATATCTTTTAAATGAATTTAAATGACGTACCAACGAATCTCTTATGCAACAATAGTTCGAAGTTATAAGTTTTCTGTATGGCGTATAGGAGAAGCTTCACGTCGATTTCGTTTCGTCGTGATGCCATGATCTTGCTTAGTTCATCGCGAGTCATCTGAAATATACAGATAACAGTAAATATACAGTATTTATTATACCTTATGTTCCTCTTGAATCACTAAAAAAACCACTTCAAAATGCGTTGCGTAGTTTTAAAGATCTAAGCATATCTAATAAAAATATATAAAATATATAATTCGCGTCAAGCTGAAGACAGGGCGCTATGGCGCTCATTGGGGGAGGCCTATGTCCAGCAGTGGACTAATATAGGTTGTTGATGATGATGATGATGAAGCATATCTAATAGCCTAAGAGCCGACGACGGCCAGACCTTCGTTATTTTATAAAGGCTGAAAGTTTCTCTGTGGCAAGATGTTAAACCATTTAAACTGACTGGCTTTTGATGTAAGACTTTTATATAGGTCCCCAAGTAACATATTTAAAACTCAACTCTTAACTATATCGAAAGTACAATTGAAATTTATTAGAGTATAGGGGTGTCTGGATGGGGGTAGCAACTGTCAAAAGTGTCCTTGCCGGACACTTTGGACTGGATAAAGTGAATTCTAAAGATATCCTGAAGAAAATATACATAAATTCGATTTATACTTTAACGAATTTTAAGGTATTATTTTATACACCTTTACTACCTGTTACCAGCCAAAGTAACCACGATCGAAACTCCATAGTCGGGGGTAGTTCTTACCTGTGTTGGAGACAGCCATAGAGAAGCTTTCAGTTTTTATAAAATTACGAAGGTCTGGCCGTCGTCGGCTCTTGCTCTATAAGGATAGACAGCGGGAAGCGACTTTTTATACTATGTAGTGATATGTAGTGATGACGACCGATGTGGCGCGGTGGGCGAAGGTCCGCCCGCGACAGGAGGTTGCGGGTTCGATTCCCGCCTCGGAACAAATTTGTGTACGATCTGCAAAAATTTGTTTCGTTGGTCTGGGTGGTTTCTATGTTTAATAAAAATATCTATCTATGTATATTATGTATTAAATATATCGGTTATCTAGTACCCATAACACAAGCTTTGAGTAGCTTACTTTGGGGTTAGATGGTGCTGTGTGGATTGTCCAACATATTTATTTGTTTATTATTATTTATTGTTTACATTGACCCCGCATGACCTATATTAATTAACTTCAGTTGTAATGTACATGATTTGAATTATGGTGTATTACCATGTTGCTATACTAGTTCAGTCAAGTATTTTATTAACATGAAAAATTACAATACAATACAATTGAAACACAACGAAAAATTTAATATGTACCTATGTATATCCAAATATACATATAATATGTGATACTACGTAGTGAAGTACCTCACAAAAAGCCTGTGCGATCATCTGGCTCAAACCCCACTGGATAGGGAAGATATTCGCGACGCTTTGCTCGAAGGTCAACAGATGGCGCTTCAACCACGCGTAGCGACGTTCCACGTGAGATAGCCAGGCGCATTCCTGTTCCGACGAGAATAGATGCAGGTATTCCTGGAAAATGTCATAGAATAATGTGAGGGTGTTGAGATATGAGGGTGTTAAGGTGGGAGGGGGTTAAGATGTGAGGGTGCTAAGATGTGATAATGTTAAGATTTCTGATTATTATTTTTATTAGATGTACTTTGGGGCTAGATGGTTCTGTGTGGATAGTCTAAAATTATTTATTTATTTTCTATTGTAAAGCTATGATGATGTTAAGATATGAGAATAGGAAGAATTTAAGAGGATGTCAAAATGATGATGTTTAGATATGAGAATGTCAAGAAATGAGAATGTGATGACTCAAGAAGTCATTACATAACGGATCGAGCTCAAATTTAAAAAAATGAAATTCAAGATCTGAAACTACTTAAAGGCTTATCTTTAATTTAGAAGACGCATGCGAAACCGCTGTCAGTGTAACTGTTATTATTTCTAACCTGCAACTGCATATTGATGAACCATTTGAGCAGATCTGCCTTGACCTTCGGATCCAGTATGTCCACGACTGCACAAGCCTCGGCTAGCTGCCTGTGAGAGACTGTAGCACTTTTGCTGCCCGCTGGAAAAAGGGCCGTCCATTAATCGAATGATATTTTTTTTAGCATTTTTTAAACCCCCCTTTCCCCTTGGTGACACGCAGTGAGGTTTAAGACTAACATAATATACTCCACGCCACTTCAGCTGTCATATTACTTTTTTTATTAATTTTTTAATGTTTCTCCGTTGTAGATCCCTTCAACGCGGAAGCGCAAAGACGCCTCTGAAGCGGACATCAAAGTGCAAGTGTGAGTGTTCGTGTTTAACCTGCTGCTCCTACAAATGTTGCTTGAATACCCCTGATTTTTTAACGGGGAGGTGAGGTAAACACTTATAGCACACTAATAAGTACTTAGAAAAATAATTGTGTTCTTAAAATAACATTTCACAGAGATAAGCTGAACTTAGATGTGACGATAAGCATGTTAGTATAGCAATATCATTATTTTCCTTTTATGATTAAAGTTACATATAACGTTGAATTGATGTGGCACGGTGGGCGAACGCCCAGCTGTGACTCAGGAGTTTCCTGGTTCTATTCTCGCCTCGGGACAAATTTACTAAACTATACGATCTGAAATATTTGTTCCTAATGTTCTGGGGGAAGCCTACGTCCAGCAGTGGACTAATATAGGTTGATAATGATGATGATGAATGTTCTGGGAGTTTTCTATCGTAAAAAATATCTATCTATGTCGTATAATATATTAAGTATATCAGTCATCTAGTACCCATAACACAAGCTCTGCTTAGCTTGGGGCTAGATGATGTTCTGTGAATTGACCAGCATTTTTTTTATTGCAACAAATAGGTATGTATGACGCGCCAAATCGGTTGTAAAAAAACAAATTTTTGAACCTATATCAGTATATCTAGTATCTATAACACAAGCTCTGCTTAGCTTGGGGCTAGATAATGTACTATGAATTGTCCAGCATTAATCAGTTTCCTTACCAGTAAAAGCCTGTTTGAAATCATCCAATATCTGCTGCGTCAATTCCTCTCGTATAGTTCTGACTCGATCCCTTAATTGGGAAACTTCGCGAATATCTTGGTATAAGGCAAAGTGTTGTAATACCTGGAATTCAGAGTACAAAGTGATTTATTTACTTTAGAACTTACAGAAATCTTGGACACGAAAATATAAAAATACTTAAGTAAAACTAGGAAATAAAGCCACACCAGTGTCATGGGGACGCAGACTGGTATTGAGACGGATCAGTTCTGCTACCTTTAGACTGTTTGCAACCGTCTGCAGTTAGCTCAATGGTTTCAATTGTATATACTAGTTGTAATTTTTTCTATTCCTTGATTGTAATTTTTGTAGTTAATAAAGACTGATAATTTTTTCTAATTTTATTTGAACTTTATAGTTATGACCTTTAAATTTTTTTTGGAACTGTTTAATCTCAATGTACCTACGTTATCTTTTTTATTAATTCTTGAATTTTTACTTATAATGAAAGTAAAATAAAATACCTACTCCTGTTTGCATTTTATCTCTCTTACCTCCATAATAGCTTGCATAGGCAGCGCAATCTCTTTATACTGCCTATTCCTAGTCATAGAAAACAGCTGGTCCACTCCGCCAGACAACATATGCAGGTGATTCAGAGCTGTGATAGCTGATGTGAGGTTCCACTTCGCGCAGTCAAGCTGTTTGATCTCCGATGTTATTTCCCGGACCATTGATTCACTGCGCTCGGCTTTCTTGTTTATGTCTGCTACCTGAAATTGGTTTAAATGGTAGAGAAAACTTTTAAAACAAAAAATTAGACCGCGCTGAAAAATTAAAAGAATTTCGGGGTATACTTTACCAACAAAATCGGAATATGTCTACTAATTCATAGAGTGGTCAAGTGGTCATAAAAAACGAAAGAACCGCCTCCGCTTTTTCGTCGGTTAATAATATATAAATAAACTAGCGACCCGCTCCGGCTCCGCACGGTTTTATTATACGTATAAACCCTCCTCTTAAAGCATTCTATTTAAAAAAAATTGCATCAAAATCCGTTGCATAGTTTTAAAGATTTAAGCATACAAAGGGATATAGGGACAGAGAAAGTGACTTTTTTTATCGTATGTAGTGAGTGATAATGCTGGACAATCCACACAGTATCATCTATATTCTAGCCTCAAGACCGCGCCGAGTACAGGAGAACCGCTTTTTGGATCTGGCCCTTGATTAACTTCCTAGCGAGAGTCTCTTGAGATGTTTATCGAGGCTCTTTGCTATTACCCCGTTAACCGAAACGACTATCGGGACGATGGTCAACATTCCACATGCTGACAACCTCGTTAGCCAAGTCAAGATATTTAATGAGTTTATCTTTCTCAGGTGACATCAGCAAGCAAGCACCGCCCATCTTTCTAACCATATCGGTTTCCCCAAAGCGGTCACCGAATCGTAGCCAGTTTACTGAGCTGAGTAGATCTACATCAGGCCTTGTGAAGACCTTGTAGAATCTCCCATGCAGCTATTTGCTTTCCCATATAGCCTTCCTGTCCTGATTGCTCATCACTATAGACTTGCGTCTTATAATTATTGTAATAACTAGGGACCCGCCCCGGCTTCGCACGGTTTTATTATATGTATAAACTTTCCTCTTGAATCACTCTATCTATTAATAAAAACGCTTTAAATCCGTTGCGTAGTTTTAAATATTTAAGCATACAAGTCTCCACACACTGAAGCCGGAGGCAGAGCAGAGGCGAAGGCGTGCCGGTTTTTCCTATGGCACCGCGCCGCCACCGCCTGCGGTGTGTATGTAGGCTTTCATACGATTCAATAGGATACAACTTGCACGCCTTCGCCTCCGCTCCGCCTCCGGCTTCAGTGTGTGAGACCTTACATAGGGACAGAGAAAGCGACTTTGTTTTATACTCTACTAGCGACCCGCCCCGGCTTCGCACGGTTTTATTATACTTATAAACCTTCCTCTTGAATCACTCTATCTATTAAAAAAAACCGCATCAATATCCGTTGCGTAGTTTTAAAGATTTAAGCATTCAAAGCATAAGCATTCATTGTGCACTACCTGCTACTGATTGTAGGAACCGGCGGAAGATCAGCGTTGCGTGTTTATACTTGGTCTCCAGGTATCTACACGCAGCATTCATGCTGAGCTGCTTCCTAGTTTATAGCTATAATCACACTATACCTAATATACCTATTTAAGTATGTTTATATGTAGATTGTAGTTAAAAATAAATATATTTTTCTTTCTTTCTTTCTTTCAAAGGGACATAAGGACATGGGGACATAGGGACAGAAAAAGCAACTTTGTTTTATACTATGTAGTGATAAGTGATACCTGCAGAGCCAGTTGAGCGATACAAGTCTGTGCCTCAAGCAGCGCCCGCTGCCCAGCCTGCCTCTGCGCGGCCTGCGCTCTCACCAGCCTCATGATGTCCTGCTCCACACCCTGCAGGCTACTCCAGAGAGAGACTGTTCTATAATATAAGTGTGATACCTGCAGAGCCAGTTGAGCGATACAAGTCTGTGCCTCAAGCAGCGCCCGCTGCCCAGCCTGCCTCTGCGCGGCCTGCGCTCTCACCAGCCTCATGATGTCCTGCTCCACACCCTGCAGGCTACTCCAGAGAGAGACTGTTCTATAATATAAGTGTGATACCTGCAGAGCCAGTTGAGCGATACAAGTCTGTGCCTCAAGCAGCGCCCGCTGCCCAGCCTGCCTCTGCGCGGCCTGCGCTTTCACCAGCCTCATGATGTCCTGCTCCACACCCTGCAGGCTACTCCAGAGAGAGACTGTTCTATAATATAAGTGTGATACCTGCAGAGCCAGTTGAGCGATACAAGTCTGTGCCTCAAGCAGCGCCCGCTGCCCAGCCTGCCTCTGCGCGGCCTGCGCTCTCACCAGCCTCATGATGTCCTGCTCCACACCCTGCAGGCTACTCCAGAGAGAGACTGTTCTATAATATAAGTGTGATACCTGCAGAGCCAGTTGAGCGATACAAGTCTGTGCCTCAAGCAGCGCCCGCTGCCCAGCCTGCCTCTGCGCGGCCTGCGCTCTCACCAGCCTCATGAAGTCCTGCTCCACACCCTGCAGGCTACTCCAGAGAGAGACTGTTCTATAATATAAGTGTGATACCTGCAGAGCCAGTTGAGCGATACAAGTCTGTGCCTCAAGCAGCGCCCGCTGCCCAGCCTGCCTCTGCGCGGCCTGCGCTCTCACCAGCCTCATGATGTCCTGCTCCACACCCTGCAGGCTACTCCAGAGAGAGACTGTTCTATAATATAAGTGTGATACCTGCAGAGCCAGTTGAGCGATACAAGTCTGTGCCTCAAGCAGCGCCCGCTGCCCAGCCTGCCTCTGCGCGGCCTGCGCTCTCACCAGCCTCATGATGTCCTGCTCCACACCCTGCAGGCTACTCCAGAGAGAGACTGTTCTATAATATAAGTGTGATACCTGCAGAGCCAGTTGAGCGATACAAGTCTGTGCCTCAAGCAGCGCTAGACGTGTGCGCCGCGCCGACCCGCCGCCGCCGCCGGCAAATTTTCCACGCCGCCGCCGCCGATCAGCCAATCGGCGTGAATTCGGCGTGAAATGTTACCTTTTAGACGTTTTGAACACTCCGTCATTTTATAAGAATATTATTACATTTATTACACTATAGGTACACTCACCGAATCGATTTTGTGTATAATATATGTCAACGAAGGAACCTATCCTTCAGAGAAAACCCGAGCAACAGCTCTTTCCATAGCTCGCTGAGCGACTTTGAACTAGTGGACCAGCCCTACGTGAGTGTCCACATCTCAGCTCCGTAGGGCATTACGGGTAGGAGTAGGACGCACTGATCGAAAACTTTAGTTTTCAAACATTGCGGTATAGATGACGAGAAGACTCGACATAGTTTTCCAAATGATGCCCAGCCTAGCTGGATCCTCCTCTTGGCTTACTTCTCAAAATTGTTTTTACCTAACTGCACAATCTGCCCAAGGTAAGTGTACTCGGATAAATTTTGGGAAGGTGGCCTACGACTACGACGGGTTCTACGACGACCGGCCTTGAATCAATGTGGTCATTGGTCATCATGACTTTGGTTTTATCCAAATTCATGCCATGAACGATGCGACGCGACGCTGAGGCTAGGCCGACCAGCATTAAGACTATGTCATCAGCGAATCGTAGGTGTGAGATGTAATTGCCGTTTATGTGTATGCCCTTACTTTTCTAGTCCAGCGTCTTTTGGAAGATATGTTCTTCCAATGCGCTCGTGAACAGTTTCGGGGATATGACATATCCCTATCTCACTCCTCTGTGCAACTGGATGGGTTTCGACTACTGGCCATTTACTTGGACACTCATAGTGGCGGCTTCGTAGAGACATCTTAGCAATTCGATGTAACGATAGTCTACTTGGCATCGCTGTAAGGATTCCAGAACAGCCCAAATTTTGACTGAGTCAAAGGCCTTCTCATAGTCCTCAAAAGCAAGACACAGGGGCTGATTATACTCTTCGGACTTCTGTATAATCTGCCACACTGTGTGGTCTATGGTGCTATATCCTCCGCGAAACCTAGCCTGTTCTGGTGGCTGAAACTTGTCGAGTCTCCTGGCGAGACGATTCGTGACCACTCGCGAGAACAGATTATAGATGTGGCTCAGGAGTGTGATGGGTCTATAGTTTATAAGTAGGGTTTTATCGCCCTACTTAAAAAAGAGTACTACCAAACTCCCGCTCCACGCCTTAGCAGTTCTCTCACTGTGGAGGACGGCATCAAAGAGGTCTGT
Source organism: Eupithecia centaureata (assembly GCA_944547425.1). Lineage (NCBI taxonomy): Eukaryota > Metazoa > Arthropoda > Insecta > Lepidoptera > Geometridae > Eupithecia > Eupithecia centaureata. Next base: position 6,272,176 of record OX155706.1, read on the forward strand.
AGCTCCAATATAACGGGCTCCTCCTGCCTTCAGAAGATCTGAAGTAATACCGTCCTCACCGGGGGCTTTTCCATTTTTAAGCTGCCTCAGAGCTAACACGATTTCGTCTTGACTGATGTCTGGCAGTTCAACGGTATAGTGGCGTGTCAGGGTGGCTCTGGAATCACGATCGTCTCGTCGGGAACGAGGGGCATGTGCAGTGTACAAACAGCTATTTTATCTCGGCAGAGATGTCCGGCTTCGACAAAACGGTCCTCCCGTCGTCGTGCGTTTTAAGTTTCGTCAGGTGGCTCCTGCCAAACTGCTGAGTGAATACTTTGGACCCTCAGTTTCGCTCTATCGCCTCTTCAATCAGGCGTGTGTTGGGGCTCCGAAGGTAGCGCCGTACCATCTTCGCGATTCGCTTGTTTTCTGACGAAGTCACTTTTTTTGTTTCCCGTCTTTTTGTCATCAGATGAAGAGTCTCATCCGAGAATTTGGACTTCCTGCCAGTTTTTCCACTTTTAGGGATTTCGCCCTTTTTTAGGGCGAAACTACTTAGTTTATGTCCGATTTAGGGTAATTATTATTGCGACAGGGATTTAGGGAATTTTAGGGCAAAAATATCTTGATGTGATAACCCTTCTTCTTCTATGCTCTATGGCTCTACCTATTAGGGGACTCCCCAAATTATCTTCGTATTATAAGCCCGACAAATTTTGGTGAATCTTTTGGACAGTACTAAACTAAAACCTTTGTTGCAAAGGATTACAGAAATTAATTACTTTTTGCTTCCATTATTTTCGTTTGTACATATTCTAAATTTGTTCCCGGAGTCAAAATGCTTAGAAAATGTGCATCTTGGAAAACAAAAAGCAAAAATATTTTACGCCAAGTCACAGGATCGATCTATAAACAAGCAGTTATAGATAAAATGAAGAAAAGCTACTTCAATATTATCTGTCTGTGAAAAACAGTGGGCTATAATTGTAAGATATTTTAACAGCGTTACAAAAAAGTGGATAGCAGATTTTTCGATATGATCGATATAATTGATGGGTGGAAACCCGTATTTCACACTAAGTTAGGAATGCTGGCTAACAACTGCTCTATTTTGGAGCCTACGAGTGCCATGCTCAATGCCGCGAAAGCCTGCAGAAGCAATGCTTCGGCATCTGAGTCGTTCAATTAATTAGTTATGTTCAATTTATTTACTTCTCATTATAATCCCAACAGGATGTATTTTTCATTATGCATGCGCCTTAAACTAAGGAATTTTGAAAAAATTATAGGGATATTTAGGGATAATTTTCGAAAAATTTAGGGCAAAACCGAAATCTTCTGTGGAAACACTGCTTCCTGCCATTAGGTACCTTATATTTGTGCATAATAGTAATGATTTGTGTTAAAGATGTGTTTCATTCTGAGTACTTAGGTAATTTTTCTTGTAATTTGTATTTTTTTATAAATATTTAAACATTTGTTAGCATTTTTAAATGAATAATAACACATCCTAAACAAATACTATACGCGCCGAGTTCACGCCGAAATCACGCCGCCGCCGCCGATTTTAGGCCGGCGTCCGCCGCCGATTATTTTAACGTCGGCGCACATGTCTAAGCAGCGCCCGCTGCCCAGCCTGCCTCTGCGCGGCCTGCGCTCTCACCAGCCTCATGATGTCCTGCTCCACACCCTGCAGGCTACTCCAGAGAGAGACTGTTCTATAATATAAGTGTGATACCTGCAGAGCCAGTTGAGCGATACAAGTCTGTGCCTCAAGCAGCGCCCGCTGCCCAGCCTGCCTCTGCGCGGCCTGCGCTCTCACCAGCCTCATGATGTCCTGCTCCACACCCTGCAGGCTACTCCAGAGAGAGACTGTTCTATAATATAAGTGTGATACCTGCAGAGCCAGTTGAGCGATACAAGTCTGTGCCTCAAGCAGCGCCCGCTGCCCAGCCTGCCTCTGCGCGGCCTGCGCTCTCACCAGCCTCATGATGTCCTGCTCCACACCCTGCAGGCTACTCCAGAGAGAGACTGTTCTATAATATAAGTGTGATACCTGCAGAGCCAGTTGAGCGATACAAGTCTGTGCCTCAAGCAGCGCCCGCTGCCCAGCCTGCCTCTGCGCGGCCTGCGCTCTCACCAGCCTCATGATGTCCTGCTCCACACCCTGCAGGCTACTCCAGAGAGAGACTGTTCTATAATATAAGTGTGATACCTGCAGAGCCAGTTGAGCGATACAAGTCTGTGCCTCAAGCAGCGCCCGCTGCCCAGCCTGCCTCTGCGCGGCCTGCGCTCTCACCAGCCTCATGATGTCCTGCTCCACACCCTGCAGGCTACTCCAGAGAGAGACTGTTCTATAATATAAGTGTGATACCTGCAGAGCCAGTTGAGCGATACAAGTCTGTGCCTCAAGCAGCGCCCGCTGCCCAGCCTGCCTCTGCGCGGCCTGTGCTCTCACCAGCCTCATGATGTCCTGCTCCACACCCTGCAGGCTACTCCAGAGAGAGACTGTTCTATAATATAAGTGTGATACCTGCAGAGCCAGTTGAGCGATACAAGTCTGTGCCTCAAGCAGCGCCCGCTGCCCAGCCTGCCTCTGCGCGGCCTGCGCTCTCACCAGCCTCATGATGTCCTGCTCCACACCCTGCAGGCTACTCCAGAGAGAGACTGTTCTATAATATAAGTGTGATACCTGCAGAGCCAGTTGAGCGATACAAGTCTGTGCCTCAAGCAGCGCCCGCTGCCCAGCCTGCCTCTGCGCGGCCTGCGCTCTCACCAGCCTCATGATGTCCTGCTCCACACCCTGCAGGCTACTCCAGAGAGAGACTGTTCTATAATATAAGTGTGATACCTGCAGAGCCAGTTGAGCGATACAAGTCTGTGCCTCAAGCAGCGCCCGCTGCCCAGCCTGCCTCTGCGCGGCCTGCGCTCTCACCAGCCTCATGATGTCCTGCTCCACACCCTGCAGGCTACTCCAGAGAGAGACTGTTCTATAATATAAGTGTGATACCTGCAGAGCCAGTTGAGCGATACAAGTCTGTGCCTCAAGCAGCGCCCGCTGCCCAGCCTGCCTCTGCGCGGCCTGCGCTCTCACCAGCCTCATGATGTCCTGCTCCACACCCTGCAGGCTACTCCAGAGAGAGACTGTTCTATAATATAAGTGTGATACCTGCAGAGCCAGTTGAGCGATACAAGTCTGTGCCTCAAGCAGCGCCCGCTGCCCAGCCTGCCTCTGCGCGGCCTGCGCTCTCACCAGCCTCATGATGTCCTGCTCCACACCCTGCAGGCGGAACTCGCACCTCGCTGCAGCACTCTCTACTCCAGAGAGAGACTGTTCAGTGGGGAATATCTTATTTATGTAGGCGACGGGGTCGAACTGAAAAAAACATTTTTTCATTACTCATACTCGGAAAGTGAAAGTTGCCTGAAGAGCGGGTTGAAAGTGATACTTTTCAACCCTAGGGCAGGGTCATAATCATGGCAGAAAGAGAAAAGTAAATGCTGAAGCTTAAAAAAAAATTCGGGTTAGCGACTCAAAAAATACGAAAGACAAGGCAGTAGGCGGGCTTTATGGCTTTCGCCTGTTCTGGATGGAATAATATATAAAAAAAATTGCGGCAATTCGATTCATTTGTTTTCTCATGTTTTTATTTATATTTCCTTGTTTTTGTAATGAAAGGCACAGTGTTAACGATGACAGCGTATCAATATTTTGTTGTTATGGCGGCTATTTCATACTTTTATTATTTGAGTGGTTAATCAAGGTCTTAGATTTGTAATTTTTCAATCACCCAAACATGCATTTTTTTCTTTTCACTGTGCTTGTGCAGTTATACATTTCAAATAATTGTTTTTGGTTTTTAGCTGGCTGTTACCCTGCTGTTGTGTTCATTCATTAATGTCTCTGTTAAAAAAATATCTATGGTTCTAAATCAGGGTATAGGTAATCAATATTTAAAAATAGGTATCTTACATGTGGACTTATATAGGTAAACGATGTAAGAAAGAACTTTAACTTATTACCTCCAACAATTTATACTGCAGACAATAATCCGGACACCTTGGTAATCAGCCAAAGGCCTGATATTTGCCGTTCCAGATTAGCAAGGCTTTACTGTATAATTACAAAAACTACAAGGTGAATCTCATCATTTGGCATGATCTAAGTTGCAACAGTAACATGCAGGTAACATGAATTTTATGAGTACTTTAATAAAATTTGTGTTTTTATCATTGAAAAGACTATTCGGCTATGAGGGCCTATATTTTTTATTCATTTTATTTTGTGACAAATCTGGGAGCATTGCAAAGATTATTAAGTTACATTTAATATAGTTAGGATACTGCCTAGTAAAGTGTTTCTATCTGAGAATTATTTGAGCTTGTGCTATCCTACTAAATGTAGAAAGGCGACAGTTTATCGTTGTGGAATGTTGGAAGGAAAAAACGCCAAAACTACAAAACGCATTGAGATGAAATTTTCCCCGGACCAGAACTAACTTACAAGCTATTTTAATTTGAAATCACGTGCGAAACCAGTTGATTCATAAAATCTACATCAAAAGACACTTACTTCTTCAGAATCAAATTGTTCTGTCCCACCCATAAGTTCTTCGATTCTACTCATAACAGAGCTTGGGATATTGATTTGTACCTCAGGCCCACTGTCTTTATCGTCCAAGGCATCGGAGGAATCCATATTTCAACTTAATACTACTTAAATTTCATCAATTAAAGCTGTAAACGAAATCTCAGCAGATTAATCGGAAAAATAACATCAATCAGTGTTGGATTCAGACAGATTAAAAAATATAGTACGTTTCGTTCAAAAATATCGTATTTATAAGAAAAAGATCGTACATCTTGGAAAAACAGAGTTTAAAATGTTATTTTCTTGAAATAAAAATAAAAACTATAATACCTTGTATTATTGAAAGGAAAAATGAAAAAAAAAACAACTTGGAATTCGTTGGAATCAAGGTATATTAAAATAGTATTGTAGATCGAGATTTTTGTTTACCCTAAATTTATATCGACTTCTGCAACCTGTTCAATGCACTCCATTCCGTCATTCATTACTTTTGTCATTCACTCTTCTTAACATTGCGTCTGTGGGTTCAAAACCACACAAACACATATAGCCTTATCACAATCATATAGAGTACAAATTTACTTCACTATTAACTAGCTAACAGTGAAATTATTTTGGACGTTGTCTGATAGTGTTAAGGTTCACTTTGTTTGTCTGTTGTTAACGTGAATTGTCTTACATTTTGAGATACTCTATTTATAGGATCTATGTCTATGGTATGAAGTCTCATGTTGCTATATGTAAAAAAGGTGTTTTTATGTAATTTTTAAAAATAACTTGTCAATATGAAAATTATCGTATTTTTGCGTACGATCCATGAATTAGGATAGTATATCGTACTTAATGACTAATTATCGTATAAATACGATAATTATCGTACGAAATCCAACACTGACATCAATCCAATGTTTGGTTTGTTCGCAGTGTTGCCGTTCAACAAAATAAGAAGTCGCTAGTCAAATCTCTAAATTCCTCTAGATATGGAAAAAATCGTTCCATAAAAATCCGCTAGAAGTCGCTAACCAACCTCAGCAACGCTCAAACCGAAATATCGATTTTAGTAGTAGTTGAATAGTTGTAGTTTTATTCCTCCGTAGTTTGTTGTGATGTCTGTCAATGTCAACAAAAATTTTTTTTCTTTATATTTTTATCAATTTTATGGGAGTTTTGTCACATAGTGACTATGCCACTCCCGTAGGAGATCAATTCTTTATAATATATACAACAAACTCAACAAAATAGAAATAAAATTAACGTGTGCCACATGACAGTGCATGGCCACCTCCATAAGGAATGTGGATAACACTGTGCGGCTTACAAACCTACTTATAAACCTACCTTAGTCTATCACACACAATAGATGAGGAGGATTGTAGATACCTACCAAAATAACTCTCAAATAAAGCTTGACTAGCATTTTGGCTTCCTCGGAGTACTAAGAAGACAAAAACTATTACAAATACCTACGCTAGAATCATACAATCATCTAAAGTCTTGTCGTTGTGCCTCGTTACGGACACACTCCGTCAAAACATGGATGTACATCTTCTATCATGTTGCACTCTGGGCAATTTGAACTCTGCAAAGTTTTCCCATTCTTTTCTATAATTCTGGCTGTATACTTTTTTTTTCACCGGAACTTCCGTAATTATCAAAATAATCTTGCAAAATTACTCAGTAACTACTAAAACACAACTCACACAAAAAGAAATGATAACAACTTCCAAACAATGATAACTGCAAAAGAACTATAACGGAACTGACGACACAATGAATAAACTCCTACGAAACTGCCCACCCAATACGTACGTAATTCTCGGTCTCACTCATTTTTGATAGCAGTGAGCGAGATAGACAACAAAATTTACACAGAATGTTTATAATTGGGGAATTCCTGCATGCTCTGCGTCTATGGGAGTTGCCTGCGTAACACATTGATCACATTGAAAATGAGATTCATAATACTTGACGATCAATGTGGCACGGCGGGCGATGGTCCACGGTTGCCCTTGTAGCGACATATTGATCCGCCTTAAAGTCGCTAGAAGTCGCTATAATTTTTTTTCCCGCTAAATGTGGAATTTTGTCCGCTAAACATTCATAAAATCCCCTAGTTCTAGCGACAAAGTCGCTAGAACGGCATCACTGTTTGTTTGATTCGGTTCGGTGAACTTCGGTGTGTGTGTCACTGACTGCAAACCAAAGATTGAAATTGATTGATTGAAATATTAAAATTTGACGTTTGGGGTAAGGACTATTTCACCTACATCAGGCATAGTCTATTTTTCCTAAAGCAGCTACCTGCTATTTCACCTCAAAATGGTAAATGTCCATCATTAAGTTTTGCGATTTTAATTATGTTTCATTTGAAAACATAAGTGAACTCAATTTTTTAGTAGACTGTAGGTAAACACCAAAAGTTGTAAAGTTTTTCCTTCGATGTAAGGTATTTTGCATAACGTAGTTTACAATAAATACGTTGAAACTTCGAAACATCCAAGGTAACTTACTAACTAACTTACCCACATATCCGATAAGGATGTAGGAACTACCTCCTTAAGTAGGTACCCCATTACACGAGAATAAATAAAATATACGTACTTACATAATATAATGAAATAAAAGAGTGTTTGGGGATTATAAAATTAATAGTAAGACCTTACATGAGTACATATATTTATTTATTCACGCAATAGTTTTACTGACCATAAACATATCAAGCAACAAATCCATCAGGAATCAGGCCACCCTGACTCCATCCTGAGAACATATCAGTCCCGGGCTTCCAGTCCAGGTAGTTCTTCTAACTCCTCGTAGTTAAGGCGCAAACAGCAGCTAAAGTGGCGCCCCCACTTATTTTTTCATATAATTCCGTTAAATAAAGGAATTTCCAAAATTCAATCGTACAGTTTGTTAAACCTCATCTACAACCTTTACTGGTCCACTGCTGGACGCAAGCCTTCCCATGATAAGCGCCTCATTGGCACTCATCATATGGGAGTAATGTTAAACCTATCATAAGCTTTTTTTTAATGCATCTGTAGTAGTTTCATTTTTTCTTTTTTAGGGAGAGATACGAAAAAAGAGTTTGGTGGCCACCAAAGGCAACTTCGTATCTCTTCCTATGCTAGACAAAATAAAACTACTACAGATGCATTAAAAAAGCTTTTGATAGGTCTGCGCCTTAAGGCGCAAACTGGAGGTACACTAGCGCCGCCGCTTATTTTTTGACGTTAAACAAAAGAATTTCCAATAATCAAATCATATATATATCGTAATCAAACGTTCAGTTTGTATAATAAGAAAATACTTTATTAACAACAAAAATTACAATCAACGAATAGAAAAAAATTACAACTAGTAGGTAGTTATATACAATTGAAACCATTTTGTTATACCGAACATAGGTAAGTTATTTTATGCATCTGTAGGTAACAATGATGTAGTCTTTTCATTTTGTCTATTTTATGAAGAGATACGAAAACAGAGTTTGGTTTAGGTACGTTACGTAAACACAGAATTGTTAGTTAAATAGTTTTATTCAACCCAATCACTCGTACTAATCATCAATCTCGTCAAACAACAGGTCTCCCCTGAAGCAAGCCACCCTGGCCCCATCCTTGAGCACGTAGAAGGTGGCGATGAACTCTCCCACCAGTCCCTCATCAGGCAAGTCCTCGTAGTTCAACACAAAGTCAATTACTTCGATAGGACCCTGCGGAAAAAGAAATCACTTCAGTATAACACTAACAACCTGACCTGGATCAATTGAGCTACCTTTAAACTGTATGCAGGAGTCGCTCCCAGCGAGCCCGGTGGGCCGGCCCCGGTACCGGGGTCGTTTTCAAAATTTGATTCAACGAGCCCGGTGGTGCCGACCCGGTCGCTTACCGGGCTCGTTGGCACAGATCATGTTTCATCGAGCCCGGTGTCTATTAAAGGAGTGGATAGCACGTATTGAGTCGCTCCCAATGACCCTGACCCCGGCACCGCGCATGCGCATAAGCCCCGGTATTGTTTAAAGCTGGAGTATAATATATTATTGTATTAAAAATAAATGACTTATAAATAAAATGTACGAAAACGTGTTAAAGTTCTTAATCAGACTGAAATATACAAGGATAATGCTGTCTTAGTTATCAAATCAATAGCTTTAATAAAAAATGTATTAAATGACTAGTTTTATTATTAAGATGTTAGCCGTTAGTTACCCATCATTTTTGTAATTATATTTACCTAGCTGTTAGTTTCCTTAAAATAAATAAATATTTACTCACTCTTGCTCGTTTTGTTATTAAAACGATCAGTTTTTATGGCTAACATAACACTGTTTTAAACAGTGTGCCGATATAAATATTAACCTGAATATGAACCGATAACCGTTGGGGTAAACGTGTTCTAGAGTGGAGATCGCGACTTGGTAAACGTAGTGTAGGACGCCCTCCGGCAAGGTGGGATCTACGAAAGACTGCTGGCAAATGCTGGATGCATGAAGACGCTGGGCGCTATGGCGCTCATTATGGGAGGCCTATGTCCAGCAGTTGAGGCTATAGGCTGATGATGATGATGAAATATTTTGATAATACTTACCTCTGGTATAGGGCAATCGTCCAATCCAACTTCTTTCAGTAAATTGTAGAAGTTTTTCTTTGAGTATTTCTTGACAAAATTGCAAAAACTCGAATCATCTAATGTCACTACCTGTTTACATCCACCATCCACTTTTTTGCACGCATCAAGAAAAACCTGTAACAATAAACAACATCACTACAAGTATCCGCCCCTAGTTTTTAAGGGCCCCTTATCCCGCAAATGCTGTTTTTAAAATCAATATGAATCAGTCAAAAATTGACGTAAATTTCTGAAAAAAATAATAAATAATATATAGTAATAATAATTATATATTAATAAAAAATAATATATGTTTCAGTTGAGCATCTTACAGAGTTACAATTCGCTTAAATTTACACAATCAGATGAACTTCGCTCGATAGAAAAAAATACCAAAGTTGCCTCTTTTTAAAAAACATTTTCAATACTGTGCCTAAAATAATAAACTTATTGACCTTAAATCATTTTTCTAGTAGAAATCGCTGAGGTGGATGTTGAAGTGTTATTTTCCTATTAATGATGCCTAAACACCTACACACCCGTGAGCGGCGCGGGGCCCGCGGGCTTCGAAAAATCTTCCTGTCCTAAATCTTCGAATAAGGGGCCCTTAATTGTTGCCCGTCAGCAGAGATTCTATGACTACAATTCGTAGATGGATGGAAAAAAATAACAAATTAGTAATTTGTCATCAAGTTTCCTTGTATTTCCTAAATCGACAATTATAGAAGATTTATTGAAACAATAACATAACGACACCTAGTTTTTACAATAATTATAACAAACTTCTAAAAATCTAAGCCGTCACCAGAAGGCAGAGTGCTTAGAATCCTTGGGGCCTGGGGCACACTCAATTTATGAAGATCCTACCAAACTTCTCATAGAGTACACAGGAGATCGGAATGCTGGCTTCGATTTCGGTCAATGAATTAGCATTGCCTTCAACGTTGCAATGCTGGCAGCATTGCAGGCCCCAAGGATTTTCTAAATACTTAAATAAATAAGATTTAAAGGTCTATATGTAAGTATATAACTTACCTATACAGGGCGCTATGACGCTCATTAGGGAGGCCTATGTCCAGCAGTAACTATAATGGCTGATGATGATGATAATAATATAAAAGCGAAAGTTTGTAAGTATGGATGGATGGATGGATGTTTTTTACCCTTTCATGCAAAAACTACTGAACCACAGAGATAGATTTTAGTCTGGAATAACACATAGGTAGGCTATATTTTATCCCGGAATTCCCGGGAACGGGAATTACCAAGGGTGAAACCGCGAAGCGCTGCTAGTGATAATATGAAACTTAAATAGGTACTCACTTACGCCATGGCTAGTCTCGGTGATAGATTCGGGTAGATCCACTTTGAGCGTGAAAGCATCAGTGGTCCTGTTGAGTTTACGCCTGGACAGCTTTATGTCCAATGAATATTGCTCTGGATTTGGACACTCCTCCATACCTAGCACTATCCATCTTCCTGTGTTCTGTGTAATAAATATAATAAATCCTACTATCCTTAGCCTCACTCATATTATAAAAGCAAACGTTTGTATGGATTGATGTTTGTTCCTCTTTCACGCAAAATCTACTGAACCCATCGGGCTGAAATTTCGAATCGACGTACCTATTCTAGTCCTGAAATAATCATATGCTTTTAATCTGTTGACTATTTTGAAATAGGACACACATTGTAAGAACCTTTATGATTAAGTTAAGCTTAGTTAGCAAAAAATAATTTTAAATTTAATCACCGCATTACCTATATATACCTATGTATAAATTTAATACTGACAATAATTGTATTTAGAATAGAATATACTTTATTGCACAAAATTTGTACATGGGCGAGCATAATGCTATCTCTACATGCTAACTATTATTTGATTATTTCATTAGTATTTGATTATTTCATTCGATTTTATTTGTTTTCAGCACTTTATTTTACTTTATTTTGCCTGAGAAACAGGTTATTACCTAGTTCAGGCACACGCATTATCTTATCCCACAAAATATATGATTTTGTACTTATTTTATAATTTTAGTCATAAGTCATTTTTTGAATAAATTATTTTATTTTATTTATTTAGTTTATCCAATATAATAAATCAGTTCCCATGAGATAGAAATAGCCTTAAAACGTTTCCATAGAAACAAAGCGTGAAGTTTAAAATAGTAGTAGGGAAAAAACGCGTTTTTTTAATAAATAGAGTTATTCAAAGAGAAAAATTAAACCCTTGCGAAGTCGGGGTGATTCGCTAGTAAAAATATATTTTTTCGTGACGACTCACCAAGATTTTTGCATTAAGAAATCCGCATTCGACCACTCCCAAACATGAGAGCAATACAAAATAAAACCACATTATACCTAAACGACGTTTATTTTATTATAATGGTATAATGGTATTATAATGGTAAGGTAAATTATAATGTTTTTCTATTATGTTCATGCTTATATAGTTATTAGAGACTTTCGTGCATTTAAGTGTAGCCGTGATAACAATTGTTTATATGTTCCAACTTTGTTGACCAAAGAGGAAATGGCTTTTGGACACGAAAACAAAATTATTAATAATACTAGCAGCGCCTCGCGGTTTCACCCGCGTAGTTCCCTTCCCCGTGGGAATTCCGGGATAAAATACAGCCTATGTGTTAATCCAGACTATAATCTATCTCTGTGCCAAATTTCATCGATATCATTTCAGTAGTTTTTGCGTGAAATAATAACAAACATCCATCCATCCATCCATACTTACAAACTTTCGCGTTTTTATTATTAGTTGGATAGGATAAGATAGGATTGTGTAGGCACACCCTAAATATGTTACATTAGTTACATAGTTGCAGACTGTATAGAAGCGACTCTTTTATATATGAAGGAAAATTGTAATATTAATATATCAATCATCATTTATCTCATAGGTACTTTATAAACAAATTAAAATTACAATCAAGGAATAGAAAAAATTACGAGTATATACAATTGAATCAATACCTAGAGCTAACTGCAGACGGTTGTAAACAGTCTAAAGGTAGCTCAACTGATCCATATCAATACCAGTCTGTGCGTCCCCAAGACACTGGCTGCATTACCACGCTGTATGACAATGCTGATGCGCTGAGCCAGATACTCACCAGATAGAGGGTCACGCGTCGCATCGACCAGACGCTCAGAATTGCGTAGGTTCTGTCGAGACTTGCATATTTGCGCCTCCTGAGATCCTCAGCCAGGTCTACCGACGTACCAGAGCTCACGGATATCCTTGGACGATGGGAAGGCGCAAGTGTGTCGCCGCATGTAAGTCCCTACCTACTCTTATATATTTCTGTACCTAATGTAAGTATACCACCTTTATACCACCTTTATATACCACCTTTGTGCCACTACATTGGTAATCAGCGCTGTCGCTTGTACCGGCATATTGCTGAAACAGGGCCTTTTTCTAGGACCTTCTTGGCTCCTTATTCACATAGTTTTAATCTACATAATTACATTTTTTATTTGTTTCTTGTTTCATAGTATTTATAATTTATGTAGAATGGATCAAATAAAAAATACTAGAATACCAAATACATAACACAAGCTTTGAGTAGCTTACCTACTTTGGGCCTAGAGAGATGGTGCTATGTGGATTGTCCAGTAATTTTATTACTATAAAATGTACAAACGCCATTTTAGCCATCTTGATAGTATGGTGCTATTGAGATCTTTGTTTTGAAATTAGTGGAATTCGGCCCCTGGAATATTGACTACCAATGGGGCGCGGCGGACATTGGTCCGCCTACGACGCAGCAGCTTATCGATAAATACGCCAATTATTCGGATCCATAGACAATAAATATTACTACTGGATGGACTGGGTAATAAATATTCCAATTCCATGGATAGGACAAATTTAAGACGCAAACAGGAGACAAAATAGCGCCGCCGCTTATCATCACTACATACCTAGTAGGTATAAAACAAAGTCGCTTTCTCTGTCCCTATGTCCTTTTGAAAGCTTAAATCTTTAAAACTACGCAACGGATTTTGATACGTTTTTAATAGATAGAGTGATTCAAGAGGAAGGTACATATAATAAAACCGTGCGAAGCCGGGGCGGGTCGCTAGTTTTATCATATAATTACTTTAAACAAAGGAATTTACAGAATTCACACGTACAGTTTGTTAAACCTAAACCTATCCTAAGGTTTCTTTTAATGCATCTGTATCAATTTTGTTTAGATTTTAAGAAGAGATCCAAAAACAGGGTTTGGTAGCCACCTACAGCAACTTTGTATCTCTTCCATACCCCTTTACAACCGGATACCTTTTTTCCCGATTTTTATAATAAAAACTTTTTAGTAGTAATCTTATAGGTCTAAGAAGCCAAAAAAAACCAGTTAAAAAAATCCTAGGTTTACAGGTAACCTAGAAACCTACCCGCACGATCGTGAGTCTCAGGTCGTACGCTACATACTCACGTACGTGAGGTTTACTAGTTTTCGCCAGTTATTTGGGAAGTTTGTAGTAAACTAAAACAACTTTTTACAAAATCAGCCTCTTTATTTATTTATGAGTATCTTTTTAATCAGCCTTTATAAGAATTACCCTTAAGTTTAACATAAAATCAACACTCTTTGTTTCATTTGGCAATAATCGTAACAAAAATTAAAAATCTTCTAAATATTACAGTTTTATTGCTAACTAGTGCTGCAATTCGCCTCGAGCCATCCGAACATCAGGTTTGAATTTGATTGCCGTACGATCTGGGATCCTGTTCATCATTATCGTTCCAGTGCTATGAAGTTTGCATTTTGTCATCTCTTCGATCAGTGGAACTGTGGTAAAGTAGCGCTCATGGTACACACAGCTCCCGGGTGGGACTCTCTTTATTAGATGCAGAATCACAGAAGGTCCAAGCCCAAGCGTAGTATCACCGAACATAGTTTTAGCCCCTCTGTAAATATCAAAGTCCAGCATCAATCCTTCACTTGTTGTCGAACGAAATTTTTTAGCCCTACTGGCTAAAAAATTTGGTGGTTTGTTCCTGACCACCAGTCGTAGAACGCACCTGCCAGTAAACGGCACCATCTGTTCATCTATTGAATAAAAGCCGGGCACTCTCTCAAGTTTATTGCACGCAGCTTTTACTCTGTCTATCGTAGGTTAAACTTTCCACAGAGGGTTGTCTTTGTCCGTCGAAGGGGCTTCTTCAGAATCCATGACGTGCAGTGCATTACGGGCTGTTAAGAACCTATCACGCGACATTTGGTCCGTTATTAACTGAAGCTTGACGTCCACCTCTCCAGTACATCGGAGTCCGGGGATATGGAATGCACCCAATGATTATGTGTATCGAGAATAACCTAGCGACTTCGACAGACGTAATTTTTAATTCTACCCCAGTATGTCGTATGATAGATATTTGTGCATCGGGCCACTTCTTCAGGAAATTCTCTGTCCAAATAGTCGGTGAATTAATCCATTGGGGCTCTCACTGGCTTCACCGGAAGAGACGGAAAGTTGTGACTGTAATCCTCAAATAATACCTGACGCCATACCCTTTTTCGCGAAGGTGGACGCGAAAACTGATGTTCCGGAGCTGGTCCCGTACGTGCCGTAGAAGCAGGTAATGGTTCTGGTGCAGAAGGTGGTGAAGGCTCCGGTTCGGCTAGTACATCCTCCAAGCAAGGTCTTCAAGGATACTGGGTTGGATTTCGTCGTCGTCATCTTCGAAATTGTCGACGTCGGAAAAGTTACCATCTCCCAGGACTTGTAGAACTTGGTCTTCGTTTAAATTTCTCCCTAAAATGACATAAAAAACACTATTAGTTAAAAAAACAACATAAAAACCGTGGTCCCAAAACAGTGCCTAGTACTGCATAGCATTTCGAGCCTACGACCGGCGTCATACGATCGTAACAGTCAATTTTCACGACAAGATTGTACGTAAACCCAAACAGATATAACAAAAATAAGGATGCCTATGTACACAACCATGTTTTTACTTGAAAATAAGTATAAAACACCATTAAAAAGTTTACAATTACTATTCAAAATAATAACTTACCCGCGGAGCGGCGATGGTCAAAAAATGCAGTCATCTCAAAACGCGGCTAGCGGGTGACTGACGTCACGCACCGCGCTCTTATATTTTTTAAGCGCGCGTAAACTTCACTCACGTTCGATCGACGCCGGTTGCGTTCGCGAAAAGTTAACGGTTTGGCGCCAAATTTTTTTAAAAATGAAACTCACGCTCGTATCAAGCCGGTTGTAAAGGGTTTAAATAATATAAAATTACTAGCCCGGTGTATTAAAGAAGATTATGATATTATGTTTAATAAATGAACGTTATTAAACATAACATCTTGAGAGCTGAAAGCTGAACGTGTGAATTTTGGAAATTCTTTTATTTAACGCAGGTATGTTAAACCTATCATAAGATTTATATGATATGATAAAATAGGTGGCGAGTGGCTTTATTTTAGCTCCTGTTTACGCCTTAAATAAATACACATTTATGTGCCTTAATATACTTATTGCGCTTCTTTACTCTTACCTTTGATATCCCTAAATTATCACATTGCATTTGGTAGGTACATTATATCTCTGCGCAAATCGAACCCGCAACCCCTTGCGTCACAGGCGGAAATTCGCTCCAAAAGCGCTTAGGTCGTCATGAATGTGTGAAAGAGCAATTGGGTAAGAAAGGTATTTATATGTACTTATGTTAGTATAGCAGCCCCTCGCGGTTTCACCCGCGTAATTCCCGTTACCGTGGGAATACCGGGATAAAATATAGCCTATGTGTTATTCCAGATTATAATCTATCTCTGTATCAAATTTCATCCACATCCGTTCAGTAGTTTTTGCGTGAAAGAATAACAAACATCCATCCATCTATAATTACAAAGTTTCGCGTTTACAATATTAGTAGGTTATATAAATATCTAATGCTGCAGCATCTAAACAGCATTATCTATCCCCAAGCTAAACAGAGCTTGTGTTATGGGTACTACGTACTAGATTACTCTTTACTTGAAATGATACAACACTAGTACATTTCCGCGGCATCGTACACGTTGATTGTTGAAAAGTAAAACGAAACCAGCAACCTCCTGCATTGCAGGCTAACCATGCCGTTGCGCCACAAAGGTCGTCAATAAAGTACAATAGAACAGGGGCCAAATCCACTAATGTCAAAACAAAGGTCTCAATATAGTGCCATTCAATCAAGATGATTAAAATGACGTTTGTGCATTTGGTATTCTACTATTTTTTGAGCTTGAAGAGACTTTCATAATTAGAATCTCAAATTGGTAGTTATAAACGTAATCGTCACAGCTATGAATGAACCTCAAAAAGTTAGTGCTAGTAGAATACCAAAAAGAGTTTAACACTGACATTTGACACGATACTATTTAAATGGTGAAGCGATTTATTTAGTGGAATCTGGGCCCTGATCACTACATAGGTATTATAAAACAGCCGCTGCCCGCTGTCTGCCTGTTTACGTAGTATTCTTAGATTTTTAAAACTACGCAACGGATTTTGATGCGGTTTTTTTTTATAGATATAGTGATTGATGAGGAAGGTTCATATGTAGGTATAATATACCCGTTCGAAGCCGGGCGGGTTGCTAGCATAGATATAGATAATTCTGTTATCTGTGGTATGGAAATACGCGACCTGATTTATGGAGAAAATAAATAAAACAACAATTTTATAACAATAGGTATTCTATATTTATGGCACTTTAGTCAAATGTACGCCTTAGGTTTGAAGCTTCCGACATCGTAATACTGTTTTTATTATTTAATTCATTTTATTGTCTGCAATGTTTCTCAAACCGCCAGCTTATAAAGTATATATTTTTAAAGGTCTACGCCCAATGCACCAGGCCGCACTGCAAATATGTAGATTTCTGGTGACGTTTTAATGATAATATTGTAAACTTAATATCCTTCTTATTTCGATTCAAACACCTGTAGATTATTTTATGACAGTGATTCGCTTCGACAATTATCGACGCATATTGCAAACATTATGACTGCATTCTGAACATCCACAGAAAAAGACCCCATAAGTGGTGAAAATAGGCCAAGCAAGTCACTTATTAATGATTTTTGTTTTGCTTAAGCTATTTTCACCAGACACACATTTTCATAGACTATATGTACCTGGACCTAGGACTATAGGTACACGTACTAATGGCATCTCTAAAATGACGAATATTGTACATACCTATTCTTATTGCTGACAGATAGCCAAAAATGTTAGGAGAATGTTTAAGATTTTGTGAATTTCAGAATTTGTGAACTTGCAATTATCAAATAAGTGATATGTTAAAGAAATCAGGTGGGCTAGATACCAAATGAATAAACTACCATAATTCTGGAAGTATGTCTGTCCATATCTTTAAAACATACCAGAAACACACAAGTTGTAAAACAAACATAGTAGTTTTTTATTTGTAGTTCGGTCTGATTCAGTGGACGTAGACCTTTACTTTCATGTTGTACCAAAGTTTACATGAAAAAGGACTGACGGGCCACGAAGTGTTTGGGATATAGTGGCAGTTCTTTCTAAATTTTATAATAAAATTGTTGTAAATGATACAATTTAACTAAAAATATTTAAATTTAAAATTTTAACTTAAAAATACATTAAGTATAAGGAAACACATTATAGGGTGGTATTTGTAGGCACAAATCAATAATCTAATATTTAATTAATTAACCTAGGTACATAAATCAGAATTGTAGACAATTTTAGTTGTTTTCTAAAAAGAAAAAAAGAAAATCTTAGAAAGAACGCCATTCGAATTTTGAAAGAGGGTAGAATAGCAGACTCGTTCTAGGCCAGTTCTCATTTCAAAAACGCAAAAGCTATCAGCTGATTAGTGAAAAAGGTGCAAGAGAATGGGCAAAACTATTTCTTACTTCAAAAACGTTCAAAAATATATAAATTATGGTTTCTAAGTATAAATATCATAGATAAAAAAGTTACTTAATGGTAACAAATCAGATATTACCATAACTAAATTAATTGGTAGGACTAAAAGAAAAAGGTAGGTATAAGAAGAAGTTTCCTAGCTAACTATGGAATTCTATTTTCTAATGAACGAAATCGACGTCAATATCACAAACTGTTAAACTGTCAACTTATAAAAGGGACTGCACTTTGTTCGTTTTTTTAGAATCTTTACATAAATTGCTGTCATGTAGACGTTATTTTATTAAAAAAACAAGTGAACGTAATTTTTTTCCAAAAATCTATGAAACATAAATTCATTTAAAATACTCGCAGCCAAATTTTGATAGGCAACCTGGTATATATATATTCTCCTTCTTACAAAAAAACATACAAACTTGATTTTAATCTAAAAACGATGAGCAGGCTATCTCATACTATTACCTAGTAATGGAAGAGCCAAATAGAATAATAGTTGTTTTTTTACGCATGGATTTAGTTTATGTAACCCTTAACAACATAAGCTATAGTTTTGCCCAATGTTTAGGTACATGCTCTGGGCCAAAAGGGCCAACCAAGCCACTTCTTAATGAAGATATGTTAAAAAAACTGTCTAATTGACTATTTTCTTTACATTCTGAACTAACTTCGCGTGATGCAATAATAATGTGAAAAGGGATCTTAAATATTTTACTTTTTGTTGGATTATATTTCAATAAATGTATGTTTGTATTATATTTTAAATCAATCTTTCTTTATTAATTCAGATAAAGGTATATTAATCGTGACTCACTCATACTAAGTTTTTCGCTCAATTACTGATTTTTAATTTGGAGTTAAACAAAAGAAAATCAGTCAAATGACCGGCGAAAATAGAATGAATGATTCATTCACAAATACATCAGAATAGCTGTTAGCCATTAATCAAACCACATTGCGACCAATTTAATCAACTTTTACACAGGACTACTCAAAAAATTAAAAACACTAGTTTCTTTTACTTTTCATTTAAATTATAACATGTTAGTTGTACGCTTATTTTATAACATTATCCATTATTAAATTTTTTCTGAATAGAATAAAGTGACAATGTAGATAGTGGACAAAAATGTCATCCAATGTGGAAGAAGCAAAATTGTTTCTTGCAACTTCAACAAAATACGCATTGTAGGACATTTTTCTCTAATTTTACTTCGAAAACACCATATTTAGGCTGCTCGTTGTATTACTACTTTTAAAACGATCATGGTTTTTAACACTAAAGTCATTGAATTTAATATTGGAAAACTCAAAAGATATCATATCATGGTATATAGGTATCACGTTTTCAATGACTTTACTGGTGTTATTTTTTAATATTATTTAATAAGAATAAGTATGGAGACCAAATTTTAAAGGATTGGGTGGCAAACATAAAAGCTTTTAAAGTAAGTCATTCGGTTTGAATACACTAGTTTAGGTATCGTTGCAGTCATTTCGCGTTACAATTGGTCAGAACTTGTTTTTTTTTATTGAAATATAATCCAGCAATACATTGCATTCTTAAAATTCTAGTTAAGATTATAAATAAAGCAATCAAAAATAGTTTGGCTTAACGGTTTAAAAGTGTTCAGGGACCGTAGGATTTAAATCAGCTGTTGCTTTTAGATAAACTTTTTAAAATAAATTTACAAAAGGAAACATTTTTTAATAAACTAAAATGTCCAAGGTTACATTTTATCCAAAGTTACGATCGACAGGTTAAATAGAGATGGCCAGCAGTCGATAAAAATGTCGATATTTTTTCTAGAAATGACAGCTGATTTAAAATGGACATTTTCAAGATTACCAGGCATTCCAGTGTCTCGGCCAAGTGGGAAGCCGGGCTACAGTGCAGTGTCATGCTTATTCTCTAGTCTTAGTCGCTCGAATCAAAAAATATTCAAAATGACTCGTCCCATGCAATGAACGGCATTATACCAAAATTTTTATGATTTTCGATAATTTGTACATTATTTTTACAGTCGATCAACTCCGAAAGACATAAAAATTTCTGCCGTAAATTAACAGCTCCATCATGATTCCATTTACGCTTATGAGATGAAAAAACGTTAGTAAAAATATTAAAAGGCGATAATATTATATTTAAAGACTAAATAATAAATAACAAGTTAAGGAAGGTTAGTTATTAATATTTTACCTCGAAATATAATTATATTTTAATTACATATATTACATTTTTATTAATGATAAACCTATTATATGCTTTGCACTTGATATCCAATATAATGTTCTTTTACTTGTTGATAAAAGTATATTGGACTGCAAATGAGGGATGTACCTATTTTAGGAAACAACTTTACAGTTTTTATTGCTACTTTTCTTATTTATTTTATTAACAAGTAACAGAACATCAGTATTGTGAATACACTAACCTAACATAACTCAGTAGCCTAAAACGATGACTTATGTTACAGTCCGCATTATAAAATGACGACTAACGTGTAAATATGTAAAATATTAATTTGCTTTATCTTAATAATGCACCCGTAAGTAAACGAACTATTTAAAGGGTAAAGGAACTACATTTGTATGTTGTATAAAGCTATTTGTCTAATGTTTGCTATAGATACCAGGACGTCAGCCTATGTCGATTATATACTTATTGTAAAACAATTGCTTCAAAGCTCCCCCCGTTAGGGAAAATGATCAAAAATTATGTATTGACGATTTTTTGTATAAATATACATACATTGCGCTCACTATATTATGTATTTACTTGAAATTGGACGTTACAAACAGCCGTAAGCTGATATAGGTACTTAGAAATCTTTGAAGTAATTAAACAACATTATTAGAATATTTTGTGTTAAAACGTGAACGCAATGCTTAGCATAACAATAACTATTTTATTCATAAAATGTTAATGGTTTGGACTGGATTAGCTTCTCATAATTGAAGCGAAAAATAGCAATCCGCAATTTATTCTAAATTTCCGGCTAAATAATAACTTAAACGTATTTAATTATTATTATTTATGATTAATTTGGTGTTTAATTTCATAAAATTATTTTTATCTTTACACTATGCTAAACGAGGTCTCTTTTTGAATCTAAAGTCTAGCGTATTAATTCAATCTTTATCCTAAATCGCGAGCAAATTCTAAACAAAAAGTTCAAACGTCACTTTGACCTCAGCTGAATATAAGGCTTTATTGTTTTCAAAATGATTATTGAATCATTTTCATCGATGTAAATGACATCAAAATGAATAACATCAGTGTCAACCAGAAGTAAACATCAGTACTTATTTATAAGTTACCCAACCACTGTCAACTTTCGTAAATGTCTTTATCTTAACTAAAAACAAGATTAAATAAAACACAACCATCTTTCTAACCTAATCTTCCGATTCGTTATTCTATCAGGCACCTAACTACTAGTTTTTTTGCTTCTATTATATCGGCAGTTCACGCTAGTCTCTTCCCAATTTCGTCATTTTCTATCTACCGTGTGCAACACTTCTATTTGATGTGCAATCTATGAGCAAGTTGGTCAGTAAAAAATTGGACCAATTTCAAAGCATTCGCTGAAAAAACTTACTTCATCGATATCGACTTTATCGACTATTTCGCATCACTATGTGACTGAGCATTATGTACACGCTATATTCGTTTGTTGAACCGCTTGAACGATGATTTATTATTAACCAGAGCAAAAATGCTGAAGATGAAAAGGTGCTTAGTTTTGCCACCACAAGCTCGTAAGCAAAAGTTAATCCAAAAGTTTCAGGCATACAAACTTTTTTATTGTAATTCAAAAGCCTTTTTTTGTGAAAATTCAAGTATTTTTTTAAGAAAAATGTTATGTAAAATTATGATTTCGAAGCGTTCTGTCCATGCATCCCTGGCGCCGAAGTGCTGGAAAAACTAAGCACTCCCGACTAAGCTACTGCTACTATTGGACGAAGAATTGTAATTAACCTAGGGTTAGTACACCGCTGACCCGATCGATCTCCACTAGTGTTGGGGCACTGTCGAAAAAACATCGCATCGACATAAAACTATCGACGACATCGATGTTCCGAGGACGCAACACATCGATATCGATATAAAACTACCGATATCGATATCGATCGATGGAGTCGCGGGCTAGCTACGTCTAACTTCACCTCAGCCATGCGCATGCTAGCATGAGTGCCACTAGGATCGCTAGGGTCGGGTGGGGCAAGTCCGCCGGGTTACACATATCCTCTTCACAGAAACACATGTGGCCAGTTCCAGTACTTTCCATCATGCAGACGTGGTCAACCATGAACAGGTTTATTTGTAGCTGTGATGTACACGTTCGTCTCACCACCTCGTATGCTGGAAATAAAAAAACTTCCGTTAAAAGAGTATAAAAACCTCTGTATATATTATGGTATTTGGATTCTTGCGGTTCCTCTACAAGCGCTGCTACGGCTACTACCCCTATCTTTATCCCACTAAGTTCTTGTTGGGATGTCTGGGCTACAATTCATTAGAGGCGAGGCACGCCTACGACCAGATGATCACGGTTTGCAAAATCCTTCACGGCATAATTGACGCCTCGGAATTGAGTGACGAGCTGTGTCGACTTTATGTCCCTAACAATTATTGCCGGGCTCGGAGACATAGATTGCTGGCTGTCCCACAGTCCTGTACGGCAACTCACTCCGAGTCGCCCATCCCTCGAGTACTCCGTGCCCTCAACGCTCTCCTGGACGACAACCCTGAAGTTGACCTGTTCGCTGACGGCTGGAGCAAATTAGCAATACAATGTTTAAATTTTGTGATCGTTAGTTTAGCTTGACATGCTTTAATTTTTTTTTTATTTATAATTATTTATAATAATCTTATTTAATTAATGTAATTGGTGTGTTGACCGTATTAATTAAATTAAAATAAATAAATAAATAAGGCGGACGCTTGAGACGAAAATGTATATATGAGCGAATTCGATTCTTACCATCTCATCTAATTCCTAAAACGGTAATTAAAATAAAAGGTATTAATTATTGTATCAAACATAGTAATTTGGTACTTTACTTGTCCATCTAAATTAATAAATCTATCGAACTTTTTGTTTTCTATGTATTAAAAAATATATTTGATAATATAAATTCTTTATAGTAAAATGTAATAAGTACAGTCATCTAGTTAGTACCCATGCACAACATCTGCTTAGATAAATGATGCTTTGAGGATTGTCATACATACGATACCTATTTATTTATTTATCTCACCGATGTACCTTTTGTACCATGCTTAGTTTTTTTAAGCATAACAATTATATTTATATTAATATCCCGAACAATAAAGTTGGTATTCATTCGTTTATTCTATCTACCTTCACACCTAACTATAAAACGCTAAAAATAGAAGCTAAAACCGCATAATTTACACAATTTACCGTCGAAACGAACTAATTTGAACCGACGCGTCGCTTGCGCATCACAGGTCTTTTGATTTACACCACATTGAGGTTACAGCTTGGATCTCAGCCAATAGTGTCATAATCGTGAATTGATTGAAGCACCTAGTTGTTTTATTACCTGCTAGGTGACAAGATACACTATGCTGTCCAGATAGCTCATGAAGAAAATGGTGCATGGTTTATGGAATGAGCTATGTTCAGAGTTTTTCTGAAGTTTTCGTAAAGAACACATGCGACAGAGAACTAAAGTTATCGATATAGCTCAATTTTTTTTAATGAAGTGGCCATGGCTCGGCCATTCCTCTCGAAGAACACGATAACCGGTGGCTAAACGTATTCTTGATTGTACACCGTGATAGAAAATACAGTCTGGGACGCTCTCCGGCCAGGTGGGATGACGATCTGTGAAAGACTGCAGGCAGATGCTGGATGCGACAAGAAAGGGCCCTATGGCGCTCATTAGGGGAGGCCTTATCGTTGTTTATGGGGGTTCCGTGCCCACCAAGGGTAAAGAGCATTGGCGTATATAGGGTGGGGTGGCGAGTTGTCCGTGCTCACCCCAGAATGGTCTACGTGCCCATCTCAGGGCGAAAAAATGTAGACTTTTAGGAGGTTCCCACTCTATACCCTTCAAACTATTCAAAGCTGTATAGTAGACCCACTTGGAGTCGGCGGGCCTTTTTTAAGGAGGCATAATCTCTGTAGACTTGCAGTTGGCGGACTTCAAAATGTCGTGGCCTCTCTGGAAGTAAGCCTGGATACACCATTGGTAGGCCTATGACTAATCATAGGCCTAATATAGGTAGATGATACTCACGGCTTTTGGAGTATCGCACCATCTTGACACAGCAACCGTTACAAGTCTGCAGCGGCGGCTGGTCTAGCGGTAACGCGGTGTAGTTGAAGAGGCTACCTATTGACTAATATAGGTAGATGATACTCACGGCTTTTGGAGTATCGCACCATCTTGACACAGCAACCGTTACAAGTCTGCAGAGGCGGCTGCGGTAACGCGGTGTAGTTGAGAGGCTACCTGTGGACTAATATAGGTAGATGATACTCACGGCTTTTGGAGTATCGCACCATCTTGACACAGCAACCGTTACAAGTCTGCAGCGGAGGCTGGTCTCGCGGTAACGCGGTGTAGTTGAAGAGGCTACCTATTGACTAATATAGGTAGATGATACTCACGGCTTTTGGAGTATCGCACCATCTTGACACAGCAACCGTTACAAGTCTGCAGAGGCGGCTGCTCTAGCGGTAACGCGGTGTAGTTGAGAGGCTACCTGTGGACTAATATAGGTAGATGATACTCACGGCTTTTGGAGTATCGCACCATCTTGACACAGCAACCGTTACAAGTCTGCAGCGGCGGCTGGTCCCGCGGTAACGCGGTGTAGTTGAAAGGGTCTTTACAGCGCGCGTCCGTCCAACTGTCGCACTCGTAGCAGTATATCGTTCGCGCTGAAAACATGCATTTGTTTGAGGTGTAGCCTTTTTAACGGATTTGCATGCATTTTCCGGGTAATTTTGTTATTTTTTTATTTTTTTCCCTTCCTTATCTGTTGGCCAATTCAAATGTGTTTTGAAGGAACCCCGAAATTAATAACATTATTTCTTTAGGCTTACATAATAAGCACTAAGACTTAAATATTACAAAAAAAATTTGATTACGTTTTGAAAATATGGTCGTCATTTGTTTCTAATAATGGTGTTTCTTTTTGTAACTTATATTTTTGCTGCTCTTTAGATTTGTAATAACGAATTAGAGACAAGAAAATTTATTCATGAATATTTAAATCAATTATCTTAGATAAGTGATCCCAGAACTTGTGTTATGGGTGCTAGATAAGTTATCTAGCACCCATAACACAAGTTCTGGTTCATTTGGGGCTAGATGGTGCTCTGTGAATTATCTAGCATTATTAGTATTAGCATTTGAATAGACCAGCTGTTAGTATGCTGTTGAGAAGATATTATGGAGTTAGTATGAATTTTTGTGACTTTTATATTCCTCCCAAACCAAATATTGAAATGGAATGGGATTGCGCGGGACATTATTATTATATCTGGATCCTGAAAATTATCATAGATGGCCCAAGGTACGAGTAGCTATAAATTGAACTTCTGAAGGTTCAGGCCAAGAAAAAGCTGGATGATGTCGTCGGTATTCATGAAATAACGAGAAATCTAAATTTCCAACTTTCTTAATATATAATAAAATTTATGAGAAAGTTAATTTGGAAATTTATAAGGCCTATCTAACTGGGAAAGTATGAGTTTTTGAAAATCTTTTTCACCGAATCTTAGAACACCTTAGAAGGATTGAAGTAACCGACAAGATAATCAATTCAGGAAGACTCATCAATACACAAAAACATCCCTGCGCGGCGATACGCGAATTAAATTATTTACTGAAAAACTTACCTCAATATTATAACTCCCAAATTTTTACTTACTATTGAAAATAGGCCTAAATAGGTAATTACATTTCGGGAAATATTTTGTGACAAAAGGTTTATCTATAATTATTTCTACCTATATGCTACACCTACATAATCAAAGTGGGTCATAATAATAAAATCAAACAGTACAAAAGTACCTTTTAGGGATGATTTATATTAGACCGGGCCGGGGCGGGGCCGGAGCGAGGTCCATCCGTTTCATCCCGGACGGGACACGGATCATGCACGGTGTAATATAAACTGGTTCATATAAAATGTATGTAACGTTTCAAATCCGTGCCCCGTCCGGGCCACGTATACGGCCCGGCCCCGGTCTAATATAAGGGATGATTTATATTAGACCGGGCCGAGTCCGGGCCGGGGCGGGGCCGGAGCGAGGCCCATCCATTTCATCCCGGACGGGACACGGATCATGCACGGTGTAATATAAACTGGTTCATATAAAATGTATGTAACGTTTCAAATCCGTGCCCCGTCCGGGCCACGTATGCGGCCCGGCCCCGGTCTAATATAAATCATCCCTTAATCGTCCCTAAAACTTACTTATTGAAATACCTAAAGTTAAATTATGTAAAACTAGAAAGAAACATGCCTGCATACAATACAACAACCAAAGCAAAGCGTGCTGTCCTATATGATTGCTACCAGGGCAGGATTAAGGGCAATGTGGGGGTGGGGCTATGAATTTAAGAGCTTGTTGGGTTCAAGCTCTAAAATCAGCCTTCTGCTTACTTACCAAACGTTATTTTCCAGACATTATCAGAGTTGTTTCACCTGTTTTTAGCTTTTTTTCTCATCCTGTCTCATTTTTTGTGCTTATGTATGTACTGTTTTTGTCGTAATATCGTTATGAATTTATAATTATTTTTATTTGTGAAACTATCTGTGTTAACATAACCAATGTTCCTTTTAATTTATAGGTAAGGAATGTAAGTTTTGATGACCAACATTTTGCACAAATTAATAATTTAAACAATGTAATGGAACCTATTATTAACTGTAGATGCAATATACAAATACTCAAAATTTTCATACGAAATGCAGCTGAAATCTTCGTAGTATTATAATTAGTAGTAATTTATTAATAAATAAATGATTTTTAATATTCTATCTAACTACAATTAATTCATCTCGTAAGAGCGGTGTGCTTATACTAAGACAATTTTGCTTAAAGGCGGACTCCAAAACATGTATGCTTAATTTATAATTATAACTTATCTAAATTAACATTTATTTAAAAATAGAACTGCTCTAAATATCCGAAAATAACCTAACGATTTATAAAAAGATGCCTATGCTCAGCAAAAAGAGACGAACTTCTCAAAAACAGCCTAATGCGGCCCTGGTTACCCTATTAACTGCACAACGCTCAAGGCTAATAAGTCACGCTACAGTTTAGCGATTTGCCAAGTCCTTGTATGGCTGCCGATAGCTTACAGAAATATATTATGTACTTGAACTAGATTTGTTTAAGCAGTTGCATTTAAATAATTTGGTGTGATTTAATAGAGTATAAACCGACTCATAAATGTAGTCTATGTCCATGAATTACGCTTTATTAAGGACTAGCGACCCGCCCCTGCTTCGCACGGTTTTACTATACGTATAAATCTTCCTCTTGAATCACTCTATCTATTAAAAAAAACCGCATCAAAATCCGTTGCGTAGTTTTAAAGATTTAAGCATACATAGCATAGGGACACAGAAAGCGACTTTGTTTTTTAAACACATGGTTTAGTGATGTACATGATGTTATCATTTTTGAATAAACAAAATATGTATCAATAATTTGAACAGACGTCAACGGTAACATTATTATGTTAGGTACATATTATGCCGTCAAACTATGTTACGACTACTATACTATATTATGACGTCAACGGTAACATAAGTTAGTTACATTTTATGTTACCGTTGACGTCTGTTGAATTTATTTATGTTTTAAGGCGGTGGCACAGTTAGCACATTAGCAGTTAAGACTGTAAAAGTTTGTATAGAACGTGTAATTCTAACAGGAATAAATAAATACTGGATTCATATTGAAATACAGAGTTCGAAGCCCTTGGCTAAGGGATGCATCGTCAATGCCAATAAATAAGGTTCCTAGTTACATTCGTAATGTTTATCGATATCGATAAAATAAAACGAAGTCACGTCACGCACTAGCTAGGTGACATTGTAGGGATGCATTTATTCAATCTAATTATATCTAGATTTTTAATCGAATTAAGTGTAAACGATGACACGATAAGTACGAAAAACATACTGACAAAAAAAATTGTATACTTCTTATTAGATCTTACGAAACTTCTCATAGAGTCCACAGGCGATCAGAATGCTGGCTTCTATTTTGGTCAACGAATTAGCATTGCCATTCAACGTGGCGATGCTGCCAGCATTCTGGGTAGTCTGCCTTCTGGTGACGGCTTAGATTTTTAAGAGTTTGTTATAATTGTATATGCTAGTGAGTTATGTGATCTCAAATAAATATTATATTTACAAAAAAAAAAAACTATTTGTAATTTGTTAAAAATCATTGTTTTAATTTACATCTCTGTTATTTTGTTGCTTATTAGAGCTATCACTTATATAATTATTAGTATACAAAATGATTTAAATAGCTAATTCAAAGTATTATTAGTTATGGTTTATTGATTGGTATTGTATACTTAAATTTTTTAAAGTAAATATTCATATTTAAGTAGTATATATATTGATAAAACTCTTTACTGTTGGTTCCCCTCAATTGAGCGTAGTACCTACCGATTCATAATTAGAATTCTATATTTTCTTCGTAATAATGTGCTTGGAAGAAATTGCTATCAGCAATGGCTGCATCTTTTAGGTACTGTTTTCCCAGATAAGATTTAGATATAAGATAATTGAGGACGCTTCCGACTGGTATTGACATGGATCAACTGAGCTACCTTTAGACTGTTTGCAACCGTCTGCAGTTAGCTCAATGGTTTCAATTGTTTATACTAGTTGTATTTTTTCTATTCCTTGATTGTAATTTTCGTTGTTAATTCAGATAATTTAATTATTGTTTTGAGAAAAAGAATGTACCTACACAGTAGACCTTCATTCAATCAATCTTAGATTTCATTTTGGAAAAATTAGGTACACAACAAACAACAAATTTTTTTAAAGCCAGGTTTGTTCAAAAAATATTTTTTAAAGAAAAAGCCGTAATCTATTTTTGTTTAAAAAATAATCATTAAGATTTTCTGTCTTTCCATAGGGTACCATCAAATTCAACATTAAAACGCAGTTTATTATTTTAACGACCTGTTTGAAATCCCACTACATCTTCTGTTAGCATTTAACGTGAAAACATTAAATATTTTACAGTCAGACAGGTAAAACAGTCCACTCGTCATGTGACTATATGCGCTGCGTTGTGTTTGATATTTTTTTGTACCATTGAGAAAATACATAAAAGATCTTGCATTTTTATGTCAAAAAATTTCAAGGGACATGTATGTGTAATGTTTCGAGATTTTTCAGTGTCCGTTTCTCCTTCCTCTTTTTTTGTACCATTAAGAAAATGCAAAAAAAAATATTATGCATATTTTATTCATAATTTTTCAAGCGACAAGTGATAAGTTGCAGTCAAAATAAAAATCGATACGGCTCACACAAAATGAACTTAAAGTGAAAGTGAAAAATAGTGAATGCTTACATTCACGTTCGCAATTTTTCGGTGTCGCTTTCTTTTGCTCTACCACGCAAGAGACTATATCGTAGGTATATTTTTGACAGTTTATATCAGATTTTCAAAGGTGACGTTTGTTACTTGTCATGGAATCTTTCGTTTAAATGGATGGTAGATATATTCGTATGATCCTTAATACAAAATCTTAAAATAATACAAAAAACTAATTAAAACAGAAAGTCTTTACCACATTAACTATCTGTGTGTCAATCTATGTATAATTCAGTCTCGGTCACACTATTTTATATTGTTATTTTTCAGAAAGTTTACAGAAATGCATGGCATGAGCATGAAAGGATAAATATTTTTTTGTTTTTTTTATACTGAGTTTTACTGCAACATAACAACGCGTTGTATTTTTAATGTACCTACAGTTATATTTCGAAACTTTGTACACGATTTAGCAAGCTTTCCAAAAATAATGACAGAATTACAAACGCTTAGAAAAACTTAACTTCAATTTGCGGATAGGTAGTGTTTTGTTTCCGTACTCAGAGATCGTGTTACATAGGTACCTATTTTTTCTGTTTTTCAATATTCTTTTGTTTATGAAAAAAATATGCTAAGTCTGCTTAGAACCTACCGGTTAGCAATATAAGACAAGAATAACTCAACAGATTAAGGTCTTCTTAAGATTTTTATCAAAATTTCCATTTATAATTTTATAAACCAATAATTACATAATAATATAAAATTGTAAATAGAATTTCGGTTACGTCGTATAAGCACTTCTACCAGCGCCCATTTTATATAAATAAGTTGTTATATAGTGATGTGACAAATTATAGATTTTTTTATAGATGGTACTTCAAACAACGTAACTAACAATACAAACGAAGAGGACTAAATCAATAAAAAACAATTTTAGGAACTTTATTTTTTTAAATACTACATTATAAAAATAAATGTAAGTTTGAGATAGAAACAAGACCTATTGGCATCTCTCCGCCTTTCCAATTAGGTATTGAGGTCAAAAGCCCTTCTGTCACTCTATGGCTAGGCTGATTGGAGATAGTGCCTTTTTACTGCTAAAAATATTGCATTTTGTTACAACTTTGTATTTTAGATTAAGAATAAATGTTATATATTTAGTTTAAATTGCGTAAAACATCCATAGGAAAGAAGAGGAAGCTTTACTTTTCCTTTTAATCTGTAGGTATTTCCTTCGTACCGTCTAGCCTAAAGAAAAAACATTGTTATTTGTTGTTATTCGGTTATTATAGGTACACGCTGAGATGTCCTGTATTAGAAATATACATAGATACATACCTAATTAATTCCTCGATTAAAAAATAATAATAACGATTTACCATGCCTTGTGATTTCATGTTGGACTTCCTATATGTATAATAGCTAAATGAAAAAAGTAGTAGATAAGACGTTTTTATTTTCAGAAAACACATCCAAAAGTGAAATAGGTATAATTCTTTGGCTACATTTTATTTAGTTGTTGAATAAAATCGTGATAGATATCACGATTTTATTCAACAACATTGAAATCGGTAAGAAGGACTACTTATAATATTTTATTTTTAGTTATGAAATAGATAAAAAATTAGGTACATTGTCAGTAGTTTTATGACTCAAGCTTCACAATTTTGTTGTGTCATCAAAACGTCAACTGTCGATAATAAATCTCAGCCTCGGTATTTTTGTAATCACTTCGTAAATTATGAATATTTTGCGAATCTATAAAAATAATAACCACTACAGCTAAAACTACTTTACCATGCTAGCAAGACAAACTACCAACTGTGAGCTATATAATTGCTGTATTATATACTATATAATTACTGTATTATAAAGTGAAACCACCAACCAAATTCAATGTTTATAAAAAGTTTCAATAATACTTTACGATACCTTGGACTACATTATAGACATTCTAAAAGATGACGCTCATATGTCATCGACTGTTAAATAAAAAAAAATTGAATTTGTTAAAAACCGGTACCTACTCAAGTGATTGGGAAAATACCGTTGGGAATAAGGGAAAGGGAAATACCGTTATTTTAGTTATTAAATACCGGTTTTTATAAATAAATCAATAATATTTATTTACTTGGTTTTTACAGTTACATACAGCGCCATCTGATTCTTATGCCCGAATATAATCCAAGATGGCCGATCGAACGTTAATTTTGAATTTGGCAAGCATGGCTTTCCTAACGCGTAATTTCTGTTTTCTACAATGTTTTGTAACCCAGCCTACGGTATTTTGAAATGTTAGAGTGAGTGAGTTATGAACGTAATGTTAAGGCAAATATCTAAAGTTTAGACGGTACTTGGAACAAAATCTGTTTACATTGTGTTTGCATCTACCTGTTGCATAAAAAGTAAATCTCGTTCTTTGAAATATTTTAACAAAAATTCATAATAAATTTCTTATAGTGTTGGGACAACATTAGGCATTTTATCGATACTAAATGTAAACGACATATTCAGATAGATTTTTTACTTCTATTTTAATTTCATAATTTTTAAATGCAGAACGATATTATTTTAAAATGGTTGCATGGTATGGTTGGTGCTTAGTAAAAAAGTTCAAAGTTGAATTATCCAACATAAAAACTGCAGGCAATATCATAGTTAATTTTTATTGCAAAACTTCGTTTAGTGGAATGAGACATCAATATCATTTCTGCACAACAGATAGAGACTAACATACGTCACACAATCCCTTCCAATATCATCCAAAGTTTAGGGCGAAGTGAGCTTTATTCTCAAGCCTATAAGCTATCAACTTCTAGTACTTACTCTGGCATTCGGCCTGAACAAGTGGTGTGAGACTTAGTGCCCACAACGCTGAAAATCCATGCTTTTATTAGTAAAAAGAAAAGGAAGAAATAAAATAAAAATAAACTATACTAGCCATTTGCAATATTTCATTTGTCTTGACAGCTGTTAATTCTTTAAACCGACCAAACTAGTTTATTAACTATGTTTGGATGATTTTCAGAACCGTCCGGGTAATAAATTAGTGATCAAGGTAAAACAACCATAAAAAATCCCTTTTTTTGAATATTTATGTGAAAGCCTTAATCCAGACACCGTAAAATATTGTCAATATTTTTAGTTATTCTATCGTTCGTGAAAAATTGTTTTTGTATGCTCACATTGGCTTTACCTCGGTATGAATTAAACATAGCTAAAGAATTACGAATCAAAGGCTAACAATAGACCAAACAGAGTATCGAAATTGTAATAAACAATTTGTGTTCAAACCCCTTAACTCAATATTTTACAATTACCTATATGGCTTTGTCTATCCAGAAGACAAACTAAATATTGCTAATGGCAGAAGAAGTCCTGTAAATAACTGAACAGAAGAAAAAAGAGGAAAACCGTGGACTGGGTCTTGTATTTTATAATTATCTAGATAATTTATGTCTTATTATGTTTTTTCTAAATCACTAGACTTGGATGTCTACGCAATAAAATTTTGAAAAAGTTTTCCTGCATGCTGGCTTTTTTAAATATGTCTTCAAATGCGACTGACTTATGTCTTTTTCAGAACAAAAGCCTTAAATGACAGCTGTCAAAACTTTGATGACAGGAGCTGTCTAAATCATGACAGACTAAATAAGTATAAATATGTCAAATTTAGTAAAAATTCGATAACTAATTTTGATTTCTAGTCTAGCCTCTAGGACACCTATAACTAGCCAATGTGTCTACTTGTGTAGGAATCAGTTATTCACAGGAAAAAAACTGTAAGTATGTGTTATTTTTTAAATATTTTGTTTGTTTAAGGGTTTAGGTACCTATTGTGCCTAAGTAACTAACATGCAATAAGTTACCCATTCCTTTGAAACATCAACATTACATTCCTGTGGACACTCAAACACAAAATTACAATTACAAATGCTGCAAAGACATCGATAAAAAAAAGTTTACATAAAATCGATATCGATGATTTTGTTCGGACATCACTATTTGTGACTTATGAGTTTGAAAACTAGGTACCTTAGAAAACAATGGAAATAAATAAATAGTAAATATGTAGGAAGAGGTTTACCTACTGAAAAATCCAATTAAGAAAAAAATTTCAATGTTTAGGAGACAGCATAATTAGGGGATTCTACTAATAGAACATTAAAAGCCTAATAGAGGAAAAACCCCAGAATAAACGCAAAACAGTTTTCAGCAAGTGTAAAATTTTTGACAGAAAACCGCTAGAAATAAAATCCTGCTTAAAACTGATTAACGTTTAAGTATCCGGGGTAAACAAAGGTTAAAACATTTTTGTAAAAAGAACAGGTTGAGCCAATTTGAATTAAGAACAATCAATTTTAATAGTGATGTGCCACAACAAAAAATCATCGAATATCGATAAAACAATGTGTTTGCAGCGTCACAACACATCTATGACACCTAAAATGGTCTGAAAGCTGCAACTATTATTACCAGTTCTGATGCACGAATTGCCTTTCACATGCTCTGCTCCGAACCAGGACATCAGAAGAACTGGAAATTTACAATAAAAATATTAAAAAATATATAATTCACATAATGCAGCACAGGGAGGCATTTAACAGTGAGTAAGGTCAGGGTATAATATGTTTCAACTTTTTCTGAAATTTTCCTGAAAAGGCACGGAACATTTTTTTTAAGCAAAATGAACTTTTGTCGTGTCAATCAGATGTCAAAGTGTTCTCTTTTTTTTAGTTTAGGAAGAGATACGAAGTTGCCTTTGGTGACCACCAAACTCTGTTTTCGTATCTCTCCTAAAATGGACATAATGAAACTACTACAGATGCATTAAAAAAAGCTTAAGATAGGTTTAACAAACTGTATGAGTGAATTTTGGAAATTCCTTTGTTTTACGGAATTATAATGACCAGTGGGGGCGCCACTTTAGGTGCCGTTTGCGCTTTAAGGCAGCAGTTAAGTTAAAAACTTTAGATTTATCTAGGTTGTTTGACTTATGTAAGTATCAAAAGATAAAATAAAGATTGATCCATAGACATATAATTTTTAAACTAGGTAACAGTATTACTATAATAATTATTATAAACTAGCTGACCCCGCAGACTTCGTACTGCCTCATATGGGGTTTTCCCGGCAATTCGATTTTTTTCACCTTTTAAACCTTCCCTAGACCTCCACGAACATTTCAAGACCAAGATAAGATAAATCCGTTCAGCCGTTCTCGAGTTTTAGCGAGACTAACGAACAGCAATTGATTTTTATATATATAGATAATAATTTTTCAATAAATATCTCCGAGACATTGCTTCAGAGAAGTATTAAGCGCCAACACTCAATTCGTCCGAACAGTAATCGTACGTTTACCTACGTGCGAACAAATTCGTACCCAAAGTGACCGCGGCCTCAGCCTATGGATTAATCATTTCAGATAAGCTATTTTATTTCTTGCCGTTGCAATACGTTACCCGGCTATGTTTAGACGCTCTTGGAATAAGCGCGTTTATTTTCTAACAAGAAGCTTATTTATATTTGTTTGACGCATATACATTAAATAAATAAATAAATATTTCCGGACAGTCCACACAGCACCATCTAGCCCCAAGCTAAGCAGAGCTTGTGTTATGGGTACTAGATGACTGATATACTTAATACAATACATTACATAGATAGATATTTTTTATTATACATAGAAAACACCCAGACCAACGGAACAAATTTCTGCAGATCGTACACAAATTTGTTCCGAGGCGGGAATCGAACCCGCAACCTCCTGCGTCGCAGGCGGACCTTCGCCCACCGCGCCACATTGGTCGTCAACATTAATGTCATAGGCTTTCATGTAAAGGTACATTTATTTCGTTTAATTTATTTTTTTGCATAAATAGAAACATATTGTTATATAATATAGGCATAAAAGCAATACCTCTTTCTACAGTCATAGCTGATATATTTATATATCTACCTACTAGCTGTGCCCTCGACTTCGTCCGTGTGGTAGTGACTTTGGGTAATCACATAAACTTTACATAATATTTCCATACCTACAAACTTTCATTTTTTATTTTAACCCTTTTTCGTGCGTAATCGTACGTTTCCGCACGAATCAAATTCGGACGAAAACCAAAAAGGACGATGAGTTTGATAAAAACGTATCGTAAGTGAGCACGGCCTGTGTTACTCTAAAAACAGCTTATATCAAAATTAAAATGTATTTTTATAACGGAACGCGACATGTCGTTCATCATAAAGTGGGTGTATCCGTAAAACCGGACACTTTTACACGCACATTTATAAAGTTTATTAAAAATACGCTTTTTAAATTTATCGCTGAACTCTGGAAGCGAATCGTTGGCGATCTAAATACATCTGAATTAGAATCAATCGATTACTTACAATATTATTTTTTATTAGTCTGTCGCAGCGCATCAGCATTGTCATAATTACAGCGTGGTAATGCAGCCAGTGTCTTGGGGACGCACAGACTGGTATTGATATGGATCAATTGAACTAGGTACTTTTAGGCTGCTTGCAACCGTCTGCAGTTAGCTCAATGGTTTCAATGTATATACCTATTAATAGTTTTAATTTATTCTATTCCTTGATTGGAAGTTTCGTTGTTAATAAATCCTAGATTGATGACTGATTTCAAATACCTATGTATTTCTTAGTTCTTCAACAAAAAGTTCAAACTATCACTATATTTGCATTGCTATAGATAACCCTTCCATAAGCGTCTTATGATAAGAAAGGTCAGAGTTTATCCTGTATCGGTGTTTTGAAAATAAATACTTATATTATACCTACCTAGCAAATGCATGACATAAAGAGTAGGTACGTCGCAGCCATTTGTGCAAATGAGATAGGGATTTAGATGTCATAGAAGTGGGATAGAGTAGATATACCTTTTTTTAAAGGTTCAAGCAACAATTAGAACTCCAATCATTTAAATGGAATATTTACCGTGATTTGATTTGTGTTTAGTTTTTCAATATATCGACACAATTTCATGCACCATGATCACTGAAGTACCTACCTACAAATCAAAACATGGTAAATATCCCGTTTTGATTGACTGTAGTATTAAAAATGTACTTTGGTAACATAATTATTATTTTTACATCTCTTCTACTTTTTACACGTGATTTTAACCTTTTTACGCGCGAAGTCGTGGTCAAAAACAATAATTTATAAATGGAATAGGAAAGTAGGTCGTTAGTGCGTGCGTGAGTCGATACACCTGTCGATGTATGTTTGTTTATCGATAAAAAAGTGTTGACGTTTGTTAAGAAGATTTTTTATTTTTATCTACCGGCTCATATTTTATACCTACAGTGTGCCACGTAACATGTCGAAAGGATCTCTTTGTTCTACGAATTTTGGAAAATATTTTTTTTTCATCTCTATGTTTACTTACCAGCATCCAACTAAACAGAGTTTATTTTTATTTAATCCGAAAAACACAATTTTATACTTTGTTTCTCGATTTTAATAAAAATCTTTGTTTTTCAAGGTTTAGGAAATAAAACTTTTATACTTCTAGACTCGCTATACAAAATAGGCAAAATGCAAATAGGCAAAAGATGGACAAAGTTTCTTTCGTGTTCGTATATCATTATGGGATGGTATGTCAAATAATTGTGTATTGAAAACAGTGTTACTGTTATAACAGTGTAACAAACACATTTTTGGCAAAGGCTGAACAACAGATCTTATTTTACCATAAATGTATTTTTTGTAACGGCCACCTGAATGTTATTTGGGATATAAATAAATGGTTCCTGAAGTACAGAACATTTTGTTCACATTAAACACATATTTTCTTATTATGCTAATTTTTAAAATTGCTTTCTTATACCCTTCCACAAACTTCTTTCACCTTCTAATGAATAAAAACTTTTTATAAAAAAAAATAACTTTACCCATCAATACCATCGGCTTGACCAGATTTATATTATATAAAAAGGCAAAATAAAATTGAATGTTAAAGAAGGAAATGACGACGAATAGTTGATGATCAAAATTCACTGAAATCGTCCGCCGATCGCAAGCTCGAGCGTAGGTACTGTACTGATTGCTAACAAGCATTTGAATACATCGCAAATAAGTTTATCGAAAACGCTTGGATTTGTACATCCCTAAACCCAAAAAGGAATAAACACTTCAATTTCAAGACTCTAGCTAGGACATAAGTTTAGGCTGTTCGTTCTGTCAGTCCATCAGTTACTCCACTTTTGCTCATGCTGTTATGACATATGAGGATTGACGTTAATGAATAATTGGTCATAGTGTTATAATTATATGACCAATAATGTTAATAACTAAGAAAAAAAAACATTTATTTCAAGCAATACACACTAAAAACTTAAAACTAATATGGCCAAGAAATCTATAAAAATTACTTCGCTCGCTTGAACCCGTAATTATAAATATTAATGTTGTCATTTTAGAGTACCGAAAAATACAGAATCCCGTTACAAATATTTGCAGATAGTATAATGTCGCAAGGTGGGAATCTAACCCGCAACCTCCTGCGTCGCAGACAGACACCGGCAGTCGCCTACCGCGCCACATCGAGCGTCATGATTTTATAGTGAGATGATATTACATTATTAAGAACGAAAATAGCAATCAATGAATAGAAAAAAATAACACAGTATATACTACAGTTATCTATATATCTATTATCTATATATATAAAAGAAAGTCGTGTTTGTTACAACACTTATAACTCGAGAACGGCTCGACCGATTTTTATGATTTTTGTGTTTTTGGATTCGTCTTCGTCGGGAATAGCATATTATGTATAAAAATATGATATTTGACCAATAAATAAATTTCCCCGCGGGCGACGTAGACTAGTAGATATAGAGCTAACTGCAGACGGTTGCAAACAGTCTTAAAGTAGCTCAGCTGGGGCTAAATTCCACTAATGTCAAAACAAAGGTCTCAATAGTGCCATTCAATCAAGATGATTAAAACGTTTACGTTTGCGCATTTGGTATTCTACTATTTTTTTCTGACTTTCATGATTAGAATGTCAAATTGGTAGTTATAAAGATAATCGTCACAGCTATGAATAAACCTCAAAAAGTTTGTCTTAGTAGAGTGCCAAAAAGAGTTTAACACTGACATTTTGACACTATTCTATTGAAATGGTGAAGCGATTTATTTAGTGGAATCTGGGCCCAGGTCTATGTCAGTCAATACCAGTCGGAAACGTCCCGAACTGAGATGATAAACATAAAATATTAATAGACGCAAAAGACACCACGAGAGTAACAAATCTGAGCTTTCCTTTTGCCCGGAAGAGATAATCAAACCTCTTTGTGGCTCGGCGACATTTTTAGAGCAGGCTTACAATGCGAGCGCTGAAAGACGCTCAAAGGGGTCGCTATGACAGCAACTAACATAGACCTGAGTACAGGGTGAGCCGGAATACGTACGAGGTTTATAGTTATAAAACCATTTTTCTGTTCTATTATTCACGATAATTAGTACAAAATATTTTACAAAAAAAGGTTTAGGGATGTACAAATCCAAGCGTTTTCGATAAAATTATTTGCGATGTATGATGTATCATTATTGAATCGCAGAATATTACATAATTTTTTGTTTGGATCGTTTTCATTCTGCTTTCATTTGAATTTGTTTTATTTGCTTTGCGTGTGCGTTGTTTCGATGATTTTATACTAGTTTTTGTTGTTTTCATACCTACATTTCATGCACGTCATTGTTTACGAAACTATCGTAGATTTTAGTAGTTATGTTACAAAACGGGACTTATATAGTCAATTAAAGGCGCAAAGCTCTATAAATATAAGGTGTATGGATAGAAAATACATATTTATATTTCTTATTTACAAAAATGTTACTATTAGAAAATTATGAAATTATTTATTACATAAAATGTTATTATTAGGGTAGAAAATTATTAAATCAGCATCAGGAACATTGGTTTGGTAGATTAAAACATGACTTAATAGTTTATCATGATACAATTTAGGACATCAGTGATTTAAATTTCTGATTTATCTAGCAGAGACCCGATAACTCTAATATTCTTGGTTAATCATCATCATGAACCTATATTAGTCCACTGCTGGACAGAGGCCTCCCCGAATGAGCGCCATAGCGCCCTGTCTTCAGCTTGCCGCATCCAGCATCTTGTTGTCATTATTGGTTACCTTATACTTATTCAATACTTCCAAGCCTAGGTAAGGTCCGGCCCAGATTTCATAGTCGCCGGCCTCGCGTATTTATCTCAGACAGTACATGGATAGTACCCATATTCTAGGCCACCTTCTATATTATGTGATCAGCCGGTGTGTATGCTAATGTATATTTTGCATGCCATTGCATATTACGTCTGCATTTTCGGTAATTTGCATTTTTAGCCGTTTAAGAGATAGACACAGATTTTTCTTATGTTTTCCTGTAGATACGGGATGTAGTCGGTTTGATTCAAATCCGAACTATTTCTGTTAAATATACAGCTTCTGACTACAGCTTTGTATTATCAGGATAATAAAAAAAAATAGGTATCTTAATGTTAATCCAGGTTTAGACCTACACCTATGCAAATATTTCAGACCGATATATTCAGAACTTTTGCCATAACGAAGTATCAGTAAAATCAGCCTACAGTTGACAAAGAAATCCGCCGGACTAATACAGGCTGATGATCATGATTACTTATTCAAGAAAGGGTCTTGTAAACAAAACAGTGTATGGAAAACAAAGAAATTAATACTAACGAACTATTTCACTTGTTGGTGTCGTCACCTCGCTCTAACTAAGTTAACTAAGTTCAAGACTTGTAAAGACACTGTCTCAGGCGATTATGCAGCACGAATTTCTTATTCCACCAACGTAACGTCCCATATTGCATATGTCCAGCAGTGGACTAATATAGGTTGATGATGATGATGATGAATGTAACATCTTTTTTGTAAGTAAATATTGCTGAAAAATTATTTACCTGGAACGGGGAAAATCCACCGCATTTTATCGTGACTTGCTTGAATCGTAGAGTGAACCCTCAGCTTAGTGCGGCCATGTCACAACCTAGACTGGTCCAGCTTACGCGACATGCCTGGAACACAATTATTTTCATTTACATAGCCTTACGAAGTAATTATAATTAACATTTATCACATCACTATTATATTATCAATGCGAAAGTTACGACGGATGTTTTAAAACTTCAAACAGAACCACTAAAATTATCTACTGTATTGTAAGAAGTACCAATATCGACGAACGATGTGGCGCGGTGGGTGATTACCGCCTTAGAAAAAGTTTTTGTACGTTTTACAAATATTTGTTGCGGGGCTCCGGGTTTTTTTCTATGTATAAAAAAAAACAACTATCTGTGTAATGTATTGTATTAAGTACATCAGTCATCTAGTAGGAACACAAGGTCTGCTTAGCTCGTGGCTAGATGATCTTGTGTGAATTTATCAGGTTTATTGTTGTTTCCTAGATAACTTAAATACATAGAAAACATTCTAAAATCACGCGCATCTTAGGAATCGAACCCGCAATCTCCTACACAATAATTCCTCCTAATCTGTAGTCTGTCGTCTTATGAGATGTGATTAACACATTATGTAGAACTTGGTTTTATCTTTACACTAGCGACCCGCCCCAGCTTCGCACGATTTTATTATACTTATAAACCTTCCTCTTGAATCACTCTATCTATTTAAAAAAACCACATCAAAATCCGTTGCATAGTTTTAAAGATTTAAACAGTCAAAAGGACATAGGGAAATAGGTACAGAAAAAGCGGCTTTGTTTTATACTATGTAGTGAAGCACATTACTCTCTCTTCTTCTGCGATTCCCCAATCTGCCTGCCAAGCGCGATAGTTATAGATAAACCCTCTTTTTTTGGTGACATGTTCATCGGTGGGCGTTTTGTTATAATAAGTACTTACCTACTTATGTATTAAATACTATTGTGGTTATGGAGTAGGTACCATCAAATGTATGAAACTATGTATTATTGTTGTTAAAATTCCTGAATTATAACAAAAACATTACCAACCTTTCCAAAAAAGCATTCACTACAATATCACTTCGGTTTACTAGTGCCATCTATTGGACAACACTTCTAATTCTTGATATTTATTTCATCGATATGTTTACAACTATGCAACGTAGATACAACACTATTTTTAAATTACATGACATTTAAAATGGCGGGAAGCGTCATAATTTGTAGTTTTAAATTCTGGAAGTTTTAAATAGCTCGTTAGCTCGCGACAAAGCGACGTAAACAAAAAATATTAATTATGAGTAGGTAAGAAAAAAAAATTGGTTTTGTTTTCATTTTAGAAAATAACAAAATGTAAAAATAGTTGATTCCAAGTAAAAGATCTCCTATTTTTTTAGCAAGTCTAATGTAGGTACCTACGTAACTTTTTTTCTTTATAAAATCTTGGCAAGCGCAATCATGCGACAAAAGTAGGTACATGCAAGTACCTAGTTTATACATAATATCCGAATTCAATGGAAACATTAAAATATTTGATAACTTCATAAAAATATTTACTTGGGTGCGAGATCTGTTTATCAAAATACGATTTTTGCATAGGTATTTTTTTTTTATTTTAGCGTATTGGCTCTATGTGTTAAAAAGTAAAAATGAATAGAAAACATGTACAAAAGGAATAAAAGAGCAGATAATCATCATTCCATAACACTAGCGTGAAAATACTGCCTACGGGGACTCCGCACGGCAATGCGCGGCGGTATTGATTTTAGGGGCGAATGACAAGGAGTCCAACCTTTTTGTTTATACACCACATGTACGAACTCCTTTCTGCTCAATATTGAGCATTAAACCTTTTTTATCAATTAAACACGGCAGAATACTGCAATCACTGGCTATAAAAAATCCGCATTCGAATTTAGAATGAGTAGGTACACTTTTGAACTGGGTTTTTTATAACACTGCACCGGTTGATATATTTACACACTTAATTTTATTTTATATTTCATTTTACTCATAATTTTCTTATCTTACCTAAGAATTCGCAATCAAAAATGCAAATAATTTTCACTACGAGAGGTAACCTACGTGCACAAGAAATGCTATAAATATACAGTTGTCATTATGGTGTTGCAGGTATGTAAACGTTTTTAAATTGATAATTTATAATTTTCTGCGGAAATATCTGTATTTTGAGCCCATTTTACGTAGGCTAAGACGCGAGACCGCCCGCGCTCTCATTTGGTACTGGCAGTGTTGCAATATCAGAACAAAATTTTCCTACTATTCTCATTTTGACGTATGACAGAAAAATCGCCCCAAATGGCTTCTTGATGTGTACTTTTATGAATTTATAACATTAGAGTATGTGATAAGTCCAGTGATGTAGCTTGATAATAATAAGTGAACAGTAAAATAACTGGCACATTGTAACTAAATAAGATTGATTTGTAAAATATCTCTCTACCTTACCTAGGTAAGTACCTATTTATGTTGTGATACAAAACATAATTACTATTTAGTAAACTATCTATGACTGTGCTATGATTTGATAACTGTAGTAGGTAATAGGTACGTACGTACATACATATATATTTATGTATAAACCTACATGGGCAATGCATGATGCATTTCAAAGGTTAAGTCTATGTCAAGGGTTTCATTATTCGTGTCGAAAACTACACAGCAATATTTCCAAGATAACCATGCGACAGGTTGAATATTATTCTCCCATAATTGTCAATTCACTACCACAATCAAACTGGCAACACTCAATGCGTAGCGTCTCCCTGCTATGCAGAGACATAAAAACTCGTCATTCCATTTTTAAAAACGAAAAATTATATTCATAAATGGAACCTTGTAAAATTCGGTCAGTATCAAAAGAAAACTAAGACTAAACCATATTTACGATGGAAAATGCTTTCGTTTTTCATAAAGTCGCAATTTTGTTTGCAAAATCGCGGGTTAGTGTTATGGGGTTTTACGTAATTTTATGGGGCAGTGTTACAAGGTCAATGGTTTCGTAAATTATAGAGGGAACTGCAAAATTCTAGGTAGGGGTTTCGTGCATAGTAATGTAGTACCTACATCTACTTAGCTAGGTATAATGGTATCGAATGCGTCATTATGAAACCTTTGAACGAATCGTATTGAAACTAATTAAACTTTTAAAATAAAATATTTTTAGATTAAAAATGTAAGTAGTTGAATTTTAAAGTCCCTAGTTGTTAAATTTTGGAACGATATTTAGACAAAAATTTCGATATTTGAAAGTAATTTAGATTTCTATTTCGACGACCGATGTGGCGATCG
This sequence comes from Eupithecia centaureata, assembly GCA_944547425.1. Classification (NCBI taxonomy): domain Eukaryota; kingdom Metazoa; phylum Arthropoda; class Insecta; order Lepidoptera; family Geometridae; genus Eupithecia; species Eupithecia centaureata. The sequence continues at coordinate 6,316,171 of OX155706.1, forward strand.
ATATAGGCGAAGATCCGACTGCAACGCGGTTGCCGGTTCGATTGCCGCCACGGTGCAAATGTTTGCTCCGATTGTGTAGGGTTCGTTTTCAAAGGAGGCTTCAAACTCGATAGTAAGTCGACCTTATTTACGAAATAATCTGTCATTTTATTGAATTCGCGATGGTTTTGGAAATCTGAAGGGTTTGGAGGGGATGACTTTTGGGAAGGAAGGAAGATAGAATGAAAATGAAAATAAACGAGTCTTTTATAATTTAATGTGGTGACCTTCTGATTATAATTTAATGTGGTGACCTTCCGGGAGCTTGGGTGTCGTTCCCATAAACACCCGGTGAGGAAGCGGACGGTCTCCACTACGTTCCGTGGACCCATCCGGAGTGGCTGCGTCCACCGCCTCGGGTATCTTGGTGGGCCCCTGCCAAAAGACGAGCAGCTGCCCGAGACCTTACGAGACGAAATACTGGGTGCGGTCAGTACGCGCTGTTCTTGAGTACGCGCTGCCAGGATTCATAAGATAAGGATGCCCGAGACCTTACTACGAGGCGAATTGAGTGCTGCCCACAAGCACGCGATGGCCGCGAGTATGCGCTGCCAGGATTTATAAGATAAGGATGTCTGTTTTCTCTACACTACGTTTGGTTAGATTAGGAATTCATACAAGTGAAAATATTTGTGACTGACGTGAGTTCCGTGTGCATGTTTATGTTTGGGAAAATGACATATGAAAATAGTTGTAAGGGTGCTTCTCACTACATTTTATATTTATACAGGGGCATCTAATGTATGTAGACCCCATAGATATACTTCAAGTTAAGGGTTGCTCTACAACCGATGTTTATTATGTAAGGGTGCTTCTCATTTCGTTTTATATTTATCGTACAGGGTCTTCTAATGCATGTAGACCCCATAGATATACTTAATTGTTAAGGGTTGCTCTACAACCGATTTTTATTATGTAAGGGTGCTTCTCATTTCGTTCTATATTTATCTTACAGGGTCTTCTAATGTATGTAGATCCCATAGATATATTTAATTGTCAAGGGTTCCACTACAACCAAGGTAGATAAATTAAGGGCGCTTGTCTTCCATTTTCCCCTTTAGTTAAGGCTCTGTCTATTCCACACGTACTCCATTTTATATTTCTCTTTTAGTTAGGATACTCTGATATATATAAAAACGTGGTTGTTAATAATAAACTCTTGTCACATTACACTTACTCTTTCATTTCGTGACAGTTGGCGCCCAATCATAAAAACGCAACCACGTTTTTATATCTAACTCCCCCTAAATTTTAAAAAGTAACACTCTGTTTCCCTAAAATTTTCGATAACCTTTTCGGCATTAATTTTTTTTTTTCGGCAATAGTCATAGTCAAATAATTAATAAACAGACATTAACATTTTTTTTCTCCACAGTATCCCCGGACTTAAATGTAAGTCAAAATGGCGATCAAATACAACTTATGGGATAGATTCGCCGAAGGATGCTGTGAGTGCCCGTTGTTTTTCTTTTGATTCCTAATAGGTGCAGTGTCCACATCGTGGAGCTGCACAAAATGTTCGGGCTTAAAGGTAGAATCTCCGGTTATCAATTATTTGAATGCGGAATTACCGGAACCTAAAATGAATTTTACAATGTGTGCTTCGGGTTCCCACCCGAGTAAATATGTTGGGGAACTCCGCAGATTCTCTTACGATGGGAAAACTTGTCCCAGAGTCTTTATTGAAAAACTGGAAAATTTCGCGATTTCCCGGTGCGTAGAAAGAAACGCACTAGTCGACCACGCGTTCGAAATATTTAAAGACAATGCGTTACACTGGTTCAGATTTATAAGAAGCCGGTACTCTAATCTGACTTGGGATTTGTTGACGAAAAACTTGATAAAGGATTTTGGTGATCCAAATCACGATGCAAAACTTCTAGAAGCTATCCGTCTACGCACTCAGGGTAAAGAGGAATCCATCATTATCTATGTTTCTATAATGTTTGGAATGTTTAACAAATTAAACCAAAAGTTGTCTGAATCAGATAAATTAGCGATCGTCATTAGGAATATTCGACCATCATATTCACCTTATGTAGCAATCAATAAGGTGGACTCGATTGACTCGCTTATCGAAACGTGTCAAAATTTTGAATGTTACGCGGATAAAGATAAAAATTTTAAGGAACCGGTAGCCACTTCGTATCTAGGAGCTACCGAGTTTAACTATAATCAGTCCTCGAGCTCTAAACAAACTCTACAAAATCGGTCTCAGATTTCTACTAGTTCGTCAAATGTGGTCCAATTCTCTCAACCATCATCATTTCAACGAAAAAATTATGAGGCGCCTCGGGTTAGGCCTCAAACAAATACAAATCAAGGTTTTTATCAAAACTCAATTCTTGCCGTACCAGAGAAGTTTAACTCACATTTCTTTTGTGTGCGTTGCAGAACGAATGGTCATACCATTCGGTTTTGTACAGTTCCGAGAGATTTGGTTTGTTTTAAGTGTGGAGAAAAAGGGGTTAAGGTATCAGACTGCCCTAAATGTAACAAAAATCTAATAAAAGACTTGAATAACTCGAATAACAGCATGAACAACTCTAATAATTTTGATCCGGTTGATTGGAACAACTGGCTTAAAACTGTGAAGAACTTCTTCAACTCTTATAGCTTGTCTTCGGTCTCTTTTGCTAACGAAAAGGATAATCATAGACCTTTTGTGGACATTTACTTCAATAAAGATTGTTTTTCTGGTTTATTGGATAGTGGTAGTTCTATTACCATTTTAGGGAATGACTCATATAAAAATATTTTGAAGTTAGGGTATGAGCTATTCAAGTCTGACTCTCCGTCGATTCAAACTGCTAGTAGGCAGAAAATTAATTCGATTGGTCATTTTATGATCCCAATGACATTTATTAAACAAACGCACGTAATTAAAACGTTTGTCTTTCCTGATATCAATCCATCTCTCATCTTGGGTATTGACTTTTGGAAGAAATTTAATTTGATTCCTGAAATACTTTTTCCATGTTGTAATACTATTGAAGAATCGCCTGTTCTCAAGGATTCTTCAAAGATTCTTGCTTATGAACAGTTAAATGATAAACATAAGCCAATTGCGGATAATTTAATAGAACAATTCAGAAATATTTCTTTTGAATTAAAAGGTGAGCTTGGTCGTACTAATTTAATATGTCATAATATTGATACTGGGGACGTAGCTCCGGTTAAGCAAAGATGTTACCGGTTGTCTCCTGTAAAACAAAAAGCTCTTATTGATGAGGTTGACAAAATGTTGAAATGGAAGGTCATAGAACGTTGTGAAAGTCCATGGTTATCTCCGGTTTTAATTACACCAAAGAAAAATGGTGAATGGCGTTTTTGCGTAGATAGTAGAAAACTTAATTCTGTTACACGTCGTGACGCTTATAGTTTGCCTTTTATGAATGAAATACTAGATCAGCTTAGAAATGCTAAGTTCTTATCTAGTATTGATATTGCTAAAGCCTTTTGGGAAATTCCGTTAAATCCCTCGGATAGGAATAAAACGGCATTTTACGTGCCAGGTCGTGGGATGTTTAGATTTGTTGTAATGCCTTTTGGTTTGACTAATGCTCCAGCTACACAACAACGGTTGATGGACATGTTGTTTACTCCAGCTCCGGAGTTTGAAAACAAAGTTTTTTGTTATCTTGATGACATTATTGTAGTCAGTGAATCCTTCGATGAGCATATTTTGTTGCTTAATAAAGTTCTTGATAAAATATCGTATGCTAATTTAACTATAAATTTCGATAAAAGCCAATTTTTCAGAAAAGAGCTAAAATACCTCGGTTATATAGTTGACGTTAATGGTTTACGAGCTGATCCAGAAAAGATACAAGCTATTTTGAGTTATCCTGTTCCTTCGTGTGCAAAAGATGTTCGAAGATTTATTGGTTCGTGTAGTTGGTTTCGTAGATTTATACCTGATTTTAGTACGATAGCGTCGCCTCTCAATAGGTTAACGGTTACGGGAAAGAAGGCCCCAAAATTCTCTTGGAATGCGGCCGCGGATGAAGCTTTTATGAAATTGAAAACATTTTTATCAAGCACACCTATACTTGCTTGTCCGGACTTTAATCTTTCGTTTTCGGTACACTGTGATGCGTCTAATTTTGGTATTGGCGCAATGCTTACTCAGGAACATGAGGGTGTTGAAACTGTTATTGCTTACATGAGTAAGGCTTTAAATAAGCATGAGCAAAATTATTCAACGACCGAACGAGAAACTCTTGCTGTTATTACCGCGCTAGAACATTGGCGTTGTTATTTAGACAACGGCAATACTTTTACCGTTTACTCGGACCATGCAGCTCTTAAATGGTTTTTAAATTTAACTAATCCTTCTGGTCGATTGGCCCGTTGGGCAATTCGTTTATCAACTTTTAATTTTGTCATAAAATACAAAAAGGGTTCAACTAATGTGGTCCCTGATTTACTTTCTAGAGCTAATCAGTCAAATAATAAGATTGCTGCAATTCAGTCCGATCCCGTTCAGAATACTGCTAGTAGTTTCGATGATCTCTTACAAAGTTGCCAAGATGATCCTGTGGCACATCCGAATTATAAAATTACAAATGGTAAACTTTATCGTAAACTCGATTCTAAAGACTTAATTAATGAGGATTTTGTTTGGAAAGAAATTCCACACCCTGATAGCAGAGAGGATTTAATAAAAGAATACCATGGGGTTTCGGGAATGCCTCATTTAGGAATATTCAAAACATACAAAAAGTTATCATTACTTTACTTTTGGTCAGGTATGTTTAAAGATATTGCAAAGTTTATTAACAAATGCGAAATTTGTTTAACTTATAAACATTCTAATCATGCACCTTATGGTCCAATGGGTAAACCTAAAATTTGTTCTAGACCTTTTCAATCTATCTCTCTGGACTTAATGGGTCCATTACCTATGACCCGTCAACGTAATCAATTTATCCTCGTGGTAAATTGTAGTTTTTCTAAGTATACTTTAATTTTCCCTTTGAAACGAGCAACGGCTAAAAATATTGTAGATATATTGGAGAATGAGGTCTTTTTGGTTCATGGTATTCCGCAGTCAATAATTATGGATAACGGAGTACAATTTCAAAGTCATGAGTTCCACAATTTGTTGGATAAATATAATATTCCATTTAAATTTTTCACTCCATACTATACTCCGCAAGTAAATCCGACTGAAAGGTATAATAAAACAATTGGCACTGCGCTCGCTTCGTTGGTTGGGGAGGATCATCGTTCATGGGATGTTCATTTACGAAAAACTCAATTTGTTATGAATAATTCAGTTAACGTAGTAACTGGGTTTACTCCGTCTTTTCTTGTTTTCGGTCACGAAGTCATAACTTGTGGTTCTGTTTATACAAAAACAGTAAATTTGGATGAAATTTCTTTTCTACCTAGGGATATTTACGCCAATAATATTGGTGAATTATCGGCGATTTTTGATAAAGTTCAAGCTGCCTTGTTCATAGCTCACACTAAAAATGCATCACGCTATGACACTAGACACCCTTTTAAAACATTTAATGTGGGCGATACTGTTTGGAGGAAAAATTTTGTTCAAAGCAATGCTGGAACATACTTTAGTTCCAAATTAGCTCCGAAATATGTAAAAAGTGTTATTATAAAGAAATTATCTCCACTCGTATTTGTCCTAGAGGACAGTAATGGTGTTAAAGGCAAATGGCATGTAAAGGACTTTAAGTCATAATCTTAATATTTTCTTTTGGCACTTATACTTTTCTAAAATCTGTAACTTTTATACTGCGATGTAAATTTAGCATTTAGTTTAAAAGTAATATCTCGCTATACGATTTTATATCTCTTAAAAGTTTTATATTTTTAATTGTTGGTTATTAATTTAACCATGTATCGATTTACTATTTTCAACAATTGTTGCCTTCGAATTGTCATGAAACGGTTATGGTAATCCATCCGTAGATTTAAAAAAAAAAATAACATACCGTCGTTGTCGGTAGGTCTATTAGAATATATAAAATACTTTAGCTCCATTTCCGACATCGGCTGGTGCTACAGTAGTTTATAACTTGGTTTTGGTACACATTAGGGTTAGAATGGATGTGGATGAATGTAAGTTTATAGAATATATATTCGTATTTTTACTATGGATGTGGATGTGTGAGGATTGAGTTTAGGCCTGTGTAATCACTAACTTGTTGAACTACTGCATATCTTGTCTTTCTTCTCACGATTTTCTCTCAACTCTCTTTGCGTAAATGTGAATTTTGCACCTTGTAGTTAAGGGAACGCAATTACTAATGCATTATTTTCTCTCTTAGCGCTATCTTTTCTCTCACTCACTCACTTTGCGTATATGTTAATTTTGCACCCTATAGTTAAGGGAACGCAATAACTAACGAATTATTTTTTTTTCTCTTCACGCGATTTTCTCCCACTTTCCCACTTTGCGGAAGTGTGAATTTTGTTACCCTATATTTAGCGGGTCTTAAATATTTTGTTTTTTTTTCATTCTCTATGTCGTCATATTGTAATGGGTCATTACAATCTTCCCGATTATGTCTTCCGGTACGATGTTATATTGTCATGATGATGTTGCCATTATTTTCCTTGCGTATTGATGTTTTCTTGTATACAATCAAGTATTACTTTGATTGTACCTTTGACACATTATACTGTGTCTATATTCGATACATTTTCATATTGTAGTCGGTAATTACTATTTTGCGGTATTGACATTCTGTACGTTGTCATATTGAAGAGCTTGTTTTAAACCGTTTTGTTTCACCGACTTTCGGACTGAGTATCCGTCGTTGGTTATTTAGTAGTCTTTTAAGACGCATTTAGTTTTAAATAATCTTAGTTGTGAAATAGTATGTTATATCGTTTTAGATGTGAATAATTCCAAAATTTTATTTATAATTTGTATAAATAAAGAAAAAAAATGAAAATAATTTAGTTATTTTAATTTTTTTTTGCTTTGGTTGGGGTGATAATGTAGGGTTCGTTTTCAAAGGAGGCTTCAAACTCGATAGTAAGTCGACCTTATTTACGAAATAATCTGTCATTTTATTGAATTCGCGATGGTTTTGGAAATCTGAAGGGTTTGGAGGGGATGACTTTTGGGAAGGAAGGAAGATAGAATGAAAATGAAAATAAACGAGTCTTTTATAATTTAATGTGGTGACCTTCTGATTATAATTTAATGTGGTGACCTTCCGGGAGCTTGGGTGTCGTTCCCATAAACACCCGGTGAGGAAGCGGACGGTCTCCACTACGTTCCGTGGACCCATCCGGAGTGGCTGCGTCCACCGCCTCGGGTATCTTGGTGGGCCCCTGCCAAAAGACGAGCAGCTGCCCGAGACCTTACAGCCTGTCCAGATAGGGCGCTTTACGCGCGTAAAGCGCTGGACTCTCGACTCGCGCGTGCTACGCGCGTGCTACGCGCGAGTCGAAATACTCGGGCGAACAGTGGAGCGCGCGTAAAACGCCGCATCTGGACGCAATATAAATTGAAACGCGCGAGGGCACTCGCGCGTAAAGCGCGCGTAAAGCGCCCTATCTGGACAGGCTGTTACGAGACGAAATACTGGGTGCGGTCAGTACGCGCTGTTCTTGAGTACGCGCTGCCAGGATTCATAAGATAAGGATGCCCGAGACCTTACTACGAGGCGAATTGAGTGCTGCCCACAAGCACGCGATGGCCGCGAGTATGCGCTGCCAGGATTTATAAGATAAGGATGTCTGTTTTCTCTACACTACGTTTGGTTAGATTAGGAATTCATACAAGTGAAAATATTTGTGACTGACGTGAGTTCCGTGTGCATGTTTATGTTTGGGAAAATGACATATGAAAATAGTTGTAAGGGTGCTTCTCACTACATTTTATATTTATACAGGGGCATCTAATGTATGTAGACCCCATAGATATACTTCAAGTTAAGGGTTGCTCTACAACCGATGTTTATTATGTAAGGGTGCTTCTCATTTCGTTTTATATTTATCGTACAGGGTCTTCTAATGCATGTAGACCCCATAGATATACTTAATTGTTAAGGGTTGCTCTACAACCGATTTTTATTATGTAAGGGTGCTTCTCATTTCGTTCTATATTTATCTTACAGGGTCTTCTAATGTATGTAGATCCCATAGATATATTTAATTGTCAAGGGTTCCACTACAACCAAGGTAGATAAATTAAGGGCGCTTGTCTTCCATTTTCCCCTTTAGTTAAGGCTCTGTCTATTCCACACGTACTCCATTTTATATTTCTCTTTTAGTTAGGATACTCTGATATATATAAAAACGTGGTTGTTAATAATAAACTCTTGTCACATTACACTTACTCTTTCATTTCGTGACAATTGTTTCTAATTTTAATGAAAAATATATTTCTATGTAATGTATTAATAACTAGCGACCCACCCCGGCTTCGCACGGTTTTATTATGCGTATAAACGTTTCTCTTGAATCACTCTATCTATTAAAAAAAAAGCATCAACCGTTGCAAAGTTTTAAAGATTTAAGAATACATAGGGACAGAGAAAGCTACTTTGTTTTACACTATGCAGTCATCATCATCATCATCATTAACCTATATTAGTCCACTGCTGGACATAGGCCTCCCCCAATGAGCGCCATAGCGCCCTGTCTTCAGCTTGACGCATCCAGCATCTGCCAGCAGTCTTTCGCAGATCGTCATCCCACCTGGCCGGAGGGCGTCCTACGCTACGTTTACCGAGTCGCGGTCTCCACTCAAGAACACGTTGCAGTGATATCAGTTATTTAGTACCTACCTACCCCTAACACAATCTCTGCTTAGATCGGAGCTATTGGATGCTGTGTCAATTGTCCAGCATCAATTTATTTATTCATCTTATAACTTGGGTGTTTTCACATTACTTTTAGGACTTTTTTCGTCTTTTAATATATTTTCTAATACCTTTACAAAATTAATTATAAAATAAGATTGATTCTATTATCAACCCGGTGAATGTCGATATACATAGGTTCGGATCTTCTACTATATTGACCAACATTCAGATATTCAGACGTGTTCATCCAAAGTTTTTAAGACTATCATGTTTTATTCCTTACTAGCGACCCGTCCAGGCTTCGCACGGTTTTATTATACGTATAAATCTTCATCTTGAATCACTATCTATTAAAAAAACCGCATCAAAATCCGTTGCGTAGTTTTAAAGATTTAAGCATACATAGGGACATAGGGACAGAGAAATTAAGTTTTATTTCTGTAAGATGTGGGTCTTACTACGAGATATGTAGACCTTGGTGTGAAATGCGTAGGCCTAAATATGAGATGCACTACGATACATAGAACTTGTCACGAAGCGTAGACCTTGGTACAAGAAGCGTAGAACCAATTATGAAATGCATACTACAATTGCATGTCGTAGTTAGAGCTATGCATTGCATACGCAGAGCTTGCTACGAGAAGCGTAGGCCCTGCTACAAGATTCGTAGACCTTGCTACGAGAAGCGTAGGCCCTGCTTTAATGAACGTAGTTCTTGCTACGAGATGCGTAGACCTTGCTACGAGAAGCGTAGGCCCTGCTACAAGATTCGTAGACCTTGATACGAGAAGCGTAGGCCCTGCTACGAGATGCGTAGTCCTTGCTACGAGAAGCGTAGGTCCTGCTACGAGATGCGTAGACCTTGCTACGAGAAGCATAGGCCCTGCTACGAGATGCGTAGTCCTTGCTACGAGAAGCGTAGGTCCTGCTACGAGATGCGTAGACCTTGCTACGAGAAGCGAAGGCATTACTACAATTGCTACGAGAAGCGTAGGCCCTGCTACAATGGATGTAGATCTTGCTACGAGACGCGTAGGCCGTGCTACTTATAGCATAATCGTTACTATGGAAACGGTTTTAAATAGTGCGCGCGCTATTTATATAAGGTTTATTGTTTTTTAAAACACGTCAACTTTTAGTTTAACGGACCTTAACCTTCGGAATGACTCCGATTGAGATAACGTTAAATATATTAAACGTTTTACTTTGGATCTGTTATTCTAATTTATTTTAAGAACTTGAGAGCAATGTTCCTTTGAGAAATAAATGATTGAAATCAATAGCAGTTCCCAATGCTTAATCACTACATAGTATAAAATAAAGTCGCTTTCTCGGTCCCTATGTCATCGTGTCCCTTTGAACGCTTAAATCTTTAAAACTACGCAATGGATTTTGATGCGGTTTTTTTTAATAGATAGAGTGATTCAAGAGAAAGGTTTATACGTATAATATAACCGTGCGAAGCCGGAGCGGGTCGCTAGTAATAATAATAAATAAATGCTGTAAAATCCACACAACATCATCAAGTCCCAAGCTACGCAGAGCTTATGTTATTCGTACTCTGATAATACAATACATAACTTATTTACATAAATAGATTTTTTATGATAGAAAATACCTACCCATAACCCCGCAACCAATAGGTATTTGCTGATCGCACAAACATTTTTGTCCCAAGGCGGGATTCGAAACCGCAACCTCCTGCGTCATAACTGTCGTAAGTAGACACATCGGTCGTCTTAAATGTCTTATACTGAACTTTGACTTCACGGACGGGGACGCTTCCGACTGGTATTGACATGTAACAATTGAGCTACCTTTAGACTGTTTGCAACCGTCTGCAGTTAGCTCAATGGTTTCAATTGTAAATACTTGTTGTTATTTTTCTATTCCTTGCTTGTAATTTTCGTTGTTAATAAAGTTTAAATAAACTTTGACTAGATTCAAACTTAAACTGAGAAATCAATGTAATTAGTTCTATAACTAACCTTCGATATAAAGCTATTATGTAGGTATCTGATTGCAGCGAGTTGGCTAGGCCATGACATGATGCAGTGCTATTGATTTATAGTAATTATTTACGATTTTGTTTATGGGCAAGTGGAAATACCTTCCAAGGATAGGCACCAGTTACCTAAAATTATTCAACACATTCAATTTGAATGATTATGACTTGAATTAATTATCCTACTAATATGATAAACGCGTAAGTTTGTAAGTATGGATGGATGAATGTTTGTTACTCTTTCACGCAAAAACTACTGAACGGATTTGGATGAAATTTGGCACAGAGATAGATGATAGTCTGGAATAACACATGGGCTATATTTTATCCCGGAATTCCCACGGGAACGGGAATTGCGTGGGTGAAACCGCGAGGCGCTGCTAGTAATATGTATTTTTGATAAAGCTTTGTTATTATTACACACCAGTATCTGCCTTTGGCTTCGCACTCGTTTCTATAGAAATGCCTCAAGGCTATTTATATCCCACTAGCGACCCGCCCCGGCTTCGCACGGTTTTATTATACGTATAAACCTTCCTCTTGAATCACTATATTAAAAAAACCGCATCAAAATTCGTTGCGTAGTTTTAAAGATTTAAGCATACATAGGGACATAGGGACAGAGAAAGCGACTTTGTTTTATACTATGTAGTGATTAGGGGAACAGATTTAAGGAATGATAAGTAGCCTATGTGTGGACGTGATTATACTCCCTTTGGCTGAAAAAGGTTTTTCAGCCAAAGGTGGTATAATCGCTCCCTTTCTATTCACAAGACTTTTTACACTACGTTTGCTGTGCTTTGGTGTAGGTATTAAAATAAAATACATGTGTAAAACATAACAAATTTTATTATTCATTATTAAAATACTGGAATGCTCTTATATTGAGTGGTGTAAGGCAAGATATAATTATTATTAATTAATTAAAATTATAATTAGTTATAAAACGTCAATTTTAAATAAGAAATACAAAATAAATTACTTTTCATTATTCAATTATTATTAAATAGTTTTTATATTTCATTATCAGTCACAAAGATACAATACAAAAATTCTTTATTGCAATCATTAAAAACACAAGATAAGTCGAAACAAATAGTTTACATTGTATAATGGGCTTATCGTTTTATGCGATCTCTTCCAGTTAAACACAACTTAGTTTTTCGAGTCCTTTTCGTATAATTTATTTTTACCATTAATTTTGACAATTTGTATCAACTATCTTCATTATCCTGTTTCATAGTACTTTAGTTATTGGTGCTCGAAGAAGTCAAATAGTTTTCTGTAACAATAAAACGAACGTAAATTACAATCAAGGAATAGAAAAAATTATAAGTAGTATTTACAATTGAAACCATTAAGCTACCTGCAGACGGTTGCAAACAGTCTAAAGATAGCTCAATTGATCTATGGCAATACCAGTTTGATTAATTAATTGCACTTTTGTTTTAAATTGTACATCTATGTCATGTATGTGTCATCATCATCAACCTTTTTTGTCCACAGCTGGACGTAGACATTTGTATACGATTGTGTGTGTATCAGTAGATTTTTTTGTCTATTATTTTTTATCTATCTAGAAAAGATTATTTATTACAATCTTTCTAGAAAGATTAAAAAACATTTTTAAGACAGATATCTAGTTAAGGTAGGTATGTAGGCAAGATGTATTTGTATACCATTTTGAAGATACTGTGTTTATAAACAATTCACAACTCTTTTCGCATCGAGTTTGAGAAATAATTGACAATTACTTGTAAATTGTACAATTGTAATTTAACACTATACAATTTTAATTTTAAACTAAACAATTGTAATTATACACTATACAATTTATTGTAATTATACTTAATTTTAACTTACACTTACAATTGTAATTATACACTTGACAAATGACAATTGTAATTTTTCCACAATAAAATTGTATTTTACGCATAAAAACAACGTAAGCACAAGATCATAATTAATTCGTCAAACTACAAAATTCTATAGTTTTAAATACTTACGAAAATCATCGCAATTAGGGCATTTCTTCATATGTTCTATTATCATAAGTTTGAGGGTAGTTTTCTCTGCTTGTAGAGCCTCGTTTAGCCTCTTCAGTTGATTGTTTTCTTGTACTAAACGCTGTTTAGTCTCCTTATCTTTAACCCTTGAAAATAAATAAATAATACAGGACAATCCACACAGCACCATCTAGCCCCAAGCTAAGCAGAGCTTGTGTTATGGGTACTAGATAACTGGTATACTTAATGCTTTATACTACATAGATAATAATTTCAGTTAATTATTTAAACACTGACCTTCGAAACTAAGTACTACACTTTTAAACTTTTTTCTCTAAGCTATAGAAGTTAGAAATTGAAAATAAAAATCTTTTTATGGCTAATTTGATCAGCATTTTTTGAAATTTGCGTTACCAACGTAAAGTTGGCTATAGTATTTAATTAATCAATAAATTGAAATTACTATGAATAATTAGTAGAACTATTGAGTTTATAATCATGTTTCCAGAAACTGTAATGAGTTTTTGGTGTTTCTGGTATTTAAGACGACGAATTTCCCTTTGTTAATACAGATTCTTTTTAAACTTTATCTATTTTCTACGTTTCACAACATTTTTAAATTTAATTAACTGATTTTTTAGAATTAAAAAGTACAACTATTGAATTTTATGGAGGATTTATATTAAAAGGGGTGCTTAAATATCTTAATAATATTATAAACGCGAAAGTTTGTAAGTATGGGTGTTTGCTACTCTTTCACGCAAAAACTACTGAACGGATATGGATGAAATTTGGCACAGAGATAGATTATAACAACACATTGGCTATATTTTATCCCGGAATTCCCACGGGTACGGGAATAACGCGGGTGAAAAAGCGGGGCGCTGCTAGTGAGGTATATTTTGTTAGTTCGTTCGGTCATTAAGCAATATTAAATTACCTATATCTCTTCGACGCCGCTTTTCTACACTCCTTATCAATTTCCTGCTTATTTTTAACAACCTTTACACTAACACCATTCTGTTTACTTTCCATGCCTTTTCTCTTAACAGGTCTTTTATCAAAGACTTTTAAAGGCAATTTCGGAAGCACACTACCGCTATTCACTACCACTCCAGTGCTTAAGACTGATACTGGTATAAATGTCCCACTATTTAACGGTATCACACTGGGGACCACTATAGGTCCCATGCTTTTCAACTCTGCTTTCTCCGATAGGACTTTTTTAAGAACCTCTTTCGCTTTAGGTTTTTCTGCATTCTCTTCGGCTATAAGTTTGATCTGCTGTCCTGATGGCAGCTTGAGGATAACTTCATAGTCTTTCTTCGCTTCTGAATAGTCTGAAGTTAGGCTTTCAACTACATTGTCTATGGATTGTTGTGACATAATAGGCGGGATATCCTTTCTAGGTTCTTCAGGTTTTTCGTTTTTAATTTCTATGTTGCTAAGTATTTTAATAACGTTGTTTCTGTAAGAGACCGCGTCTTTTCGTTGGTCTTTTTTATCCTCTAGTTTTGGTAGTTCTTCGTGTTTTTCTACAATTCGACTTATTGTTGTGACCTCATTGGTTAGTTTTGATATAGTTGTTGTTTCGAATTCTTTGATTGCACCTGTTTCGTCGCTGGATGATCTGTGAATAGAAAAAAATGAATTTTGAAGTAATTTTAACAGATAAGTTGATTTATATTGTTTTCTTTTCTATATTTCCAAGAAAAATAAATAAAAATGTTATATCTTCGTTTATTTGATTTTCAAAAAAATATTAAGCACATATTGTTTCTTTTGTAAATCTAATAGAAAATAGAAGAGATAAAGAGCATAAGAGACAATGACATCTCAATAATAAAGTGAAACAATCGTGAAAATTATCTGTGCATTATAATTAACTAGCTGTACCGACAGACGTTGTCCTATCCTAACTTTTGAAAATTTAATTCGAATTTTCCGCGCAATTTCCTTAATTTTTTCTTTCATAAGAACCTTCTCCTGATAATAACGAACAGAACAAAAAAAGAATTAGCGAAATCGGTCCAGCCGTTCAGGCGTGATGCCGTGACCAAGGGAAATAGGGATTCATTTTTATATATATAGATTAAGCATATCAGTCATCTAGTACCGTTAACACATCTGCTAAGCTCGGGGCTAGACTGTCCACTACAAATGCGAAAATTTTTATGTTTGTTCCTCTTTCACGCAAAAACTGAAATAACACATAGGCATAATTCTCATCCCGTAAATCAGTTCCCATGGGATAGAAATAGCCTTGAAACGTTTCCATAGAAACAAAGCGTATGAAGCCATGGTCAGATGCTTATTTATTAGATAGATAGATAATAACTTTATTGTACCATCAATATACTAAACATCTTAATAGTAATTAAAACTAATGTGGCACAATCGGCGGCTTTATCGCTAACAGCGATCTCTTCCAGGCAACCTAACATAGTGAAAGCTTGGAACCGGTTATCAGAATCAGTGATCAGTGTTCCCTTTCAGTGAACTCTTTCAAAAATAGACTGGACAAATATTTAAAGTGCATTGACAAAGACTATACATCAGCCAAACTCGATGTAGAATGTTTGTAAACAAACCGCCCATACTTACCCTAAAATACACTCTGTTGCCGCGCCTTTTTATACGCAATTTACATTACTTGTCGATTTAAGATCCTTCCTTCACTAAATATTTCGTACACTCATATCTAAAATTCGACGCCAAGCAAGTGAATTTTAGTTTTCTGTGTCGTGATTTGTTTAAAAACATTCTACATCGAGTTTGGCTAGTGTATAGATATACACGTAACAGCTTAAGAGCTGCCTAACCTTTGGATGGAAAGGATATTATAATAAAACCACGATCAGGGCTGGCGCTTAAGTGGCTGGTGTAAAATTATCATACCTGCTAATAGTGATATTCCTCTGGTTGGTGGTGTAAACAGCATCAGCATCCAGCATAGGGAACATCTGCGGAGTGTGGAGATCATCTGTAGATGATGGAGTAGGGAGGCCATCGAGCACGCACGGTCTGGAATGTTAACACCACATATTTTACAACACTAAAATAATCAAATAATCAATATCTTTATTTCTTTAGGCTTGCAAAATAAGCACTTAGACAAGTCAAATTTAATACTATATGTAAGTACATAATTATCAAAATAATATAAGAAATAAAGTGATAATTGATTTTCAGTTCGCCTCAGTTTTTTGTCCACTAGTGGAAGAGGCGAAATAGAAACCACTAGCATGTGTATAACTTATGTGTCTAATACATGTCTAATACACTAACGTAGTCAACACAGAGCTTCAAAGTCAAAGTGCTTTATTGGTTCAATGGTTCATTTATTCATCATCATCAACCTATATTAGTCCACTGCTGGACATAGGCCTCCCCCAATGAGCGCCATTGCGCCCTGTCTTCAGCTTGACGCATCCAGCATCTGCCAGCAGTCTTTCGCAGATCGTCATCCCACCTGGCCGGAGGGCGTCCTACGCTACGTTTACCGAGTCGCGGTCTCCACTCAAGAACACGTTTACCCCAACGGTTGTCGGTTCTTCGCGAGATATGGCCGGCCCATTGCCACTTCAGCTTGCTAATTCTTTGAGCTATGTCGATAACTTTGGTTCTCTGTCGGATGTATTCGTTACGGTTCATTTATTGGTAACAAAAAAATATGATTACATTTATTCTTTATTTCCTTTAGACCTTACAGCAGTATTTTAATTCATCGGAAAGCCTTCGGATTCGGTATCGGAAACTTTTGACGATGAACGCTATTTCAAACAAGCTGATTCGAATACTTTAGCCATTAAATTTGAATTTGGATCCTTAGCTCCTTAGTTTCGATATGAAATCAAAATAGCGTTCTTCAGATCGGAAATGGAATCGAATTCGAATTTGACGTTTCAATTTCGGAAACTAATCGAATGAATTAAATACCCTTACGACACTGACAGACAAACAGAGATACTCCTTGCATAGCTCTTTCCATAGCTCGCTGAGCGACTTTGAACTGGTGGACCAGCCCTACCGTGAGTGTCCACGTCTCAGCTCCATAGGTCATTACGGGTAGGACGCATTGAATGAAAATTCTCGTTTTCAATCAATGCGGTATGGATGACGAGAAGACATGACGTAGTTATAAATAAATAAGGCTGGACAATCCACACAGCACCATCTAGTGAATACTTAATGAACATAGATAGATTTTTTAAAATTTAGAATGTATACTTACTATGTTTTTACTATACATAGAAAACACCCAACGGAACAAATTTCTGCAGATAAATAAATAAATATATAATATCGGACAGTCCACACAGCATCATCTAGCCCCAAGCTAAGCAGAGCTTGTGTTATGGGTACTAGATGACTGATATACTTAATACAATACATTACATAGATAGATATATTTCATTATAAATAGAAAACACACAATTAGATCGTACACAATTTTTTTCCAAGGCGGGAATCGAACCCGCAACCTCCTGCGTCGCAGGCGGACCTTCGCCCACCGCGACACTGAGGTCGTAATTTCCCTCGTCTACGTCTCAGCTCTATAGATAAACCCTTACTTGCTCTCCATAGCTCTCTTGAAGCCTTCATCAAAAGGGTTGACATTCTGTAGGTCTTGAAACAAACCAACCTCCTCGCAGTTCCGTATGAAGCGGGTCGGTGTTGGAGTCTGATCAGCTGGAAACATATTAATAAAATTAATAGTTTTTTATTTTTCTTTTATTGAGGAACAAACATTTGACAATTTATAAACCAATCCAGTTGCCGCTAAAAGTATAATAATATTACATATAATCCATTGGTTTATTGGTTGCCTGGGAAAAACCGCTCTCAGCGATAAGGCCGCCTAGCTGTTAAACTTAATAAGATGATAAAAGAAGTGTAACTATATTATTATTGTGTTTCAAATTTATAATAGTTACAAAAAGTTCTATTAAAAAAAGATAAAATATAAAGCAACAAAACAAAATCATCAAATAAATAATACAAAAATTCTGCAACAGCAATTGAAATTATTAAAAATATATACTATATATACACTTTTACCTAATGTGTGCTCACTATACATAATAGCTACTGATTAGCTTATGACTGTAACCTTAGTACCTTACTGATTACAGTTGTCAATGACTCATGTTATATTATGACAAAACAAAATAACAATACAGATAAGGAAACTGCACTTTGTTATAGAGATATAGAAATCTAATCAATCATTATATAATTTAATTTAAATAAGTTGATCAAAACGTCATATCTTTGTTTTTATAATAAAGTAGCGACTCTCCCGAGCTTCGCATGGTTTTATTATACGTATAAACTATCCTCTTGAATAACTCTTTCTATTAAAAAAACTGCATCAAAATCCGTTGCATAGTTTTAAATATAGCATACATAGGGACAGAGAAAGCAACTTTGTTTTAAGCTTTGTAGTGATGTAAATAAATTGGTCAAAACATTGTCTTTATTTTTATAATAAAAAGACTTTTGTTTGACCACAAACTAACTTGATTAAATACACTTAATAGATTTTTTTTATTGTGATTCATCAATACATAGTATAAAACAAAGTTGCTTTCTCTATCCCTATGTCCCTTTGTAGGCTTAAACCTTTAATAGATAGAGTGATTCAAGAGGAAGGTTTATATGTATAATGAAACCTTGCAAAGCCAGAGCGGGTTGCTAGAATTCTTCTAAAGATGATATTATCTTTATTAACAGAATTGTATGAGACACGATAACAAATTGAAGTGAAAACTCTATTTCTATATTGTTCTATATAGTTACTCTTTCACGCAAAAACTACTGAACGGATATGGATGAAATTTGGCACAGATATAGATTACAGTCTGGAATAACACATAGGCTATATTTTATCCCGGAATTCCCTCGGGAACCGGAAAACCGCGGGTGAAACTGCGAGGCGCTGCTAATAAGTACATAGAGAAGTAATTTTGAGCTTTACCTAGAAAAGCAGCCTTCTGTTCCATTCCAAACTCCAGTATCATATCATGTTTCTTCGTGTGAACGTTTAGACGGTCTTCGTTCGTGAATGTCATCCCGCAGTCTTGAATGGTACAAGCGAATGGTTTTACTGGCTCAGTCATAGTTTCTCTTACGATGCTAACAAGTATACGAAATTTCAGAGGGGTACAGCTTAAAGCTAGAGTTTGTTGCAGATTGTTTGCACTTATAAATAGTTACTTTTTTAAATAGTTAATACTTTTTATAAAAAGTTACTTTTTTACATCTTACTTTTTTACATCATCTTAATCGACCAAACAAAACACTAAAAGAAGAACTAGAAGAAGCTATTTTAACGAAAATAAAAAAATGTCTCTATTTCTCTGTGATCACGTCAATTGCAATATAAAGGTGCGTTCATAATATTTCACATATAACCTACTGAGCCTACTCATTTGACTTTGCTCCATTTATGTGAAGTGAGGTTCATTCAATACATGTAATGAAGGAGAATAGAAATTGCGGGTACTTTTTCACACCTACGGATGCGGATGCGGACTGGATATTTGGCTGCTCACATCTGCGTATGCGAATCTCTTTATATAAGAAATAACTTAGGTAGAATTTTTTATAATAAGATAGCACCTAATTTTGACAACAATGATACACAGCAACAAACGAGTACCATTTGACTGAGTTGGCAATTGACACAGGACGAAGTTTTTGCTTCTATTAGTCAGTGAACAGGTGCTGGCCAAAAATTTACAAATTCTAATCTACGCGATAGATCTCATTAACGACAAAACATATGTAAACGCAATAAAATATGACTATGGCTTGAAGACTTGTTCATATTCAGGTGGCATTTGTGGTCGGCCTACAACAAAAAACCTACGAGTGCGTTTGGTAGTCACCAAACTCTATTTTTTTCGTATCTCTTCCTAAAGTGGACAAAATGAAACTAGTAGGCACAGATGCATTTAAAAAAGCTTTGTTAGGTTTAACAAACTGTACGAGTGAAATTTGGAAATTCCTTTGTTTAACCGAATTATTATTAAATTATAAAATAAGTGGGTACGCCACTTTAGCTGCTGTTTGCGCCTTAAAGAATTTTTATTTTCTTGACGGCCTAAGCCTATTGTTGCAATATTTTAGGAAAGTATGGTAACTAGAATTTCCTGGAAACAATTTTAGAGGGGTGTCGATCACTGGTTTCTAAATTTCATTTTTCCAGTTAACGACAGGAGTTCATCACTGTTATCGATTACCTGTTCCAAATATTTTTAGATGACGTCAAGAAGAGATTACACACCAAAAAATATTTTTGGAGAAAGTTGGTAAATTAACACTGTATAAAACCTTATTTTACGAAAGCCGAAATGAAATAGAAAATTTTAGGTTCAACGAAGTCTTAAATTTGTATATACAAAACAAAGCCGGAGTTTCTCGTAATGACGTTACTATTCATCATCATCATATTATGATACTTAAGCTAGTCTACCTACTGCTGGACATTGGCCTGCCCTAATGAGCGCCTTACCGCATCCAACTGTATAATCTGCCCATGGTAAGTGTACCCGGAAACAATTTCAAGTAGGTGGCCATCTACGATGACCGATCTTGGACCAATGTGGCCATTGGTCAAAACTTTGATTAACCAAACTTATGCCAAAACCGATTCGTCGCGATGTGGGTATTTATATTGTTTCATGTACTCTTGTGTCCGCCGCATTTGTATTCTGTTCGGTCCAGTATTTATTCTTAGTTGTTGTATATTTACCTACTTTTTGGAATAATAATTCTATCAGGTAATTGACATAGCTTCTGTGGTTTTACGGTTTTAAAACAGATAAGGTAAAAATTTTATGAAGTTAAAAACATATTTTTACTACCTGCCTTATTTTATTACTTACCTACCTATTTTAGGAACTGAAGAAACAATTCGACAAATTAGGTAAATTTTAGAAAAGAAACGAACCATTAAAATACTTAGGTAGGTAGGTACCAAATAATTATTGGTGCTTCATAACTGTTGAAGAAAATATTTTAATTTAATGTTCATTTTTTGTTATTTTAATTTTATTATTTTCATTGTTATTTTAATTTAATGTACTTCTACTATCACAACACTGTTTGAAATCAATAATGCGATAATTTATAAAATTTAATTAAACTGTCAACATACGAAGTGATTGATTACCTTCACCTAAAATTATCTGAGCGTCTGGTCGATGCGACGCGTGACCCGAGAGCTGGTGAATATCTGGCTCAGCGCATCAGCATTGCAATACAGCGTGGTAATGCAGCCAGTGTCTTGGGGACGCTTCCGACTGGTATTGACATGGATCAATTGAGCTACCTTTAGACTGTTTGCAACCGTCTGCAGTTAGCTCAATGGTTTCAATTGTAAATACTAGTTGTAATTTTTCTATTCCTTGCTTGTAATATTCGTTGTTAATAAAGAAATATTACCTTCACATTATTTTGTTCAGAGCTACTATTTTATTTAATATTTTGCTTTTGGTCCTATTTAATGTATGCTTTGACTAGTATTTTTCAGCCTGCACAATCACACACACACTATCATTTCAGGTCTGGTTCTTGTATTTCTTTGGGACTAATTTTTATCTCTATTGTATGGTACTATATGTTATGAAAAGATAGTCATTGTAACAGTTTGCATTGATTTTATTTATTTCAACAGAACTCATATATATTTATAAGATTACATTTAGTTTTACTAACCTAGTATTAAATATAAACGAAACATTTACAACTAAAATTTATATCATAGTTTTGCTTACTTTAAATATTTAACACAAGTAACTTATACACACCAATATAAATTAAGATAAATATAATTTAGGGTGAAGCCCTCTTACGGTACTAGAAAAGTATGAGGTGTATCTCTCAGGTGAAAATGCATGAGTTTTGGCATGATGTGCGGTTCCTTCAGGTTGTAAAGCCCGATCGAACACTGGGTAGACTGATCTCTTCTTCCTGGGAGACTCTTGCATCGGCTGGCTGGGATAGGGGTCTACATAACGGCGTCCGCTGATTTCATTGCCGTCCGCTGTATCAATATTGTTTGGCTTTAAATGAAACAATCAAATGAGAGAGCATAAATCTATAGGTGCAATAGGTAAAAAGTAAGTGACGTTTTCATATCTGATGTGGTATTGAGGAAATAAAAACGTTGACTATAAAACTTGTGAGGAAAATTAAGGGTGATGTAAAATTGATAAATTCAATAAAAGGAAAAAGGGAAGAAACAATTAAAATAATAACTAAATAATCATTAGTTCTTGCATTGTGGGCATAAATCGAACCTGTCCCGTTTTTTCCAACATCCATCTCATTATTTTACCATTTCTTTTATGCCCACACTGCTAGTTTTATGAAAATTTTATCCGCCATAACTAGCCTGCTAAATGGAGTCTGCTAGTCTATGGCCGATAATACTTTTCCTCGCTTGCCTGCGCCTCTGCTGTTAAACATTCCCGGGGAAGGCTGAGGCTGAGGCTCGCCTACCGTATTCTGCTGGATGCCGGCCATTCCAACTACGGCTGGGTTGGGCTCGTTCTGTTGTCCCTTCCATGGTCTGGAAAATAATACATTTTTAGACTCCACAAACCGATTGATGCTTTAATCTGGCCCAGCGTTATTTCTATGACTGCTATCGGGTAAAAGTCAATCATCATCATTCGCAGATCGTCATCCCACCTGGCCGAAGGGTGTTTTACAATACGATTGAAGACGATCTGGAAAAGACTGTAGGAAGATGCTGTATGCGGCAAGCTGAAGAATCCTCGGTGTCCTATGACGCCCTTTTGACGCCCTTTTGGAGAGGCAAAGTATAAATTACTATTGAATAATGTTGAATTGTTATCAGCCTGCGCTAGTCAGTAGTGCTTAAGCCTCCCTTATTAATCACTACATAGTATAAAACAAAGTCGCTTTCTCTGTCCCCGTATCCCTATGTCCCTTTGTATGCTTAAATCTTTAAAACTACGCAACGGATTTTGATGCGGTTTTTTTAATAGATAGAGTCATTCAAGAGGAAGGTTGAAAACCCATAGTACGAAGCCGGGGCGGGTCGCTAGTAATATATAACTTAAGAACATATATACAACTTACTTGTCAGGGAAGAGTTCACCAGGCTGTCCTCTGGTCTGAACGATCCTCTCCCCGTTTATTTCAACCACACAGCGTAACCTCGCGCAGCATGTTGGGAATTCTAAAAAAATACCCAGCAGGCATTAAATATCATAGACCTAACATTTTATTGTATAATAATCAGAAATGCAGATTCTAGGACGCGTGT
Source organism: Eupithecia centaureata (assembly GCA_944547425.1). Lineage (NCBI taxonomy): Eukaryota > Metazoa > Arthropoda > Insecta > Lepidoptera > Geometridae > Eupithecia > Eupithecia centaureata. The sequence continues at coordinate 6,339,313 of OX155706.1, forward strand.
TAAATTTCGAATTCAAATTCCTTTATTGCTTGTTGCCTTATATAAAACAAAGTCGCTTTTTCTGTCCATATGTATGCTTAATCTTTACAAATACGCAACGGATTTAAATGCGATTTTTTAATAGGTATAATGATTCAAGAGGAAGATTTATACGTAAAATAAAACCATGCGAAGCCGGGGCGGGTCGCTAGTAAACAAATAAAATAATGCAACGAAGTAAGAAGTTAACATTGTAAAACTGTTTAGTTTTGACATCCTCTGGACAGGATGAAAAAATAATAAAACAATTCACTTAAATAGTTATAAGATATTACGTTATCCTTAATTATTATAATTACTAAAGTAATTTAATTCACATGCTTGTATGGAAAATTTTATAAAACTAATATTTTCAACAAAACTATGACTGTCTGTAGGTATTCAAAAAATAATACATGATACTTACCTACATTCTCGTCTTCAATATACTCATGACATTCCAGGGCGTTCTCAGGAATCTTTGGTTTCCGACATCTGTAATATTGTTATAGTATTAACTTTAAATAAGACAAAAAAACTAAAAAAATATAGCACAGCATTTTGTTTCATGTCTTTATTATAAACCCCTCGAAGGAACCTGCCCTCTACAACCATCAGGCGTTAAAAGATCTTCTAATCCTTTTTTGTGTCACTTGTTTATGTATGTATTATATACAGAAATTAAATTATATATTTAGAGAGGAATTAGATTTTTTGTGGTCAACTAACCCAACCGCAGCGATGAAATATTTCCCGTCCCGAATCTCACATCGGTATCGATGGCACGTATAGTGGTCAGACCACTCTTGCCATGGTTGATATCCCTTCCTTGAATACTTGTCCACGCAAGCTTGGTCTGAAATCAATCGATAAATAACAAAAAGAAATATCTAACCTCTGTACAAATTTAGAAAACCCTATTAATTATTTAAGCATTTAAAATTTTATGTCAGTCCGATATGAATCCGTTCTTTTAAATAATTTGTCGATTGTTAAACTACTGATAAAATACTGGAATTTGGATAAATAAATAAAGTTTAGAAATAAACTTCTAGAAATCAAAAAGATTTGAAATAATTTTTATGAAAAAACTAGTGGAAAATCGCGAAAGTATACGCTTGCGTAAAGGTAAATTTCATGCTTGCGAGGTACTTAAATGTAATTTTTATAAAATAGTGAAATATTTGTTTTTATTATATTTTTTATATAATATATATATTTATAATCTATATAAAATAGATTTACTTACAGCTGACATCGTCTGCTAAGCTGACTGGTAGAACTAAGTAAACCAGGAAAATAGCTGCACAAAACTGCATGCTGCTAGTTTATTAATTAGTATTCAACGTCTTCGGTGAATCCAGAACTACACTAACGATGTTCGAGTTTGGGCTGCCTAGAAATACGTTTTTCGCTGTAATATTTAGAAAACAATTGAAGGAAGACCCGAGAAAATGCGGAAAGTCAGTAAAAATATTATGATATCGTCGTTAGTTTCTTTCTTTCAACAAACAGACGCTTCAGTTGGTACAAGCATTCCATCTTTTATTTTAGTGACTAATTTGATTTGGTGTCTGTGGCAGTAGCGGCGTGAAAATCAATCCCTCCAACTAAACCATTGAATGTCGTAAGAGTCAATTGAAGGAACTTAAATGGGTGGGAGTTTACTTCGTGTACTTTTGACACTGGAACTATGATCACTAATCCAACTTGCAAAACGTTGTATACTTGTTCAAACCCTTGTTTGGTGGATTCTTAGTAATGAAACTATGTATGTATATGCACAGAGGAGATAAGGAGCCCTATGTAATTTATAAATACATTAGCAGTTAAACATTTTATTGTAAATTACATTTAGTGTTCATAAATTTGGAGATACGAAATTCGTCACAATTCTAAAACTTATTCAAGATATTAGAGATCACTTATTCATTAAAGTTAGTAGGCATGTGTATATTTATTTGAATTAAATTAAAAATTTGAATAAAAAAAAAAATTGAATAGAAATTTGATTTAATTTCATATTAGTCTCTTAATAATTATCGACCCCATTTATTGTAAAGTAGGTAAACAACATTAACGATGCGTTTTTTTTGGGACCATTTATTGTTGTGTAGATTTATTTATTACTAGCTGGTACCCGCGACTTCGTCTGCGCATGATTAGTATTTGGAGTACTCGCGATTTTACTTGCGTAATTCCCTTTCCCGTGGGATTTTCGAGGTAAAATAAAGCCTATTTCTTATTCCAGCTTATAATCTATCTCTGTGCCATTTCATCCAGATCAGTTCAGCAGTTTTTGCGTGAAAGAGTAACAAACATCCATCCATCTATCTATTCATACTTACAAACTTTCGCGTTTATCAGTTCAATTCAGTGTGGTTCCCCTGGGCTATACGGGTTTTCAAAAATTTCTCACAACATCTGAACGACGCGTACACACGCGTCGTTCAGATGTTGTGAGAAATTTTTGAAAACCCGTATAGCCCAGGGGAACCAAACTGAATTCCGGGATAAAATGTATCCCATGTCCAATCGTCCCGAGTTCCATTCGAATTCATTCAATTCCGTCGTGATGCGTGGTTAAAGAATTTTTGTTCCACCCTCTCTCCCAGGGGAACCTTACTGAATTTCGGGATAAAAAGTATCCCATGTCCTTCCTTGTACTATGAACTCAAATCGTCCTGAGTTTCATTCCAATTCATTCAGCAGTTTCGGCGTGATGCGCGGTAAAGGAATTTTACTTTCATACCCTCTCCCATGAAAACCTTACTGAATTCCGGGATAAAAAGTATCCTATGTCCTTCCTCGTAGTATGACCTATAATCATGCCGAGTTTCATTTCAATCCATCAAGTAGTTTCGGCGTGATGCGCGTTTACGATACAGACAGACAGACAGACAGACAAACAGACAGACAGACAGACAGACAGACATGAATAAAAAAAATTACAGTTTTGGCTTGAGTATCGATAATAGAGTGCCCTGCAAAAAAAAATTTCAAAATATCTTCAATGTACAGAATTGGACCTGTTACAGTTTTATTATAAGTATAGATTAGGTACCTTATTTGATGTCAAAATACCATTCTTTTACACCCTCATTGGATAAATAACTTAGAGGTCACTCCCACATCAAGGTAAAGGTTTCCCTGTTGCATTCATGATGTAAAATAAATATTCTCTTAAATATTTTTGTAGAAATAAAAGGCATCTACATGAAGTTAGGTAATAATCTATATTATATAGGGTCCACATCGATAACGTCACATTTTATAGAAATTCAAATGGTTAATTGTGGCTGGCTGATTCACTACATGACAAAGATCGACCCCAATAAGTTGACAACGATCTACCTCAATAAGTACATAGTAGGTAGTTTTACTAGGGAGGTAGTTAGTACTATGGTATAACTTACCGAGTGCTCATGTTTTAATGATTTCTAAGTAAAACTTATTTCGTAAGTGATGTGAGTTCGAGTGACACGCAGAAAATAAAAGTTTAGTATTTTGAAGTACCTACCTACTATGCTTTAAATTTCTTAGAATATGGATGTTAGGACTCTGTTTTTTCAATGATGCATTGTTTGAAACTATGTTTCAGGTATAATTCAGATTTTATTACAGTTTCAATGAACTCACAACGCTGTGGTACTGAATACTTACCTACCTACAGTATTGCATTCATGAAACGTTGAACCCCTACCTAACCTTAGAAATTTTCACTCCATTTGTACATCCTACGCCTAAGGTTGAACCCCTAATTTTGACGTTAAAGTAATTTTATTTATTTCTTTTGAACGCATCCTAATGTCAACGTCAGAACCATTTTACGTCAAATAAAATAAACCAGACGCAAAGTCGAAACTCGAAAGTCGAAAACGAAGGAGTTGTAGCTGTGGATGTGTTGTGCTAATTTATTTAAATTTTATAGTTTTATTTACGTAGAAAATACTAATGAGGTAAGATATTTACTTTTATTTTCACCTTGATACAGTTGTCGACAAATTCCCAGCGAAAAGAATAGCCATTCTAAGGAGAGACGATAGTTCTAAAAAAAGGGAGTTTTTTCCACTGTTTTCCGTGTTTTATCTCAGATTTAATTACAAATATTTTTCTACTGGCTTTATTTACACCCATTTTCTTTAAGTGTCAATTTTGTTTTCGTAGGTATGGTTGTAACGTTTATTTATTAAATTTTGGGATCTACCTTCAAACACCTACCAAATTATTTTGCATTGCAATTATTTTGCAAAAGGTCATTTAAAAACTAGTTTTGTAATGTTACGACCTTTGCTATTTAGAATTTAGTTATATATAAGTGCTGAGCTTATTAAAATAAAATCCTGTGTCAATTTGTATCATTCATCTACAACCTTTACTGGTCCACTGCTGGACGCAGGCCTTCCCATCATAAGCGCCTCATTGGCATCTATCATATGGGAGTAATGCCTATAATCCCCACGCTGGGCATGCGGGTTGGGGAACGCAGTTCGGTGGTAGAATTGTTATAAAGAAGCGCTGCTGCCCGCCCCCCGGTGGATATCCCTTAGTCGCCTCTTACGACACCCATGGAAAGAGTTGGGGTAGTGCAAATTCTAAGCCGGCATCACACGGCAAATTTGTATCTATATTTGTATGGAAATTTATAAGAGAATAAACTCAGAACCACATAGCTTAATCCTAAATTATTATCAATACTAGCGACCCGTCCCAGCTTTGCACGGTTTTATAATACTACGTATAAACCTTCCTCTTCAATTACTATCTATTAAGAAACCCCATCAAAATCCGTTTTAAAGATTTAAGCATACAAAGGGACATACTTTGTTTTATACTATGTAGTGATAATCAAAAAGAAATAGCGTTAATTGATTTTTTCTTCAATTCTTCTTTCTGAATTTAAGATATGCACTATCTTAAATTTAAGTGAAGAGAGCCGTAATAATTTGGATAGTTTAAAATTTTTGCACTAACTATATTAAATTGTACTGCATTATTATATTTACACTGAAATTTATGACTATGCAAAAATGTGGGTATTTTCCATTATTTTATTTACCATAATTCATGACATAATTATGACTATAAATGATTATAATTGATTATAATTAGAGATGTCAGCAGTGACCTACTAACTTTGTTTACTGAATGAAGAAACACTTGTTCTAGAATGATACAGAAAATTAAGTTCTTCAATCGAAATATAGTAAAGTCATTTACACTAGTTATATACTTATACTGTATACATATACTATACTTTAACTAGCGACCCGCCCCGGCTTCGCACGGTTTTATTATATGTATAAACCTTCCTCTTGAATCACTCTATCTACTAAAAAAAACCGCATCAAAATCCGTTGCGTAGTTTTAGAAATTTAAGCAGTCAAAGGGACATAAGGATAAAGGGACAGAAAAAGCGACTTTGTTTTATACTATGTAGTGATTTGACGACCGATGTGGCGCGGTGGGCGAAGGTCCGCCTGCGACGCAGGAGTTTGCGGGTTCGATTCCCGCCTCGTAACAAATTTGTGTAGGATCTGTAGAAATGTGTTCCGTTAGTCTGGGTGTTTTCTATGTATAGTAAAAAATATATATCTATGTGATGTATTGTATTCACTGCGTACTTGTATAGATACAGGTCAGTGATTGTATTAAGTATATCAGCGTGGTAATGCAGCCAGTGTCTTGGGGACGCTTCCGACTGGTTTAGCTACTTTTAGACTGTTTGCAACCGTCTGCAGTTAGCTCAATGGTTTCAATTGTAAATACTAGTTGTAATTTTTCTATTCCTTGCTTGTAATTTTCGTTGTTAATAAAGGTTTTAAAACTAATAATAAGTATATCAGTCATCTAGTACCCATAACACAAGCTCTGCTTAGCTTGGGGCTAGATGATGCTGTGTGGATTGTCCAGCATTATTATTATTATTATTGTTTACAGTAACTTCAGCTCATACCGGGCTGAAGAAGAGTCTTCCCCATCATCAGATGACAAGATGGACACTAGCTCTGACACTATAAACTCCCAGGATACCCCCTACTTTGACTCAGATGATGCTGATCAAAGGAATCCTCAGGTATTATTACCGAAATATGTATTTTAGATTAATTTTAAAACATCAATTTGATTTATTATCTGTACCATCATTCGTTCATGCATTCATTCTGTGTTCATTCATCATTCACTCTTTCTCTTTCAATAAGACTTGTTGATCACTGTGCACGCAAAAAGTCTATTTTATTTACAAAATATTCAAATCAGCAACCCACACCCAAGTTAGGATCTTGACAATTAGTTTATAGATAGATAATGCTTTTATTGCATCGCTTATTTAAACAAGTACTTATTTAAATATTCTAACAGAGATAAATTGGCGGCCTTATCGCTTAAAGCGATTTCTTCCAGGCAACCAAAACAATTGTGACAAGAATACGCGGAAGGCGGTACAATAAAAAATAAAACAAATTAATACTAATACACAAAATAATACTATTATTAATTTAGTTTATTTGTGTATTGTAACTTGTAACTGTATTTAATAGCTTACATAAAAATATTGTTTATTGTACTGTAGTGTAGCATCGCCTTAGGGTTAAAAAAAGAAACCTGTAATGATGTTATGATTAATGAATAAATAAATAAATAATTGTTTTAACAAAATCAACAAACTTTAATTTGAACATTTCAAACCTTAGTTATTGAACTTATCGACAATAACAGGTTTACATATCTGTTTCTATGGAAAAGTTTTAAGGCTATATCTATGGAAAAGTAAAAGTAAAAAAGTCTTTATTTTGGAACATAAACAAAAGGTATAAAAACATAAATAGGAAGCGATGAAAATTTCAAGGTTTTCTATGGAAACGTTTTAAAGCTATTTCTACCCCATAACTAATTTATATCCTACTATGTTGTAACTACGTCCATCCAAACTGTCGCATTTTAAGTATTAGTGTAATATGATAAAATTAAATGAAAAGGCCCCTACCTACTAGTCAGTTGAACAAATTGATAAGAGACACCAGAAGCAACATCTTTATATAAAATATATTCATTAAAATCGATTCAAGAAAATTAACACAAAATAAACCGACAAAAACATCATATCTGTTGTATGGAAGAGTGTAAGAAAAATAAAAAATCATTTTGTTATCCAATAGAAGATTTATATTTATAGAATAGAATAGGTTTTATTTGTTAACAGAATGACACAGAAACACTTTATAAAGTTAGACTAAACTTATACTAAAATGGGAAGAGTAAATCTGTAACAAAATAACTTATGTATCATCAACCCATAATAGTCCACTGCTGGATTGCAGTTGGGTATATGTTTACCTATTTGTAATCGTGTTGTTAATTTATTTTCCTGTTATAGGTGTATGTAGATGTTGGACTGTTAGGTAACTGCTATATTTCCTCTAATATTATAAACGCGAAAGTTTTTAACACTACTTATTATAAAACAAAGTCGCTTTCTCTGTCCCTATCTTTAAAATCCTGAGAGAGAGACAGAGTCCCTGAATCTTTAAAACTACGCAACGGATTTTGATGCGTTTTTTTTTTTAATAGATAGAGTGAAAGTCAAAGTATATGTATTGCATAATTACATGTTAGAAGATGGTACACAAAAATAATATTGCATCAATGTAATTTGCCCTTCATGGGCGTGCAATTAGTCATTTACATGCATTTTAACAAATATATTATGTAAAAGTAATCAAATATACAGAAAACGGAATCAGATAAACATGTCTAAAATAAATTTAATTGAAATTGTCAGTTAAAAATAATTATTAGTATGGTCATTCGTCAACATTCTTGCCATTTAAAAACTCTTTAATTGTATAACAACATTTATAAAGTAGGATGGTTTTAAGCTTTCTCTGAAACATCGTGCTAGGTAGCTCTTTTATCAAAAGTGGAATTTTATTATATACCTATCATTGGTGCCAAAGAAACTTTTGCGCAAAACCTCTTTTTTACAGTGTAAATATTTTAAATTGATTGCATTGATCGGGCTAAAATTTTGAATATACGTAGTTCTAGCCCTTGAATAACACATTTCATCCCTGAAATCAGTTCCCTCGGGATAGAAATAGCCTTGAAACGTTTCCATAGAAATAACACGCGTGAAGCCTCGGGCAGATGCTAGTTAATAAATAACTGATCTAACACCTTGTCATGGACTAGATATTTTATTTTATTTATAAGTTCACAAAACAGAGTAAAATGCTTAAAAAATACAGCTTATACATTGTTATTACGTTATGAACTAGATTTTACCAAATATGCAAACAGGAAAGCAATTTAAAAAATAGGTAATTTCTTTCACAGGTGCTAAAACTAACAGAACCACAAGAGGTAATCTTAAGGCAATCATCCGATTCCGAGGATCTGGAGAACGGTGTTCGGAACTCTGATATTACAACCGATTCCGATTACAACGAAAAAAATCCGGACACGGTTCTACGCCTATCAGAAACCGCTACGCAAGAGCATGATAGCCTTACTTCCAAAATGTCATTACTTCACCTCGATTCACCTATTAGTAATGCGTATACTGAAAAAATAAAAAACCAATGCACTAGTACTCCAAAATTTCCCGCCACTCTGACCTTAACCACGTCACACCCACTTATGGGCCCAGGAAGTCCGGATTTCCCGGATTTAATACCAAAAAAGGTACAAAAAATCGAAGATGAAAAAGATCAGTCACTATCAAGCATCGAGGATGAAAAAAACTATAGTTTATACAGCCCTCAGAGAAATACATCGAAAAATAACTTGTATTTTACTGAAAACTTTGTAACAGCCGAGTCGATTTTGACAGATAGTATAGAACTACCGCCAGATGTCGCTAGGGTTAAAGTGGAAAGGAGGAAGATAATACCCAAGATGGATACGCCACAGAAGAATTTGAACCGTAATTTTGAAGGAAGTAGGATTGATTGTGCCATGAAAGTATCTAGTCAAAGTACGCCTCAATGTCAAATGGATCAGTCAGAATATCACACTGGGGTAAGTTTTGAAGTAAATTTCTAAATATTAACTCCAGATATTTTTTCGTTTTCATATTTCTAACTTTACTCATACCAAAATCTTATTTTCTTTTTCGTATTTCTCAGGATAGGTCCAAAATCTTATTTTCTTTATCGTACTTCTTACTCATTCCAAAATTTTATTTTGTTTTTCGTATTTCAAACTATACTAATTCGGATTCTATATTATTTTTTTAGTTCGTCGGACGATTCGAATGCTTAAACGATTCAATATTTTATTACAATCGATTTAGTTTAGTTTTATGAAAAAGTTGTAATCGGTTTGGTATTTTCGCTCAACATTTTCTATTAATACTTGTTCCAAGAGGGCAAAAAAAATTAAATTCCATTTTTTGCCCTCTTGGAATAAGTATCAAGGGAAAATAAACACACCTTTACAATGAAACCTGTCTACTTTTGTATTTCCTTATTTCGCCTAAAGGAATACAGATTGAGTTGTAGCGACCTCTGACATGACGTTAGCTGAACCACGCTCAATAACTGTAAATCTGGCCCACGGCCAATCGTGCAAACGCTGGTCTCAACAACATCTGACTATATACAACTATCCGACATTAACTGTCGGTCGAAAGACCCCGGGCATGTGGGCCAGTTGGGCCGACCTGGTACAGGGAAGATCTTCCCCTGTAACCAATTGTGGGAATACCCCCAAAAAGTTATTTTGAGAGTTCTAGTGTAAAAAAATAGAATACATTTATGTAGGCCATCTATTATATGTATTGTATTTAGTATATCAGTTATCTAGTACATGTAACACAAGCGTTGCTCAGGTTGGGTCAGGCTCAGGCCTGGATTAGGCCCACAAAGCCGGGGCCCCTAGGTCCGGGCTTTGTGGGCCTAATCCAAGCAAGCTTGGGGGCTCTCATAGTGAAACATTCAAACCCCTAAAGCCTTCATTGCCCGAATTTTTTTTCAAAATAATAATAGGTATAGTAGGTAAATGAAAATGCCACAAAGAACGATGTCAAAGAAAAGAGAACCATAAATTACTAAAAAAATGACTTTTTCACGGTTTTAGAAAAATATTGTACTTTAGTCCTCAAATACCCAAGTACCTAGGGGCCCTGGATCCCTTAATCTGAGCCTGGTCAGGCTAGGTGATGCTGTGTGGATTGTTTAGCATTATTTTTTTATTTAGGTTTTATAATTTTTTGTTTTTTTAACAGATTGTTGAGTGGAGCGAATCACCTTCGCAACTAAGATCTATGCCAAACTTCGAGCTGCCCATTGAGATGTCCAGTAGCATAGGGTTACATAACGTAAGTTTAAATATTCATAATATTTATTCATTCTCAATATCATATTCATCGGATTATAAATATTTGCAGCCTTAAATAGTAAATAAAATAACATGTATCATACATAAGTATGTATAATCTATCCGTAATAATATTATAGAAGACCGATGTGGCGCGGTTGTCGATGGTTCGCCTGCGACGCAGGAGATTGCGGGTTCGATTCCCGCCTCGGAACAAATTTGTGTACGATCTGCAGAAATTTGTTGCGTTGGTCTGGGTGTTTTCTTTGTATAATAAAAAAATATCTATCTATGTAATGTATTGTATTAAGTATATCAGTCATCTAGTACTTGTAACACAAGCTCTGCTTAGCTTGGGGCTAGATGATGCTGTGTGGACTGTCCGGAATTATTTATTATACCCGGTGTACAAATAGAACCCCGCCAGGACGCTCCCCAGACAAATCCGGAAAAATCTGGACGGATGGTAACCTTTTTACCTATTTCATCCTTACTTATATTATAGACGCGAAAATTTGTATATGGATGTATCTTTGTTCAAAAAACTACTTAACGAAACGGGCTGCAATTTTTAATAGACGTAGTCCTAGCCCTGGAATAACACATATGCATCTTTTCATTCCTTAAATCAGTTCCTATGGGATAGAAATAGCCTTGAAACGTTTCCAAACAGAGCGTGCGAAGCCGCGGGCAGATACTAGTACTTAAATACAGGCTGCAATTCAGTTAATGCGTGAAAGTGTAACAAACATCTGTACAAACTTTTGCGACAATAATATTAGTAAGGATGAAATAGGTAAAAGGGTTACCATCCGTCCGGATTTTCCCGGATTTGTCTGGGGAGCGTCCTGGCGGGGATCTGTTTGTAGTCCGGTTTATTGTATTAGTTATTGGTTGTATTTAGTTATCAGTAAATCAATATTTTTATTTCTTTAGGCTTACAAAATAAGCACTTAGACAAGTCAAATTTTAACTATAGGCAATTATCAAAATAATCTAAGAAATAAAGTGATAATTGATTTCCCTTTCGCTTCACTTTTTTGTCCACTAGTGGAAGAAGCGAAATAGAAACCACTAGCACGTGTAGGTATAACTTATGTGTCTAATACAATGTTTGTTTTATAAATAACTAGCGACCCGCCCCGGCTTCGCACGGTTTTATTATATTACATATAAACCTTCCTCTTGAATCACTCTATCTATTAAAAAAAACCGCATCAAAATCCGTTGCGTAGTTTTAAAGATTTAAGCATTCAAAGGGACATAGGGACAGAGAAAGCGACTTTGTTTTATAATATGTAGTGATTAAAAACTACTGTCGGTGTGGAACTAAGCGACATCTGGCCAAGCATTAACGTCATTTATGTAATCATTTATGGAGTAATATGCCTTCTTGATAAGATTTTATATAAGTAGGTAAGGTAAATTATCTGTCTGTTGCCCGTGCTAACACGCGCCGAAGGTCCTGTCAGAAAACCAGCGTTGCTCAACTAAATGTGCAATATTATGCTGAGACAGGGCCTATTGGTTTGCTTGCATCACTTGTTTTTATCTTAGTTATATTAGTACTTACCGTTTTTTGATGTTGGTGAACTAATAAAAATATTTTCTTTCTTTCTCTTTTGGTTTACAAAATTTCAAGTCTTGGTTCACCAGAGGTCAGGTCAGGTCCGGAGTCGCCAAAAAGTAGTCCTAGAATTTTTAAACACAAAATTCATAATTCTCATTTTGTCATACGATACTCTACCAAAAGACATTTAACTAGGTCTTATAGTTCAGGAGATAAAGACAAAAATCATTTTTTGTTTGGAAGGCAACCTTTTTCTTTGAAGTAGAATAAGTTGCTGTTGTGTTTATGACTTTTTCAACGTTTTTTTTAATAAACTAAGTTTAAAAAACACGTTCACATGTACATGTTCTGGGCTCCAAAATCCGGGCTTTTCACGCGTCCTGTCCTTTCTGCCAGATTTAAGAGATGGTAACCCTAATACATACAATACTATACAAACTTTCGCGTTTATAAATTATTAAGCATATGTCCCCAGGACCTAGAATCCCCTGACGTAATCTCCTCATCTACGTTAGAAGATAAATCCCTATACGCAGCCATGTTGGACCCAGTCACCGGGGGAGTGGCGCTGCGACGCACGCCTCGGAGCACCCAGCCACCTCGCGATACTCGAAGGAAGATACAACTGGTGAGAGAAAGACTATAGTCATGGCATCACTAACGCTGTAGAACCCAGTCACCGGGGGAGTGGCGCAAAGAGATACAACTGGTGAGAGAACTGATAGTAGACTATAGTCATGGCATCACATACTGTTGGACCCAGTCACCGGGGGAGTAGCGCAGGAAGATACAACTAGTGAGGGAACTGATAGTAGACTATGGTCATGGCATCACATACGCTGTAGAACCCAGTCACCGGGGGAGTGGCGCAAAGAGATACAACTGGTGAGAGAACTGATAGTAGACTATAGTCATGGCATCACATACTGTTGGACCCAGTCACCGGGGGAGTAGCGCAGGAAGATACAACTAGTGAGGGAACTGATAGTAGACTATGGTCATGGCATCACATACGCTGTAGAACCCAGTCACCGGGGGAGTGGCGCAAAGAGATACAACTGGTGAGAGAACTGATAGTAGACTATAGTCATGGCATCACATACTGTTGGACCCAGTCACCGGGGGAGTAGCGCAGGAAGATACAACTAGTGAGGGAACTGATAGTAGACTATGGTCATGGCATCACATACTGTTGGACCCAGTCACCGGGGGAGTAGCACTGCGACGTATTATTTAGCCACATTTAGATCCCTCCCTCCCCTCAAAGTAACATCCTGGGTAACAACATACTTGAGTTTATAACTTTAAGTTTAAGTTACTTACTTTTTAGTTTTAAAAAGGATCACTATTGTAACGTATTAATAAAAAAGAGCCTATGTTACGCATACAATTTTTGAAATCTGTCTACCCGTTTTTGACTTTATTCTTTACCAGCGACCCGCCCCGGCTTCGCACGGTTTTATTATACGTATAAACCTTCCTCTTGAATCACTCTATCTATAAAAAGATCCGCATCAAAATCCGTTGCGTAGTTTTAAAGATTTAAGCATACATAGGGACAGAGAAAGCGACTTTGTTGTATGTATACTGTAGTGACTAACATACAAAAATCTAAAACTTTCCTTTCTGTAATCGTAAGTATAGATTTATCAACGACAAACACTAAATTTCAGTTTTGTAACTTCAATTGTAAACGGACATACAAAACAGAAATATTATTGAAAAGAATCATTTTTTATCCGGCTCCTAACCGAATCCTATTCACAAGTATCCATAACATCTACTCGAAACTTGTGAAACACAAACAACGTGACCGCGCTTCCCATAGTCGGGTAAAAGAAAACAAAAAACAAAGTTTCGATTACACAATGCGTCTTTGCATAACTCCGTGTGAAATGGACCTATTGTCGATAGGCACGAGTCGAATGAAGCACTGTGTTTGGTAAAAATATTAAGGCCGGCCCTGACTAAAGGCCTAGCACGGCATGACACGGCAGATTGTGGTATCCTTAAGGATGCCACGGCTTTCCGAAGGATGCCACGGCATTCCGAAGGATGCCACGACATTTCGAAGTATGCCACGGCATTCCAAAGGATGCCACGGCATTCCGAAGGATGCCACGAAATTCCGAAGGATGCCACGGATTCCTAAGGATACCACGGCATTTCGGGGCATGCCGGGCTAACATGCTGAAAGCCATTCTACTTAATTCTGCGCCAGTTTTGACATGATTTGATTTGTTTTGAGTTTTTCGATATTTCGGCACAGTTTCAAGCGCCATGATTACGAAAGTATTTAAAAGTTATATCGTAAAGGGACTCATAATACTTTTTGCAGGATGACACGTCATGCCGCGGCTCCTTTGTATCGAAATAAAGTATCATGAATTCTAAAGTCATTGACATATGAATTACAAATAACTTAATCAGTAATAAAATCCATTGCCGTGAAACGCCGTGTCGTGCCGATTGAAAGCGCCAGCCTTTAACTTTTTCAAACTCTCGAAACAATCAGTAACAAAACAAATATCTGAGCGTCTGGTTGCGACGCGTGCCCCTCTAGCTGGTGAGTATCTGGCTCAGTGCATCAGCATTGTCACACAGCGTGGTAATGCAGCCAGTGTCTTGGGGACGCACAGACTGGTATTGACATGGATCAGTTGACTTACATATAGATTGTTTGCAACTGCAGTCAGCTCAATTGTTTAAATTGTATAAACTAGTTTTTTTCCAAACGTTTGAAACAATAATGTAGTAATAATAATTGTAACTAAATACATAAGTAGTTTTGTTTGGAAAATCCCACAATCTGCCTATCAGGGAAATTATCAATATACCCTCAATAAAGTTTCTATCTCTCTCTTTCCTCAGCCAATAGAAGAGGACCGTTCCAGTCTTGAAAGTCTCAGCGACGCTACTTTGGAGTCGGAGGATGAGCCGATCGATGTGGACGTCGAGAATCGAACCTGCGACAATAACTGCGAGCAGTGCAGTGATGACGATGATGATGATACTAAACAGTAAGTACTATTAAGGTCAAAATTGACACGTACAGTTTGTTTAACCTATCGCTTTTTTTAATGCATCAGTAGTAGTTTCATTTTGTCTGTTTTACCTCGTGTGTTCATAAGTCTTGAGACACAGTAAAACTAAAATGTTTTGGAGCTAAGTTGAGTATTCATTTATTGGATATTAAAATTAAAACTACTGACATCTAGATCTGTATTTAAAAATAAATCATTCAAAATGGCCGCCTTTGCATTCAATGCAGGCCTTCAAACGCGTGCGCCATTCATTTGAAGAGACACGATCCAAAAAATATCCTGTTTACCGATGAAAAGATCTTCACGGTGGAAGAAAAGTTTAACCGACAGAACAATAAGGTTTACGCCAGAAGTTCAAAGGACGTCCAGCCATCTGTACGCAATGTCCAGCACACTCATCATCCAGCAAGTGTGATGGTTTGGTGGGGTGTTTCCTACGAGGGGGTCACTTCGCTTCATTTTTGCCAGCAAGGCGTCAAGGTGAGGGCACAAAATTACCAAACCGACATATTGGAAGCGGTGGTTAAACCATTAAATGATACGCTATTCGCTGGAAAATACTGGGTTTTCCAACAGGACTCTGCTCCCTCCCATAAAGCTAAGACTACCCAACGTTGGCTGGAGGCCAATTTGCCAGGCTTCATTCGGAGCGAAGATTGGCCCTCGTCAAGCCCTGACTTGAATCCTTTGGATTATTCTTTATGGACGGAATTGGGGCTGAGGGCGTGCAGAAAGTCTCACCCAAACCTGGATTCTCTCAAGCGAGCCCTTATTAAAGAATCGAAACGGATTCCCATTGAAAAGATTCGTGCCGCCATAGATGAATGGCGCACGCGTTTGAAGGCCTGCATTGAATGCAATGGCGGCCATTTTGAATGATTTATTTTTAAATACAGATCTAGATGTCAGTAGTTTTAATTTTAATATCCAATAAATGAATACTCAACTTAGCTCCAAAAATATTTTAGTTTTACTGTGTCTCAAGACTTATGAACACACGAGGTATGAGATACGAAAACAGAGTTTGGTGGCCACCAAAGGCAACCTCGTATCTCCTCTTATCTAAAAGCTTAATACGTTCAACAAACTGTACGTGATAATTTTTTTAATATTTAACGTAATTTATTGTCCCTTACAGTTTGAATTTTGACTAGTCTAAGTGCTTTGTAAGCCTAAAGAAATAAAAATGTTGATTTACTGCTTACTCAACCCCTAAAGCTATTTAAACAAGCTTTGTGTGTGATTTCCAGTTCAAAATCAACAAACACAGTGTCCCACTCAGACACTATCCCCGAGTACTCAGCGGCGGAGGAACTGAGCGCAGACCGCGCCTGGCTGACGGTCGGCTCGGAGCACAGGAGGCTTTGCGATATGAAGGTACTCTTAAATACACAAACACAGTGTCCCACTCAGACACTATCCCCGAGTACTCAGCGGCGGAGGAACTGAGCGCAGACCGCGCCTGGCTGACGGTCGGCTCGGAGCACAGGAGGCTTTGCGATATGAAGGTACTCTTAAATACACAAACACAGTGTCCCACTCAGACACTATCCCCGAGTACTCAGCGGCGGAGGAACTGAGCGCAGACCGCGCCTGGCTGACGGTCGGCTCCGAGCACAGGAGGCTTTGCGATATGAAGGTACTCTTAAATACACAAACACAGTGTCCCACTCAGACACTATCCCCGAGTACTCAGCGGCGGAGGAACTGAGCGCAGACCGCGCCTGGCTGACGGTCGGCTCGGAGCACAGGAGGCTTTGCGATATGAAGGTACTCTTAAATACACAAACACAGTGTCCCACTCAGACACTATCCCCGAGTACTCAGCGGCGGAGGAACTGAGCGCAGACCGCGCCTGGCTGACGGTCGGCTCGGAGCACAGGAGGCTTTGCGATATGAAGGTACTCTTAAATACACAAACACAGTGTCCCACTCAGACACTATCCCCGAGTACTCAGCGGCTGTGTATATATTTTTATGTAGTATAATTAGTATATGAGACGCCACCGTATATACCTGTACAGTACTCACGTGTCCATCCAAAGGTTGCCTGGAAGAAATCGCTTTTAGCGATAAGGCCGCCCATTGTGCAACTGTTTTAGTATTAGTATTTTTTGTTTTGTGTTTCTATACTGTGGTGAGCAATAAAGAGTATTTGTATTGTATTGTATCCCCGAGTACTCAGCGGTACTCTTTAAAATGTCCTCACTAATAATATAAACGGGAAAGTTTGTATGGGTGTATGTTTGTTACTGTTTCACGCAAAAACTACTGAACGGATCTTGCTGAAATTTATAATAGACATAGTTCTAGCCCTGCTGTGCGATTACGCTAAAACCACCCATCTACAATTGACATATGAAAGCCCTTTTAATGGCCTTCGTAATTTGAAATTGTATAGGAAGGACGCCCGCAATGGCCATTGTAATGGCTCAAGAATGTCAATTTCGATGGCCGGTTTTAGCGTAATCGCACAGCTGGAACTATCTATATTTTTCAACCCATAAATCAGTATCATAAATCAACACAGACTCCGCAGAGCGATTACGGTAAAATCACCCATCCAATATTTGACGTTTGAAGGCATGATGGACTTCATGATTCCCATCCATACAATTGCAAATAAATTATCCATCGAGAACGATTGCCAGTCCCAGTCAAAATTTAAGCCCATGAATGAACGAAATTAGTGTTTTTGACATTAAAAAGAACGATGGGCCAGCTTATCATTCCCATTTCCAAATGTCAATTTCAAAGGGAAGGATACAAAAAATACTATTTCAGTTGATGAAGGAGTTTTAAGGATAAGATTTAGGCTGTGTCCCCAGTAGGCAAACAGTGAGCGGCCGATTGAGTGAGCCGCAAATTTGTGGCGAACAGCTACAAACTCAGATCAGTTTGCGTGCGTATCGCAAGCATTGGAACCTGCGAGTCGGCCGCTGAGACAGTCGGCGCACGTAACGCTGCAAACTGCGTACAGTGAGCGCAAACTAGCAAACTGTGAACACTCAATTTTAAATATATGGAAGGGCGTACTGAACTGATATGCCGCAAACTCACTGTTTGCCTACTGGGGACACAGCCTTAGGCAAAAACGATAACGAAACGAATCCGCTTTGTTCACTTCATGTTCATTAACATTGACCATCCAGCCATAAAAATTGTGTAATTCGATTTGTCCCATCCATGGAATTGCTATTTTTATTACCCAGTTTCGAGTCCATGGATCCATTGAGAATAGCGTAATCACTCTGCTACTCAGCTTGGGCTAGATCAGTTTAAAGACATTTATTTACTCAAAAAGAACAGAGTTCACTTACATGACTACATACAATAATCTTACTATCTAACTAAATTATTTTTCTAAATTGGTTAGTTTTCGAATTGTAGCAGTAAGTTTTAAAATAAATACTTGGTGCCGTTACGTTAACTTAATAAATCTTATCATAAATATATTGTTTTAGTCTCTTCTTAAAAATATGCATTGACAAAACAGATGATGTGTGGATTGTCCGGAATTATTTATTTATTTCTCCCCTCAGGTAATTGAGCCATACAAACGCGTGGTCTCCCACGGAGGATACAGTGGGGGCTTAGCGCTGGTGGTGTTCAGCGCGTGCTATCTTCCAGACAACTCACGGGCGGACTACCACTACGTTATGGACAACTTGTTCCTGTGAGTTACTTCACGAGTCCACAGCTGGGCATAGGTCTTCTGAAAGTTATATTTCTTGCTTGAGCTATCAAAAGTCTAGTTGAATTGACTTTGACTAAGAGTTATTACACGAACGGGTAGTTAAGTAAGTTAGTAAGTAAGTAAAACATTTAATTGTCACAAAACAAAACACACATAACTCATGCTGAGGCAGAGCCATTTTGTTATAGTTTTACACATCCCATTATTCTAAGTTTATCATGTAATTTTATAATGTGTACCTACTTATTGTGTAATCTTAAATAAATAAAAAATTATTCTATTCTATTCTATTCTACATACATTATTGGTACAAAGGGAAAGTAGTTGGAACGGCAGAGGCTACTTCAGCCGTCGCCACCTGTCGACGACAGTCGTTAACGTATTGACTGCTGCCGCCGACAGGAGACAACGGCTGCCGTCGACAGGTGGCGACGCGACGCTTGCAGTTGTGGAGTGTTTCGTCCGCCATTTTGTCAGTCGACGACAAATAGACCAAGAGTGTGCAAGCGTTGTGCGTCTACAAAATGAGCTCCGGAGATGAAATTGATGTCGAGTTGTTAATTATGGCAGTAAAAAAAAGGCTTTGTCTTTGGAATTATAAGCTACAAGACTACAGTAATATGACAATAAAAATCATAGCATGGGTAGCAGTGTGTGAGGAAATTGTAAGTGATTTCGCCATTTTGCAACTGGCTCCTGTACAAGCCGACCCGGCACTCGCGGGAAGCATTGTCGCCTGTCGATGGCAGCCGTTGACGCGTTGACGACTGTCGTCGACAGGTGGCAACGGCTGAAGTAGCCTCTGCCGTTCCAAGTTGCCGTTCGTGTGTAAGAACTCTAACTTAACTCCCTCACACATGGCACGGTTGTTTAGTATCGCTACTATTACCCTGTAACGTACCCTTTTCAAATCTGTGGTAGTTTTATTTTGTGTAGTTTAGAGAGATACGAAGTTCTGTTTTCGTATCTGCTTCGAAAACAGACAAAACGAAACTACTACAGATGCATTAAAAAAAGATTATTTTAGGTATACAAACTCGGGCCGAATTCCACTAATTTCAAAACAAAGGTCTCAATAGTGCCATTCAATCAAGACGATTAAAATAACGTTTGTGCATTTGGTATTCTACTATTTTTTGCGCTTGAAGAGACTTTCATAATAGGCATGACGAAAGATTTTCAAATACTCTTTCATAATGTGTGTACACGTTTACTATTACAAGAAAACACTTTATTTCGGATAGAAAATAATCAATAACGCTGTTTTTATTATTTTCATAAAACGTTTGACAGTAGAGCACGAAAACAGCTCGTAAGTGTCATGGCGTCGCTCTGACGTCACGAGTATGTAAACATGTTATTGTGTCTTTATGCAGCGAAGAAAAGTGAACTTAAATATGTATTCCAAGGTTTATAAGTGGTGTGCGGTCCCTTTGTGTAAAAATACATCGATATCGACCCCTGAAAAGTTGTTTGTATATGTTCCACACAAGAAAATCATATGAGAAAAGTGGCTAAAGCTAGCACGGCGAAACCCAAACAGCGTAGCAACCAACGTTTGAGTTGCATATAACTGATTGCATCATCCCCATAGGATGGTCTTGAAGACCTGAAATAAGAGCCATTATTTGTATATATCCGGAATTATTTATATTTATTTAAAACAAATATATACATTGGTACTGACTTGGTGTTTATCTTGATAATAATAGATAGGTAAGTTAAGATATGTGTATCCCGATTCCTAATGTTGTAACGTTGTAAAACTTATCTATTATACCTACAAATAAACACCTACATAATATCATCAATATTATGTACTTTTAGCCTACTGATGTTTATTTGTTGGTATTAAATTTACTCTTTTCTTTAAAGTCAAGGAAAAAATTTATTGAGGTAACCTCAAAGTTAAACTGACTAGTTTATTGTAAAAATAACCTATGAAAATAATATTTACTAAAGTGCAACGACTTTATGACAGGTTCGATTATATCTTAGAAGTATTTAGATAGAAAGATAAAGACAAATTTATTTACAAGGAGGTTTTCATTTCTGAACTCGGATGAGCAAAAATCTTTATTTGAAGCGAGGAAATCACCCAACATCAGTATGTCAATCCTGGGTAAATTAGAGCCTTTATAAAACCTGGTTCCATGGTAAGGGAGTAAACAAATCACACTGTTGTTAATAAATTGACTTCTATTTCAATTTATATGCGTAAACACAACAAAACCGTAGGCGTCACAGTGAGATTTACATTGACGTGACGTCATAGCGCTGCGATTGGTGTTTCGTTCAAGATGGCGGATTGCAGTATTTTATACTTTTAATTTATTGATTATCTTATTAATCACAAATTTTTAATGAAAACAAAATTCATGAAGAATTATGTTTTAATATGAAGTGTCCGCTAATATCAAAAAATCTTTCATTATTTAAAACTGTTTTAAATAATGAAATGTCTAATTGGTGGTTATAAAGGTAATCGTCACAGCTATGAATGAAGTTAGTGCTAGTAGAATACCAAAAAGAGTTTAACACTGTCATTTTGACACGATACTATTTAAATGGTGAAGCGATTTATTTAGTGGAATTTGGGCCCTGAACGTGTGCATTTTGGAAATTTCTTTGTTTTAACGTAATCACTACATAGTATAAAATAAAGTCGCTTTCTGTCTGTCCCTATGTCACTATGTCCCTTTGAACGCTTAAATCTTTAAAACTACGCAACGGATTTTGATGCGGTTTTTTTTAATAGATAGAGTGATTCAAAAGGAAGGTTTATACGTATAATAAAACCGTGCGAAGCCGGGGCGGGTCGCTAGTATATAATAAAATAAGTGTTGCCGCTAAGAAGTTATTTTTCTATTATTCTAGCTACGTAATCTACACCCTAGAAAGGCTGGTAACAGACGAGTACATCCTGATTTACTTACACGGCAGTCCGAGACGGAGGCGTCTACCAACACTACACTGGCTGCATGAGTGTTACAAGCTTATAGACAGGAGGTGAGTGGGTCAACGGTGGGTCAGCGGTGGGTGAATGGTGAGTCAATGATGGGTTAATGGTGAGTCAGCGATGGGCCAACAGTAAGCCAACAGCATAGACCCCTGTAAAAACTAGGAACATCTTGATTTACTTACACGGCAGTCCGAGACGGAGGCGTCTACCAACGCTGCACTGGCTTCATGAGTGCTACAAGCTTATAGACAGGAGGTGAGTGGGTCAACGGTGGGTCAGCGGTGGGTGAATGGTGAGTCAATGATGGGTTAATGGTGAGTCAGCGATGGGCCAACAGTAAGCTAACAGCATAGACCCCTGTAAGAACTAGGAACATCTTGATTTACTTACACGGCAGTCCGAGACGGAGGCGTCTACCAACGCTGCACTGGCTTCATGAGTGCTACAAGCTTATAGACAGGAGGTGAGTGGGTCAACGGTGGGTCAGCGGTGGGTGAATGGTGAGTCAATGATGGGTTAATGGTGAGTCAGCGATGGGCCAACAGTAAGCTAACAGCATAGACCCCTGTAAGAACTAGGAACATCTTGATTTACTTACACGGCAGTCCGAGACGGAGGCGTCTACCAACGCTGCACTGGCTTCATGAGTGCTACAAGCTTATAGACAGGAGGTGAGTGGGTCAACGGTGGGTCAGCGGTGGGTGAATGGTGAGTCAATGATGGGTTAATGGTGAGTCAGCGATGGGCCAACAGTAAGCTAACAGCATAGACCCCTGTAAGAACTAAGAACATCTTGATTTACTTACACGGCAGTCCGAGACGGAGGCGTCTACCAACGCTGCACTGGCTTCATGAGTGCTACAAGCTTATAGACAGGAGGTGAGTGGGTCAACGGTGGGTCAGCGGTGGGTGAATGGTGAGTGAATGGTGGGTCAGCGGTGGGTCAATGGTGACCAACCTGAGGTTTGGGTCACTTTCTCATTAATAGCTCAGCGTCTCAATCCAACCACTTTTAACGCAATACTTAATACTCGTAATGAAGAAAGACGCCGGATTCGTCATCACTACATAGTATAAAACAAAGTCGCTTTCTCTGTCCTATGTCCCTTTGTATGCTTAGATCTTTAAAACAACGCAACGGATTTTGATGCGGTTTTTTAAATAGATAGGGTGATTCAAGAGGAAGGTTTATACGTATAAAATAAAACCGTGCGAAGCCGGGCCTGGTCGCTAGTTAACAAAGAAACACAAGATTGCGTATCTCCTTTTTCAGCCTTATTAGGGTTTCTGTCAGTTTCTGATTGACTAGGCGATAGAAAGCGCTTTTTTGAGTCGTTCATATACTTAACTCAATTCACCCAAATTTTGGATTGAGTCAATCTCGACTGGAGGTGCGATATATACAATACAATAATACTTTATTGTGCACCAGTAAAAGAACATTACAAAAAGGAACATAACATAAGACAAGTACAATGGGCGGCCTTATCGCTTAGAAGCGATCTCTTCCAGGCAACCTTTGGATGGAAAGATTTATGTGAATTTAAGAAAGGCAGTAGAATGGTGTACAAAATGATAATAAAAAAATGGATGAATAAAATAATAGATAGCTAATTAAAACTTAATATGCGAACAGAGAAAATATCAAAAAATTAAAATAATATACCTAAACAATATACTACTTACATACTTATATGTAAAATATACATTATTATAAATAATTATGTACGGGTATTTATCGCGTTTATTTACCTATTTTTCCCGACGTTTCGACAGGTCATCCCGTGACCACGGCAGTTTGTAAACCTGTCGAAACGTCGGGAAAAATAGGTAAATAAACGCGATAAATACCCGTACATAAATATTTATAATAATGTGTTCTGTAATCAAAATCAAATCGTAAATAATAAAGTAAAGTAAATCGCGTAAGTTTAAAAAACTTAAAATATACATTTATAAAATAATGATGTATTTATATTGTCTATATATCTTTATTGACAACGAAAATTACAAGCAAAGGAATAGAAAAATTACAACTAGTATTTATATATATTTATTTATTTATTTTGTTTCAGGTTAAGAAAGAGTTTAAAACATTTGTACGTGGTCCACCCGACGATCTGGTTGAGATCCTTCGTTATTCTGACGAAGCCTTTTATCAGGTAAATACTTTCGTGTATGTACTTAAAGTTGGTCAACAGGGGGTCAATGACGGGTTAATGGTGAGTCAGCGGTGGGCCATCAGTGAGCCAACAGCATAGACCCCTGTATGAACTAAGCTAATAAACTAGCTAACTAACTACATCCTGATTTACTTATCATCACTTTGTCATCACTACATAGTATAAAACAAAATCGCTTTCTCTGTCCCTATATCCCTATGTCCCTTTGTATGCTTAAATCTTTAAAACAACGCAACGGATTTTGATGCGGTTTTTTAAATAGATAGGGTGATTCAAGAGGAAGGTTTATACGTATAATAAAACCATGTGAAGCCGGGGAGTAAAATATGTTTAATGTAACCAGCTCAACACACGTCCTGTCAAAGATATCCAAATCTTCCTTACTAATATTGTGCGAAAGTTTGTATGTGTGCATGGATGATTGTTCCTCTTTCACGCAAAAACTACTGAACGGATCTGGTTGAAATTTAATAGATTTTTCATTCTAGCCCTGGAATAACGTAAATCAGTAAATCAATATCTTTATTTCTTAAGGCTTATAAGCACTTAGACAAGTCAAAATTAATACTATAGGTACATAATTATCAAAATAATATAAGAAATAAAGTGATAATTGATTTTCATATAAGCTACTTTTCATCGGCTTAGATTTTTAGGAGTTTGTTTTAATTGTAAATTTATTAGCTATAATTAGTCGTTTTGTTATTTTATCAATAGAAATAAATATTCTATGATTTTAATGAATTTGAAATGTATTCTATGATTTTAATGAATATTTTCGGGATATTCCGGGATAAAATATAGCCTATGTGTTATTCCAGACTATAATCTATATCTGTGCCAAATTTCATCAATATCCGTTGAGTAGTTTTTGCGTGAAATAGTAACAAACATCCATACTTACAAACTTTCGCGTTTATCACTACATAGTATAAAACAAAGTCGCCTTCTCTGTCCCTATGTCCCTATATCCCTATGTCCCTTTGAATGCTTAAATCTTTAAAACTACGCAACGGATTTTGATGCGTTTTTTTTAATGGATTAGAGTGATTCAAGAGGAAGGTTTATAAGTATAATAAAAACGTGCGAAGCCGGGGCGGGTCGCTAGTAAATAATAATAATAAGATTTCAATTATTTGATATTATATAATTTATTTTCTAAATAATTCTTTTTCAGCTCAAAATTCTTCAGAAAACTCAGCTATGTGAAAACGCTGGACCAATTGATGGAAATAGTACCCGTGGAGCCAAACGCGATCCCTGAGCTAGTGAAAGAATTCGATAGTAAGCTTAAAAGATAGTCTATATATATGTCTATATAAATATAATAATCAGTGACCCAATTCTGCCATCCAATCGCTTTACTATGACAATGATATCGACCCAAGTCTATATAAATATAATAATCAGTGACCCAATTCTGCCATACAATCGCTTTACTATGACAATGTTATTGACTCAGAATCGTGTCGTCCTAAGACATATGAAACTTCTGATATTTGTTTATTTATAGCATGCCTTTTTGTTTTCTTTCTTTTCTTCTTCTTTTATTTCTACAATGTGTTGTTAGGTAGATGCCATCGGCATTATGCCCGCCTTTTGTATACTTTTGATAACTGAATGCAATAAATAAATAATGCTGGAAAATCCACACAGTCATCATCATTTCATTTCATTTATTCTCAAACAATAATTGCATTGTGTCGGAATTTGTCTTAAAATTAGGTCACATTGTTTAAATACTACGACTAGTTTCTTAAATAATCTATTAAAAATACTTAATAAATTTGTACAATAATAATAATGAGCTACGGTCTACTTATTTAACATATAATTAAAATCATAAAAATATAAATATCACAGAATGTCTAGTGTAGAAAATGTCAAATGTATAGGTTTGTATTAAAATATTGATTAATATGTTACATGTCAAAAAAAAAAGTTTATTTGTACATCTAGCCCCAAACTAAGCAGAGCTTGTGTTATGGGTACTAGATGACTTATATACCTACTTAATAAAATACATTACACATTATCACTACATAGTACAAAACAGAGTCTCTTCCAACTGTCTGTTTTTCCCTATGTATGCTTAGATCTTTAAAACTACGCAACGGATTTTTATATTGTTTTTTAATAGATAGAGTGAGTCAAGATGAAGCTTATATGTACAATAAATCCGTGCGAAGTCGTGGCGGGTCGATAGTTAAATAATAATAATAACGCGATCGATGCTATTCGCACGGAAAGATAACGTAGAATCACCAAAATGAGCCATTATGTTACAATATCATTGTCATAGTAAAGCTATTAGTTTGTTTATATAGCAGAATAGGACACTCGTTAGGTCTGAAATAACTTGGCTTTATTATAAACGTAGAAGTCTATATTTATGTATGATAACTGTATTTATAAGTTATTTTTAGTAGCTATAAATATAAGACCAAAATACACTGGTTCATTCATGCTGGATGCTTATTAGTATTTTTGTAATTACTAGCTTACTTAGCTCAATTGATCCATGTCAATACCAGTCTGTGCGTCCCTAAGACACTGGCTGCATTACCACGCTGTATGACAATGCTGATGCGCTGAGCCAGATACTCACCAGCTAGAGGGGCACGCGTCGCATCGACCAGACGCTCAGATATTTGTTTTGTTATATAGAAAATACACGGACCACGGACCTAGGGTCTCAAAGGAGCAAATGCATAGGTTCTGTCGAGACCTGCATATCCATGTATTTTATTACACGTACAGTAGCGTTCACTATTTGCTATACCCCTAATTTCTAAAATATTCGCCAACAATAATGTTGAAGAACTTCAAGCAATCTTAATCTTAGTGCAAAAACTTAACAATAGTTGAGATTCGAACCACGGCTTATCGCATCGCAGTCGACCGTTCTTTCATTTCTGCTACCCGGTATGTTGACTCATAGTTCGAATTTTTAAGCCAGTAGTTTTATCTTAACGGTGGTAGTTGAATCGGTTGAATGCATTTATTAATTTTGTTCAAATGAATGAGGGTAGTTTTAATATTTTATGTAACAAATGACAGTCAAGTAATCGTTTCACCACCGCTGGAGTATAATTATTGTTATGGCATTAGTAAACTGTGTTTGCGTGATAAAAGTTTGAAATATCAAAAAAGAATAGCCATTTAAGCAATTTTGTAAGCACTAAAACTATAAAAAATCATGAACAAAACGTTCCTAATAAAACTATTGCAAGTCAGCTTGGGATAAGCGTAAGTGTATTTTTATTTTGTTTTGTATTGATTCGTCGTGTTTATTGAGCATAGATAATTAAAATTTTATTTAACTTTCAAGGAAATAACAGTTCAACTTTGGGTGAGGAGATACGCTTTGACTGAAGATGTAAAGGCAAAGGGATCGGGTCCACGCCCATGGGGTTTCACATCAGAACGCCATAGACAATTGTGAATACTCACAGCCATGTCTGACATGGAGGGTCGGATAATACTATGGAGGAAACCAAACAAACGACTCCTACCACAAAATATACTACCTGTTCAAGCAAGTGGCAGAATTACCATAGGTAAGATGTGATATAAATAATAAGTATTACCTTGCAAATTCTGCTACAAAATCAGTTTCTTTTACTACAGACTAAATGACCTATCTAGTAAATTTCCAACATCTTTTTTATTACAAACTAAATTGCCTGTCTAGTCAATTTTTAATTGAATTTATACCCCTACCTACAAGTCTTGAGAAGTCAGTGTTTTTTTCAGGTTATTGGGGCTGGATGTCATCCATGGGCCCAGGAGAACTCGTAGAAATTGGCGGCCGCTTGGGGAACAATATTTACAAGTGTTGAAAAAAGTTATGATACCACAGTGCTCGTTGCTTATCTAGTATCTCAAATGAAAAGTAGGCTAGAACAAAGTATACCAAGCGAGGGTTATCCAATTTGATATTAATTTTGAGTAAACAATAAATTAGTTTTGCTATGGTAGTTCTAGCTTGCTTTTCATTTAGCGTATTGCACAATGATGCTCCAAATTTTTCTTAATGGGTAAATAATGGTCTGTTACACACGAGAGATCTAAATTGTTTATATTTATTAGATGCTGCCTATAACAAAGTAGACCTTACAGTATACTGTGGTATAGGTATTCTAATAATAACAAAACATGTTTGTTCTACTTGTGTGTTGACTTTTATTTACAAGGATTATAAAACAACATAGTTGTGTGAAAAAGAACCGAAAATGTAATAAATTTTCTTAATATAAGTTAATATCATTGTAATGTAATTTATTTTCTCTTTCTTTCTATTGTATTAATAAAATAACATCACATAAAATCTGAGATGTGTTTATTATATTCCAATCATACCCTATTTCTTATTAGTAAAAAAACAGATTATAGACAATTATTATGCTATAAAGTCATAGGTGAAAAAAAGCAAAAATAACATCGGTATAATGAATCGAACATCCTACCCTAGAACACAAGCCGGACCCTTGAACCACTCATCCAGATTGTGATTGCTAGTTTAGTCGAAATTAAAGATAGCTTTTATTTAGCTAGCTCAATTGTTTTAAAAATCATTTTCATTACTTACCAGCTTATTTTTTTCTTTTACAATAATAGTAGTAATTTTCTTTGTTATTTTAGTTACTAGTGCTTTGTCAAAAAAAGCAAAAAATTGTTTAAGTAAAGCAGCAGGATTCGTTCCTGGTATGTCTATTAGGGGGGGTAAGCAAATAATGAACGCCTCTGTACATGCTTCTTACATAATAATTGCTAATTCGTAATTTTTTTGTCGTTTATTCGTTATCAAAAGCAGTTAATGAGCTTGAAAATATGAATGTTAGATAAGGTGGGGCAAAAGTAATTGTCCAATCCTGTTTTCTTTTTTGCGATAAATATCTTTGGGTATTTATCGCGTTTAACTACCTCTTTTTCCCGTCGTTTCGACAGGTTCACACTCTGTCCGTCTGTAAAACGACGGGAAAAATAGCTTATTTGTAATAACGTATTCTAATCGCGTCAGTTTAAAAAATCCAATTCTGTTTTGCCATAATTATTTTTAAGGAATCAAACATTTAGTTCTGCTTGTGGATTTTCATATTAGATTATTGAAAATTATAACATCCAGTTAAGAAAATGAGAACGACTAAGAGGCCGGCGTCAGAATTTATGGACGTTCTGCATCTTTTTATTTAACGTCAAAACGTCAAAAAATAACTCTAAATTAAATACATTTGCCGCCATTTGCTAAAGTTAAAGCGTCATCGTATAGGGTGGTTATTTTTGCCCCACCTTGTATATCTAAAGTGACTACATAATAAAAAGATTTTTGGGTAAAGGCCAGCATGAATGAATCACTCTGTATTTTACAAAAATGGTCTGTTATCTCTCTATTTTCTCCTAAATATCTCTAAAACGAAATCTCCAAATATTTTTGATATTTTCTTCCCTAAAATTTATTTACATCCCTAGTTAATGAAATCTTAGTACATAATCCGAATATCTCCTTCTTTTTAAGTTTACAAAAATGGTCTGTTATCTCTTTATTTTCTCCTAAATATCTCTAAAACGAAATCTCCAAATATTTTTGATATTTTCTTCCCTAAGATTTATTTACATCCCTAGTTAATGAAATCTTAGTACATAATCCGAATATCTCTTTATTTTTAAGTTTATGTTTTTTTCGAGCATTATTTGTATTTTATTTTATTTGCTTAAGGTTAACTTAAAATTAGGAAAAAAACTAAAAAGCATTTGACCCAATTAACATTCCATAGATCTTTTTCACTTGAAATTAAATTAAATTCTTTTTCTGTTTTATTTCTTAAAAAAACATATATTTAGAGTACAAAATAAGTAGTTTTATCTCGCTCAAGCAAAGAGATTTTGTGAGAGTTAGAAAGAGAAGGAATCCTTTAATAGTTCTGGGTGATACAACACCTATTTTGGTGCTTACTGCATTTGAATTAGAACTTAATATAATAAGTACATTCCCAAAAAAATCTAATTAACATAGGCATATTTAGGATCGCTTTTTTATTTATTTATTATTAATTTGTATACTTAACGAACTTAAGATGTTCTCGTCGTTGTGTTTTTTATTATGTTGAAAAAAAAATTCTACACGATTGATTTCAATTATTATTTCATAAAAAGTTCACTCAAGGGTCTAACTTTAGACTTTACTTCTGAAAATAAATATTAGATCCGATTTTTTAACATATTTTTGATGGAAATGTTACGTCTCAATCAATTTCTTACTTAGATATCTTGTTATTAATATTTTTTGTATTTCACGCTCCAGTAAACGCAAAATTCTATTTCAATCCTATTCCAACAAATGGCCTCAACGCGCCTCCTTTTTTTATATACTAATTCTTAATTAGTAATACTAAGGGCTTGTTTCACGATCCAAAAGTAAGTTCCCGTTAAATTAACTGGCAGTTATCTATGGTGCTGTCTCTTTCATATTAAAGTGGACAGTACCCGACGATAATACTATTATCTGTCAAGTAAATTAACAGGAACTTACTTTTCGATCGTGAAACAAGCCCTAATTCTTTAAACCTTTGACTTATTTCTACTTTATGCTTAAATGTGTTAATATATTTAATTTTTACCATATGAGTCTATGATATATCCTTTGGTGTCTCTTATAAATTATGGGACAGATCTGATAGTGGGAAACAGATTGAAGTCGATTTTTTATATGAATTATGACTTTTTGTAAATATTACTCGTTTAGTTAATAACCTAAGGCCATAGTCGCTCTGTGATAAGTACATAAGCAATACTAAAATAAAAAAGTAGTAATTGCATCTATAAAAACCATAAAAATGTAATTTGATCTAAAGTTCATCATAAAATACTGTTTTTAAGTCACCAGCGGCCATTTTCAATTTTAGTTTATAAGTTTAGATAGTCAATAAGCTTTATTATTTTTAGTTATAATTAAAATAATTCAACAACGAATATTATAAGTTATGGTTATATTTTATAAGAATCACCATTCCGAAAATTTTATAACATTTATTTTAGACCTTTTTGTGATTTATTTTTCTAAAAAATTTTGTATTATTTCGCCAGTATTTATTAATAAAGAAATATTGTACTAAATTCGTATTTTTTAGTAAAATTACCACAAATTAAAATATAATTAGAATCCTATAACATTGGAATGTAATTGTATTAATTTCAAATAGTAAAAAATATATTTCTATAGAAAATTTTAATCCTAAAGTATTTACATGACCTGTGAATTCATTACAGTCTTAGTTAAGTATGTAACATTACTGTGTTGTTAAGCTAACCGGCTATTGATGTAATGATGCACCCTATACCAGGAATCATCATAACTAGGTACTTAGGGCTTGAAAACGCGTTTATTCGATATTTTGTTTAATCGAAATTAATCGAAAACAAAGAAATGATTGTATTATGTAATTCGACGTAAGCGTTAATGCCTACTTTGTTAAACTACGGGGTAGCCGCTACTCAGGGGGGTAGCGAAAAATATATGTATTCAGAGCAAATTCACGAGAAAATTCATTAATTCATGAATAATGAAATCAGAATTAATTAATTTATAATTTCATAAGACAATGTT
Organism: Eupithecia centaureata; assembly: GCA_944547425.1. NCBI lineage: Eukaryota > Metazoa > Arthropoda > Insecta > Lepidoptera > Geometridae > Eupithecia > Eupithecia centaureata. The sequence continues at coordinate 6,370,713 of OX155706.1, forward strand.
ATTGAATTTAAATTTCATTTATTAATGAAACAAATGAATACATTAAAATCAAACTATGCAATCAAATTTTGACAGAAAGTTTTTTTTTCACTCTTTCGGACGATTTATCAACTTTTTTTTTAAATATCATTAAAAAATCAAACGCGTTTTCATGCATTCAGTGCACTCACTCACTATGGCTTCCAGAATGTTGTGTCCCTCGCAATAATAAATATATAAGTAAATAGTTTTAAGCACAAATGAATACTTGTCGTTTAGTGTTAGAAAGTGTGCAAGTGATTTAGTGTTCGTGTGCGTAGGGTGTTATATTAGCTTGTTTTCACACGAAGTTATAAAGTGGCAAATGTTGATGACGTGGTATGAGATATATCAGGATTAGCCAGCTCATCGTTTTTTGCTTAAAGTTCGAAACACACATAAGCCGGAGGCGGAGCGGAGGCGAAGGCGTGGCGGTTTTTCCTATGGCACCGCGCCGTCACCGCCTGCGGTGTGTGTAGGCTTTCATATGATTCAATAGATTACAACTCGCACGCCTTCGCCTCCGCTCCGCCTTTTGTGTGTTGACCAAATTTTTATACTTATTTGTAAGAAGGAGATAGATACATATTCTTCTTACAAATAAACATAAAAATATGGTTTTAAGTAAAAAACTATGAGCGGGCTAATCCTGCAGTCGGATCTTAGACCAACGTATTTATTGACCCTTTGTTCTTAAAAAAGAACTACAGTATCCTGCAATTTGGTCTTATCCCTTGCAGAGATTTCTTCCAGACATGTCAAACTTAATAACCTCGTGTGAGAACGCGCTTTAGGATAAATAAAAAGTAGTAAAATAAGCACAATGGCGTAAATTACACCTACGAAGTACAATAATATTTTTAAATTTGTATTTTTGAAAGGTTAATCCAACTTTTAGACGAATAATGTTAATTGCACGGTGTACGCCGCAGTTCTCGAATTTGTTAATTGAAATTTGTTTTTAATACACGCAACGCATCCGCTATGTTGTTTCATTTATTGTTACCTATAGGTACCTATTAGATAGGTAACTGCAAACATCCGCAGTAATCCACATGCCCAGCTCGGGTAATATGGAATCAATACATAGTATAAAATAAAGTCGCTTTCTCTGTCCCTATGTCATTGTCCCTTTGAACGCTTAAATCTTTAAAACTACGCAACGGATTTCGATGCGGTTTTTTTTAATAGATAGAGGAAGGTTTATAGGTACGTATAATAAAACCGTGCGAAGCCGGGCGGGTCGCTAGTAACGGATAAATAATGGATAAAAAAAGCATCATCAACCTATATTAGTCCACTGCTGGACATAGGCCTCCCTTAATGAGCGCCATAGCACACTGTCTTCAGCTTGACGCATCCAGCATCTGCCAGCAGTCTTTCGCAGATCGTCATCCCACATGGCCGGAAAAAAAAAGCCATTAATCCATACCAATATTATAAATGCTAGTTTGTATATTTGTAGATTGCTCCTCTTTTATGCAAAAACTACTGAACGGATCGAGCTGAAATTTGGAATAGACGTAATTCTAGCCTTGGAATAACACAATAACAAAGGCTACTTTTCATCTCATAAATCAGATCTAAATCTTAAAAGGATAGAAATGGACGTTTCCATAGAAACAATGCAAGCGAAGCTGCGGGCAGATTGTAGAATTATGTATTTTTATTTTGCCATTGTAGATATAGTAGAAAATAGAAAACACGAATTATATGAACGACGCCCGGGTTTCCCAAAAAAACCGATTTTTAAAATATAAATTTAATTAAGTAGGTACTTGCCAATTGCTCATCCTGTGGTGTCACAGAAGACGTTCACCATATATTGGTGGAATGTGTTCGGACTCAGCCGATGAGAGATCAATTGATTGCTGATTTTAATTTGAATCTTACAGAGTGAGGTTTAGTTCAAAGAGTACTCTCCCCACACCATTGTGCGAGGCCGCTAAAGCCTTGTACACAATGGTTTATGATGTCTTAAGTTAATATTTTTGTATGAGTATGTGTATGCAATACGGGATTGGCATATTCGCTAAGCGAATAAAATCCCAAACAAAAATAAAACAGAATAAAAATAAAAGTACTTTCATATATAGGTATTTTATAATCTAATTATTCTAAGATGTCAACGGATTCGATGTGTGAACCTAAGTGACGTTGCTGCACGGCGCGGGGCGAAGCTCCGGTGTCGTGTCGCAATCCTGCGCTGTCATCAGTTTCCGTGTGCTCTAAATGACTGACAGGAACGACGTCATAGCCCGCGACCTGCAGGTCCCTAACGTAGAGGAGTTCATCGTGAAGTCGGCGCGCAGGATGTTTGGCCGCGCCGACAAAGCCGCCACGCCCACCTCAACAGCCTCGCTCCCCGCTGCAGCCAAGGAAAAAAAAAACAAATGAAACCAACAGAAACAATATTAATTAAAAAAAATGCAGCGTATAAAAAAAAACGAGAATACTAAGCAAAAAGAGCATTGCTTGAACCCAAGGACCGAGGGGTCGTCACCCCTCGAGTTGAAGCCGGGGTAAAGAGGCCCAGCCTCGAGGCCCCCCTCCGTGTGCCCCCACAAAGGGCCGGAAAGAAAGTCGCTGCTCCAAATGACTGACTTTATGTCGTAAATAAAGTACTTTATTAACAACGAAAATTACAATCAACGAATAGAAAAAATAACAGCTATAATTGAAACCATTGAGCTAACTGCAGACGGTTGCAAACAGTCTAAAGGTAGCTCAATTGATCCATGTCAATACCAGTTGGAAGCGTCCCCAATACACTGGCTGCATTACCACGCTGTATGGCAATGCTGATGCGCTGAGACAGATACTCACCAGCTCTCGTCGATCGGTAAATAAAGTGAAATTGAAGGTCGGCAAATTGAGTAGAGCCGATAGGTACCTATAACACACGCAAAACATAAAAATGTGTCAATATTGGAATTGTAGCTAAGTCGTTTTTAGTTTTTCTAATACAATCAAATCAATGAATAATAAAAAAATATGAGCGTAAATATTATTAGTAAAAAATACTTTATTTCTGAAACATAATTAGATCACATAGCTCACTAGTATATACAATTATAACAAACTCTTAAAAATCTAAGCCGTCACCAGAAGGCAAAGTACCCAGAATGCTGGCAGCATTGCCACGTTGAATGGCAATGCTAATTCGTTGACCAAAATAGAAGCCAGCATTCTTATCTCCTGTGGACTCTATGAGAAGTTTCGTCAGATCTTTAAAAATTGTGTGTGCCCCAGGACCCCAAGGACCAAGGGTTTCCACCCCAAATGGCTCAAATAGGTAACCTCGGTCAAGATTAGCATATTTTAGCCGTTTGAGGGACTCCGCTGATGAAGCTGCGGAGCCAGCCCTTGCTGATGTCCCTGCCAGATGTGAAGGCGCTAGAGTATCTACACACGTGGCATCCCAAACTAAAGGCCGACCCATCTTCCAGGGAATCAGAGTCATACCGTCAGGTCTTTTACCATCATCTCGCATAAGGCCACGTGGTTCAAGTGTAGCTGCTACACTGACGCTGGTAAAGGCCCGACGGATGATATCGTTAATTGAATTATGGCGGGACACACGTCCTGCACTAGAGACACATGCCAATGCATGGTGACCAAGCTTGTCCACGGTTTCACCACACTGGCAACGGTGTGCAACTAGGCAAGGGGAACCTAAACGCAAGGAGGTGGCCACCCGAAATGAGTTGTTGTCTAAAAGGGTACCTAGATTTTTAGAAGGCAGAACATGTAACCAAAGTCCTGATTCCCACTCAGAAACGGCGAGTAGACGGGCACGTTCTATTGAGCTGGTAGACGTATTAATAAGATTTTTCCGTACCAGCTCACAAAGTGGCTCATCCCATAGCCTCTGAGAAGACAGGACTTTTGGAAGATTGGTGTCAGGACAGGCTATTTTCCATAAGCCTAGTGCTTCGTTGTAACCTGTAATTTCAAAATTTTGAGAACATTTTGCCAAAATTTTATGAATAAGATCTTTAGTACCATGAACTGATGATAAAAAACCTGGGAGTGAAACACTAGAAATTTCTCGAACACCTAAACCACCCAATCTAATAGGAAGAGTGGCCTGGTGCCATGCTCGGTCATCCAAAGGAATATTGAAAATTTTGATTAAAGTGTCGCGCATGATGCTGTCCAACTGCTGTGTAAGATTGGGAAATTTCCAGAGTTGGGAGCATCGTAGATAATAGGTAAATTTAGGAACAAAAAGGCAAAAAGCTACGTGAACATTAACATTTTGCAATTTATCGGAAAATTATAAAAATAACCCATATGTACAGAACAATTCATATGTACCTAGAACTGATCAACGCCGTAAATTGCTGATCATAATACGATACGATATAAATATGTAATACGATTTTATGATAACCACTGAAGGATTAACCGCTAGCTAATCCTGGGATGTTGATGTAAAAGTCGAATTTGTCGGTAAAAGGAATATTCAACTTAAGTATATACTTACGTAAAACTACGACTAATGATGCTGATGATAATGAGTGCTGTTGATATCGCTGCTAGTGATGCACTGTCTGCTGGCTGACCCATCGCCGGCCGCTCGGTACGTTCACGGTCGCGAGTACACGAATCACCTAGTTACTCTGACCTGCTGAGGCGGCTAGTTTAGGAATCTAGGTGATCGATGTATATCGAACAACCACTACATATTATGTGGATTTCATAAAATTGTATACCTACCTACACACAGGTACAGTGGACAGTAATTTCTTTTCTAGTTAAGTGTATTACTTTATCAACGTAGGTACGTGCTTGCTTGCCTACTTACAAAATACAATTCAAAAATAACTTGTCAATTAATGTTTTTTAATTACAAAAGTATAGGTACTAGGTATTTAAGTTAAGTATGATACTGCCTGTCTATTTTGTAACTGAAGTGGCATTGTAAGTGAGCGGTGGTTTCTAAATAAAATTGTAAAAAAATGTTTTTCAAAATAGTAAAATGTTACGCTATCTTTTTATATGTTGTATTCGCTTTGGACCTTGGTTATGTTGAAAACAAATCATCGAAATATAGAAACATTATTAGATTTTGGTTACTTTTGCAAAGCTTAGCTATTATAACTTATTGTATGATTAGTTATTATTCTTTAAATAATTCTCTCTCAGTATTCGTTTTTTTGTGGGTATCGGGTTTTTGTGTCCATTATTATCTTTTAGTTCTGATTTTACAATTTTCCCGAAAAGACATTTCGTTTTGGAAACTCTCGGCGGATTTGAAAGAAATTTTGGGTTTTCACGATGATCATTTGGAAGTTAAAATGGCAGTAATTGTTCTGCTGATATTTGCTTGTAGAATTCTTGATACGACTTTTGTAATTCTACGATATTCCAGGCTAGTGAATCAAAATATCACATGCTCGATAATTATATTGTGTGGATTAACTTTATGTATAGAAGTAGTTCTCCTAAATTGTACATTTATATTCTATGCGCCGCTATGTCGCCTGAAAGATTTGGCGAATTCTTTGAAGTCGGGAAACATAGACTTTCGCACGGGACTTCGCATTTATAAATCAATTGTTGATGTGACTGAAAAGTATAAGGATGCTATAAGTTAATTGGTACGTTATAATTATATTGTACTTGCAGTGCCTCGCGGTTTCACCCGCGTAATTCCCGTTCCCGTGGGAATTCCGGGATAAAATGCAGCATATGTGTTATTCCAGACTAAATAGATCTCTGTGCCAAATTTCATCCATATCCGTTCAGTAGTTTTTGCGTGAAAGAGTAACAAACACCCATCCATTCATCCATTTACAAACTTTCGCGTATATAATATTAGTAGGATATACTCATAAACTTGTGTACTTACCTACCTAAGTTTAAACATCAAAAGAGAGAAGTATAAAAATCGATCCATATCAATACCAGTTGCGTGACCAAAGACGTTCAGTCCAGTGTTTAGTCTATCTATTTATTTATTAACTATTTATTTCAAGGACCAACGATGTCGAATCTTCGTGAGTGTTTTATCATAGGTATATTTTGACTGTTAGTTAGAACCATACCTACTTTATTTTAGAGCAAATCATATAGTAGGTAGGTACTACCTAGTAGCTACTTCACTAGGTACCTAACCTACCTACTTATAAAGTTCCAAAATGGAAAACCTTTTTTCATTGAAAGTACCTATATCTATTCTGTGCATAAAGTTAAATATTGTAAGGTTGGCTATATATAACCAGCATTACAATTCGATATAGATCTAAATCGATTTATTAGAAAATTTAATGAAAAAGCATTATGTTCGTAACTTTATTTGGGTTTCGTATGTACCTACGAAGGTATGAAGAACGCATAAGGTTTTTATATTTTTTGTTGACAAAATATATAAAGTACCTCTCACCAGTAAGATTTGTCTTTTTTCCAGTTTATAACCAGTTTCTTGTGCACGATCGCAGAAAGCCTAGCTGCAATGAGCGAAGGAGTCTATGGATTGCTCAAAGTAAGTATTTTAGGTACCTACCTACCGGCAGCTTAGAATATTTTATCAATAGACTATAATAATAAGTTTACAAGAGGACTCGGTCGGAGCGTACTTATCGTCGTTATTCCTCTCTCTGCAATCCTAGTCACCGGCTGCTTGAGCCCATCTTAGCTTCGCAGCCGGTGATCCACCGTTTTGATAATTATATTTTTTCATTACTCATACTCGGAAAGTAGGTCTGAACATGCCTGAAGAGCGGGTTGAAAGTGATACTTTTCCGCCCTAGGGAGAATCGTTTTCAACTGACAGCTATAACGTTACTATGGAACCATGGTAGTGGCAGAATAAATGCTGAAGATAAAAAAAAATCGCCTAAACAACAATTCACAAATATGAATTCAAAAAATACGAAAGACAAGGCAATATGGCTTTATGGCTTTCGCATGGACGCATAGATAAAAAAAATTAGCGGCAATTTGATTAAATTTTTTTCTCATATTTTTTATTTATTTTTCCTTGTATTCGTAATGAAAAGCACAGTGTTTACCTCGGGTGAAAGTAACTTTATGTAGTCCCTCGACTATTGGCGCCCTCGTTACAATCGGGCGCCAAACCCCGTCTCGGGACTAAATAAGTTACTTTCAACCCTAAATAAGTAAATAAAATAAATACTTTAAACCCTAAATCAGTGGTCGTCATAATTTTCTGGTCAAGTGCCACATAGGACAATGTGACATACTACTCCGGGCCGCACTATACCTATTTGTAAACTAGCAACAGGTGTAGTGAAATGTTGGGAACTACAATTACAGAACGCAAATTATTATATTAAATATTTTTCATTACTCATACTCGGAAAGTAGGTCTGAACATGCCTGAAGAGCGGGTTGAAAGTGATACTTTTCCGCCCTAGGGAGAATCGTTTTCAACTGACAGCTTTAACGTTACTATTGAACCATGATAGTGGCAGAATAAATGCTGAAGTTAAAAAAAAAGCCTTTGCGACAATCACTGAATTCAAAAAATACGAAAGACAAGGCAGTATGGCTTTATGGCTTTCGCCTGTCCTAGATGGACTAATAAATAAAAAAAAATGCGGCAATTTGAATAATTTGTTTTCTTATGTTTTTTATTTATATTTCCTTGCATTCGTAATGAAAAGCACAGTGAAAGTAACTTATGTAGTCCCTCGAACTATTGGCCTCATCTCGGGACTAAATAAGTTACTATCAACCCTTGGGTAAGAATTATTTGCGCTGTTCTTGAGTCAATCACCGCGGGCCGCACAAAAATGGCCCACGGGCCGCAAGCGGCCCGCGGGCCGCAAATGACGACCACTGCCCTAAATACTTTACCCCAACTATTACTGTAGAATAGTTTTATATGATTGTATTGCCTAAAGGTGTTTTATAATGATTACGAAAATAAATAATGTGTAACGAATAATTTATTGAACGTTTGAGGTATACCTAATACTGTTTTATGGACCTGCGTATTTAAACTGTGATAATTTTTTGACATCTGTGGCACAGCGGCGGGCGATGGTCCGCCTGCGACGCAGGGGTTACGGGTTCGATTCCCGCCTCGGGACATACGTTTGTACGATCTATCTATGCAATGTCTTAGTTACCTACCTACCTATATCAGTTACATATAGATTACTATAAAAGAAGCTCTGCATAACATGGGGCTAGGTGATGCTAAGTGAATTGTCGAGCATTATTCATTAACTAGCAGTGCCTCGCGGTTTCACCCGCGTATTTCCCGTTCCCGTAGGAATTCCGGGATAAAATATAGCCTATGTATTATTCCAGACTATAATCTATCTCTGTCCAAATTTCAACCATACCCAGTCAGTAGTTTTTGCGTGAAAGAGTAACAAACATCGAACCATCCATCCATACTTACAAACTTTCGCGTTTATAATATTAATAGGATATATTTTATTGTCTTGCTTTGCTTCAGAGGTTTGATACATTTTATATTACAAGAGTGTGGTTGTCCCTGACTGCCAACTTGCTTTTGTCCTTCGCGCCAGCCCTAACCGCCGGGTCGATGACGTCACACGCAAGCAAAATCAAACTCATCTTGATTAACAAATTGATGGAAGAAATCGGTAGGTTTTTAACTTAGAATTACTTTAAGTACCTACCCCTTTTAGCAAAACATTCTACTAACGGTGGCAATTATGACTGTTCACTTTTGCCACTTAGGTAACTATATTATTCGAAGAGTGTTCTTGAGTGGAGCCGCGACTTGGCAAACGTAGTGTAGGACGCCCTCCTGCCAGGTGGGATGACGATCTGCGAAAGACTGCTGGCAGATGCGGCAAGCTGAAGTCAGGGCGCTATGGCACTCATTAGGGGAGGCCATGTCCAGCAGTGGACTAATATGTCTGATGATGATGAACCTATATGCCGCATCCAGCCTGCATTCTTTCATATCTTTCACTTATTTATTTAGGTAAGTACAGAAAAAAAAATTTTTTTAAAGAAGTTCCTAATATTATTATAGGTAATAGCTTTTCTACATATCTAAGGTACCTATCTGTGAAATTGCTTCAATCGAACGGTTGAATTTGGATATACCTAATAAGTTCTGTTTACTTTCACGCGTTTTTTTGTTTATTTTCTGCGCTATGGCGCTCATTACCAGTGGACTAATACAGGGTGTTAGTGTGAACACCGTTGTCCTTGAAACCAGAGGTTCAGCATCATGAGTAGAATCCAAAACGGATGAAAAAAAATGATTCTATTTTTTACTCATTTTTTAAAGAAAATTTTTATAAACACTAAGCGTTTGCTCACCAACACGTGACACAAGTACTTCGACCAGGCGACACGTGGCATGTGCACCTCAGTGTCGGATCACCTTCTGTGCGAATATCCCGTCTTTTGAAGGGCACAGGTAATGAAGTTACGATCCAAGTTAGGCGCGGGTATAAGTACTTACGTAGGTAGGTACTTAAAGTAGGTATGTAGAGTGACTATGGCATCGTGTACGGCGAAGACATGAAATATCAAAATCTTGCAAAACTAAAATAGGTGTTAAGCTTTTCTCATCGGTTTTGGATTCTACTCATGATGCTGAACCTCTGGTTTCAAGGACAACGGTGTTCACACTAACACCTGTATAAAGCTGATGATGATGACTGTTTGCTTTCAGATCCGATGACAGAGCAAGCTATAGATCGATTCCTCGGTTTCATAGAGGCTCGACCGCTGCGCTTGAGTGTGTGGACAGTGTTTCCTTTAGACGCTGATCTGATAGGCGATGTGCTAAGCTTTACTGTTAAGTACATGATAGTGATAGTGCAGTTTAGGTATTAAATAAGGATATTAGATAGATAATACTTTAATTGCATCGCTTAAAAAACAGGAATTACCTGCAGTAGCAGTATCTAGGTACCTATTTGCTATACCCCTAATTCCTAAAATATACTTACGCCAACTATAGCTGAAGACAGGGCGCTATGGCGCTCATTAGGGGAGGCCTATGTCCAGCAGTGGACTAATATAGGCTAATGATGATGATGATGATGATGACTTACGTGTTTTCTTAAAAAAAGCGAAAAATGACTAAGTTATTGCAGGATTCGAACCCGGTATGCTTATTAGGGGGGGTAAGCAAATGATGAACGCCTATGTAGTCTGTACTACTTTGATAAACATTATAGAAGAGATAAGCAATGGAATTCGCGGCCTTGTCGCTCAAAGTTATTTCTTCCAGGCAACCAAAAACTATTGTGAGAAGAATAATGGATGGATATTGTCGGATTTTCTTTACCATCACTATTTTTAATTTATTATTATTTATATTTAGACTCAGTTGGACTTAGTTTGCGACCGTCTGCAGTTAGCTCAATAGTATAAATTATACTAGTTTTAATTGTTTTCTATTCCTATATTGATTGTAATTGTCGTTGATTTAGTTTATTTTACGAAGACCGATGGGGCGCGGTGAGCGAAGGTACGCCTGTGACGCAGGAGGTTGCGGGTTCCATTCCCGCTTTGGAATGCTTGTACGATATGCAAATTTTTGTTCCGGGCTTCTATAACTATAACGTTTAGGCCCTTACTGTCCTGTCTCAAAAATCTAACCTTTTTAATAATGATTAAATATTCACTTACATAGTAGATACCTCCTGTCTTCAATGTTTTTCTTATTACTTTTTAATAAAGTATTTCAAACCTAATAGACTAGACCTACACCCCCTATATAGATGGAATAATAAAAACAACATTTAATTAGTTAAAGTTTATTTCATACCACATGAAAAGTCATATACAATGCCCATTAAGTTAAATACATTAATCGACAATTTAAAAATAAAACTTTAGAAACATTAACAAAAGTCGAAAACAAACCAATAATAATTTAAAATGATTTAGCGATTATTTGGTTTTTCTATGTATATGAGATTACAATACATAACTTACTATCTATGTTACACAATAAAAAACTAGTAATTATATGAAGATTAGTAAACTACATAGTTATTTAGGTATATAAATGTTTGATTACATGACAAGTTTAGAAATAGATTTATAACATGCATTGTTCAAAATTATTAATTTGTCATATCTATTTCTAACCGTAGGTACTATGTTATATTCATATTTTTTGTAATAAAAAATTACTCAGTGGGTATGTACTGTATATAGTTTGTAAATGCAAATATTCTGCAATAATTTTAAACAACGCCCACATATTCTATATACTATAGGTACATATACTATACAAAACATAGATTTATAGTACTACAGTAATAAGACACGATTTAGCCCTTCAAATCGAACTAATTGTTCGCTAAATACACACGTTATACGAGAAATTCGAGCCCTATATTAATCATATAATTATATAACTTTAGTCATAATCATAAGTTATTATTACACTTTAGTAATCTAAGCACAGAATTATAAATTTTATAGCAGCACATCTATAAGAATTGGTGTTTCAATACCTTCAGTGGACGTTGTCGCTTCCGCGGGCAATCCTACTCTAATTATAATATTATTATTTATAATTATATACGCATTTTAATTATTAGACTAATATTATATAAAAATATATGAACGGTTAAATCCGAAGCTGCTAGATACATAAGAATCAATTGTTAAGCTACACATAGATCTCTTATATTAAGATTACATTTTATAATGCTTTAAATTTATTTTTTAATATAAAGTGCGATGAAATTGTCGTCGATTTTCGAACTAAGCTACCTCTGTAGACGCCACGTTCACTATTTTGCTAAAAAAAAACAACAGAAATATATTTTATTTGGTTACATTAGCTGTAAAACCATGTTACTGTTATTTTTTTATATTAAATTTTTAAAACACTAAACCAAATCTAAAATATTTTAGTTTATTTTAGTAAATTACTCCGAAAAATTGCACCAAGAACATTAATAAATCTATGTTTGTATCGTCTCTTAAAAGCAATGTATCTTCAAAAGAAACATATAAATATATTTCATTTGAATAAGTTATGATGCAATTATATGAGTTTATATCTACATAATTTTAATTCTGATCTATAATATAAGATACCAAATGCTTTTAAGAGACGATACGATAATATTAATATAAAAAACATTACACTTTGTTTGTTAATAGTAAATGGCACTTTAGTTGTTAATGCTAAATTAAGGCTATATGTAATAATGTGGTATAACTAAGTAAGAATTTACAATACTACCAAATTTGCAAATATTTAACGTAGACAAGTCAACAGCTAAACTGTATGATAAGTGAAGATGCCTTTGGCTCGAGACATTTTTTTTTATTTTGGCTCATTTTCAATTTCGAAGTTCGTTAAAAATACACTCGTTCAATACGGTTTTTATAATTATTTCGAGTATAAGTATTTGAATTTAGTAACTCGTATGCATTTATTTTATTTGTAACAAGATTATTTATAAAGCCATTAGTTATAACTAATGGCTTTATAATCACGTCACAAATAATGCACGTCCGTACCGAGGTAATTACCGAGATACTTTAATGTCGCAACACAGTAACATTGTTTTATAACAATAAATGGCTTCTCACAAACACAAAATCTCACCTCGGTGTGGATAATCATTATTTTTATATACCAGAAGCTGTATAACTCTCACATATAGCCCTAAAATAATCATAAAAATACATTCTACAACATCGAAGGCACGATTGTTATCAAGTATGTATTATTTGGTTTATTTCCATTAAAATATACCAAAAAACACGTCATTTTAATGGCACACACGGCTAGTTAATAAAACTATAAAAAACCCGCAAAGGGATAGCACTTTGTGAATATCTTGGTCCAATCTTGAGTGTGTTATATTTCTTACTAGTTGTAATTTTCATTCAACTATGACAAGTTAAAGCAAAGCTATGACAAATTATGTGACGATTTGTTTTTTTATATACATTTTTTGGTACACTATTTTATCTTTTGCTACACACCTAAAATGCTACAATCATTCCAGATTTTTTTTCAAAGTTGGAGATCAAAAGAAGTGTCTTTAACTGTGCATAGGTTGAAATTACAGCAGTTAAATAAAAAATAAGTACTTTTTGAGATCCAATAGTTTACACAAAATACTTCTTTCAAAAAAAACACACTCAAGACTAGAACTTTGGAATAGAAATATATATTTTACAATACTTTTAATTTTAGTTAAATTCAAGTTTGTAAAAACATATTCTCCTACTCCAAAAGAATTTCTATAACACGTCATAAAATTTTAATGGAAAACATTGTAATATTAAAATTAAGGCATCTCGGTCACTTTTCATTTAAAATAATAAAAATATAATATACTTAGCACCTTACGATTTTCTATAAAAATCTTTGACGTAAACAATAAGTTGTATAATTTATCTGTCAATACAAATAATTTAATTCATTCTCATATAAAATTATAGAATAATCTGATGTATAAATATATTATTTTAAGGCAGACACGTGTTAATGTAAATAATGTTACAAAACTTCAACTATTTTTACCGAAGAACTGTTGATTACACTAATTCAATCTCTGTATTTTGTAATAAAAAAGTTTTTTTATTCAACAATTCCCGCAGTAAAAATCGGCTGTCACGTCACTTTGACAGCTAACTTTGACACACGAAGCATTGACACAAGCGAAACGATGCGAACCTTAGAAATTCCCGAACTTCTTCGTAACAGTCGAACTAGTTTCGGACTTATGCGAACTAGTCATTACAGACTTCTTTTCGATAGTTTCCGATGAGGTGATTGTAGATTTTGAGAATTTTCGATCCAAATTATCAATCTCTTTGACAACTTCGGCGGGTTTTTTGACTTTAGTTACGCTTGTGGATGTCGAGAAATCTGATGATTGGAACTCCGATGGTCTCATGAAAGAGCGGCTAGTATCCGAACTCATTTTAGACTCCAAGGTGTTGAAGCGAGAGTCTAAAGTGCTGTATTTGGAGTCGTTATCGAACTTTGAAAGTTCATCAAGCCCTTCAAGCTTTATCGGCGTGTATTTAGTGTTTGTGTTGGTTGTAGTTATATTGACAGGGGAGGAGCTGTATATTTTGGTTGTGGTAATCTTTTGCGTGCCATTGGGTATTTCTTTTACCTCTGTGGTTGTTTCCTCCATGAAGTTTGGACCTCCGTAGCTATGCGTTTCTTTGCCGTATGGCGACGAAATCCTTTCATAGTCCGGTGTCGCAGCTTTCACTAAATCTGTCGAGGTCACTTTGAAATCTGTTCTGTCAAATTTGGGAGTGGATGTGAAGGGAGATTTGATCTCTTCCCTGGTTTCGACTTTGGAAAATTCTGTCTTAGGATAGCTTTGATAAGATTCAGATTTGATTGAGTATTCAGAGTGCTTGGTGCCTCCGGGTATAGCTTCCGTGGATTTGTGATGTTCTGAGAAAGTTTGTCCGAGACCATCGGATGGTTTCTTAAGTGTTGAGTAGATAGGTTCTTTGTCATCGAATTTGAGTTCTCTTGCGTTGAACTTAGGGCTCATTGGTGATTTCGGGGCGTCATAGTTGAACTTTTGCTCTTTGTTGTATTGGTAGGTTTCGTTCCTTTCTGTTTTTGAGTATTCATTGGTTTGGGGCCGCGGAGTATCGTAGAGACGAGTTTCATAGCTGTGAATGTTATTTATTATTAGTTTTTAGTATTTTTTTTTAATTCTGTCAGTCGATATAAAGGAAAGAAGACACCAAGACCGCATGCCATGCATTAGATAGCAGTTAGTACGTGACTGAAGGACTATGGTGCCGTTTTGACTGTGCTTATGACCTTTAGTGAACCCAACATACCCCCTTTTGCTTTTGATAATGATTTTATCACGAACATAGAATGTGAATCGCGGGTCGCGTATGATCTGTTTTTGTTTGAGTGTGATAAACCTCTGAAATTTTTAGTGTAAATTGTTAATTCGCATGCTTTTTACCCCAATGCTCTTTTTATATCCCTTTCAAGTCTTACCTATTTACTTTTCTCGTATTTTGAGACAAATGTGGTCCTATGAATTTTGTGAATTTTCCAAAAAGTGAGTTGGTAAATTATCAGTAAAAAATAGAAAACAAAAAGTGTCTTTGAAAAATGCTTACTACAAAAACCATTTTAACTAAACGATAAAATGTTTGGGCGGAGTTTTGCTACAGCTCGAAAACTAACAAGGCAAGTAAAGGTTTCTTGTTCGATTTTTTACTTTAGCTTAAAAAGATGAAAGTAAGCAATTTATTTCTCACTGTTTGAAACGGTCTGCATTTAGCTCAATGGTTTCAATTGTTTATACTAGTTTTATTTTTTCTATTCCTTGATTGTAATTTTCGTTGTTAATAACGTTGTTGTAAGTACTTTATTTCCTATTCATATATAACTTGATTTTTCTGATGTGTCTAAAAGTCCTGTAAGATCTAAAGGAAATAAGGCAATATATATCTTTCTATCACCCCACACTCCACAGATCAAACGCGACAAACAAGTGCTTCTATAAACTATAAAAACGAACCTACGCGTTCTTCTCTTCTTTAATAAGAGAGATTCGCCGCGGCGGCGGCGGTGGCGGCCTAAGTCTCTTGAGGACATCCAATTTGTCCTGCGCAGGCGCATCTTCCACTAAGTAAGCCATTCGGACCTCGGGCAGTTGGATCGAGCGTACCACTACTGTTTCGTCCATGCTGCTACACCCATGCAGTTAGGGAAACAGAAATATTAATTGGCTACTTTCGACCAAGTTAAATGGGAAGGGAATTTTAGCGGTGTAAGTTTTAAGTTAGTAATGCTGTATAATTTACACATCATCTGGCTTCAAGCTAAGCAGAGCTTTTGTTATGGGTCTTGTTAATTTGACGTTTTTTTAAGGAAACCATAAATATTTTATTATTAAAATAAATCATTAATGTAGTCGAAGTAAATAAAGTACGCATTATTAAGACTCAAAAACTATCGGTCCGATTATGATCAAATTTATATGGGATTATTTGTTCCAGGGTGTGTATTCTATGTACAGTAAAAATTTAATATATCTTTGTAATTTAAACTCTGCTTAGCTTGGGGCCAGGTGATACTGTGTGGTTCAGCATTATTCATTCAATATACTAACTTACTAAAATCAGGAAGTGTTCTTATGGAATGCTTGATTGGATTTTATATTTATTATTTTAATTTAAAAATACGGAATGACAAATGTCTTTGTCACAATTTAACTTGGTCGAAATAGAATAGGTTTAAATATTGGTCAGAAAATTAGTTTTGCTGCGAATTGTTACCAATAATAGTTATTTTATTATTTGAATCAGTTTCCAGAAAAGTATAAAGAAGCTTTAAATATGTTATTGAAATAAAACTTTTATTGTACTAGTCATATTACATAATTTCCCGTTATACTTTTGGTCAGTGATTATATGATTAATTTAGTTAAAATATTAGTAAACTACGTTTATTAATTATTAGTACAAAAATTCGCAACAAAAGCATTAAAATCACTACGCAAATTACAAAATACAGCATTTAAAAGATGATCACAGTTCTTATGTTAATAGATTAAGACAGCAATAAAAACGTTTTTTTTTTAGAATTTTTAGAATAGTAAATATAATAAATGTATAAATTATTATATATGATTTAACATTGCGAAATCTGTCATTAATATATTAACCAGAAAATACTATGTAGACAAAACAGGATAAAATAACACAAAAACAAAATCAGAAAGTCATATGTACAGAACGATGCTGATTCGCTTCTTTCAAATGCAAGCTTAACACACTTTACACAAAAAACTTTTTTACACAATATAATTTTTCACAATTGCGTTTTTTTACAATGACTTACTTATTTGTCATCGTTCTGTCATTAGTTGTACGAATGTCACTGAAAACGAAAAGTTGGAATAAAGTTAATACATCTAATTATGCATTGATATATTTAATTACAATATATATAATTATTCATTTGTTTATATTAATTGACTGTGTTTATAATTATTCTTCATTTGATTAAAATTGTTGTTAACGCAGTAAAAAAAGAATTTATAGGAGAATTTTATTGTATTTTCTATTTGAAATATATCAATGCTATACATTAATTCTAAACAGATTTGCATAGACCAAGCGAGACTCCGGTCAGCGGATATTAATAAAATAACATAAGAAAATATAAATACGTAAACCATTTGCTATTTATAATAGTTTTATAAATTTTTTTTAAATTTATGCTTAAATATTTTAAATTTATGCATTTGTCAATTAAAATGTTAAAACTTATACCTCACTCATTTGTCGACACTAATAATTATCAGGATACATTTCAGTGTTGCCAAATCAGCTAAGTTAAATTTTGTTACCATTTAAATCGACATCAAATTATAAATAAGATGTTTATAAAACTATTATAAATAACAACATTATCTAAGCTTGAATAGCACTAGTTCATAATCTAGTTTTCACTATTGCAATTTAGAAGGTAAAGTAGATACACAAGCAAAAGCATGCTTTCAACAATTTTGAATAACTCAATAATTTGTCCAAATTTAGTTATATAAATCGAACCTTGTATATTAATCCAGGGATCCAAAAATAATCTTAATTATTAATAACAATTAATTATTAATTTAAATTATAGGCACGAATCATAAGTTTTGAAGGCACTTGCAGACTGTTCTTGGTAATTATAAATTAGTTATAATATCTGTAGAAACCGTGTTCCATAGCAGCGTGTAAGGAAAGCAAAGTTAGGATTAGAAAAAAATGTGGCAAGAAATAGAAAATATAAAGTGTTGGAAAGGGAATAAGAGATTTTAAACAAATGTGAATGCTTGTTAGGTGGTACCTCTCAAAAAAATGAAATCAATATTTTAATATTGCCTGTGACTAACTTAATATCTGATTCATACTGAATTTTCATCTTAAATTCATAGTTATATGTTACAAGATTTTTTTATGAAACTGGAAACGATGGAAAGGGACGTTTACCTTGCACTGGGAATATGAGGGAATTTAATCATATTATAATAAAAAAATTGAACATCCGCACAGAATCATCTAGCCCCAAGCTAAGCAGAGCTTGTGTTATGGGTACTAGATAACTGATATGCTGTGTGGTTTTTCCAGTATAAATTTAAGAACTTAGTTATTTTAATGGACAAATAAAACTGATAGAAAGGGAGAGTTCTTTGCTTAGTATTTTGGTAAAGTGTAGATTAATAATTTGAATTGTAGATTATATTAAAACTCACCGTGTAGTAAATCCCTCGTAATTCTGTTTCTCTTCCGGCCTAAAGCTCGAGAATGTTGGACTGGTCACAGTATATCCTTTATCCTCGCTCCTTATAGAGTTCTGAGAGTAGCTGCCATTCCTATCCGGGTTCGGCGACAGATTCGACACATTATGCGATAGATTCGACACATTTTGCGTCAGGTTGGTAACATTTTGCGCCAGATTCTGGTAGCTTTTAGTTTCGTAGGTGTTGTATTGGTTTTGGTAAGGTGTGCCGATAGATTGGTTGAGTTGAGATATGTTTGAGGTGAGGTTTGTTGTGTTTTGAGTCGCGTGAGGAGAAAATGTAGAGTTGGGAGAGTAAGTTGTGTTTGCGAAGCTCGATGTTGGGGATTTTAGCCTGTAAATGAAGATAGATAAAGTTTATTATACTGTAGGCTTGAAACAAAGGAGGAACAAAACGTTCAATATCAAGTCTCTAGAACTTTCTGTCAGTCAGTTATTCTTTTGTCATGTGACATTTTATAGAAAGACGTGACGTCACAAGCTCCCACTTCTCATTTCGAATGCGCTTTATCTTGGTAATTTTCTGTTTGATTGACAAGAGAATAAATACATGTCCAATATTTTCGAAAATTCTAACTCACGGACTAAATAGAAATTAATTTTTCTTACCCCTATTGAGCTCGATTTAATAATAATTACTTAAAAAAGATTCCAACACAAGATATTCGATACCTGCTGAGTGAGCTGTTAATTCTTACCCCTGTTACAACTAGCCCCACTCCCCTATCATTACATGTTGTCCCCCGTTACAACTAGCCCCACTCTTCTATTATCATGTTTTCCCCCGTTATAACTAGCCTCACTCCCCCATTATTATAATTTTCCCCCCGTTACAACTAGCCCCACTCCCCTATTCTTACATGTTCTCCGTACCTCTGATAGTCGTAATGTCCATCAGTCTCAGTCTCCTCTCCGGACGTGTCTCATTTGAGCGGATTAAATTGACCTGCCCTCTTAATAATTACCCCCGTTACAATTAACAACAGAGGAGTGGCCCCTATTCTTACATGTTCTCCGTACCTCTGATAGTCGTAATGTCCATCAGTGTCGGTTTCCTCTCCGGACGTGTCTCCCCTCAGCTTGTACTTGGCCTGTCTGATAGCGGTGAGGCGGCCACGAGCTTCCTCCAACTCCTTCTCAATGCGGAGGACTTCGGATCTGTAAGGAAGAGTTGGAATAAGAATAGGATATCTCTCTTCTCTACTCTGTGTATTGTTTATACAACGCAAAGAAAATAATGCATTCAAGTTGTATGTAATACTACTACTTCTATCCTGTGGGAACTGATTTATGGAATGAAATGTGTCTATATGTTATTCCAGGAATAGAATTACGTCTATTCCAAATATAAGCCCGATTTGTTCAGTAGTTTTTGCGTTAAAGAGAAACAAGGCTCAAGGTTGTCCGTCGAGCGGATCACTTCCCTTGTAGCAGAGGGAGCTGCGCCCCAGTGACCGACCTTGCGTCGATCTCCTGCGCGATGCCGCCCACCATCCTCCTGTTGAGCACGTGGCTGCGCTCCTCCTCGCTGTGCATGGCGTCCCGCGCCGCGCGCACCAGGTTGTCCCTTGTAGCAGAGGGAGCTGCGCCCCAGTGACTGACCTTGCGTCGATCTCCTGCGCGATGCCGCCCACCATCCTCCTGTTGAGCACGAGGCTGCGCTCCTCCTCGCTGTGCATGGCGTCCCGCGCCGCGCGCACCAGGTTGTCCCTTGTAGCAGAGGGAGCTGCGCCCCAGTGACTGACCTTGCGTCGATCTCCTGCGCGATGCCGCCCACCATCCTCCTGTTGAGCACGTGGCTGCGCTCCTCCTCGCTGTGCATGGCGTCCCGCGCCGCGCGCACCAGGTTGTCCCTTGTAGCAGAGGGAGCTGCGCCCCAGTGACCGACCTTGCGTCGATCTCCTGCGCGATGCCGCCCACCATCCTCCTGTTGAGCACGAGGCTGCGCTCCTCCTCGCTGTGCATGGCGTCCCGCGCCGCGCGCACCAGGTTGTCCCTTGTAGCAGAGGGAGCTGCGCCCCAGTGACTGACCTTGCGTCGATCTCCTGCGCGATGCCGCCCACCATCCTCCTGTTGAGCACGAGGCTGCGCTCCTCCTCGCTGTGCATGGCGTCCCGCGCCGCGCGCACCAGGTTGTCCCTTGTAGCAGAGGGAGCTGCGCCCCAGTGACTGACCTTGCGTCGATCTCCTGCGCGATGCCGCCCACCATCCTCCTGTTGAGCACGAGGCTGCGCTCCTCCTCGCTGTGCATGGCGTCCCGCGCCGCGCGCACCAGGTTGTCCCTTGTAGCAGAGGGAGCTGCGCCCCAGTGACTGACCTTGCGTCGATCTCCTGCGCGATGCCGCCCACCATCCTCCTGTTGAGCACGAGGCTGCGCTCCTCCTCGCTGTGCATGGCGTCCCGCGCCGCGCGCACCAGGTTGTCCCTTGTAGCAGAGGGAGCTGCGCCCCAGTGACTGACCTTGCGTCGATCTCCTGCGCGATGCCGCCCACCATCCTCCTGTTGAGCACGAGGCTGCGCTCCTCCTCGCTGTGCATGGCGTCCCGCGCCGCGCGCACCAGGTTGTCCCTTGTAGCAGAGGGAGCTGCGCCCCAGTGACTGACCTTGCGTCGATCTCCTGCGCGATGCCGCCCACCATCCTCCTGTTGAGCACGAGGCTGCGCTCCTCCTCGCTGTGCATGGCGTCCCGCGCCGCGCGCACCAGGTTGTCCGTCGAGCGAATCACTTCACCTCCCGCCGCTTGTAGTCGTCGGGTCGATTCCGATGACGGGTCAGCCTTCACCTGATACACAAATCACTTTTTAATAACTTTACTTCTTCTTTAGGTAATAACTTTTCCACTTCTTTAGGTTCTCGTTTATCGCGTTTATTTACCTGCGCTGTGTCCGCAACTTCTTCCATGTGGAAAAAATTACTTAGGGTAGTCACATGAACCTTACATAATTGAAACTCATACTTTAACCTAACCCTTTGGGGTATTAGATAAATGAAAATATTACATTACATATCTATAATGTTGATAAAGATGTTAATATAAGACGGTATTTATCTTAACAAAATCGTGGACTTAAGAGTATGTAACTCTTCTTTAAGATTGGCAAAATTAAGCTTGTCTGTACTTACCTTGCAAGCCACTAACAGATGAGCGGTCGACGCCGCGACGTGCCTCGCAGCAGACACCAATCGTTCCTCAGACGCCGCGCCGTGCACTAACGCATTCGCTGCCTCCACTAGTGCATGCGCTGCCGCTGCGACCAGTCTAGCCGCAGATACTAGGCCCTCGGACCACTGGCCGTCGTCTGACGACATGGCTGGGCGACGGGCGACTTTACCCTGTAGAGGTAAAATAAATGAGTATATTGAAGTACACATGGTTATAAACACAATGTTATTTTTTTATTTGTCGCGTATTTAAAACAGTTCAAGCAGTGCTTGGGCAATATGAGAAGAGTTGGTGATATCACTGATATACATGAGAAACAGAAACGGGCCCCAGAAAGATCCTTAAGAAACGGCACAGGATTGTGTTGTCACAATATGCTCTTGTATTGCATTTAATTTATCAATTAGATCAGCGACATCTATTGTTTAATTTCAGCTTAAAATTAAATGTAATCAATTACATAAACAAATATTTTTTTTTACAAAGTACGTGACGGCTAACACTGTTGAAAGCTTTCTTTAGATTAAATCACTTATTACGGAAAATTTTGCTTTTAGAAAAACAGGTAAGTATTTAAATCGACTTCGTCAATGCAATTCTCTTAATCACAAGTGGTAAATATGTTGGTACCTGATCAATGAGCTCTCTCTGCGCGGCCGAAGCAGCTCTAACGAGGGCTGAAGTAGCTGCGATGATGGACTTGGCAGCTTCCAAGATCATCTCGTCAAAGTTCAGGTTTTCATCTGCCTCCTGAAAAAAAAGATGGATGTTTTGAATCAGACGACCGAAAATACAGAGGGGAAACTACCCTCATTATGTTAAATATTAACCTAAATATGACCTGTACTTAAATTAATGTCATAAAATTAAATAAAATATAAAATTAAGGTTAGGTATGAGCTAATTAGGTAAAGCTTGATTTCACATAGGGACACTAAGTAGCAAGCGCTGTCTTCGTGTACCAGTTGTAAGATTTATCATCTACTTTGAATCATAAAAATATCTTTTCTTATAATAATTTAAATTAAGATCTTCCATTGCCTTCCTTCTTCTAGAATCTTCTACCCCCGTCGATGGTACCGCCATCGTTGGGTAATATGTTTGATTCCCGGGTGATACAATATACAACCAAGAATATCAAACATATCTCAACGACGAACGGCATTTTATGTTCTTTCTTCTTCTTGATGTTTCTTGATTCTTCCTTGTGTTCTGAATACATCGTGATTTTGTTTTTATTATAAATTAGCGACCCGCCCCGGCTTCGCACGGTTTTATTATACGTAAAAACCTTCCTCTTGAATCACTCGTATCTATTAAAAAAACAGCATCAAAATCCGTTGCGTAGTTTTTAAGATTTGAGCATACAAAGGGACATAGGGACATAGAAAGCGACTTTGTTTTATACTATGTAGTGATTAACATAGTGTATTCGTGACTTCGCAGAGATAAATCTTTATCAATCAGAATATTGTGTAATTTAGCTTACGAAACTTACTCTACTTACCTAACCTAGCTTAATAAGCTTAATTTTGGGAATATAAAATCAATAACAGAGATGACATATCGTTCGATATACGGTGAATAAAATTGCCATTCGGAAAGTTTTATCCACGAGATCACATATTGTATACTCTTGAATCTCACATGCTTTTACTAAGTCGCTTGCTACTGTCATTTTCACAGACAATTGGTCGCACATTATCTAAAATAGGATTATTATTACAATCTGGACAATCCACACAGTATCATCTAGTCCCAAAATAAGCAGAACTTTTGTTATTGGTATTAGATGAGTGATATATTACATTACATAATTTCCAATATAGATTATAAGTTTAAGTTTGATGATGGCTGAGCAATGTCATATCTTTGATTTGGTTTCTTTTGAGTTTTTCGATGTTTCGGCACCGTTTCAAGCGCCATGATCGATATATCTGCCGATAAAAACTCACTCGCAGTGACCTCAGTTCTTTCGTGATCATAGCGCCTGAAACGGTACCGAAATATCGAAAAACTCAAAAGAAACCAAGTCATGGTAAATATAGATAGATAACTTCTTTATCGCACCATCAAAATTTGTAGTAACATATAAGCTTAACACTAATAAATACATCTAAAGTGGCACAATCGGCGGCCTTATCGCTAAAAGCGATCTCTTCCAGGCAACCTAAATATCCCGTTTTCAATGACTTTAGTGTTAAAAACCATGATAGTTTTAAAAGTTATGTCATATCTTTGGTACTGACCTGTACTTGCACGCTCTTCCTAGGGCGTAGAGACTCTAGCTTTTTGGCCGCGGCATCTATGGAAGCGGCGGCGCCTAGGAGCTCGTTCTCCGCTATCACCGTCGGATCGTCTGGGTCTACCCAGTCTGAACCTATGGACAAAATGTATGAACTAATGAAATCTATATATAATAATCCGTATTTCCCCTGGTCACGGAGTCAAGCGTGAACGGCTGGACCGATTTCGTTAATTCTTTTTTGTTGTGTTTATTATTCTTGTGAAAGATAAAAGTAAAAAAACTTGCGCGGAATATTAGAAAATTTAAGAACACACTAACCTTAGCGCTTTGGACAACATAAACTTTTTAATGTAACTTATATGACCTTTGAGATAAGAATGTATTTTCAAATAAACGGTACCTTAATAATTCCATAACACACTAGTATATACAATTATAACAAACTCTTAAAAATCTAAGCCGTCACCAGAAGGCAGAGTACCCAGAATGCTGGCAGCATTGCCACGTTCAATGGCAATGCTAATTCGTTGACCAAAATAGAAGCTAACATTCTGATCTCCTGTGGACTCTGTCCACGGTTTCACCACACTGGCAACGGTGTGCATAAGAATTGACGATATTCATAATTTAGACAGAACGACGTCTGTTTGTGTTGAGTGGAGAAGTTGGCAAACTCAGTGTAGGACGCCTTCCGGCCAGGTGGGGTGACGATCTGCTGTAGACTGCTGGCAGATGCTGGATGCGTCAAGCTGAAGACAGGGCGCTATGGCGCTCATTATTAAATAAATAATTATATAAATAATTCCAGACAATCCACAAAGCATCACCTAGCCCCAAGCTAAGCAAAGCTAAGCTTGTGTTATGGGTACTAGATGACTGACATACTTAATACATTACATAGATAGATATTTTTTTATTATAAATAGGAAACACCCAGACCACGGAACAAATTTCTGCAGATCGTACACAAATTTGTTCCGAGGCGGGAATCGAACCCGCAACCTCCTGTGTCGCAGGCGGACCTTCGCCCACTGCGCCACATCGGTCGTCATTAGGGGAGTCCTATGTCCAGTAGTGGACTAATATAGGCTGATGATAATGATGAACGTCTGTCGGTTCAACTATACATCAGCCAAACTCGATGTAGAATGTTTGTAAACAAACCGCCCATACTTAACCTAAAATACACTCTGTTGTCGCGCCTTTTTATACGCAATTTACATTACTTGTCGATTTAAGATCCTTCCTTCACTAAATATTTCGTAAACTCATATCTTAAGGGCTCAAACACAAAACTGCGAGCTCGCATCGCATCGTAAATATCTGCGAGCTCGCACGATAACGTCAGATCTCATTTGCATCGCGTATTCCTGTCATATTACGTCATACTTGGTGACCCCCCTTTTAGTCCGCTCTGAGACAACTTTAGCGAAAGAGCGCGGCGCCTGAGCCGCCTTCTTTGTGTTGTAAAAAAAAACTGCTTCAGTTCTCAACTCATAGTAATTTCGAGTAAAATAGTTCCCTTCAGAGTTCATAATCGTATTAAATGGATGAATCCAGAATCTTCTTTTTCTTTTATATCTATTTAACAATAACAGCAGTGCAATTGGACCGATTTATGCAAAAATGATCCAACCCACAACCTAGTCAATTTCGAGTTTTTTTAACCAATGTAATCAGAATAAGGTATATTTTAACATATCAAAGACTCACACCTCTATGTTCACAAATGTGGAAAATCCATATGATCCAACCCACAATTGTCATGTCGAAGACCATTTTTTAAAATGTATAAGTGTTTCATGCCACTTGAATCATTTTTGTGTTGCTTTTGTTACCCTAACATATAACCGTTCTAATTTGCTACAATGATTCAAACTATAATATTAAGCTGGTCCATCAGTTCAAAGAGCTCAGAAAGCTATAGAAAGAGCTATGCTCGGAGTTTCTCTGAAGGATAGGATTCGTAAAGAATACATCCGAAAGAGAACCAAAGTTATCGACATAGCTCAAATAATTAGCAAGCTGAAGTGGTAGCAGTGGGCCGGCTATATCTCGCGAAGAACCGACAACCGTTGGGGTAAACGTGTTCTTGAGTGGAGACCGAGACTTGGCAAACGTAGTATAGGACGCCCTCCGGCCAGGTGGGATGACGATCTGCGAAAGACTGCTGGCAGATGCTGGATGCCAAGCTGAAGACAGGGAGCTATGGCGCTCATTAAGGGAGGCCTATGTCCAGCAGTGGACTAATATAGGTTGATTATGATGATGATTATATAAAACAAGTTAAGATTTGACAAGTTAATATTTAAAATTGCTATTTCATCTAAGTACGTAAACGAAATAAAGTATATAAAGTTCAAAACACACAGAAGCCGGAGGAGTGGCGAAGGCGAAGGCGTGCCGGTTTTTCCTATGGCACCGCGTTCGCCACGGCCTGCGGTGTGTGTGTAGGCTTTCATAGGATTCCATAGAATACAACTCGCACGCCTTTGCCTCCGCCACGCCTCCGGCTTCTGTGTGTTTCGTACTTTAACGAAAAATAAATAAATAAAATAAAATAAGTACAGGGCCAGCAGATCTAATATTAGATACCAGATGATTGCATTGATTAATTTAAGAAACCGAAGGGAAGCTGCAATAATAGACGAT
This sequence comes from Eupithecia centaureata, assembly GCA_944547425.1. Taxonomy (NCBI): domain Eukaryota; kingdom Metazoa; phylum Arthropoda; class Insecta; order Lepidoptera; family Geometridae; genus Eupithecia; species Eupithecia centaureata. Next base: position 6,397,035 of record OX155706.1, read on the forward strand.
GTAGATGGTTTATGTGATGAACCTTATTCTGATTTGGACGAGGAGTAGGGCCAATTTTGTTTGTTTTGTCTTTTAAAACACAAAAATGATTACTAATTTTTAACACACTTTGAATCATTTTTGCATTTTAATTTTTGCACCCTACATAGCTCTTTCCATACAAAATTAATTTTGTAATAATGATCCAGGCGCAAGTTTTCCCAATTATCTACTAAACTATTACAATTTATTCTTTATATTATTTATAGCAAAAAAGTTGAGTTTACATAGCATTAAATTAAATTAAAATAACAACATTTTGTATTACAAAGCTAGAGAAATACCGCCACAAACTTAAATATCGATTATCTCGAAATGAGGTTTGTGTGGGTTGGATCATTTTTGCTTAAATCGGTTCAATTATCTTTTTGGGATCCATCTTACGCTTCCTAAAAACACGTCCAATACGGCGGACTAAACTTGAAGATATGGTTACCCTACAAAACGGTTCGCCGCACAAATTCGCATCGCAGAAATTCGCAAATCAAGTTCGTGTGACATCGCATCAAATCGCATCAAATCGCATCGCATCGCACCAAATCGCAGTTTTGTGTGGGAGCCCTAAATTCGAAGCCAAGCAAGTGAATTTAAGTTTTTTGTGTCGTGGTTTGTTTACAAACATTCTACATCGAGTTTGGCTAGTGTATAGTTATTATAAAGATACCTTTGAGTAGTTCAGCAGTAGCTATGATATCGGCGACGGTGTGCGCGACGCGCCGGCTCAGGTCGGGGAAGGTGTGTCGCGCGGAGGCGTCGCCCCCACAGGCGGAGAGAACCGCCTGCAGCAACGCGCGGTACGACTCGGCGGCCGCGCGACCGCACTCCAGCGTGCGCTGTTGGAGCTCGGACGATTCCGCCGCGTGAGCTGCGCCCTTGGGGGTGGAATGTTTTTTATTAGTTTAAATAGATACTTATTAAGATTTATTGAAACAATAACAAAACGACTTGCAGATACTATTTTTTAATTTATTTTTATATTTTTTATAAGATACAAATAAATATTTTTCTTTCTATTGGTTTTCGTGAAGAGACAATGGGGGAAAAGTAATAGTTTGATGACCGATGTGGCGCGGCGGGTATGATATGCAGTATCGAATTTTTATTTCTTCCTCAATAACGAATTTTCAATTCGATTCAAGCACCACTAACTAGAACCTCGCACCCACAACACAGTAGATCACGTGACCCATAATTCTAGATCACGCAAACGCTGGTCTCAACAACATCTGACCTCTATACAACTATCTCTCGTAGACATCAACTGTCTCTCGTAAGACCCCGGGCATGTGGGCGGTACAGGGAAGATCTTCCCCTGTAACCATTTGGGGGAATACCACACCCTTTCATCGCACCAGCTCCTCGGGGCTGGATGTAGTCTTCACTGGAGAATGGGACATCAGGACCTTCCTTACCTTGCAGGAGACCATCTACAGCACAGTCTTCCGGCCCAGGTTGGCAGCGGGGGCTGGATGTAGTCTTCGGGGGAGAATGGGACATGAGGACCTTCCTTACCTTGCAGGAGACCAGTAGATCCAGCACAGTCTTCCGGCCCAGGTTGGCGGCGGCAGTGAGCTGGTCCTGTTTGTTGGCGTTGCCCGCGGCGACCTTCCTTACCTTGCAGGAGACCAGTAGATCCAGCACAGTCTTCCGGCCCAGGTTGGCGGCGGCAGTGAGCTGGTCCTGTTTGTTGGCGTTGCCCGCGGCGACCTTCCTTACCTTGCAGGAGACCAGTAGATCCAGCACAGTCTTCCGGCCCAGGTTGGCGGCGGCAGTGAGCTGGTCCTGTTTGTTGGCGTTGCCCGCGGCGACCTTCCTTACCTTGCAGGAGACCAGTAGATCCAGCACAGTCTTCCGGCCCAGGTTGGCGGCGGCAGTGAGCTGGTCCTGTTTGTTGGCGTTGCCCGCGGCGACCTTCCTTACCTTGCAGGAGACCAGTAGATCCAGCACAGTCTTCCGGCCCAGGTTGGCGGCGGCAGTGAGCTGGTCCTGTTTGTTGGCGTTGCCCGCGGCGACCTTCCTTACCTTGCAGGAGACCAGTAGATCCAGCACAGTCTTCCGGCCCAGGTTGGCGGCGGCAGTGAGCTGGTCCTGTTTGTTGGCGTTGCCCGCGGCGACCTTCCTTACCTTGCAGGAGACCAGTAGATCCAGCACAGTCTTCCGGCCCAGGTTGGCGGCGGCAGTGAGCTGGTCCTGTTTGTTGGCGTTGCCCGCGGCGACCTTCCTTACCTTGCAGGAGACCAGTAGATCCAACACAGTCTTCCGGCCCAGGTTGGCGGCGGCAGTGAGCTGGTCCTGTTTGTTGGCGTTGCCCGCGGCGACCTTCCTTACCTTGCAGGAGACCAGTAGATCCAACACAGTCTTCCGGCCCAGGTTGGCGGCGGCAGTGAGCTGGTCCTGTTTGTTGGCGTTGCCCGCGGCGACCTTCCTTACCTTGCAGGAGACCAGTAGATCCAGCACAGTCTTCCGGCCCAGGTTGGCGGCGGCAGTGAGCTGGTCCTGTTTGTTGGCGTTGCCCGCGGCGACCGCCCGCGCCGTGGCCACGGTCATGGCGCGCGTGCAGCGCACCAGCTCCTCGGGGCTGGATGTAGTCTTCGGAGGAGAATGGGACATCAGGACCTGTGGGTCAGAACGGAAGAAAGTGGAGTCAGAACGGAAGAAAGTGGAGTCAGAACGGAAGAAAGTTGAGTCAGAACTCTAAGTGCTTTCTTACAAAGGTAAGAAAGCACTTAGAGCCTAAAGAGGCGGCCCCTAGACCTACAATAAAATTTAACAATACTTTTAGTGTACAATAAGATAGAAAGGCGCTCTGATACCAAACGAGTTCAATATTACCCCTAAACGGTCAATATTATTGCACAATTTGCAATATTGCGCAATATAATTGTATCGGCTATCTACACGTAGCATTCATGCTGAGCCGCTTCCTAGTTTCTAACTACAATCCACACACTATATCTAGTAACTATTTTAAGTATTTTTGTAAACTTAGATTGTAGTTAAAAATAAATCTATTTTCTTTCTTTCTTTATATTTGACCGTTTAATAGCCGCCTTAAAGCCGCGAAGTTTCCATGTGATAGAACTAGCCTTGACACGTTTACATAGAAACAAGCAAATCTCGAAGTGCTTTCTGTCCTTTTTAGCCGACAAGTTCCTATGGAATAGAACAAGCCTTGAAACGTTTCCATAAAAAAATCTAAACTCAAATGCTTTCTTTCCTTTAGAGTCGCCAAGTTCCCATGGGATTTAACAAGCCTTGAAACGTTTCCATAAACAAATCTAAACTCAAATGCTTTCTTTCCTTTAGAGTCGCCAAGTTCCCATGGGTTTTAACAAGCCTTGAAACGTTTCCATAAACAAATCTAAACTCAAATGCTTTCTTTCTTTTAGAGTCGCCAAGTTCCCATGGGATTTAACAAGCCTTGAAACGTTTCCATAAACAAATCTAAACTCAAATGCTTTCTTTCCTTTAAAGTCGCCAAGTTCCCATGGGATTTAACAAGCCTTGAAACGTTTCCATAAACAAATCTAAACTCAAATGCTTTCTTTCCTTTAGAGTCGCCAAGTTCCCATGGGATTTAACAAGCCTTGAAACGTTTCCATAAACAAATCTAAACTCAAATGCTTTCTTTCCTTTAGAGTCGCCAAGTTCCCATGGGATTTAACAAGCCTTGAAACGTTTCCATAAAAAAATCTAAACTCAAATGCTTTCTTTCCTTTAAAGTCGCCAAGTTCCCATGGGATTTAACAAGCCTTGAAACGTTTCCATAAACAAATCTAAACTCAAATGCTTTCTTTCCTTTAGAGTCGCCAAGTTCCCATGGTAGAGAACTAGAGTTGAAAGGTTTCCATAGAAACAACGCGTGCGAAGCCGCTTGTTATTCATAACACTGGCTTTTGAACCTAACAGGACTCTTGGAAACGACGAACGACGAAAATTCGAGTTATGAACACATGGGAAAAGTGACCTTTTTATTCTAGGGCTAGAAAACGTCTATTCAAAACTTCAGCCTGATCTATTCATTACTTTTTGCGTGAAAGGGGAACAAACATTTATACAAACTTTCGCGTTTATAATATAAGTATTTACTTTACTATTAAGATCTATTGTACCGACATTTCTGCAAATTAATGATTAAAGAACACTCTTTTTACCATATCTTACCTCAATCTCCTGTGAGATAGCTTCAATGGTGGACTCCAAAGCCCTGGTTCCTCTCGTATGCTCATCTTCCACTGCCTTTACAGTCTTCAACAGTGACGTCACGTTTGTCACCATGACCTGCAAGTAGTCTAATTAGAACTCTATTCTCAAGTAGTAAAGGTCCACCTGAATACTCAAATGAAACTCAGACGTTTTTTTCTGAGATGCGTTTGAGCATTTGGAGGTAAAATGGTATTGTGTGAGGGTGGCATGCTATTGGCTCAATATCACTTAACAAATTTTGGATATATTATCAGATTTTGATAAAATAGAGTATATATACAATAAAAAAATCATAGAGCAATACTGATTGAGCTAAGCTTTAATTGGTTTGTTTATGATACAAATAACCGTACGTTATGAAGACCAAACAAGAAATTAAACCAATGACATACCACCTGGTATTTTTGGGAATTCTCATGCAATGAGTCGTTGTTTGAAATGTTTGGGTGTCTAAGTGCAAAATAGACTTTAGGATAGACTCAAAACGTTTCAATTTTGAATGAATGATAATTCCCAATGTAGATTAAAAGGTAAAGCCTTGATGATGGCTTAGCAGTGTCACAAATGTATCTGACTCAACTGATATAACAACTTATAACTTGCAATATGATGTAACATCTTATAAACTGCATACTAAGGATGTATCCATTCATTAGGCGAGGTGATTTTGGCCATTTTTGGACACCCTTCTCTCCCCTTGTTGAGATTTATCTTTCTCCCTTTTTCCTTTGAGATTTTCAAAATGCGTAGTTTCGATGTAAAGAATTTAATCTGTGCTTGATTATGTTATTTTTATCTTAAAAATCATGTATTTATAGACTAGTAAGTATTTAACTTTTAAGTTTACTTATAAAACTTTTACCATCAGGTGAGATTGTGGTCAAACGAAGGTCTATTGACGATAAAAAAAAAGTACGTTGTCTAGAATCACAGTGTGAAAATCGACCTCTAACATAAGTAGGACATAATAAATTTATAAAAAAATACGTGATATTTGCCGAAACCCCTTGTGTGACCCTACGTGAGATTCGGTTTGGCTCGACCCACCTTCCCTATTCAACCCCTCACATAATTAATGGATTCCCCCTTATAAAACGTGTGTGAATGAAGAAGTCATCTCAAGCTGTCCTGCTTAGTTCATATCTGATCTGAGCGAGACGGCATCGGAGATGATTTCAGTCTCAATGTTGTTCTTTAAATACGCAGTTGTTTAGTTCTTAAGACAGGCAGTTCAGTCAGATACAGTGACACTACGCCCAGTTTCCACCAAGCGGTAAGAAGAAGTATATAAACAACCAATAACTAGACCACATGTCCTGATGACCGTCATTTTGGTGCCGTGATATTGGTTGCTTTAACACCAATGTTTTATCGAAAACGTTGTCAAGCGACGCTATTTTGGCACCATGCTATTGGTTGTTTTTATACAACTTCTTGGCAGTTCGCTAGAAACCGGCCTTTACAACATTAAAAAGCTTAGGGTTGCGCTAAAACAGAAACCAAATGTGCGAACGACAAGCTCCATGACAGCGTAAACCCATAAGCTTTCAAAATTATATATAAAACATAATATAGCCCCAGAAAGTTATATATAGCACCAAAAAAGTCTATATATCCCTCCAAAGTTATAATATAGACAATATAGCTTGATATATATATATAAACAATATATAAATTGTTTTTCTTGTCAATATTGGACTTTTAAGCTCGTGAATGAAAGCTTCTGGCTTTGGTTATTGACAGGTGACAAGCAGCATCACCGGTAACCATGAAGTGAATGACAGAAATTATATGAGTTTGACAGAAATTGTGACAGTTTGACAAACTCTGTGAGGTGAGAGGAACATCGAAAACGTGACAAAACCCGGTGTTGTGAGACAAAACGTGATTGCGATGAAAGAGAGATATAATGAATGATATTTGAAGCGTATAGTTCATTCACAAAACAATCATTCAAATCAAAAGAGAGAAATTACAAAGTGCAAAGTTTCAAGTGCCAAATGGAACTTATTTACAAATTCAGGGAAGAAAGGAAACTCATGCTAAGTACATGTAACATAAATATACGATTTAAAAGACAGAAGAACTTGCGGTCAATATTAAAAACATAAATTAAACGCTTCAAACATCGGAGAACCTAGAACCGAATCTTACCATTCGATTATCAAAAACAAATGTCATATTTTAACCAATCAAATTGAAAAATAAACAGACACTTGATTGGCTTTAAATAGATTCAATAATCTATCTGTTTAGGTATAACGAAACTAGGTGAAGATGTTTAAAAAAACTATCCAATTTTTTGAACGTCTAGAGACCTTTTTAGTCGAACTTTATCCACCGGAATAATTTACTATGAGTCAATAGAATTATAGACGCTATGATTGGTCAAAATATGGATCATTTTCGTAAACGAATAGGTAGATTCCATGAGGCCTCAATGATAAATGAACAACACCATGCTGACTCGGCTTTTCGGTTAGTCGCGTACAAAATATATTCTGACCGAGTCCTTATTGTCCGTTGCCACATCCTCCGTTTCTTGGAATCTATCATTCCTTATTCCATCTAGCATTTTAAGTTGTTCCTCCATACGACTGTTAGGTCTAGATTTGCGTAGATTATTCCTGAATTCCACGATCGTACGAATTCTTTTTAATTCCTCTTCAGATGTGTCTTTGTTGTTTAATATTGCTTCGTAGAAGTTCCACCATTGGTCGAGAGAGCCGAATTGGTTCTCTCTGCTTTTTAGTATGTCTTCGTAGATTCTCCACCAATTGTTCGCGTAGTATTCCATAGGGTAGGTGCGAGTAAGGTCGAAGATTTCTAGGTTGTTCCTCGCTCTTTCGTTCTTGGTCTGAGATCTTTCTATTGTGTTTCCGTTGGTTGTTGTAGTGTTTATGTATTGGTGTATGTTTTTGTTCATGTTTTGACTAGAGTGTACGTTTATTAGGACGTTTTTGTGATATGTAGGTGTTTGAGATCTTTCGTTTGTATTTATGTTTTCTTTGTTATGCTCTTGTTTATATTTTCTAATGATTTCTTTGTAGTATTTCTCTAGAAGGCACAGTTCTTCGTATGTATACTTAGTTATATCTATTTGCGTGTATATGTTGACTATTTCTTCTATGTTTACGACTTTTTTCTTACGTTCTAATTTAATATTAGAGAGATTCTTTAGTTGTTCGATAAGGGGGTCAAATCCTTTGTACGGCATAAAGTCTTTTTTGGCAAAGCTTATTAGTTTTAGCACCATGTCTTCGTATTTTTTATTGTATTCGAGATCTTTCTTGAATTCCTTTGATCTATCGACTTCTTCGATGAAAGACTGCAAAGTTTCCTTTTCTTTCTCATATTTGTCAATATTCGATTGTATTTCTCCCAATACAAGTTCATGACCACTAAATCGTTCTAGGTCTCGTCTAGTCTCTTCCATTTTCTCGAGATTTCTCTTCGCTATTGCCTTCCACCATTCAGTGTCATCTTTGAACAGCTTCCAAAACTCTATTTTAACTTTTCTGTCTATGGTATTGGGTGAGAACGGTGTACTTTCCTTAGACCTAACATCAGGCCTAACAATGATCTCAGTAGATTCATCTCTCTGTTTCTCAGGTGTTTTAGGAACTATCTTAGGACTTTCTTCGAGTTTTTTGCTTATTTCTATGACATTATCATTGGTTTTATTGAGATTCAATTTTATTGGTTTGACTTTTTTGATTTTGAAGACAGGACTTCTCAAGCCACCATCATCATCAGACTTAACTGGAGTCACAGACTTAGGAGGTACAATAGTGGTGGTAGTTGTAACAGTCTCGATAGTAACTTCCTCAGTCTCAAAAGTATCAAGATCCTCAATAACTTGCGAAAGTCTATTCATTTCCAAATCCAAATCTTTGTTTACCTTCAACTTATTCAACGCATTTCTTTTCTTAACCTTTTCCACCACATCAAATGTATCAACAGTTATATCTACAAGTTTTTTCACTTCGCCTAGAAGTATATTCTCTCCGTATTTTAAAACTCTCCAATCCATGTCAACTAGACTGTTTCTAGCTGCTACATTGTACCTTTCGTTGACATTATCGTCTTCAATTCCCTTTACTGGATAGGACATTAGACTTTCTATGTAAGTTATTACATCTTCGCAGTTATCGTGGAATATCGAAGGAGATATATCATCATCTTGACTGGAATAGTCTAGAAGCTTTATCAGTTCGTCTTCTTGATCAGATTGGAAGATATCTGTCTCGGAGTCGCAGGAGTTGTAATCGTTTCGGAGTCCGAAAGTGACAGATCTACGTTTTGTTTGCGGAATGGTGTTATGTTTGACGGGGAGGCTCCATCTCTTGGTGGTATCGGAGAGTCGCTAGGGAAATAGGTTCTATTAGTCCCGCCTTAAAGTCCAATATTGACAGACACAAAACACACATTATACACAAGACTAAACCAATAACAACATTATGTACTTTGTTACAAAAAAACACAAAATTTTGACAATAAAAATACTTATAGTTTGGTCTTGTGTAAAGAATATACAAAATGAAAAACGTCCACAAATGAAAACACAAAATCTTAATATAAATGTAGATAAGTGTAGCTAAACTGTTCCTTTATCCTTCGTGACCATTAGATATTAGCATTAACCCAAACTTTAATTTTACTGCAATACAAACAAAATTTTCGTTTACCTTAATAATTACCATGACAAAGGCAAAATTTTGCGTCTCATTTTCTAATATATAATAGCTATTCTCTCCTTCTCATAGCAGCATTTTTTACGCTGCCTCTGTTTAGACTACAGTGTATTCTAATCACCCAGCAATAGATACTAGTTTACCTTAGCAGTACGCAGCGTCGCTCAACTATTTAGGAGCAACATTAACCTGAGGTGGAATGGAACCTATTGGCTCCAGACTGGACTGGATCTTGTTATTTTTATTGTTCTTGTCTTTTTGTCTTTTAAATTTACTTCAGTCTTATGTTTAACTTTTCTGCATCGTAAATGTTTCCGCATTTTACACATACCGTTTCTCTCCATCTCTCGGCAGCATATTTGACCTTCTAGAATAGTGCAGCATCATCATTATTAGCCTATATTAGTCCACTGCTGGACATAGACCTCCCCTAATAAGCGCCATAGCGCCCTGTCTTCAGCTTGCCGCATCCAGCATCTGACAGCAGTCTTTTGAAGATCGTCATCCCACCTGGCCGGAGGGCGTCCTACACTAAATTTGCCGCGATCTCAACTCAAGAACACGTTTACCAAACAGTTGTCGGTTCTTCCCGTGATATGGCCGGCCCACTGCCACTTCAGCTAATTCTTTAGAATGGTGTATTCTAATCATCAATAAAGACTAGTTTACTTTAGCAGCATGCTTCAACCTCTGCATATTCGAACTGGCTACATGCTTCCCGCTGGCCGCTGTGATGGCGGTATTTGACCTTCTAGACTAGACTAGATTGTTTTCTAATCATCAATAAAGACTAGTTTACCTCAGCAGCATGCTTCAACCTCTGCATATTCGAACTGGCTACATGCTTCCCGCTGGCCGCTGTGATGGCGGTATTTGACCTTCAAGACTAGACTAGATTGTTTTCTAATCATCAATAAAGACTAGTTTACCTTAGCAGCATGCTTCAACCTCTGCATATGCGGACTGGCGACATGCTTGCCGCTGGCCGCTGTGGTAGCGGCGGCGAGGTCCCTCAGAGCGGCCGCGACGTCGCGAGCCGCATTCAGTAGCAACACTTGAGGCTCTGGGTTACTAGCGCCGAGGGACATTGCGCCTAGCTTCACTACTTCGCATAGTTGTACTGTAAATAAATAAAATAAATAATTAATGCTGGACAATCCACACGGTCATCTAGTCCGAAGATACGCAGAGCTTGTGTAATGGGTCACTGATATCTTTACTAATATTACAATCTTTGTACACAAACACTATTATAGATATTAGATAATTGATTACTGAGTTTACTGACTGTTTCATTAAATTGTACAAGCACTGCTTAGCTTGTGCCTAGATGCTGTTTGAATTTCCCAGTATTATTAGTATTGAAGTTAGTTAGTTATATGACTACGTCTAATTTTCTTTAGTTGATTTTTGCCATAGAGTTAGTTGAACGAATAGAGAAAAACATAGGTTTTTGTCCTAGTCATACTAAATTCCCATCATAATCAGCCTACATCAGTCCACTGCTGTACATAGGCCTCCCCTAACTCACGCCATAGCGCCCTGTCTTCAGCTTGCCGCATCTAGCATCTGCCAGCAGTCTTTCGCAGATCGTCATCCCAACTTGCCGGAGGGCGTCCTACACTACGTTTCCGTAGAACAAATGATGAAATGTTAATTGAACGCTGGTGTAGCACGTCGCGTTATATGGCCAGCCCACTCAACAATGTCTTCAGGATGTTCTCGCGGTGGTCCGAGAATATATCCGATTCCTTCTCGGATTGGAGGGTACTTGTACAATAGTATAGTTACCTATGGTAGTGAGTGCATTCTGTGCGGCGGAGGCGAGTTGTTCCTGCGTGCCCGCCGCCCCCCCGACCAGGGTCTTGGTGTCCTCCACCAGGGTCTTGGCTGTCTTCAGGATATTCTCGCGGTGGTCCGAGAATGTATCCGATTCCTTCTCGGATTGGAGGGTACTTGTAGAATAGTATAGTTACCTATGGTAGTGAGTGCATTCTGTGCGGCGGAGGCGAGTTGTTCCTGCGTGCCCGCCGCCCCCCCGACCAGGGTCTTGGTGTCCTCCACCAGGGTCTTGGCTGTCTTCAGGATGTTCTCGCGGTGGTCCGAGAATGTATCCGATTCCTTCTCGGATTGGAGGGTACTTGTAGAATAGTATAGTTACCTATGGTAGTGAGTGCATTCTGTGCGGCGGAGGCGAGTTGTTCCTGCGTGCCCGCCGCCCCCCCGACCAGGGTCTTGGTGTCCTCCACCAGGGTCTTGGCTGTCTTCAGGATATTCTCGCGGTGGTCCGAGAATGTATCCGATTCCTTCTCGGATTGGAGGGTACTTGTAGAATAGTATAGTTACCTATGGTAGTGAGTGCATTCTGTGCGGCGGAGGCGAGTTGTTCCTGCGTGCCCGCCGCCCCCCCGACCAGGGTCTTGGTGTCCTCCACCAGGGTCTTGGCTGTCTTCAGGATGTTCTCGCGGTGGTCCGAGAATGTATCCGATTCCTTCTCGGATTGGAGGGTACTTGTAGAATAGTATAGTTACCTATGGTAGTGAGTGCATTCTGTGCGGCGGAGGCGAGTTGTTCCTGCGTGCCCGCCGCCCCCCCGACCAGGGTCTTGGTGTCCTCCACCAGGGTCTTGGCTGTCTTCAGGATGTTCTCGCGGTGGTCCGAGAATGTATCCGATTCCTTCTCGGATTGGAGGGTACTTGTAGAATAGTATAGTTACCTATGGTAGTGAGTGCATTCTGTGCGGCGGAGGCGAGTTGTTCCTGCGTGCCCGCCGCCCCCCCGACCAGGGTCTTGGTGTCCTCCACCAGGGTCTTGGCTGTCTTCAGGATATTCTCGCGGTCGTCCGAGAATGTATCCGATTCCTTCTCGGATTGGAGGGTACTTGTACAATAGTATAGTTACCTATGGTAGTGAGTGCATTCTGTGCGGCGGAGGCGAGTTGTTCCTGCGTGCCCGCCGCCCCCCCGACCAGGGTCTTGGTGTCCTCCACCAGGGTCTTGGCTGTCTTCAGGATGTTCTCGCGGTGGTCCGAGAATGTATCCGATTCCTTCTCGGATTGGAGAGTACTTGTACAATAGTATAGTTACCTATGGTAGTGAGTGCATTCTGTGCGGCGGAGGCGAGTTGTTCCTGCGTGCCCGCCGCCCCCCCGACCAGGGTCTTGGTATCCTCCACCAGGGTCTTGGCTGTCTTCAGGATGTTCTCGCGGTGGTCCGAGAATGTATCCGATTCCTTCTCGGATTGGAGGGTACCTGTGGAATTGATATGCCTTTATATTTTTCTTTAATTTATCTCTGAGAGGGTGAAATAGGTTGGTAAAGTATGGAGTTTGGAAAAATATTATTCCTTGGTTCGATTTTCTCAAAACTCGGTACAAATGAACAACAAACTAAATAATTGCACATGTATTTTATATTTTTACAAAACTATCCCTAGGGAGACTGAAATAGATTTCTGAAATTTGTATGAAAAAACAACTCTGGTTCGCGGGCGAAGCCGCTGTGCATATCAGTTTTAGTTACGTTAAAATATCTCCACACAATGTCAGTTTCCCACGCGTCTTAGCGCCACCTTCTACGTCCTATTTTAACGGTGGAAACATCTATTGGTTAATGTATTATTTTTAAACCTTATTGTAACTTTTTATTTCCTAAATAAAAACAAAACAAAGCTCAAGCTCAGCGCATCAGCATTGTCATACAGCGTGGTAATGCAGCCAGTGTCTTGGGGACGCTTCCGACTGGTATTGACATGGATCAATTGAGCCTTTAGACTGTTTGCAACCGTCTGCAGTTACCTCAATGGTTTCAATTGTAAATACTAGTTGTAATTTTTCTATTCCTTGCTTGTAATTTTCGTTGTTAATAAAAACAAAACAATATAAACTAGTTACCGGCGCTCGCGAACAGTATGGTGGTGTCTAGGTCTCCGATGATGGCCGCGATGGTGGCCGCCGCGTCGATGCAAGCTTGCAACGCGGACAGCACTGCGACTACCTGAGGGAGACATAACTTACCGGCGCTCGCGAACAGTATGGTGGTGTCTAGGTCTCCGATGATGGCCGCGATGGTGGCCGCCGCGTCGATGCAAGCTTGCAACGCGGACAGCACTGCGACTACCTGAGGGAGACATAACTTACCGGCGCTCGCGAACAGTATGGTGGTGTCTAGGTCTCCGATGATGGCCGCGATGGTGGCCGCCGCGTCGATGCAAGCTTGCAACGCGGACAGCACTGCGACTACCTGAGGGAGACATAACTTACCGGCGCTCGCGAACAGTATGGTGGTGTCTAGGTCTCCGATGATGGCCGCGATGGTGGCCGCCGCGTCGATGCAAGCTTGCAACGCGGACAGCACTGCGACTACCTGAGGGAGACATAACTTACCGGCGCTCGCGAACAGTATGGTGGTGTCTAGGTCTCCGATGATGGCCGCGATGGTGGCCGCCGCGTCGATGCAAGCTTGCAACGCGGACAGCACTGCGACTACCTGAGGGAGACATAACTTACCGGCGCTCGCGAACAGTATGGTGGTGTCTAGGTCTCCGATGATGGCCGCGATGGTGGCCGCCGCGTCGATGCAAGCTTGCAACGCGGACAGCACTGCGACTACCTGAGGGAGACATAACTTACCGGCGCTCGCGAACAGTATGGTGGTGTCTAGGTCTCCGATGATGGCCGCGATGGTGGCCGCCGCGTCGATGCAAGCTTGCAACGCGGACAGCACTGCGACTACCTGAGGGAGACATAACTTACCGGCGCTCGCGAACAGTATGGTGGTGTCTAGGTCTCCGATGATGGCCGCGATGGTGGCCGCCGCGTCGATGCAAGCTTGCAACGCGGACAGCACTGCGACTACCTGAGGGAGACATAACTTACCGGCGCTCGCGAACAGTATGGTGGTGTCTAGGTCTCCGATGATGGCCGCGATGGTGGCCGCCGCGTTGCAAGCTTGCAACGCGGACAGCACTGCGACTACCTGAGGGAGACATAACTTACCGGCGCTCGCGAACAGTATGGTGGTGTCTAGGTCTCCGATGATGGCCGCGATGGTGGCCGCCGCGTCGATGCAAGCTTGCGTGCCGCGCGAGCCCGCTTGCAACGCGGACAGCACTGCGATCACCTAAATAAATCAAATAAATTAATATCTTTAGGCTTACCAAATAGGCACTTAGACAAGACAAATTATAAACTATAGGTACATGATTATCAAAATAATATCACTACATAGTATAAAACAAAGTCGCTTTCTGTGTCCCTATTTCCCTTTGAACGCTTAAATCTTCAAAACTACGCAACGGATTTTGATGCGGTTTTTTTAATAGATAGAGTGATTCAAGAGGAAGGTTTATACGTTTAATAAAACCGTGCGACGCCGGGGCGGGTCGCTAGTAAAAATATAATCGAATTAAGAAAACCTCATTTGAAGTCTGTTAAGAAATAAGGTGTACTCTATAAGCCTAGTTTACCTTCTCGTTAACTGTCCTGGCCAGATCAGCGACCGCCTTCTGGTTGGCCGGAACTGCGGATAGACGGCACAAGCCTCCCGCCTTGATCAGAGATGATACGGCTTCTCCCAACTCAACCACGGCTACGCGGATGCTGGAATAGTTCTTAACTTTAGTTTGTTTCCTCACAAATACATCACACATACCAGTAACCATCCATCGATTTGAACGTATGAAATCAAATTGGAATTCTATATCAACACCTAATTACTCACATAACAATCCAAGTGAGTTGTATGTATAGTAGTTTTTTTGAGAAATTCACCTATGCATTTAATTCTATATTTACACCCAGATCGATTGTGGTTTCTCATAAACTTACATTTAGTGAGTGGGCTATAGGTAAGTACTGTAGGTATTCATAAAAGTAGACAAAAATTGTGTGAAGCAGCCTCTGTTAGGGAGCGATGTCGGCTACCAAAGGCAACTTCGTATCTCTTCCTTAAGGTGATTTCGCGTCCAGGACTAAGCATAGCTCCGCTACTAGATGGCGATGATTTTCAATTATGATGTTTTTCACTATTTTCTAATTAAATTGTTCATAATTGTTTAATGGTAATGTATTTGCCGCAAATGGTATGTTGTTTTTTATGTACCAAGCAATTTTTCAAGTGTTGAAAGCATTTAGGGAGCTTGTATTTGGGAAGAGCAAAAAAGATCTTGCCTGTGTGAGTGATCGGCCGCTACGAGTCACTCACACAAAAAAAGATCTTGCCTGTGTGAGTGATCGGCCGCTACGAGTCACTCACACAGGCAAACCCTATAAATTCAGTGGAACTAAAATAACTACTGTTCGAAAAATAACAGAGATAATTGGAGACGCCTTAGGACTAAATATTTTTCGGACCAATATTTCCGTTTTCGGGACATTACTAAATTACATCTAAAATTAATTCAATAAAACCACTAGTTAACGAACTAATTTTCGACTCTTGTTTTTTTTAAGAATAAAAACAGGCTCTATTTACATTTAAAAAAAAAATTGGAGATAATTTTCTTTTATCGTTTTGAACAATTTTTTATTTTGATTCAGATATTTTATGTTTATGTTGTTGCAAGTAGGGTCTAAATTATTATTATTATTTTGAATTAATTGTTGTATGTAAAGTTTAATTTTGTATTTAATCTGTCTCAGAGAAAGTTGATTGATATTTATAATTTTATTTTGACATTATGTATTTTGATTTAGATATATTATATTAATTTTGGACATAATTTAGTAAGTAGTTGTATGTAACGAAGCAAATAAGCTGATTTTGGTTTTATGAATTGTGTGGGTGCTCTATTGCATTGGGTGTGCCTGTCAAGATAGAGTGAACTATGTGTTGTGAAAAATAAATAAATAAATAAATAAATTTAAGTAAAAAGGCGCAGAGGGTAATGTTATTTACAAACTAGCTTATTAGCTAAAGAATATCTTACAAATCATAGGTAAAAAAAATACTTTTCATGCTATTTATTAATTTCGTTAAATCATTGGAATTGACAAATAAATTGAATAAGTTCACAATAACAATCATTAATTTTAAATGTACTCACTGTGAAAGTTGTTCCAATTTTATAATAAAATTACATTAAAATTATTAGCGTAAGGAAGTCTCCACTTTTTTTGACTCTGTTCTTTGTGTACTTAGGTATTTTAGCTCCGATTTTACGACCACTTATAAAAGATTAAAAGTAATACAAATTTTCACAGTATTTCAATAACTCACTTTGGACTAGCGGTTTGAACAGTCGGGTGGGTGCGACGATGTATAGTCGTACCTGAGTTCGAAACCACCGAAAATTTAATTTACTTTTTGCTTTTTGAAAATGAAATATCCACAAAATTTTGATACATCCCGTTAGTACGGGCTCGAATCCCTTCAACACTACCAAAATTTTTGATTTTTATCATTTTTATTCTTTATATTTTGAACAATGTCATAGACCTAGTACAAACAAATTCATATTTGTCATAAATTACTTATTGTAAGCCTTCCTAAGTCTATTTGATTGTTATATAAAACTTTGGTAGACTGTTCTGCGTAGGTACATCCCACAAAGGGTCCTGACCTCGTTTCTAACGGTATGACAAAAATAAAAAGAAACAATTATGTACTATCAACACCAACTGATTTTTATTTTATTTTAGCTCTTACGCCAGCTAAGTTCAGGCATTTTTACAAATCGCTCATTGAATGCAAAACGGCCACATTTCAAAAATTTAGAAAATGGTTTTATTTCTGATAAAGTATATTTTCTCTTGAGAACATTTCATAAAGCTAGTTTAATTTAAATATTGATTTCTTTTTATTGGGATAATTATCTTAACTTTGCTTCAAAATTTTAATGCAAAATGGGCTTTTGTAGTTTTTATCAAGTTGGGTGATAGCTATAACAGCGATCATTATTTAAAAAAATAGAGCAAAAAATTACGAAAACAATGATGTTTTAATATTAAAAAAGAAAAACTTTAACTTTTCAAAAAAATCATGTTCAAAATTTTGTTTTGGCTCTCTGTAAAAAGTTACGATTAGTCCAATAAAAAAAATATATTTATAATTCCGAACAGTCCACACAGCATCATCTAGCCCCAAGGTGAGCAAAGCTCGTATTATGGGTACTAGTTGACTGATAAACTTAATACAATACATTACATAGATAGATATTTTTTTTATAAATAAGTACATAGAAAACACCCAGACCAACGGAACAATTTCATGTTCAATTTCTGTAGATCGTACACAATTTTTTCCGACACGGGAATCGAACCCACAACCGGTCGCAGGCGGACCTTCGCCCACTGCGCCACATCGGTTGTCGCTGATGAATGATCGAAATGCTTTGCATACAATCTGACACGTCTGATGCTGGGGCCACACTACCGTGATATGCCGATAATTATTTTAATTATAACTTATACAACACCTAGGTGTAACCACGATTTATGGCCATAATTTTACAATGCCAATCAATATGGCAAATGGCGGTAGACAATAGCTCCGGCGGCGGTCTTTTTTCGCACATCAAAGAAGATTACCGCAGTAATTAATGCGTTTGTGGCCACTACCGTTTGTCCAGTGTGCAATATGAGCTCACCGGCGACGCACGTGATATTTTTACCGCCTTATTTATTGACATATCTAGGTAAACTCTAGTGTAACCACACCAGGTCATGCAGTAATTTAAACGGTAATTTAATGTCATAATTATTGCGGTAACAGCCCGGTAGACGGTAAGATAGTGTGGCCCCAGCGTAAAACTCTCTAAACTGGTATCTATAAGCAAACATTTTATCTGTTTACATAGTGTCATTTATTGTTGTCATGGAAACGGAACGTAGGCTTCCTAGATCTTATTTGACATGCAGCAAAAATAGATAGGAATAAATACTTGGACGATGGAAAAACCCTTTGAGAACGGTAGACTATGGTATTATTAGATGATTCTTTAGATAGCACAGAGATGGCGATTCCGTCGCCGCCGTCACACTCACAAGTTCAAGTAAGCGGGCGTACAACATTATCCGTGTTCGCTCACACATTGATAAAAATGGCCTAAAATTTTCACGTTATTTCTAATTATACCGAGTGTTTTCATGAATCAAACACAATTTGCCGCAAATAATGACCAATAACAAAGCCAAAAACAGTTATTTATTTGTTAAATTATGTCCACATCGCTCATATTTGGGAAAATACAAACGTATGGCAATCGGATCACCTTAACTAGAAAAAATTAAACTACTACAGATGCATTAAAAAAAAGCTTATGATTGGTTTATAAAACGGTACGTGTGAATATTAGAAATTCCTTTGTTTAACGGAATTATATAATAAAATAAGTGGTGGTGCTACTTTAGCTCCTGTTTGCGCCTTAACATAAATGAGGTGTTACCTGTTAGCGACGTCGGAGTTGGGCGTGGTGGCGGAGGCGCCGACGCTGTCTTGCGCGAGTTGTTCGTACTTGATGCACATCTCATTGCCGAGCGCGACGAGCCGGCTCGCGTCCGTCGCCGATTTCGCAGTCTGGAACAAAATGGACGCTGTTAAAGGACCATAAGTTCCACAATATAGAGGTACTAGCCTAGCCGCTCGTGATTTCATTCGCGAGGACTTTAGTAATTTATTTATACAGGGTTATAGGGGCAGAATTCACAAAAATCCATTCTTAGTGCTCACCTACGCTACCAAAGGAACCTACTTGCCAAGTTTCATGATTGAAGCTTCAGCTGTTTCGGCTGTGCGTTGATGGTCAGTGAGTGAGTCGGTTTCTTCTTTTATACATATATACAGGGTTAAAGGTATCTAATGATTAACCTCGAAAAGGCGACTTGGGTAAATCAAGACAAACAACTTTCGTTCTACGACTTTTTCTTTATGAGCAAATTTCCAGTTCTAATCTTCTTAGCTCTGTCTAGGCGTCACAGATTGAGACATGTCGGTACGGTACATAACCCATATCTTATACATATATCTAGCAAAGAAAGAAAGGGGTTGCGGTGAGGAGCGGGGGTTGATAAAAATGCCCGCCAAAACTAAAAAAAATACACATAAAACTGGAGATGTATTACATTTTGGCAAAAGTCATAGAACAAAAGTTGTTAGTCTTGATTCAACCAAGTCGCCTTTTCGAGGTTAATCATTAGATACCTTTTACCCTGTATATATGTATAAAAGAAGAAACCGACTGACTCAGAATGGATTTTAGTGAATTCTACCCCTAAGGAAGTGAAATAGGGGATAAAATAGGTGATGAAAGTTTGTATGAAAATCTGTCAGTTTTAAAGTCAGGATCTTCATATTTTGGGTTTAGGCTGAAGAATAAAAATAAGTTTTAAACTTTTTATATTCTTTGATTGTAATTTTCTTGTTAATAAAGAGATTTTGACAAGATAATTAATGTCATTTATATGAAAACTAGCGACCCGCCCCGGCTTCGCACGGTTTTATTATAAGTTTATAAACCTTCCTCTTGAATCACTCTAACTATTAAAAAAACCGCATCAAAATCCGTTGCGTAGTTTTAAAGATTTAAGCTGTCAAAGGGACATAATGACATAGGGACAGAAAAAGCGACTTTGTTTTATACTATGTAGTGAAGAGGAAGTAATAAATGAGTAAAATTAGCGCCACTACTATATAATGTTGCAATCAATAAATGAATAATAAACTCACCATATCGGTAGACAGTCGTGCTATCTCCTTGGCAGCGCCGACCATGCGCGTCTGGTAGTCAACGAACGAGTCGGTTTCATCGTAAGACCCGATCAGAGACATTCTGTGGACGAAACAATATAACATTTAATTATATGTCATAAAGAAGTTTTTGTAAATCAGTAAATATCAGTAAATCAATATCTTTATTTCTTCAGGCTTACAAAATAAGCACTTAGACAAGTCAAATTTAAACTATAAGTAATTATCAAAATAATCTAAGAAATAAAGTGATAATTGATTTCCCCTCAACTTCACTTTTTTGAATTCAATTTTGAATACAATGCACAAAATGAAACACTACGTAAATATAAAAAAGTAGAAGAAACACTACGTAATTATAAAAAAGAAGAAGATAGGCCTAGATAGGCAGGGATAACCCTAAAATGAGCTCTCTTCCTATCTATCTACATATGAGGTTTAATATATTTGGGGGAGAGACGAGGTTAATAAAGTAGATACTGAATGATAAATATATACACGCTAAAATGTTTTTAGAGTGTGGTTTTAATAAGTTCTTCTGTATGTTAAAAATCCGATAAGTCGTATGGTAAAATTGTGAAATCAAACTATTAGTGATCTTGTAGAAAGTTGTGTAGTTCTATTGTGTCAAAACATATCAGAAATCCAAGAACCATATAGAGGTATACGCAAAATTTTATGTTTAAGTTAATATTTTCTGTAATTTGACTTTTGTAAGGTTTTATTTTCATGTTAATTTCCAAGTCTAATAAGAGCCTTATTATTTATTGAGATCTCAGTTCAACAGAAAGAAACACCATAACACATAAGATGCGTTTAGTTTTTGTACATACATACCTAGTACGAAATCAATGAATACAAACAAACTATAACTAGTATTTACAATTGAATCAATTGAACTAACTGCAGACGGTTGTAAACAATCTAAAGCCAGCTCAACCGATCCATATCAATACCAGTCGGAAGCGTCCCTATTTACCGTCCCATTACTGTAGCTATCACTATATATTACTTCAATGACGTCACTGGTATTACACTACTACTAAAGAACTGAGTACACTGCAGACTGTTGTAAACAATCTACAACTAGCTCAACCGATCTATATCAATACCACTCGGAAGCGTCCCTATTTACCGTCCCAATACTGTACTATTACTATACATTACTTCGATGACGTCACTGGTATTACACTACTACTAAAGAACTGAGTAGACTGCAGACGGCTGCAAACAATCTACAGCCAGCTTAATCGATCCATATCAATACCAGTCGCAAGAGTCCCTATTTGCCGTCCCATTATTGTAGCTAGAACTATATATTACTTCAATGACGTCACTGGCATTACACTACTACTAAAGAACTGAGTACACTGCAGACGGTTGCAAACAATCTTCAGCCAGCTCTACCGATCCATATCAATACCAGTCGGAAGAGTCCCTATTTGCCGTCCCATTATTGTAGCTAGAACTATTTATTACTTCACTGACGTCTCTGTTATTACAACAACTAAATAACAGTACATTCACTCACAATTTCTTCATATTTTCGTTTAAACTACAGTTTATCACCACAGGTGAGTAAAACCGCGTCTGGTTACGCACTGAGTACAAAATTAGCAGACTATACGTATGCTATGTATGCTATACGTAGGTATGTAATGTAGGTACTCTTATGGTTGAATATGAAGATGATATCACCGAGATCAATCGAACTTATTGTGTCATTTCATGATTTTTGAGGATTTGTTTAGTGTTCATAAAAGTTTTATAGCGACGTTTTAGTAGGTGGTCGTATTATATTTAACTAGCGACCCGCTCTGGCTTCGCACGGTTTTATTATACGTATAAACCTTCCTATTGAATCTCTCTATCTATTAAAAACCGCCTCAAAATCCGTTGCGTAGTTTTAAAGATTTAAGCATACATAGGGACAGAGAAAGCGACTTTGTTTGATACTATGTAGTGACTAGCATCTATCCGCGGCTTCCCACATTTCTATGGAAACGTTTCAAGGATATTTCTATCCCATAGGAACTGATTTAGGGGATAAGGAGAAACGTATTTGTTATTCCAGGGCTAGAACTACGTCTATTAAAACTATTCAGCTCAATCCGTTCAGTAGTTTTTGCGTGAAAGAGTAACAAACATCCATCATTCTATCCATCCATACTTACAAACTTTCGCGTTTATAACATTATTACTAGGATAAGATTGAATAGCGGGACAAATCGTATGGTATCAAATCTTATAGTTATTCAGAAAGTGCAAGCTATCAAAGCCAAAGGCTCTATAAAAGCTTTTTAAAATCTTTGATCGACACCGGTCAGTCAACCTAATGTTTTCGTTAATGACATTGAGGCTTAAAGAGCTTGCATCTGGCAATCTTCCAGCTCTGTGTAACTGGTTAGGATTTATTAAGACGATGAGCTAATGTAACTAAATATAGATATTTGGACTTTATAAAGGCATAAAGGTAAGAGATTTTTGTCTGCAGTTTTCAGGCGTTTTGCTGGTTCAAAAGCTATAGGAAACGTATCCTTAGTCCTTCCTATTCGGTGCGTATCGTCAGGAACTTCCTATCTCTGCAACCCTAGTCACCGGCTGCTTGAGCCTAGCTTCGCGGATGATCCAACGTTTTGATATATTTTTTACTGTAGAATAGTTTTATAATATTTTTGTACTTTCTATAGTAAAACATTTATTTTAACGTATCGAAAATAAATAAAGTGTAATAATAATAAGGTAGGGTAAAGTGTATTAATATAAGGTTGCCTGGAAGAAATTGCTTTCAGCAATAAGGCCGCCTATTGTACCGTTCTATTATTTATAAGATTAGATATAATTTAATTTAAGTATTGTTTTATTTTCAAAAAGGTACAATAAAGTTTTAATTCATTCAATTCATTCATTCATTCAATAATAATGTGTGCGAAGATGATACTTTAATTTGATGGTAATACTGGGTGTATTACCTAGCCCCAAAGTAAACTGGGTTTATGTTAGAACTACTGTCATTATTGTTTATTCTACCGAATGTATTCGTCATATTGGTCACATAGGTAAGTTGTTTCGAATTTTTTCTTGACTAAATTTGAAGGTATGCTGACTAAGTATTTATAGGTATTGTATTTAACACTAAGTAGCTTCTTAATCCATGTTTTATAAGTTTTCTTAAATAAATATTCTTATTCTTAACTAGTGCAAAGTTTCGCCTTGACCGAACTGATTAGCTAAATTTAGATGCACTGTCGCAATAGTGTTGCATTCTTTGCTATTTCTACGAATGCACAATAGCCACTTGATACTATAATAAACGAGTATCTACCCGTGGCTTCGTACGCTTTGTTTCTGTGGAAACATTTCAAGGCTATTGCTTCCATGGGAACTGATTTTTGGGACGAAAAAAAGTCCATGATTTATTACAGTATTAGCGACCCGCCCCGGCTTCGCACGGTTTTATTATAGGTATAAAGTTTATACGTTAGGTTTATACTATAAACCTTCCTCTTGAATCACTCTATCTATTAAAAAGACCGCATCAAAATCCGTTGCGTAGTTCTAAAGATTCAAGCATACATAGGGACAAAGAAAGCGACTTTTTTATTTTTATTTTATTTTTTTGTTTATTGACACAAAAGAATACATGTTTTGGTTAGTAGTATCTTAAATCCTATGTTAGGTTTATCTAGATACTAGGGTTCTCTAAAACTAGGTACTTATGCTTAAGCTTTAACACGCATAATAGGCAGTATCGCATTAAAACACAGCGGTCTACGTGTAGCGCTCTGCATGGCGTGGCTGGTACGTATACAGTTGTACACAGGCGATCCACCAATCACGCGCATGCAACCAGTGAGTGAATGACAACGCTGCGCTTGGCTGCTATAGGATGCTCCTTTTTTAGGTTAAGTAAAATAATAAAAAAAGTAACAATTTTTTTTAAGTACAATCATGAAATGCTCGACAGTTATAATTTAGAATTTTGTTAAGTATAAGTTAGGATAAATAATATTTTATTAATTAATTAATTAATGTGGCTTTAATATTATTTTTAGATATTTTATTTTGTTTCATACTATGTAGTGATAACTGTATTTTACTTTAGGCGTAAATTATTATAATGATTATGATCCATCACAAGTAAGATAATCTACGTAACTACATTATAACGGGAAGTTCGAGTTTTCTTTGCTTATTTTGCTGTATCTTTCTTTGTTCTTTATTATTTATGTAATCCTTTTTGGCCTTAGATATTGTTGGTATTTAAATGAAAATATTAACACTGTGATGTATCTCACTAAAATAAATAACAATATCGTACGTTGTATGATAATAATAACGCTGGACAATCCACACAGCACCATCTAGCCCCAAAGTAAGCTACTGTTATGGGCAATATACAAATCTTATGTTATGGGTACTAGATAACTGATATATTTAATACATTATAATATACATAGATAGACATTTGTTATTATACATAGAAAAAACCCAGACGAACGAAACACATTTCTGTAGCTCGTACACAAATTAGTTCTGAGGTGGAAGTCTGAGGTAGTGAATCGAACCCGTAACCTCATCGGACTCTCGGCCACTGAGGTCGTCAAATTGGATATTGTTGGTATTGATCTAACTCTGTTTGGTTTTACCTGTATAAAAAATAAATAAATAACAAATAAATGTTGTCATACCTGTGTTCAGTGAGTCGCGCAATGGCTCTGTGCATGGTGTCCAGCAGTGGGCCCACGGCTCCCTTCTGCGCCGCCATCTCGCGCACGCACGCTGTCAACTCGCCGAGCGCGAGGCGCGTCGACGTCACTTGGCTTTCCACCTCGCTGTGTGCTTGGGTTGCCTGGTGAGAAATAGATTAGGATTTGATTTAATGTTAACTTGTCTCTCGATTTGTTTTCTCATGTTTTTTATTTATATGTCCTTGTTTTTGTAATGAAAAGCACAGTGTTTACCTCGGGTCAAAGTAACTTATGTAGTCCTTCGAACTATTGGCGCCCTTTTACACTCGGGCCAAACCCAGTCTCGGGACTAAATAAGTTACTTTCAACCCTTGGGTAACAATGTACTATTGTTACCCAAGGGTTGAAAGTAACTTTCTATTAAGTAAGTAAGTAACTTTCATATTTTTTGAATTCAGTGAATTGTCGCTAAGGCGAGTTTCTTTTTAGCTTCACCATTTACTCTGCCACATCATGGTTCAATAGTAACGTTCTATCTGTCAGTTGAAAACAATTCTCCTTAGGGCGGAAAAGTATCACTTTCAACCCGCTCTTCAGGCATGTTCAGACCTACTTTCCGAGTATGAGTAATGAAAAGTACTATTCATTATACAGTAATGTATAAAGTGTGTCTTTCTCGCTCACCCTGGGGTTCCCGGCCGCGTGTTTGGATGCGTGAGCGAGCGCGAGCGCGGCCTCGAGCACGGTGCGCGTGTGCTGGAGCAGTTGCGCCTGCGCACCGCTCTCTGTCGTCAGCGACGCCGCGCCCACCGCCGCGCACACCAGCGACTCCGAGTACGACACCTGCGGAGGGACAATACCACTTGAGGTGCTAATAGGGGGTACAATATGACTTGAGGTGCTAATATGGGGTACAATATGACTTGAGGTGCTAATATGGGGTACAATATGACTTAGGTGATAACTAGAGGTACAATATGACTTGAGGCGGCAACTAGAGGTACAATATGACTTGAGGTGATAACTAGAGGTACAATATGACTTGAGGCGGCAACTAGAGGTACAATATGACTTGAGGTGATAACTAGAGGTACAATATGACTTGAGGCGGCAACTAGAGGTACAATATGACTTGAGGTAATAACTAGAGGTACAATATGACTTGAGGCGCTAATAGGGGGTCCAATATCACTTGAGGTGCTAATAGGGGGTACAATATGACTTGAGGCGGTAATAGGGGGTAAACTAGCGCCGCTATGCCACTTATTTTATAGGGTGGTCCCCTATTATGACTATTTTTTAATTCTTCTTTATTTTAAGGACTAAACTTTTTAAAGTATGATAAAGATAAAAATAATTTAGGTATTTTCAGAAACATGTGTGCCGCGCCCACCGCCGCACACACCAGCGACTCCGAGTACGACACCTGCGGAGGTACAATATGACTTGAGGCGGTAATAGGGGGTACAATATGACTTGAGGCGGTAATAGAGGGTACAATATGATTAGAGGCGGTAATAGGGGGTATAATATGACTTGAGGCGCTAACTTTTAAGGCGGTTTTATTTAAGCTTTTTTAATAAAATAAGTGCTTATTTGTAGACCATAAAAAAAATATATATTAAAAAAAACTAGAGGTACACTAGCGCCGCCACTTATTTACCATATAATTACGTTAAACAAAGGAATTTACAAAAATCAAACGTTTAGTTTTATTTTTTATATTTTTAGTACCTAGTTTATAATTTAAACTAGAAAATCCAGTGCTCATTCGCATTTTTGTTCACTACAATCTTATAGGTAAAGTAAAGTAAAAACACGAGTGCTCTATAATAGGTAATTTTAGCTTATGTGTCGTATTGCACCTTTTAAAACCCATATTATGTTATTTTTCCGTCTCGTTTATTAATTATTTGGTATATTAGTCAATTACGTGTATTACTCTCATTTGTTTTTAATTCTTTATTGATAGTTTTTATGTGTCAGTTTTGTTAATTTTAGCGTTGTTTGTATGTATGATCCGTAAAGCCAGCATGTGGCTCTGACGGAAGACCAGCGTTGGTTGCTAGCTTGCTAGCAATCAACTCATGTTGAGGCAGAGCCATTTTGTTACAGATTTACTCTTTCCATTTTAGTCTCAGTTTAGTCTTTGTTTAGTCTAAGTATATTGTGTATTGTGTAATTCTGTAAACAAATAAAAATATATTCTATTCTAAAGAAGAATATAGGCATAAAAATCCTCATTAACTTATAGATAACCTTTAAAGATCATTTTCTTATAGCTAGCTACCCTCCCGTCCTTCCCGTCATGCCCGTTCCAAAAATCCCCCCTAGATGTTAATATAGAAACAAGCTATATGGCACTCACCAGCTGATTGACAGCGTGTCCCAAGTTCTCCGGCTCGGCGGTGGCGGCCACTCTCAAAGGTTCCAGTTTCTCGATCATTTCCGAAGCGCTGTTCTCAATCTGCTCACAGAATCCTATGACAAACAAACAATTCATTTCGTAGGGGTTTTCAACAGTTATATGTTTGTTTTAGGGAAATACTTGGACATGGATCAATTGAGCTACCTTTAGACTGTTTGTAACCGTCTAGCGTCTGCAGTTAGCTAAATGGTTTCAATTGTATAAACTAGTTTTAATTTTTTCTTTTTAACGGATCTTTCAGCAAAATGATAGATAATATTAGATATGTTAGACGTAAGTTAATATTTAAATAGTTAGAGGGAAGGATAAAGTACGAATCAGACTCTTGAATACTAGTATGACACTGATTTAATATTCTTGAGTAAATTTGAAATAATATATACTTAGTCATTTTAAATGGGTTATTGATCACGAAAGGACATTTCTTTCGTGATTATGGCGCATGAAAATGTGCCGAAATATCGAAAAATCAACATAATTATCGCGTTTTAAATCCGTACACGGCAGCCGTGTCCGGGCCGAAGGCGAAGGAGTGCGGGTTGTATCCTATTGGTACCGCGCCGCCGCCGCCGCCTCCGGTGTATGTGTAGTCTGTCATATGATTCTATAGGATACAACCCGCACGGCCCGGACACAACTTCTGTGTGTGACGGCTTTTAGTATTAATACCATGATAGTTTTACATTTTATTCACAATGCCAATAACATGTTTATTCTTTAGTGTGTATGTACCGTTTAGATTGCCGTTTACATTGTTATTAGTGCTAATGAGTGTGTATGTACCGTCTAGATTGTTATTCCTCCGCGGCTGTAGCTCCTGGGACAGCGCGTGTATGGAGGCCGAGTCGAGGTCTCGCAGCTGCTTGTTGAGTGCTTCCAACGCGGACGCGCATTCGTGCTGCCCGGGAGCTTTCTCTCTGTCCAACAAAACAGAAGTTGGCAATTATGGTATGGAATAAAAAGTATCTATTAAAACAAGATTAAATGAAAATTAAACCTCAATAAATTTAAACTTTAAAAGCAAATGCTTAACTATTACACTAAGGAATATGTAATTATAGTGTGTAAGCCAGTAAGGAAATTAATGAATATCGCACAATTCATAGAATAATATTTATTTTTTTAAACATTACCCACTGTGTTATAGTAAATTTTTTACCTACAATTGGTATTCGGCATCCCGAAGTTAGTGCCATCCATCTTTAGCGCTTGGACAATTTTTTACATCAACTCAATAGACCAGGAACCAGTAGTTGTGTTGTGTTCCAGTGTGAAAACCTTGGCAAACTCTAGCATGGATCAACATTGGCAGACTCAAGCATGGAACAAACATTACCTGATGTTAGTAACGAGAGACTTGATGCTGTCCGACACATGTTTGCTGTCAGTGGCCAGACTCTGCCAGTGCGTCCTGTCCTGTGGCGATAATGCTAGAACCTTGGCAGACTCTAGCATGGAACAGGATCCGGTGATTATGTTCCTGTGGGAAAAATAATGTTTTAAAATTGATATTCAACCATCTATTTATATTAATTTTAGGTTGTATTGTCTCATTCTAACTCTGGCTCAGCGCATCAGCATTGTCATACAGCGTGGTAATGCAGCCAGTGTGTTGGGGACGCACAGACTGGTATTGACATGGATCAATTGAGCTACTAGACTGTTTGCAACAGTCTGCAGTAAGCTCAATGGTTTCAATTGTAAATACTAGTTATAATTTTTTCTATTCCTTGATTGTAATTTTCGTTGTTAATAAAGATATTTTGGGTTATTCCAGATCTATCTAGTACTCAGGCATTAGGTACAGGCCTGCTCTTTACTAAAGGTCAAAAACCAATTAAGATTACTTATACAGCAGTATATTTTGACATACTTTACCTACTTTTAATTTAATTCTATTACCCATAACTCAAGCTCTGCTTAGCTTGGGGCTAGATGATGCTGTGTGGATTGTCCAGCATTATTTTTTATTTTTTTTATTAAGGTTACATATTTACATTGCCATTACAGTTAAGACCAAGGCGACAATGAAATATAAAATGATTCAATTTATTTATTTACGTGCCTACAGTGGAATAATCACTAACCTGCCACAGTCTAGTATAGGCTCAGCATTCTGCCTCGCTTGCGGCGATATCCTGGCGGGCACAGAGGCGAACTCAGGGCTGTCCGCGAACTGACGCAGACTCTTCACTGCGTCTTGGAGAGGGGCGGTCGCCGCGGCGCAGCGGGCTCGGTTCTCCTGTTAAAAATATAGATAAGTATACAAACCGGCAAACTGCGAGTCAAGCAAACACTGGTCCTAACAAGTTCTGACTACTGACAACAATCAGATAAACAGATAAACATTTTATTTATAATTTGTCAAATTACCGACATCAACTGACGGTCAAAAGGGCATGCGGGCGAGCTAGGCCGACCCAGTGTAAAAGGAGTATTTTAATTCATCGGGAAGCCCTTCGGATTCGATATCGGAAACTTTTAACTATGATTGCTATTTTAAAAGAGCGTATTCGAAAACTATTTTCATTTGAATTTGGATCCTTAGTTCCTTAGTTTGGTCATTAAATCAAAATAGCGTTCTAGAAGATCTAACGGAAATGGAATCGAATTCGAATTTGACAAATCGATTCGAATGAAGTAAAATACCCCTCCAGGAGATCTTTTTTCCTTCGAGCTAGTATATATATAGGCAATGTAAATAGAGTCTTACGGGTGTGTACTGAGAGTCGAGAGCCTTGATCTCCTTGACGAGCGCGGCGGTGCAGTTGGCTACGTCTTTTGCTGCGTGCACGAAGTAATGTAATAGAGTCTTACGGGTGTGTACTGAGAGTCGAGAGCCTTGATCTCCTTGACGAGCGCGGCGGTGCAGTTGGCTACGTCCTTGGCCGCGTGCACGAAGTAATGTAAATAGAGTCTTACGGGTGTGTACTGAGAGTCGAGAGCCTTGATCTCCTTGACGAGCGCGGCGGTGCAGTTGGCTACGTCCTTGGCCGCGTGCACGAAGTAATGTAAATAGAGTCTTACGGGTGTGTACTGAGAGTCGAGAGCCTTGATCTCCTTGACGAGCGCGGCGGTGCAGTTGGCGACGTCCTTGGCCGCGTGCACGAAGTAATGTAAATAGAGTCTTACGGGTGTGTACTGAGAGTCGAGAGCCTTGATCTCCTTGACGAGCGCGGCGGTGCAGTTGGCGACGTCCTTGGCCGCGTGCACGAAGTAATGTAAATAGAGTCTTACGGGTGTGTACTGAGAGTCGAGAGCCTTGATCTCCTTGACGAGCGCGGCGGTGCAGTTGGCGACGTCCTTGGCCGCGTGCACGAAGTAATGTAAATAGAGTCTTACGGGTGTGTACTGAGAGTCGAGAGCCTTGATCTCCTTGACGAGCGCGGCGGTGCAGTTGGCGACGTCCTTGGCCGCGTGCACGAAGGCTCGCTTCGCGGAGGGGGAGGTGCTACGCGCGGAGGCGGCGCGGCACGCGTTGCACAGCGCGGACGTGTGCTTGGCTATCACTGTGGCGGCAGATAGGACCTGGGGGGAAGGGGGGAGTCATCAATGAATGAATGAATGAATGAACACTAAGGATCTGAGGGAGGCGCCCCTCCCATAGGTCCTTAGTGTTCACTCAGTCAGGTCAATGAGCCTAGTGCTCAGTCAGAGTCAAGAATGAATTATATCGAAATTAAAAGTAAAGATACTGTTGTAATTCCTACTACCCTATGAATCTTAATTTATAAAGAAAACTCAAGCCATTGTAATCTTATTTTTTTCAAAAACTGTTAATTCGTTGTTGAAACTCAGCGACAACGCAAGTTTCCATAGATCTAATCTTTCAGATTCGTAGTAATGTAGCTGCAGGGGTCCACCGGATCCAGCAAAATTTTGAAAGTGGTCTATGAAACAAAAGAGTTTGGGAACCTCCGGTTTATATAATACTAGCGGCGCTTCGCGGTTTCACCCATGTAATTTCCGTTCCTGGAGTAACTGGAGCTACCGCCTCTCAACTGCCACTCAAACGTCGGGAAAAGTAGCTAAATAAACGCGATAAATACCCGTCCAATAATATATATAATAGTATATCAGTCATCTAGTACCCATAACACAGGCTCTGATTTCCCTGGGGCTAGATGAGGCTGTGTGGACTGTCCAGCATTATTTATTATCTACAGTGTAGTCACCTGTTGCTGGTTAGTAGCGGGATCCGAGAGCGCAGCACAAGCCTGTTCTATGGCGAGCGCGGCGCGCGCGAACTGACCCTGATCGACCAGTCCCGCGCGTCCCGCTACCGACGTCTCGTCTGACACTGCCACCTGGGGATAGTGGGAACGTCTTACTAACTGCTAATGATAATAGGAGAACTTGTTTATATGAACAATAAGCTTTTTGAAAGATCTAACGAGAGATTATTAGGGTTCAAACTAAACATCAATCCATCCAACATGTCGAGTCTTCTTGTCATCCAAACCACCATGTTTGAAAACGAAAGTTTTCAATCAGTGCGTCCTACCCGTAAAGACCTACGGAGCTGAGACGTTCAAAGTCGCTCAGCGAGCTATGGAAAGAGCTATGCTCGGAGTTTCTCTGAAGGATAGGATTCGTAATTAATACATTTCACAGAGAACCAAAGTCATCGAAATAGCTCAAAAAATTAGCAAGCTGAAGTGACACTGGGTGGGCCGTATCGTATATATATCGCGACAACCGCTGGAGTAAACGTGTTCTTGAGTGGAGACCGCGACTTCGCAAACGTTAGACGCCCTCCGGCCAGCTGTGCGATTACGCTAAAACCGCCCATCCAAATTGATATTCTTGAGCCATTTCAATGGTCATCGCGCGCGTTCTTTCCATACAATTTCAAATTACGAAGGCCTTTAAAAGGGCTTTCATATGTCAATTTTGGATGGGTGGTTTTAGCGTAATCGCACAGCAGGTTTGATGACGATCTGCTCTAGACTGCTGGCAGATGGATGCGGCAAGAAGACAGATCGCTATGGCGCTCATTAGAGGCCTATGTCCAGCAGTG
Organism: Eupithecia centaureata; assembly: GCA_944547425.1. Classification (NCBI taxonomy): domain Eukaryota; kingdom Metazoa; phylum Arthropoda; class Insecta; order Lepidoptera; family Geometridae; genus Eupithecia; species Eupithecia centaureata. Next base: position 6,428,798 of record OX155706.1, read on the forward strand.
GACATATGAAGAGTATCCTCACCAGGTAAGCAGCCTGCGCCGCGCACTCGACCAGTCCTTGCACGGCGGAGGCGACGAGCGCGACGCCCCGAGAGAACTGCTCGTGGGAGGATCGCTTCACCGCGCTCGCCATGCCGGACATGCCTTCACCTGTGGAAGATTACATCATCAGAAATATTTCTTACAAATAACATCTTTAGGTATTTATATATGTAGATATCAGTTATCTAGTACCCATAACACAAGCTCTGCTTAGCTTGGGGCTAGATGATGCTGTGTGGACTGTCCGGAATTATTTATTTATTTAGGTTGTTAATAACAACGAAAATTATAGTCGTAAAAAAGCGTGTAAGTTTATTTACAAAGTTGTTTAAAAGGGTCCTAACTCAGCATTACGCTGAGGTCTTCAGTTAGAACCCGTAAAAATGAAGTTATAGTGTCACCTATCAAAAATCGGATATGTTAGTCACATGAGGGTGAAACACCAAAGTCCCTTCACTACATAGTATAAAACAAAGTCGCTTTCTGTGTCCTTAAGTCCCTATGTATGCTTAAATCTTTAAAACTACGCAACGGATTTTGATGTGGTTTTTTTAATAGGTACGAGTGATTCAAGAGGAAGGTTTATACGTATAATAAAACCGTGCGAAGCCGGGGCGGGTCGCTAGTTAATTCATAAGTATTGATCCAGGTGTATAGGCGATACTTACTGAGGGTCTTGCTCTGGTCGACGACGGTGTCGAGGCAGGCGAAGTAGCCGAGCTCGTTGAGCGGCTGGCTGGGAGACTGGAGAAGCGAGCGCGTGCTAGCTATGTACTACTATGTACTACTATGGGAGATGATCGTCCAGGTGTATAGGTGGTACTTACTGAGGGTCTTGCTCTGGTCCACGACGGTGTCGAGGCAGGCGAAGTAGCCGAGCTCGTTGAGCGGCTGGCTGGGAGACTGGAGAAGCGAGCGCGTGCTAGCTATGTACTACTATGTACTACTATGGGAGATGATCGTCCAGGTGTATAGGTGGTACTTACTGAGGGTCTTGCTCTGGTCCACGACGGTGTCGAGGCAGGCGAAGTAGCCGAGCTCGTTGAGCGGCTGGCTGGGAGACTGGAGAAGCGAGCGCGTGCTAGCTATGTACTACTATGTACTACTATGGGAGATGATCGTCCAGGTGTATAGGTGGTACTTACTGAGGGTCTTGCTCTGGTCCACGACGGTGTCGAGGCAGGCGAAGTAGCCGAGCTCGTTGAGCGGCTGGCTGGGAGACTGGAGAAGCGAGCGCGTGCTAGCTATGTACTACTATGTACTACTATGGGAGATGATCGTCCAGGTGTATAGGTGGTACTTACTGAGGGTCTTGCTCTGGTCCACGACGGTGTCGAGGCAGGCGAAGTAGCCGAGCTCGTTGAGCGGCTGGCTGGGAGACTGGAGAAGCGAGCGCGTGCTAGCTATGTACTACTATGTACTACTATGGGAGATGATCGTCCAGGTGTATAGGTGGTACTTACTGAGGGTCTTGCTCTGGTCCACGACGGTGTCGAGGCAGGCGAAGTAGCCGAGCTCGTTGAGCGGCTGGCTGGGAGACTGGAGAAGCGAGCGCGTGCTAGCTATGTACTACTATGTACTACTATGGGAGATGATCGTCCAGGTGTATAGGTGGTACTTACTGAGGGTCTTGCTCTGGTCCACGACGGTGTCGAGGCAGGCGAAGTAGCCGAGCTCGTTGAGCGGCTGGCTGGGAGACTGGAGAAGCGAGCGCGTGCTAGCTATGTACTACTATGTACTACTATGGGAGATGATCGTCCAGGTGTATAGGTGGTACTTACTGAGGGTCTTGCTCTGGTCCACGACGGTGTCGAGGCAGGCGAAGTAGCCGAGCTCGTTGAGCGGCTGGCTGGGAGACTGGAGAAGCGAGCGCGTGCTAGCTATGTACTACTATGTACTACTATGGGAGATGATCGTCCAGGTGTATAGGTGGTACTTACTGAGGGTCTTGCTCTGGTCCACGACGGTGTCGAGGCAGGCGAAGTAGCCGAGCTCGTTGAGCGGCTGGCTGGGAGACTGGAGAAGCGAGCGCGTGCTAGCTATGTACTACTATGTACTACTATGGGAGATGATCGTCCAGGTGTATAGGCGATACTTACTGAGGGTCTTGCTCTGGTCCACGACGGTGTCGAGGCAGGCGAAGTAGCCGAGCTCGTTGAGCGGCTGGCTGGGAGACTGGAGAAGCGAGCGCGTGCTAGCTATGCTGCGGACCGCGGCTTCGCACTCCTTCTGGCCAGGACCGGCTTCCGTGCACACGTCCACCTGTGGAAACATTGTCGGTTAACACAAGCTAAAATATATCGTGTCGTCAAACATTACATAATGCCTGATTTGAACTTTGTTAAGTGAAGTGCGAGTTACAAGTGCAACTGACATAAAGATTCCGATAATTGTTTTATGTACCTCTACCATGAGTTTTGATATTACAATCGCCTGACTTTACTATAGTAGTTACGTAAATACGCAGATAGCTTTTTTACGCGCATTTTTAGTACCCAACTATCCACAAGAGGCGCTGTTCAAGTTTTCATACATTTTTTAACTACAGTCGGTAGCGAGTATTGTAAGCAAAACTCATGGTAGACGTACTGAACATTTTGAACTAAGACGCATGCATCTTTCACACTGCGCCTTCAGTTTTGCGATTTGAAGGCGCGCGGCCGACGTCGCGTCTAGAATCGCGCTTAAAAGACGCAGGCGCCACTTGCACTTGCAAATATTAGAACATCATCTAGTAGAAGTCTGCATTCAAAGAAAAATGCATTACTAAAGATAACTCAAAAACGACTGGTCAGACCTATTTTAAATTTATATGAGACCACAAAAGCTTCTACATAAAAAAAAATAGAATCAATCACACAGAAAAAACGTTTATTTTTGTGTGCCACACTTTAAATACCTAACAAATTGTCGAATTGAGAAATACTCCTTTTTTGAAGTCGTTGATTTTTTGAAATATACAAGACATTTCTTTCAACTCACCAATCGATTGATGCTTTCAGTAACGGCTCGAGCGGCAGCCGCCAGTTGGTTCTTCGCGTTAGGTCGCGTCACGTCCTAAAAATAACAATAAATAATAATAATAACAATAATAATATCTTCTTCTAATAAATCAAAATAAATAAACAAATGTTCTCTCAATAAAAGTCGTCTCACACAGAAGCCGTGTCCGGGCCGGAGTCGAAGGCGTGCGGGTTGTATCCTATTGGTACCGCACCGCCACCGCCTCCGGTGTATGTGAGTGAGGTCACTACATAGTACAAAACAAAGTCGCTTTCTCTGTCCCTTTGTCCCTTTGTATGCTTAAATCTTTAAAACTACGCAAAGAATTTTGATGCGATTTTTTTAATAGGTAGAGTGATTCAAGAGGCAGGTTTATACGTATAATGAAACCGGGCGAAGCCGGGGCGGGTCGCTAGTGTGTCATATGATTCAATAGGATACAAATCGCACGGCCTGGCTACGGCTTCTGTGTGTGGCGGCTTTCAACGATGCACATTAATGTATTGTATTCTCACCTGACTGACAGATTTGGCAGTGCTGAGCAGTTTCGAAGAGTTCACTGTGACTGACTTCATTGACGTTATCATCTGCTCGCGAGTTTCCGGTTCCTGCAACGAAATCATCAATTAATAAACATTATTCACTTATATACACACGTCACGCTCCGGGCGGTGACGCTGAACGAAACTGAAGCGTTACGCTCAAGACGGTTACGCTCTGGTATAATAGACTACTTTCGGTAGGTACCAAACCGTCACGCTCATTTCGGTGACGCTATATGTATAGTTAGTAAATGCATCGGTAGTGCACATCTCGATAGTAGTCATGTTTAAGGTGGCTATGAAGTGATTAGCAGACGCGCCCAGCTCCGCTTGCCTGTCGTCGCTAACAACGTTGGTCTAGGCGCATTTTCGCGCTCTCTGAACTGTGATCGAAACTGAACCGTCACGCTCGAATCTCTATAACATACTTCCATATCAATGACGCTCTATCACGCTCGAATCGGTGACGCTGAATGAAAGTAAACCGTCACGCTCGAATCAGTGACACACCGATACTCCATATCATACTTCCATATCAGTGACGGTCTATCACGCTCGAATCGGTGACGCTGAATGCAACTAAACCGTCACGCTCTGGTCAGTTACGCTAAATTAAGCTTAAAAGTGACTTACCTCAGCGGTAGTGCACATCTCGATAGCCGCTCCGAGCGTCCTGTTGAAGGTGGCTCCGAAGTGACTAGCGGCCGCGCCCAGCTCCGCTCGCCGGTCCACGCGACTGGCGACGTTGGAGGCTGCGGCGCTCATTTCCACTGCGGCGGCGTTCAGCTCGCTTTGGAGTTCACTGTACGAATAGAACAATCTTATTAGTAACTAGCTACCCGCCCTGGCTTCGTACGGTTTTATTATATGTAAAAACCGTCCTAATGAATCGCTCTTTCTATTAAAAAAACCCGCATCAAAATCCGTTCCGCAGTTACAAAGATTTAAGCATTCATAGGGATATAGGGACAGAGAAAGCGACTTTGTTTTATAGAGGTACTATGTAGTGAAGAACAAAAATCAATGAAGACTTTACTACAGCGTGGTAATGTACTACAGCGTGGTAATACATGGATCAATTGAGCTACCGTTAGACTTTTGCAACCGTCTGCAGTTAGCTCAATTGTTTCAATTGTGTATACTAGTTTTAATTTATTTCTATTCCATAATTGTAATTTTCGTAGTTAATAAAGTTATTTAATGAACACTTTGTCATACTTGAAAGTAAATTACATCCAAATCTTATATCTACATTAAAAACAAATACAGTTCAAAAGGCTATCTTATCGCTTTAAGGTAGAAACACACTGATTCCACGATTGCAACTCATTACGGCATCTGGATTCAGATAAGATAATTACAGTAAGGACAATTTATCTTGGCAGGTCCGAACTACGCGCGGAAGGCTGCGCAGCAACACTTTTTAGGAACCAAAAGGTGGCATGAGTAGGGTGCGCGGAGCGGTGGTCTAGGCTAGAGACGCACCTTACATAAAAACAATCAATCCTATAATCGATCGAATTTCATAATCGATTAGTTTCATTTTGAACTCATTCATTTTAGGGTATAGAAGATTATTTAAGTAGCTAAATTTACTAATAAAGTGAATTTACTCATTAAATAATTATTATTTATAAAGGATTAAAATTTTTTTTTGGTAAAACTATGTTTTCTATTTTAAAAGACATGATTTACTTAAATTTTAGAAATCTATTAAATACTATTTGAGTAACGACTGTTTGAGAACATTTAAAACCTCATTATAAAATCGAATAGAAACATTTTTTATCACTTAATTTCAATCGATTTAAATAATAATCGATTAAACAACACCCACGAGTACGCACATTGCACATCTCTTTTATCTTGACTTTTGTTAACTTCGATCTTTATCGGCAATACTCGGTACGAGGTTTTTGTCTCTGTCACACGTCAGCATTGGTTTGGTGTTTGTGACGCTATCTCTGTCTTGACCACAGTTGCGTACAAAAGTGTTTGTTGTGTTTTTGTTCATTTTTTCAAATAATAAAACAAAGTTAGAGGATAAATATTGAGATATGATACAATTTAAAGATTAAAAAAAAACAAACACTGAATAATAATAATGGCTTAATGCCATTATTATTATTAATCAGTATTTTCTCCCTGTATTAGATATTTTCTGATCGTATATTTGTTTATCTGGCAATAACAGTTTTCTTTGCAACTGTGCATGCGCAAAAGTTCGCAGAGCCTATGTTCAGAACTACCAAGAAACTTCGTCCTTACTGTACACACTTATCATATGCAACGCAATCCTACGTGTATAGTAATAGGGACACTTAATAAAGTGTCTTATGAAACTCAAGCTAACCTAAGAACTTGAGAAATCTGCCAGAAGGAGTTAAGAACAAAAAAAATACACCAGAACAAATTTTAGATCGCGCAAACGGTTGTGTCAACATTATCTCACTGATATCCAAATAACTGTGAACTCAATATAGGGTAAACCACCCTATTGTTGGCATCCCCCCAATTTATTGGCACTTGAGTATTTAAACTATTTATTAAGCAAGCTGTACGGTGGATCAATGAAAAAAATATCTAAAAAATAATTGGTAGGTTTACTCTTCACTTAGCTGGCAGAGTCATAACATGATATGTCATACAAACGGAATTATGATCTTTTGAACTTAGCGTCTCATCGAATCCCGCGAAACCTCGTCAAATTTTATTTTTTTGCTAAGTTTAGTGGTTTTCAAAATAGTCTTGTTTTGGTATAATATGAGTATCCGCACAGGCCGAAAGTTTTTGATGAATGTGGTAATAATTTTACAACATTATTATGCGTAAAAAATACAATTTATTTATACTGATTTCTTGTTTTAGGCGGTGCCAATGTTTGGTATGTAGAAGAGACATAATTCTAATTTACTGGCACCCCTGCCGATAATTGGATTTTTAATGGAATTTTTTTTTGTTATCTAAGGTTGTAATTTAACAGATAAAAGATTCATTATTGCTTGTGTATTCCTAGTTGTGCATTTTATACCGTCTTTCCAAATTTTGGCACCATGTCATTAATGAAAAATCTAATTATTGGCTAGCTTAAACAATACTTAAGCGCTCCTGCCAAGCCGAGTTTTTAGTACAAAACTGAGAAAATAAAATATAGAATAGACAAAATAAAACAGATAAACATTTTATTTATAATTTGTCTAAATTACACGTCATAAATTTTTAATTATTAAAGAAATTGGTATAAAAATTTATTGAATTAATTTTGTTAAAATTTAAAACTCATCTTAGGTGTAGAACGTCTTCTCTACAAGCCAGTTTTTTAGTCTTATTTTAAAACTTTCGAGACTCGGTGCGTCCCTAACCTTGCCTGGGAGCTTGTTGTCAACAAAAAAAACAACAAGTACTTACGTAAAAGAGAGTACGTAAAAGAGAGAAAATGTGCAAGTCCTTTTGAATAATATGATAATTGTGACGAAATAAACATTGACAGATTTTGCATTGTCCTTGGGCAGATTGTGCAGTTAGGTAAAAACAATTTTGAGAAGGAGGCCAAGAGGAGGATTCAGCTAGGCTGGGCAGCGTTTGGAAAACTACGTCGAGTCTTCTCGTCATCGATACCGCAATGTTTGAAAACAAAAGTTTTCAATCAGTGCGTCCTACCCGTAATGACCTACGGAGCTGAGACGTGGACACTCACGGCAGGGCTGGTCCACCAGTTTAAAGTCGCTCAGCGAGCTATGGAAAGAGCTATGCTCCGAGTTTCTCTGAAGGATAGGATTCGTAATGAATACATCCGACAGAGAACCAAAGTTATCGACATAGCTCAAAGAATTAGCAAGTTGAAGTGGCAGTGGGCCGGCCATATCGCGCGAAGAACCGACAACCGTTGGGGTAAACGTGTTCTTGAGTGGAGACCGCGACTCGGCAAACGTAGTGTAGGACGCCCTCCGGCCAGGTGGGATGACGATCTACGAAGGACTGCTGGCAGATGCTGGATGCGGCAAGCTGAAGACAGGGCGCTATGGCGCTCATTAGGGGAGGCCTATGTCCAGCAGTGGACTAATATAGGCTGATGATGATGATGATGATAAAACATTGACACAAGCTGCTCAGCCAAGTTTTGTTGATATAACTGAAAGCGGATTGATTTATGATCCACCCATGTCACGTGCCGACTCTCCAAACGAAATAAAAATTACAGACTCTTAATACTAAAAAAAATCTACTTCGGAATTGGAAAAGATCTTGGCCGAATCAGAAGGCTGATTAGAAGTTGAGGTTTCAATCCTAATAACTTTATTAAAGACTGATTTCAATGTCAATGTGATATTATGTAGACGTACCTAGGAATATGTAAACACGAAGAATATTATAAGTACCTAACAGGTACATCAGGTACATAATAAACCTTTGTCTAGATCCTATGAATTTTGTTTAATATACCCTGATGTCAACCTGGGTATGTGGGGCCAATAATAGGATTACCTTTACAAACCAATTATTGGCATTACTGCCAATAATTGGGTTTCTATGTGCCAATAATGGGTCAATATCTGCCAATAAATGGTATACATACACGTTTTGAAAAAGAACTTAAAATAATAATATTGTGCGTAAATATCCCGTCTGTTAGAAGGTAAATAACATTCATTTATTACATCTCTAATGTCTGAACGCATTTTTAGGAATATTATTTCAGTGAATTTTGATTTTCAGGCATTTTGTTTTGTAACAGCGCTTAAAGTGCCAATATATGGGTGGTTTACCCTATATGCCAGCCCGGTACATCATCGTTTTTTGCTTGCGGCCAAATTTTGATAGGCAACTGGTATATATGTATATATTATATTATTGTTTATTGTATACTGTAGTGTAGCATCGCTTTAGGGTTAAAAAAAGAAACCTGAAATGATGTTATGATTAATGAATAAATAAATAAATATTCTCCTACTTACAAATAAACATAAAAATTGGGTCTTAAACAAAAAACGATGAGCGGGCTAATTCTGCAGTCGGATTTCATATTATTATTTGTTGTAACAAAAAAAAGTAAATATTTTACCCATAAGCTCTCTCAGCCGGCGGGAAATCTCCCATGTTTAGGATGTTGAACGTCTCGTTTATATTCTCAAGAACATTGTCGAGCTCGCCGTGAGATGGAAGCGATTCCATGGTTTGTTCTAGACCCTGGGGACAAGGGATAGGGTTTAAAATTCATAGACATTATCAAAATAGTTATTGTGTCTAAAAAAATATGTACGTAAGAAATAATATATTCACGTTACAAGTATAGAAGCGTAGTCATGATCGATTGATATTAAAAAAGCAAGAACCTTATCATATTACAGTGGATCCCTGATGATTCGACAAACATTCTTCAGTGTCGAGCAAATTTTTTTGACTATAGAGCCCTTTCTAAGACCCTATAATCCGGATTTTTTTTAAGAACACCTTGTAACCCGACAAATTACAAATCAGAGTTATAATATTCTATATGAACTACACATCAGGCTTTTTTATTTTAGTGTCTTCTTTCTTCGCTTTCTCAAGTAATCAAATTTAAAGTGACATTTATTAACGTAAGACGTCGGATTACCGGGGGTTCATTGTACTGTAAAATACTTTTTGCAAATACTAACAAAGATCTCCGAATTTTAGACATGATCTAGCATAACTCAAAAACTACTGGTCAGATTTTAATAAAAATTATATGCGACCACATGGGAAGCATCAGCCTTCCAATAAAAAAAAAACATTAAAATCGGTTCACCTTGATAACAATAATAATTTAAAAAACATGAATTTATATATGAGGAGACCTATGTCCAGCAATAAACTAATATAGGATGACGATGATGTAAAAAAACGCTCGAATTAAGAACATGTTTCCTTTTAAAATACTAAAGTCAAGTCACGTCTTTGTTGTTGTTTGTGATTATAAATATCCCGTTTTAAATAACTTTAGTGTTCGCAAACATGATAGTTTTGTCTTTCATATTTTTGAATTCTGTTGAAAAAACCCTCCATATATCAAAACAAGTTACCTGCGAGATATCCTTAGCGATGGACACAATAGAGGCCGTATCGACTGGCTCAGAACTGTTGAAGTAGTGCTTCACCGTTTCCACTAGCGTGAGAGAAGAGTGCAGCACATGTCTGCCCGATGTTATTACTCTGTAACAAAATTATAACACTGTTATTTACGTTTTTGTTCATGTTTACCAATATCGAAGAAAATAATGAAATGGAATTACGGAATGGAATTATGGAATTGGAATGTCTAGAAATTATATGTTTTGTAGTCAATCTAAAACTCATTAATGTGAATGACTGTGTACCTACCTCTGTTTTTGATTATCTGTGTGACATTTATTATTCTAATTTATGGATCTTTGTGTCTGAAAATAAATGAATTTAATTTAATTAGGTACTTAAAATATTGACATTAGAACACGCGTTTTGAAAAATATTACGTGAGATTAGGGGATAGAAGAAGGATAGAACGAAATCTCACCACATGTCATCAAGGGGTGAGAGAGGGTAGAAGAAACAAGAGGGTTTGAGGTACTACTATTGTTGTATACAAATATTAGAAATTCATGTTTGTATTCTTGGGCTGAAATTTTGAATAGACGTAGTTCTAGCCTTAAATAAATAAATAAATAAATAATGCTGGACAATCCACACAGCATTATCTAGCCCCAAAGTAAGCTACTCAAAGCTTGTGTTATGGGTACTAGATAACTGATATATTTAATACATTATATACATAGATAGATATTTTTTATTATACATATTAAACACCCAGACCAACGGAACAAATTTCTGCAGATCGTACACAAATTTGTTCCGAGGCGGGAATCGAACCCGCAACCTCCTGCGTCGCAGGCGGACCTTCGCCCACCGCGCCACATCGGTCATCGGTCGTCGGTCGCCTTGGAATCACATAGGCTACTTCTTTTGTAATTGTATTTGTAACGGAAATTACATCTCACACCTACGATTCGCTGATGACATAGTCTTAATGGAGTCGCTAGAGGAGCTGACCCACATGCTGGACGGCCTAGCTTCAGCCTCACGACGCATCGGTCTTGGCATGAATTTGGAAAAAACCAAAGTCATAACCAAATTGATCCGGGACCGGTCGTCGTAGAAGGCCACCTTCTCGAAATTGTTTCCGAGTACACTTACCTTGGACAGATTATGCAGTTGGGTAAAAACAATTTTGAGAAGGAGGCCAAGAGGAGGATTCAGCTGGGCTGGGCAGCGTTTGGAAAACTACGTCGAGTCTTTTCGTCATTCATACCGCAATGTTTGAAAACGAAAGTTTTCAATCAGTGCGTCCTACCCGTAATGACCTACGGAGCTGAGACGTGGACACTCACGGTGGGCTGGTTCATCAGTTCAAAGTCGCTCAGCGAGCTATGGAAAGAGCTATGCTCGGAGTTTCTCTGAAGGATAGAATTCGTAATGAAAACATCCGACAGAGAACCAAAGTTTTCGACATAGCTCAAAGAATGACCAAGCTCAAGTGGCAGTGGGCCGGCCATATCTCGCGAAGAACCGACAACCATTGGGGTAAACGTGTTCTTGAGTGGAGACCGCGACTTGGCAAACGTAGTGTAGGAAGCCCTCCGGCCAGGTGGGATGACGATCTGCGAAAGCCTGCTGGCAGATGCTGGATGCGTCAAGCTGAAGACAGGGCGCTATGGCGCTCATTAGGGGAGGCCTAGGTCGAGCAGTGGTTTAATATGGGCTGATGATGATGATGATTGGTACCTGTGTCTCTGATCGGGCGGGTGTAGCGTGTACCCGGCGCGCACGGCCGCAGTGAAGTGCCGCAAGTCGGAGGCGAGGTCGCAGGAGGCGGCGCCCGCGCCCGCGGACTCGCCGGCGCGCACCGCCGACACCAGCTGGGCTGTCGACGAGGCGGCGGCGCGGGACGATGACGTCATCGTTTGAGAGGCCCATTCCTCCTGGAAATGGGAGGTTGGTTAGCTCTTGGACTAGAAAGAAGTTTTCTGTGGCGAAGCGGGTGAAGGTATGCTCGTATGTCTTTGAAGGGACAGTTGTAACAGCAAAGCTGTCATAACAATAGTTCAATTAGTAAATTATTTATTTATTTATTTCTTTAACAAAATCCACAGCCCTTAAAACTAAAATTAACAAACTTATTCATGAAACATAAGGCCAATGAAGGATTTACATTTTTTAAAACGATCATGTCCTGTCCAACGCCATACATTTTATTACTATTGGATGGTCACAATATTATTTAAACTTTTAAGTCGTATATCTTTGAACGGATAGTTGTAACAGCAAAGCTGTCATAGCAATAGTTGTTCCGATTGAATAGACCAATCCAACGACATACATATTATAACTATTGGAAGGTCCCAATCTGCCCATTGTCCTTTGATAAAGAGTCAAACAAACCTAACTGCTCGGATCATCATCATCATCAGCCCATATTAGTCCACAGCTGGACATAGGCCTCCCCTAACGATAACAAAGACTGCTCGGATAACAAAGTATAAATCAATGCCTCAAACAGACAACATACCGTCTGTCCCGGCAAAGGAGTCAACTCCAAAGCCTTCGCAGCCTCTTCCAACTCGTCCAACTCGGCCTGGAGAGATCTGATAATCTCGGCCGCGGCGTCCATTTCCACGCCTTTGCACGAGATGCGCGCGCGGCTGACCGCGGACCTGTGGACGAAATTAAACATTACTTATATCATATATGTAAATATCTTTTATTTTTTTTTATTGTAAATGGTCGAGCGTTTGGCCACTATCTCAGGTAAGTGAAGATGTGGCCTAAGATGGAGCACGCTTTCCCAGAAGGAACTTATTCACTCTTGATTTGAAGACTTTAGTATAAGTTTAGTCTTATTTTATAAAGTGTTTCTGTGTAATTCTGTTAACAAATAAAACATATTCTATTCTATTCTTTAGGGATGAAAAAACCTGTAATGATGTTGTGCTGATTTTCAAATAAATAAATAATAAATGTTGTAAACTTTCTTTCTTGGTTGTTTTTTCCGGGGTTCTGGGTGTTTTCTTTGTATAATAAAACAAATACCTATGTACTTATTTAATGTATATTAAGTATATTAGTCATCTTGTGCCGTGTTGTGTGGGTTGTCCAGCATTATTTATTAATATTATTTATTTAATTTAAATGCGGTTTGCATGTATGGGAATTTGGATGTTCGGATATTTTGAATTGACATTATTCTAGCCCTGGAATAAAACACAGACTACTTTTCAACTTTCCTGTCCCAATATTATATTGCGTCAGCTGTATAAAAATAGTTGTCTAATGCGAACCTAGCCACACCCAGGCGACTAGATTAGCCCTTACCATTGTCGAGTCATATTATGTGGTGTGCCACAGGGTTAAATTATGTACTGCTCTTCTTCCTTATTTGCATATACAACATACTAATAATGTTTAACGGTGTTATTACAGGCGAGGCTTGATCCTTTATAGCGCCAAAGGCTGATCTATCCGACACTACTATAGCTTAGTATATAGGAGCACGTATCTTACCTAAGGTCGGTACAGGCATCGGTGTAGTTGTGAGTTGTCAACGCCAAGTGTTTGGCCGAGGCCTGGTCCGTGATGGCCGGGAGGGCCGATCTGGCCGCTGATACTACGTGGCCGCTTGGCTGTAACAAGAGGAATATGTTAGGAATGATTCTAGAAACATGAAATGGTAAACGAGATTAGCAGATTTTGGGCAACAAGAAAGTAACGTAATTTAATCGCGCCTTATATCGAGATGTTTCTGTAGTTGTTTACAAAAGATTTAAGCGAAAAGAAAATCAAATATGTATACATATATGATAATTATGTACCTACAGTTTCAAATTTGATTTTTAACAGTTACATATTTCTTTAGTCTTACAAAATAAGTAAAATAAGTATAATTATCTCTTCGCTTTAATCTTTTGTAAACAACTACAGCAACACCTTGACAAAAGGCGCGATTAAAACGCTACTTGTATTTACTGATTTACTTCTTCTTTTATGGTCTTCTTTCTAAGAATTAGTGTATTTCACAGTTTCTCACAAACCAGTGTGCGCTGGAGATGGTTCTTAATGAAATATTTTGCAATCGCTGGAGTATCTGGTTTGGGTTGTAATGAGAGAAAGTCTAAGAGAGATATCGAAAGATTAAAAGCGGATTTACACAGGGTAAGTAACTGACTCCAAACTCGAGACAAGTCAGTGCTGATCCGATATTTAGTGTGCGAATAAACAAGTCAGTGCTGACCTCCCACCACTGTACTGTACTGACTTCAAATAAATTTACATTGGGATTTTCTCGGGTCAGCGCTGACTTGTCTCGAAATAGAATAGAAAAATCATTTATTGCCTATAAATTTCTTAACCTAAACTAGAATTCAAAACAATAATAAAAAACTAATCATAGGCAAAGGGAGTAGATTCAGCTATGTGCTGCAGGAAACATGCGGCGCTGATTTTAAATCTACTCCCCTCGGGTAGGTGGTCACCGAGAAATTATGTGATGGCGGGTTTAGCCTAGGTAAGTTCTTACAAAAACCTAAGAACCTCTTACAGAAATCTAAGTCAGTCACTGACTCTGTCTAAATCAGCCTTAATAAGTACCTGTAAGAAAGTCTCCGAGGCGGATATCAGATCTAGCTGCGAAGCGGCCGTGTTGGGCCGCGTGCTCTGAGTGGCTTCCACCACTCGAGGGATGTGCTCGCTGAGCGTGTTGCATTCCGCTGTGAGGGTCTCCTGCGAACGAAAATAATAAAAATGTGTATTTTAATTTTTTTATTTTAGGGGATTTTTCAGCACAATGATACATATATTGCTGGGTATTTGGAATTCATCCAATCCAGAGTAAAGGCTATTATTTTGACGTTTATGACGAAAGTATTTCGTGACACTGACTCGTTTAGACGCCCTTTCTCACTCATAACGCGCTCCATTTCATTCGACTTGAAACAGCAACAAATACACACGGATCGGCCGCTGAGATTTAGGAAATGTTCCTAGCCTTCTTAAGCAAAAAACGATGAGCGGGCTAATCCTGCAGTCGGATCTCATACTAATAGGTAGGTCAAAAAACAATTATTATGCAACAGTGTATATTTTTACAAAGTGTAGTAGCTTAGCTTGGGGCTAGATGATGCTGTGTAGATTGTCTATTATATTTATTTATTGTACGGCCATGTTTATTACCTGTGCATATTTGTTGGTGTTGTACTGAGCGGTGTTCTGAGCAGCTGTGATTAGCTGAGTGGCGCTCGAGGCGGCTTGTCGAGCGCATTCCTGGAAAATGTATATAATTAATAAAATATACAAAACTTATACTAAACTACTACTAAACTAAAAAAAATGTCAGGTAATAAAACAAGTAACAGATAGTTTACCCGTTTACCCCACCGACAACTACGTCTCAAGGTCTGAGACAGATAATGTACTTTGTGTTATCCTTATTCGTAATTATAATCGCATGGAACTTTATATAAAATGAAGATAAAAAGTCATTATGACTTAGCGATATGTCTGTATCAAGATTCAGACAAGGGACCGATTGTTAACAACGTTTAAAAATAACGAAGACTCATACCTGCCTGCATTAGGGTGATTTTCCACCAGAGATGTGCTATGCAGCTATGCTGCGACGATGTGAAAGCTAAGCTAAGAAACTATGTGTTTCCAGTGATGCTAAGCTATGGAGCTATTTAATGTTTAGTTAGTGTATTAATACAAATACAAAAACCTTTATTGGGAACAGAACTTGTGTTTACGGTACAATTGAGGGCTGACTACCGCAAAAGTTTAAAAAACTGTGTAGCGGAGTCAGCGCCCCCTTCGTTAGTAAAATTTGTATGTGTTTTTCTGCTATTTTTTTATCTTTTTATATTTCATTGTAGTTTTGGCCCCGAACAGATTGTAGACCTAAAGTAGCAAATCAGAAATCGAAGCCTCGTAAACCTCAGTAGGGGTATGGGGGGCGGGTTGGGGATCGAAGTTTGGTGATAGAGTTGTATTAAATACTGACACCTATTAGACTACGAAGAACCGACAACCGCTAAGGTTAACTTGTTCTTGAGTGGAGACCGCGACGTGGCAAACGTAGGACGCCCTCCGGTCAGGTGGGATGATGATCTGCTCTAGACTGCTGGCAGATGCTGGATGCGTCAAGCTGAAGACAGGGCGCTATGGCGCTCATTCGGGGAGGCCTATGCCCAGCAGTAGACTAATATAGGCATCTTGATGATATATTAGACTCACCTGAAGCCTGGCGACTTGCGATCCGATGATGTCCTGCCCCTGTGCGTAATCCACCGTAATATATCTTAACTCTTCAGCCGCCTTGCGGAGAGCATCTTGCTTCTCACGATCCTGCAACAAGGAATATATTTATAAATAATGCTATTTTATTTCTCAGAAATCGAAAAAATTGAAGCGTTTCATAAATTTCCACTTCCCCCTTAAGGGGTGAAAGATGAAAAAATTGATACCTATAGAAGCAAAATGTGTTTCAGGATTTTTCTAATTGGATTTTTCTATTTTAAGGGTTATGTTTTTTACTTTGCAAGTTTAGTATTCCGACCTCGGAGTTGATATAGATAGAATATACTTTATATGCTCATTGATTACGAGAGAGTGAAAATGAAAATCCCACCACGCGTTCATAAATTGTTTTACGAACTTTGACACCCCAACTAAGGCTTTTTTAAGGGTAGTTTCGAAAGTGATTTATAATAGAGTTTTTGAACGATGGTACTCACTGTTGACCATTAATCGTAAAAGCATAAACCAAAGAAAATCACTTCATTCAAACTAACGTAAACGAAACCAGTTAACAACGAAAGTCAAGTTAGAACAGTTCCGAAACGAAAAAAGTACGTATTCGTTTCCCACTTGTCTAAGGTGGTAATAAATGCAATGAACGGATCAATATTATTCGAAACCTACAGTCAAATTATTGGAAGAAATATGTCAATTAGAAGGTAAGAGATCCCATGAAAATAATACGTTAAATATTACCTACGAGAATTCATATCCGGGAGGGGGGCTGCGTATTATGTAGTATTTAAAATTTGTGTGTATTACTTTATTTATTTAAGAAAAACCAGCAGCACATACAACAAATTAAAAATAAGTAAAATAGAAACAGAAGGCTATTAAAAGGTTTTACTTACTTTAACTTTAATTACACGCCAAATTTTTGCCGTTTACTACTAGAAAAAAAATTACGTGATATTTGCTAAATTGAAATTGAAAATTTATTTATTCAGATATACATCCATTTTGTTAGTAACACAGTATAAATTTGAAAATGGTTAGTAGGCACACAAAATTACAAATAATAATAAGTCAATCAAATTAATTAATAATAATTTCAATTGTGATGTCATGATAGTAATTTTAATTTTAAATGTCAACTTATTTTGTCACGAGTGAGGCGAGCGGCCGATGTTGATTTATAACCCAGTGACTCATGATGCCAGAATTGAAATTAAAACTATCAGTCACAATTGCAAGTAAGCTGTGGGTGCTGGTGCACGTGCGGCGCATCAGGGACGCGATCCTTTTGCGGACAATGGACTGCATGTCATCAACATGTGCATCCGCAAACATTCCTGATGCGCTACAGAACCTCGGCAAACCCATCAGCATCCTGAACCCATTATTATATTGGACCCGTAGGGCACCCCACCAGGTAAAACCCTTCTCCCCCAAGTGAGATTTGGAGAGATTTAGCTTGACCCCCTCCCCCCTTAAAAACTTCACGTAATTAATGGACGCCCCCTTACCTTAACTAAAAGTGGAGCAACTGAGACAGGACCTATTGGTTTGCTAGCATCACTTGTTTTTATCTTAGTTATTAAGCTAGTAGCCGTTTTTGATGTTGGTGAACTAATAATAGTAGGGGTTTGGAATAGTTCGAGGGACTACGTAAGTTACTTTCACCCGAGGTAAACACTGTACTTTTCATTACGAATACAAGGAAATATAAATAAGAAACATGAAAAAACAAATTAATCAAATTGCCGCTAATTTTTTCAGCATTTATTCTGCCACTATCATGGTTCAATAGTAACGTAAGTACTGGTATAACATAGATTTTTATGTACTTTATAAAATAGGACATAGATTAAGTAAACAACTTTATTAACAACGAAAATTACAAGCACAGAAAATAGAAAAATTACAACTAGTATTTACAATTGAAACCATTGAGCTAACTGCAGACGGTTGCAAACAGTCTAAAGGTAGCTCAATTGATCCATGTCAATACCAGTCGGAAGCGTCCCCAAGACACTGGCTGCATTACCACGCTGTATGGCAATGCTGATGCGTTGAGCCAGATATTCACCAGCTCTCGGGTCACGCGTCGCATCGACCAGACGCTCAGATAATTTTTTAAAAACCCGGAGAGCCTCGGTACCCCACGGACCTAGGGTCTCGAATCCAAGGGGAGCAAATGCGTAGGTTCTGTCGAGACCTGCATATTTGCGCCTCTTGAGATCCTCGGCCAGATCTGCCGCCGCACCAGCCCTAGTGGATGTCCTTGAAAGATGGGAAGGTGCAAGTGTGTCGACGCATGTAGCGTCCCACACAATGGGCCTCCCCAACTCCCATGGGACTAGTGTCATACCGTCGGGCCTCTTGCCATCGTCACGGAACAGACCATTCGGTTCGAGAATAGCTGGTACGTTAGCGCTGACAAAGGCCCGCCGGATGATGTCATTAAGGCTGGCGTGACGAGATATCCGACCAGCGGCCCTAGTACACGATAATCCGTGGTGACCAAGCTGTTCGACTGCAGTACCGCACTGGCATTGATGAGGCGCACAACACCTTGCACCCAACCGAATACATGTTGCGATACGGAAAGTAGCGGGATCCAATAAAGTGCCAGTGTTATAGGAAGGAAGTGCTTGCAGCCAATGTCCTGACTCCCATTTAGAAACGGCTAGGAGACGGGCACGATCTGCCGAGCTGGAGCACGTTTGTAACAAACAATTCCGTGTCAACTCACACAAAGGCCCGTCCCATTGCCGTTGGGACGAAAGAGATTTTGGAGGAGCAGCATCGGGGCAAGCACTATGCCAAGCCGTTCTAGCTTCGTCTAAATATGAAATTTTGAAAGAAATTTGTGATCGGACCAAATCAGACGTGTTTAAAATTTTTTCAACTAAAGAACTAGTGCTGTAGACGGAAGATAGGAACGCTGGTAGGGCTACACTGGAAATTTTGCGAATACCTAAGCCTCCCAATTTGACAGGTAGGGAGGCCTGCGACCATGCCTTGTCATCCAAATTAATATTCAAAACCGATGATAAAGTATTCTTTATTATGTTGTCTAAGCTATCCAATAGCTCGCTGTGTTTCCACAGGTGACTACATCTTAAAGAATACGTAAATTTAGGTACAAACAGGCAAAACCGAATAATAGTAAAAGCCATATGGCTGTTAATTTTGAGAAGTCTGTCTGAAGTTTTGTTGAAATTTTGAATTTTCTCCTCTACAAATGGCCGAAAAGACTCATCAAGAATTGGTGAACCTAGGAGTCGAAGTGAACATTTATCAATAACTGTAATGTTAGGGGCCAAACTGTTAAATTTTGCAATGATATTGTTTTT
Organism: Eupithecia centaureata; assembly: GCA_944547425.1. Classification (NCBI taxonomy): domain Eukaryota; kingdom Metazoa; phylum Arthropoda; class Insecta; order Lepidoptera; family Geometridae; genus Eupithecia; species Eupithecia centaureata. Next base: position 6,448,026 of record OX155706.1, read on the forward strand.
GTCTACACAAGAGTCCGAAATAAAAAGCTCGCACTTTGAAAAATTCAATTCCAAACCTATTTGTCGAAATTCATCTGTGATGATTTTTAAATCATTAAAAACGGTGTCCACTTCTCCACCTAAAGTTCCGTCATCCAAATACCAAACATTGAGCTTGGATTGAAGACGTTGAATTATTGGATGAATGGCAAGGCTAAATATGGCCGGACCAAGAGGGTCGCCCTGCTGACAGCCAACGGCAGACGAAATAATGTTATTCCGGTAAATTAATTTTGAGGGTGAACCATAGCACTGCCAGAGAAAAGGGTAAATTTCAGGAATTTTATTTTTAATTTCATTTAGCAGGGCGCCCCTATCTACGGAATTGAAGGCATTTTTGACGTCTACCTTCAGAACTACCTCCCCATAATTTTGATCCAAAAATGTACGAAGGGAATGTACTGCGGCCTCACAGCCGCCTCGCGAACCAAAGCCTAGCTGAATAGGTCGGAAATAGTCGCCTAAATAGTCGGCTTCTTTCCGACAGCAGACTTTAGCCGCAAGGCGGCGGTAGGTAGTGCCCACGGCTATGGGTCTTATGCCGCCATCCTTCTTTTTGAGTGCACAAAGGTTTGCACCATACAAGAGTTCCGTGATCTCGCTGTTGACTCGGCCTGACAACATCAGGTTGATCAAAGACGTCAAGTCTTCCAGAAGGACTTCACCTGTATGGCCAGACCCACCAGATAGTAGATCTTTTAGATGCTGTGGAGACACAGCATCCAGGCCGCCGGCAGAGCCACTCTGGAAAGAGAAGACGGCTTTGAGCACATCCTGGCTGGTCGTGCCTACAGTGTCATCACTCTCTTGTGGTGGATCGGGGAGTTGGAGATTGGGCCCTGCGGGTGGATGCTTACTCTCAAGAGAAATGAGAGTCTCATCATTATTTGGCGCCATCGTGTCATTTGAAAACATTAAACGTGAGGCTCCTTTAATATCACCATCATTGAGTTTACTTTCTACAAGTCTGTAGATAGTAGACTCTGCCAGTGATGTATATGATTTTGAATTTTTGTGTGAGTCCTGATCATCAAAATCAATAGGACGCCCTGCACGTGCAGTGTACCTAACACAATTTTCTTTTATCCTAACAGTGACTGAACTTTTGTTTGAAACATCTTTCTTTATATGTAATATTTTGTAAGGAAAAATTAAAAGATGTTCCCAAGCTTGCTTGGTGTTTTTTAAAACAGCGTTCCTAATAGCCTCTGAGAGAGAGGAAGCGACAGAGATGCGGGCACCTCGAGGAATGCGTTTAAAAATAGGGGTAGTAGCTTTGTACTCACTCAGAACTTTCCAAAAAGGTGGGGAATCACTCGTGTGATCCGAATTTCGAATAGAAATATCTACCGCTCCTGCAACCGGAGCAGACAGCGGGATTATTGGATCCTTATGGACACGTTTTTGGTGAATTTTGAGGCCTCTCTGTCCCTTGAAAAAGCGAGCTTGGGGACATTGCGTGCACTCTACAAGAGGCTGCGTAGACACGATGGAATGGATCGCCGTCACATTCCTAAATGTATTTCCTAGATTAAGTAGATGTTAGAGCCTAAGGCTACTTTGTTATTTTTTGGAATAAACAATCTTTTATCTTATCTTTATCTTTTTAACGTTATATCTGTCAGTTGAAAACGATTCTCCCTAGGGCGGAAAAGTATCACTTTCAACCCGCTCTTCAGGCATGTTCAGACCTACTTTCCGAGTATGAGTAATGAAAAAATATTTTCTTTCTTCTTTCTTTCTTACCTGTGGTGAAGAGGCGCACTGCCGAGCCGCCTCTACCATCCTCGCAGTCGCATCCGCCAGCAGTTTGGCAGCCGCTAGCAGTTTGCGCTGACCGTCCGAAGGCTGGTGCTCTGCTTCCGTCTGTGGAGAAGGAAAATTAAATAAATTAAATTCAAATAAATACAAATACAAAACTTTACTTTAATTTTATTAAAGTGTAATAAGGTGTTTTCTTTCTATCTATCTATCTTTTACCAGAGTAAGTAGATATATAAATAATGCTGGACAATCCACACGGAATCATCTGTCCCCTATAAGCAGAGCTTGTGTTATGGGTACTTGATGACTGATATACTTAATACAATACATTACATAGATAGTTTTTTATGTTAAAGATAGAAAACACCCAGAACCCTGAAACAAATATTTGAAGATATACAAACATTTGTAAAAGGCGGGAATCGAACCCTTATCAACATCGAATTTATATAAATACTAGCGACCCGCCCCGGCTTCGCACGGTTTTATTATACTTATAAACCTTCCTCTTGAATCACTCTATCTATTAAAAAAAACCGCATCAAAATCCGTTGCGTAGTTTTAAAGATTTAAGCGTTCAAAGGGACATAATGACATAGGGACAGAGAAAGCGACTTTATTTTATTCTATGTAGTGATTTACTTATTATAGTAACATATATTTCAAGTCATTCAGCCAATGACTCCTGAAATACAGTTTTTACTAGTTCGGGAGTCTATGGATACATTTAGATTACTGCATGTTAAACTGTGTCAAAAAATGAATTGATTTGAAGTGACCAAATATAGCGTATCGCTATCTAATCAAAGCACAACCAAACATGATAATCATGAAATTGATTTTCTTTAAAGAAATAGGAGTAAGGAGTAAGATAGTATTGGGTTTTTACTAGCTACAACTAATATATCTTTATTTGCCACCAAGCTTGATCATTTTGTATTAAATATACCTCTCTAGGATGATTCAATATCGAAGGCTTCTGCGGTACAGTACCGGAAAAAAGGGGTGAATAGAGTCCAGGGTAAATAGAAATAGACAAAATACTGGAGTAAGATATTAACTGGCTGGTATCAGTGGAAATATCCTTAGTCCGTAAATGTCTAGCTAGTGTCTATTTACTGACCTCCGGCGTCAGTAGATCTGACCTCGGTAAAAATATGTTTTGCTCTAGTATATTTACCATTTCTATTCACCCTATTGTACTGCAAGACCAGTGAATATTTTTTCGGGTCTGGACTATTTTCTATTCGTTTTTAACTATTATATAACTTCCGACCTTCAAACTTCATAGAGACGACAAATATAATTGAATGATAGACCTATAATTTGAAGACGAGAGAACTTGTATAGGTAAGTTTACAAACGGAGTGAAATAGTCAAGTGTAGTCGTCTAACTGATAAATCCAAGTTATTCACGTCAAAAATTCCTTATCACATTTTGTTTACGAGACATAACCTGCCTAAATAATAAGCTAAGTACTTTTAAAATCGATACATAACGTTCATCTTTATCATTATTTTATCTTTTGATAAGGCGGAGTATATAATACAAACAATACTAAAAGGCACTAAGAACTCAAAAGACAATACACTCTAAAGTTCATTGTATTTCAATTCGTAATTCGCGATAAAATATAAGGTGCAATAATACTGGAGCTGGTTTTTTGAAACAAATACATTTCAATTAATACAATACGAAATATGGGCGACATAACTTACACAGGGGATATAGAAGGATTTAGACAACGTCAGTTGGACTTCATCAGCGATGTTATTAAAGAACAAGGATTCAAATCGCAAGAGGTAGTAGTAGAAAATGTCGGCAAAGCTGGAGATAACTTCATGGCAAGTGTTAAACGAATCATCATCAACGAAGATGGTAAAACAACCAAGATGATCGTGAAACTAGCACCAGACAACGAAGTAATGAGACAATTAATTAATGTCAAGTTGGTGTACAGAAATGAGATGACAATATACAATCAGCTCCTACCAAAGTATAGAGAGATACAGAAAAACGCTGGAGTGAAAGAGCTCTACAGAACAGTAGAATGCTATGGATGCTTAGACGAGGTGCCCAGTGAAACGATTATACTAGAAGACTTGACCGCATCGAATTTCGAAATGTTGAACCGGTTCGAACCTCTTAGCGACGAAGCTGTGAGACTTTTCCTGAAGAATTTAGCAGTATTCCACTCGCTATCGTTTGTGTTGAGGAGTCAAGAGCCTGAGACTTTTGAAAAGATAAAATCTGAACTGCAAGACATAATGCAAGGATCCATGGTGGAAACAGAAGAAGGGAAGATGTACTTTCAGCTTATAGAACAGAACTCATTATCGGTGTTAACAGATGAAGAGCATAAGAAACGAGTGAGGGGAACAAATACGAATACCATTAACTTTGTAACAGAGTTGAATGAGCAGGAGATAGGGTCAAAATATACGGTGATACAGCATGGGGATGGCTGGACGAATAATATTATGTATAAAATGAAGGTAACGAACAATTTAGCTGTTTTATTTTAAAAGAAAGTCATTATATTATTACCATTACGCTGCTAGGATCAAAGTTTAATAAAGATAACGAAGCATTAATTTTTAAAATTTAATTTAATTTTTTAATTTAGTACTTTGTAACGTAGACAAAAAGCATTTTATTTTTTTCAAATTTACGAGTTTATCCATAACAAAAGCTTACAGTAGGTAAATTTAAAGTAAAAATATAAAGACCTTTCAGATATGCAAATTTAAAACATTTTCTGTTTTATATTTCACAGAGGGGTTTTTAAAACGTTCTAGCAATGACTAGGAAATTTAATGTAATATATTTATGTGATACTTAGCAGGCCGTTATGTATTACACTTGAGGACTTAAATATTAAGGTCTTTGACCTTTAGGGCTAGATTACATTACTAAATTTCATTACGCAATTGTCAATACCCTAAATTTTTTTAATTACCTTTACGAAATTAAAAAAAAAACAAATTCAATTAAGACCTTTTCATCCAGGATGGAGTTCCAACAGAGTGTGTGCTAATCGACTTCCAAATGTCAAGAGAAAGAAGTCCAGCATACGACCTTCTGTATATGATGTTCACCAGGTAAGTAGGAAATGACACCCTGTCGCCAATATATCCCATGGTCCTTTGAACCTTGTTAAACGGAACGAAACTCTGATAATAGTAGTGCTGGTCAATCCATACAATATTAGTACAAGACAGCCCCAAGCTAAGCGCTATGGGTATTTTATAAGTGATAAACTTGAACGAGTCTCTCGGGTCGCTTACGATTCCACAAGTCTAAGGAAATTTGTCCCGAACACTCCATTTTCTGGGGGCAAGCCACACATCTCAGACTTCATTGCCACGCCCTGTTGCCCTGTGGTGGTATGACCAGACCAACTGCTAAAGACTGACGACCGGTGCTGGATGTCGCTAAAGATAGGGTCATATAGCTCCCATCAGGATAGTCCTTCGACCAACAGTTGACTGGCAAAGGTTAGGAGAACATATAATTTAGTTCTGTCTATTTGACACAGGCATATCTCTCTCTTGTTCATGAACCTATAATATTCTGATTCTGAAGTTTCTGATTTAATGCATTTATTTTCATCATACCGCTACTTGTCTGATAAAGTATTAGTCTCTTAAAAGACAAAGTTTTGGTTTACACAATAAAGTTGATATTAATCTATAACTTAATATAATTTCCAAACTTTCAGCACATCATATGAGCAACGTCAAAAGCACTACTTTGAATACCTCGACCTTTACCATAAAGAACTGGATCTCTCACTCAAAAACTACGGACTCGAAGCTAGCGAGGTGTACCCAAGGAAGCAAATGGACAGTGATCTTAAAAGGTATGCGCTTAAGATTTAATGTTGAATAAATTACCTTTAGCTCTTTATATTTCATTACATTTGGTTCGCATACACCAACACATGCTTACTTTAAGGCTGGATGATATATGAAAATGTCCAGCATTATTTAGCAATAGCTGAACCAGAAGGCAACATCCGAATTCATTTCAAAAATACAAGTAGACAAGTTGCCCGCTATGACACCAACTATAATATGTACCTTAGAAATTAGTCTATCAAGCCGATTGGGAGATAAGTTAAACAAACAGAAAACAAACGTTTTTAAATTTGATGCAATGCTATCAGTACCGTGTGTACTTTCGTAATTATTACATTTAATAAAAATCTGTTATTTTGAAATTAAAAACAGGCGCTCAATTTTAATTAAATGTTAACTAGCTGACCTGACAGACGTTGTCTTAATTATGAGTATAATTATAGATATAGTTCGAATTTCGATTTTTTTAATCATATGAAACTTCTGATGACAATTACAAACATAACAATAAAAGAATTAATGAAGCCGGTCCAGCCGTTCACACGTAATGGCGTGATTAAGGGAAATAGGGATTATATATAGAGATAAATAAAACCGTGAAACCTTTCCATTTCAGATACGGTAAATACATGCTAGCGACCAATTTGATGGCCTCAAACATGACCCTGAGGAACGCCGAAGAAGCTGAGAAGATGCAAGTTATGATGAGACCAGACACCATGGAAGGTATAGACGAGAAGATGGGAGAATTGTTCCAGTCGGGAGACGAAACCAGAGGACTGTTGAAGACAAAAATAGAGGGAATCATAAACCATTTTGTGGAATATGGGTATATTGATTAGGCGGTATATGAGAGAAAAGGTTGAAGAAGCCGGATGACAACGTGAGTAGGGAATGAACTGAGTGAGTGATGTAGGAATAAATGTTATTTGAAAAATGATATCAAGTTTTTATTGCCTTCGGAATTTAGAAACACGAGCTAAAATAATGATGCTTTGAAAAATATATAGTTTCATTTATCATTTATGATGGGTCAAATCGAACCATATCAAAGGAATTGTAACCAGAGTAGGTCGTTTCGACTTAGAAAGCGAAACCAAACTATTATTTTTAAACGTTAAACAATTTTCATAGTTTCTACGAATCAAGTAAAAAAAAAACTCTATATTTCCGTGAATATAATGGACGTACACTATTAATCTCTCGAAGCTATCGATATTTATCGGAATTTTGACAAATTTTAAACCCCTCTCCCATGTCTCAAGCTACGATTCCTTTGTATAGAATTGCGTTTACCGAAAAAATCTGTACATCAATTTAAAGTTTCTTTAAAATGTAACCAAGCTAACATTTACATTATAAGTTATCGATCGGTCTTTACTATCGCTATGTCAATACTAGGTAGGTGAGAGATGATGTCTACAATCAAAAGCCTTAGGATTCCAGATCCGATAAGACTATAATGAGGGCCGAGACTATTGCAACAGCTGACTAGAAAATGAAGATGTTCCAGGAGATGAGTTGAGAAGTCTCTAGTCAATGATAGACTAGACTCTAGTGTCATCGAGAGGATCATTGACAGACAACAAAGTTTTTATATTTTTGGATTTGATTTGAAATAGATGCTTCGAGTTCAAAAATCACAATTTTAACAACTGAAAAAGAGCATTGATAAGTTTTTCGTTCATGTTAACTCTTTTGAACAGTGTCAAAAGAAGTATGCAAAAGATTGACTAAACTAAACTAAATTCAGGGGGTCTACTTTTTTCAACGAAAAACGAACCTTCGATCGAAAGTTCGCGTTATTCCTACTCCGGTTTCATTTTTTTACGAAACTTCGATCGACCGAAAATTGTTTGACATTTAAATTTTCTAAACCTACTCTGTTTCACGAAAGTTCGAAACGAACATTTAATTTTGACGGATCTTTGTTCGGAGTTTTAACCTCAAATCGACGAAACCAAAAGTGGTACCTTTTGATTTTCGTTTTTCTGATTTGATAAAGAAAATTGACTGAACTGAATGAAAGATTACTTTTAATTGTACCTGCTCTTCGTGATGAACGTTTGGAGCGTAAAAGAAACCATATTTGTCGCATTATAACGAGTTCTTTATAGTGTCTTGGGTAAATTACGTCAAAAGTAGTAATTGGTCAAATTCTAGTTGTTTAATTATATGTTTTGCTTAGATACAACAGAAAATAGGTATAAAACTACAGAATAGATGTAAAATTTAAAAACAAAGCGAAACATTTTGTTTATTAAAGAAAAATCCGTAATTGGCATGTTAAAAGACCTAGGGGAAGCAGGGAGAATGGCGATCACTTAAGGAAAATTTGCAATAACTTTTTTTTACAAAGGTTTTTTTTAGAGAACATCATCATTTCAAAGGAACATTGGTTAAACTATCCAGTAATCAACATGCATTAAAACCACTTATCTATTTATCACACAAAATTAGTAGGGACTCGTACAAAAAAATATAGGTTTGACCGTCATTCTCCCTGAGCATGGGTAATGCCGGTCATGCAAAGGGGTAATGGCGATCAAAATTATTTGCTTATATATGACAATGGAGAACCATTTTGATTAATTATAATGATGAGATCAACGTTACTTTAAATTATTAAAAGACTACAATGATATTTGAGCATAAATGACTAATCTGAATTAAATGTTTCTATGAAAATATGTGATATCTAATCTTAGGTACATAAATCACAGATGTATCCTTTAGCAGAATCCAGAACACACTACATGAGACCATTGGCCGTATGTGGTGCATCGATACCACATCTCATCGTTTTGTCCGAATTCTTTGCAAATATTGCATTTTTTTTTCTTTCATCGTCATTACCTACATCCATATCATCATAACTATCGTCGTTGCAAAGGTTAGGATGATTTTCTTGCAAAACTTTGCGTTTGTAAGACTTTCTTGTCATATTTCTTACAGCTTTTTCTTGAGGCTTGGTTTTCTCAGCTCCTTTGGTTTTACCAATTTTCTTTGCCTTGACTTGACCGGTATAACCCCAAAAGACGGTTTTGCAATCAAGCTGAATTTTAACAAAACAGATATACAATTATTAAGAAATGTTTACTATATTGTTTAATATAATGTTTGAGCGCAAAGATAATGAATAGCAACATTAAATGAGTAAAATAAATCTGTACTTGCCGACAAACGCACTCAGCCGAAAATTAGATCCGGGCGGCCAGAAACAAACATACGCACCTCTCTCTCACGGGCAGCGAGCGGGCTGACCAAACTTATCGCTGCCTGCTTTTACGTCTCGCCCCCCTCCCTTCAGCCCGCGCACCGTATTTCTATGAACTGTATTTTGTTAGTTTTTTGAGTGACCGCCATAACCCCATGACCGGCATAGCCCCTGCTTACCCTACACATATCATTCGTTCAATTTCATTCACGAAAATTGTCTATGAATCCGAACTTTGTGTGCGTATCCGAAAATGAAAGAGAGTAGGTTCATCACCGAAACTTCGTTTTAAATTCGTTCGTTTGCGAACCTTCGTTTCAAAGAAAGCGGGTCGACGCCCAGGTCTTTATTTCGTAACTTTATTAAAGTTCCACTTGAGCTTAAATACCTACATATACAAAATAGGTATGGATAAACTAGCAACAACAAAACGTAATAAACATCCTTGATTGCTAAATTGACGGTGTAGAAATTGGATACGCTTTTATCAACAATGTAATTCAATTGAAAATTGAATTCTCAATAGACAAGTGACAGTCAAGCCTGTCAGCCAAGCACTGTTATTATTGTCTTGTCTAAGAAGTAAATGATATCGTTAGTTATATCATAAATTGCGTAAATTAATGAAGTTAAATAAATTAATTTCAAATACTTTACGCATTTGATGACAATATCACCTATTTTTCTCTATTCTTCCCCCACAGCTTCTAAAGTAGCAAAAGATCACGAATTTAACTTCCCAATCTAATATGAATATATATTTCAATAATACGACCACCAGATGACAGATTAAGGCTGATGTTCACCAAAAGATAATCGGACAATTAGGCTTCGTCTATTAACTTTGACGTTTAGGTAATATGTAAACGCTTTTGATGTTGCGTGCCGCGTTGCTGACATGACGGTGCTTATTTTCCATAATTACTCGATTTGTTAACGTAACCTTCATCACGGAAAATGCGATGAAAACATAACACTTATCAATAAACAAATGACTTTTATTGAAAAATATTCTATGTTTTAATAATACAATAACTTAATTTGAAATTAGAATTCTTACCCCAACAAAAAAGTTATTGAATTCATATAACAAGAACTGCAGAACGGCATTTTCATAGGTTTAGTCATTTGAGAACTTGTGTCAAAAACGTCCAAGATACTGTTTAAAATTTAAAATCAGTTGGTGAACTCGGCTCTAAGATTACATCACCAGTTACAACCGGTTGTCGAGGTCATGGCCAAAGTTATTTACAAAATTGTACACTAACAGTCGGTTAAGCGGTAGTGACGGTCGTTTATCATTTTATAATTCATACGTTGCTAAGTAGTAGTGATTTTGCGGTTGGTGAATTATATTTCAAAAGGAAAACAAGGTATTGAAATTTGAAGATACTAATCTTAATCTATTAAATACTTGGGGCTAGCGATTGGAATTTGGATCCGTCAGGATATCAGTTGATTGTTTACTGATGCAGATAGTTCAACTATTTCACAATATATTGGTGCATTGTGTAGTGTTGATAGGTTAACTATTTCAAAATTTATTTTGTAAATTGTACTTTAAAGCTGCAATTGCCTCTGTTCATTAAATAATTAATTCTTAATACTGACATATGTTTTATGATATTATTGATGAAAGAAAACCAAAATTTTCTCCTCCGATTTTCGATCGGGATCATTCCGGATCCGGATTTTCCCACTAATAAGGAGAAAATAAAGCTTATATACGTATCTAACAATTCTAAATGCTATTTAGAACGTCTATATGTATTTTAAGTTAGTCGTGCATTTCTTGGTTCTAATTGGACCGTTTTATGCAAAAATGATCCAACCCACTACTGACTACGTTGTGGGTTGGATCATTTTTTGCATAAATCGGTCCAATTAAGGGTTCCTGATATTGATAAAACATTGCTACTATTCTCCGCTATCGATTTCATTCAACTTTCTTATATTACGTAACTGTTTACTTCAATCAAGGCCTAGCCATTTTTTATCGTATTTAGGTCATGGTAGCATAGACCCCCAAACAATAAACGTGACAAATCAGGCGTTTCATTGCTCTGAAATCATTTATTTCTTTGTGAGTTTGGGTGGACACTCACGGTAGGGCTGGTGTAACAGTTCAAAGTCGCTCAGCGACCTATGGAAAGAAAGCTATTTGAGGAGTTCACCTGAAGGAGAAAGTTATAAGGTATACGTGAATATCACTACATAGTATAAAACAAAGTCGCTTTTTCTGTCCCTATGTCCCTATATGTCCCTTTGAATGCTTAAATCTTTAAAACTAAGCATCCGATTTTGATTCGCTTTTTTTAATAGATAGAATGATTCAAGAGGTGGGTTTATACGTATAATAAAACTGTGCGAAGCCGGGGCGGGTCGCTAGTAAGTTATATTTTGGTTATTATGTAGGTTAGGTATACAGAAAAAATATCTATCTATGTAGTGTAATGCTTTAAGTTATTCTTAACAGCACCCATAACACAAGCATTGCTTAGCTCGGGGCAAGATAATGTGAAATGTATGGACACTCCACATTATTAATCATTAATAATGATGGCATTATTAACATAAATACAAACACTTAAAAACAATACACTTATAGAATACACATAAATTTGTATATACCGTGTTTTAGAAGGGTTAAATGGTTATCCGTCTAAGTTAAAGGTCGTCAACCTTTTGAGAAGGAAGAGCCGATTTACAATATTTCCCAGTTTTTAATGAGCCACAGTTTTTTCAATATAACAATACATTATCACTACATAGTATAAAACAAAGTTGCTTCTACAAGTTCTCTGTCCCTATGTCCCTTTGTATGCTTAAATCTTTAAAACTACGCAACAGATTTTTTAATAGATAGGGTGATTCAAGAAGGTTTATACGTATGATAAAACCGTGCGAAGCCGGGGCGGGTCACTAGTAACCTTTAAAACTATCATGGTTTTAACATTTAAGTCATTGAAAACGGGATATTTACCATGATTTGATTTCTTTTGAGTTTTTCGATATTTCGGCACAGTTTCAAGCGCCATGATCACGAAAGAACTGAGGTTACTGCTCTCAAAACTCAAAAGAAAGATGAAGAATCATGGTAAAAATCCCGTTTTCAATGACTATAACAATACATGTTTGATGTTACAATCAAACTTTAGCTAGGTTTGACTGTTATCAAATACGTAAAATGTATAACCAACATCAATTCAATATGATACAATGTTGATCTTATATACATCTGTGCTGAGTTCATAGTGTCAGTGTTGCATTACATCGTGCGTGATATTGCTTTGTATTTTTAAAACGAAGAAGTTTACATAACATTGCATGGACTTCCTCATCGATTGCACTATTTTCAACGGTTTTGATACTTTAGTAACACAATTACAAGTTTCTGCGTATTGAACTAGAGAGCAGTAACTTTACATCGATAGAGCCGCATTTTGCCTATCTCTGGTCTAAGTAATTTTCGCCTCATGTTACTGTAAATCCATCAAGACATCTGAGACAGGGACTGTTTTGTGACTCAAGCGAACTGTTATATTTTATATTGTATTCGTTTGTTCCCTTTATTTTATGTGGCCATGGAGTAACAAATAAAGTTTTTCTATTTCTATTTCAAGTATACGCAACATAAACTGGGGGGTGATTCACTATGACCAATTCAAGCGTGCTATAACTAAGACAAGATAGTAGAATCGGACTTCGTGACGTGACACCGTCAGGGCAAGGAATCTCTTACGCCCCTGTACTTTGTAAACTCATCACATCGTAATAATAGTTAGCGCGAAGGCTACAATCACAGAGTAGTTTTTTCCGCTACGGTCATTTCAATTGCAAGGTTAATGGCGTTATTTTCACAGACTTACGGAACACTTCATTATCTAGCCTCTAGGTAATCAGTGTCTGTGTTATACTTGACAACTGATATACATAAAACGATCAATGCATCGATAGAAATTTTACAAAATCTTTAGATCGTATAAACATTCTTCCTTTGCCAACTGTGCTATAGAAGTCGTTTCTCAAACCGTAAATTGTTTTATATTTCATTTAATTGGATCAATTTGAGTCATGAAATCTGAATTTACTATCAATTTATAACATTTATAGATAACCTTTAATGGACTTATCTTATCAATCTTCAAGTAGATAATAATTATATTAAAAGATACCTTTATATGATCAAACGTACAAACATACAATTTAAATTAATATTAAATGAATAATAGTTACTAAATTTCATTTCGATAGACCACAACCAGCGATAATGGGTGTATTCAACTTCACGGGAAACCTACAAGGTGTTAGTTCTGCACAACTTGACTGTATAAGCTCAGTGCTGGAGAATCGAGGTTTCAAAGGACCAGATGCAAGTTTAAATCCCGTCGGCGCAATAGGAGACAACTACATGGCGAACGTTGTAAGAATAACAGTGATAGAAAATGGTAAAACATTCAACATGGTGGCAAAGTTAGCTCCAGTAAGCGAGATGCTAAGACAAATGGCTCAAGTACAGAAGGTATACAAAAACGAATGTATCATATACACTGAAGTGCTTCCGAAATTTGCACAACTACAGAAAAGCGCAGGGGTTGACCCTCTGTTCAGATTCGCGGAGTGCTATGGATGCTTAGAAACAGAACCCAACGAAGTCATTCTATTAGAAGACCTTAAAGATTCTAAGTTTGAAATGCTAGATCGTTTCAAAGCACTCAGCAATGAAGCTGTGAAAATCGCTTTAAAGAATTTCGCCATATTCCACTCACTTTCATACGTTTTGAAACACCAAGAGCCAGAGACTTTTGACAGATTGAAAGTCAAGTTTGGAGATATGATGGACGGACCTATGGCTCAATCTGAAGAGGGGAGGAATTGGTGCTTGCAGTTAGAAGACAGTGTGATGTCGATATTAGTGGAAGAGAGACACAAAGAGCATGTGAGGGAGAAATTGAGAAATATATTTAAGGAAAAAGCTGTTATAGATGCAGGAGATGAGGGATCGAAGTATACGGTGATACAGCAGGGCGATGGGTGGACGAATAACATCATGTTTAGAATTCAGGTATGTTTTATAACATGGTACTAACCCGGTCAACATGCAAATGGAGCATTCGATATAAGAGCTAATTATTTTTGCGAGTTTTGCTTTGTGTTTTCTATAACTGACTAAAACGAACCTTACTGGAAAAATAAATGTGAAAAATCGCAAAGTTCCATGCTAAGATCGTATAGATAGTCAAAATAGAAACATTGTCAAGTTTCATAGCATTCTTAATCATAATTTGTTACGTTCTTTCTTAAATTTGTGTCTGCTTAATTTTTCTGCGCAATTTGTATTTTTGGTACTTTTGGACTTGCCAAGACAATTTTCAACAACAAGCAGTTAGTAATTTCACCTGCAACCATACCTACTCTATAAACCAAAACATGGGAAAAAACCCGGTGGTAGGTGGTAAGCAGTTTTCGAATGAACCCTTTATCACTATTTGGCATGAGTCTTTTACATTTACCAGTAACTTATACGTTTTCGTTGACACATTTCTGAAGGGCAATCCAATATGATTTTTTGTGTAAAACCTCGTTACTTATAAAGCTGTTTTGTTTATTTTCAGGACAATCTAGCCGTGGAATGCGTTCTCATCGACTATCAAATGGCAAGAGAAAGAAATCCTGTTTTCGATATTATGTACTTCGTTTTCAACAGGTAGGTTTCGTTAGGCTTTATACAGGAACTAGCGACCAGCCCTGGCTTCGAACGGTTTTATTATACGTATAAACCTTCCTCTTGAATCACTCTATCTATTAAAAAAACCGCATCAAAATCCGTTGCGTAGTTTTGAAGATTTAAGGATAGATAGGGACAGAGAAAGCGACTTTGTTTTATACTAACTACATACTGCATATGTAGCGATGATATCAAATAAAATTTATATTGAAATAGCTGAGAAATCAATGCTAGCGATTTCTTTCGTGTCGACTTAAGTTATACCCAATTGACCCCAATTTCATTAGCTTCGAATACGAATTTCCAAAAATCCAGAACTCTTACCAGTTGCCTACGTCCTAAAAGGAACCTCCATGCTCAGTTTGAGCTTCGTAACTTTTACTTTGTTAGTTTTCAAGTTGGACTGTTGGAGCAAAAGTCCCAAGCTTTTTTATCTTCTAAATACTCTATATTTTATAGTATACCTACAAAGAAAAGTTTTAATTTTTTTTCTTATTTTTACGCTAGGAATAACCCCCCTTTCCTTTCAGTACAACTCATGCACAACGTCAGAAGCACTACTATGAATACCTACAGTATTATCACCAAGAGCTAGATCGATCGCTCAAAAACTATGGATTGACAGCCAGTGAGGTTTTTCCGAGGGAGCAAATGGATAGAGATCTTAAAAGGTACGGAAAGATTGATTGATTGGGGCATGTAATAATAGATTTTAATATATAAAAATCAATTGCTGTTCGTTAGTCTCGCTAAAAATCGAGAACGACTGAACGGATTTATGTTATCTTGGTCTTGAAATGTTCGTGGAGGTCTAGGAAATGTTTAAAAGGTGATAAAAATTCGAATAATTGCCGGGAAAACCCTAAAAACAGCCCTTTTCTTTTTACCATATTGAGGAAGTACGAAGTCTGCCGGGTCAGCGAGTAGATTATAAATATTGACCAATAAAAATAAGAAAACTGCAGTACCAATTTGAATGAATATTACATTTCAACTTAGAGGAATAAGGCATAGAGAGATAATGTCACAAAAAATTCCGCTTTATCTAGAAGTCAAAAAACAACCAATGTGTGGGTAAGAGGCACGTGATTACATCAGCCGACACGCACACAAACGCACGAATAATGTTGCAATCATAACCTTTTCCCCATAAAGTAGGGAAGTTTTAACATTTTGTACAATCATAGCTAATCATTTTTCTGTTAGATGATTTTTCATAAATGCATTGATTCATTCGTCAATGGAGCGTTCAACGTTCAGAAAACGTCCCGTTAGTATAACATACCCCTTACATATTACCAACTAGTTGCGCGCCGCGGCTTCGCCCGCATGGAAATTTATTTGCCAAATTTCAGAAATTTACAGGGTGTAACAAAAATAAAGGACCAAACTTTCAGGCGGGGTGTAGATCCGAACACTGAATTCAGGAAAAATATTTTAAAACAATCCCGCCCTTTAATTTCCGAAAATTAAATAAATAATGAATTTTCATTACATTAGGCAATAAACTCTTATGCACGCAATTGTGTTTTTGGAATTAAAAAAAAATGACTTGCGTACCTGTATACATCTCTTTTATAAGCCTAAACACGTCAACGGTGCCCTAACGAGCGGCCGCCGCGGTCATCGACCATCAGTCATCATCGAATGCAGTGGAAGCGGGTAAGCTGCGCGGCGTGCTAATATGGAGCCAAAATAATAAAAAACAATATAATTAAAATTTAACTAGTATTTACAATTGAAACCATTGAGCTAACTGCACACGGTTGCAAACAGTCTAAAGATAGCTCAAATGATCCATGTCAATACCAGTTTTAACTTTGGTCCTTAATTTTGTTACACCCTGTATACATTCTTTACGATTCAGTCTGAATTTTCAATCCATAGAGAAGCAACAACCTGATCAGAAGGAAATCTAAAAACGAAAAAATACGTATGGGGTAAAATATTTTTTCAATAGCTTGCAACATTTCATTGTATTGACGTCTGTTTTGTTTACATTTTATTTTTGAGACAAAACTAATGTTTTACTCAAGAATATAAGTTTCCAGGTTGTATTTACCCGTGAAATAGAATCTTCGACTGTTTTTGGTGATTATGTGATGAGTTGTGACATCCTTTCACTGCACAATAGGTAATTTTTATTAGAAATTCAGGGAGCTCTTCCCCGTAGGACTTGACATAATGTACTGACGAGTCGAGAGATGTACGTAGCCTTTACAGGCTACCTTTAAATGCCCACGCTTCGCGTGACCCTACTGCGGTTCTAATACCATTGCAGTTTCTGAAAAGATACCATAGGTGACAATTCAGACGTCACAAGAACTAAATTAATTTGACAGTAGTGATGCCATCCTTTTTATTTCGATCGTTATAAATAATGCATGTAGTTAATATAGGCTGATGATGTTGTAGTTAGTGTTATCAAATTAGTTTAGTATGGGGACGTCAAAATTGGCCAAATAAGTAGTATCACTCGTTGTTTCTATGGAAAAGAGTCAAGGCTATTTTTATCCCATGGGAACTGACTTATGGGAAGTCCCCCTAAGTCCCCCTTATGGGACTTATGGGAAAAGTAAGCTGTGTTTTATGCCAGGGCTAGAACCACGTCTGTTCAAAATTTCAGCTCGGTTCAGTACTTATTGCGTGAAAGAGTAAATAACATCCATTAAACACTTGCGTTTATAATCGTATGGATCTTATTTCCTAATACTGTTTCAGATTCGGAAAGTTCATGCTGTCAGTGAACATAATGATATCGAACACGATACTAAAACAAACGGATGAGGCGAGGAAAATGAAACAGATGATGACGTCACAGACCAAGGAGGAAATGACGGAGAAAATGGCGGGGCTCTTCGAGATGGGAGCAGAAACCAGAACACTACTGAGGGCTAAAGTAGAGGATCTTATTGATAGCTTTGTAGAGTTTGGGTATTTGTAACTTAGAAATAGGTGAGAACGTAGATTGAGTGTGGATCGATATGATCCATAGTTTGTTAACAAACTGCTCTTATACTACATTGTGAAGTGAAGTGTAAGGTGAAGTTCCGGCGGTTCAAGGGCCGCCTATCACATGATACCCCGCGCCGAGACACGCCGGCGACCACGCGTGTCCATTAGTTATTAGTTTTTATACTTGAATATGTATTTTAGTTTTAAGGTATATATATTGATATGGACCGTAGAATAAGTTATATAAGATCTTTTTACTTGTTCTAATGTTGTCCGAAATGAATGACTTTATTATTATTATTGTAATATAAATAAAAATGTACCTAATCAGATAATATTAAATTACAGTTTTTACAAAGCTCTGCAATATCGGCGAAATAATCCTACCATTTAGAGTTTGTAGTCTTGTAATTTATACATAATATATAATAAATGATTTGATAATATAAGTAGAGTATTTGTAGGATTGTCTTGTAATCTTGTATTTTATATAATGTACCAGTATAAACCTAGCTTTTTTTACTATTTTATTATATTTTTAAATGTAGCGCTCTGTAATATTTTAGGTAGTATCGTAGTTTGGTAGTATTATATGCGGTATTTTAGTATTCTTTATTGATTTAGATTCTGTCTGAATGAACGTTATTATTTTTAACATAAAAGTATTTTTTACGTAAAATAAGTAAATATACAAGATTAATAAAATAAAAATACACAATGAGAGTTTTGAGCCTTGAGCTTAGATTCTCGATAGTATAGTGGTTATTTTTGCATAAAGCTCGATAATTAAACATTTTATTAGCATTTGTGTAGGTGTATTACGCAGTTATAAGTCCTCAGGGAAAAGGAAAGACTCGATATTATCGAGAAATCACTTCTGATCTTAAGTTAAAGACACTTTACTGTAAGATCGTAATAAAATAAAGATATACACAAACAAATGTATTTAATTTGTTTGAATATGTAGTAATATGTCATCCTTAGAATTCAAGTCATATAATTAAATTAACAAATATCTTTATTTTTATCAAAATAGCTCTTAAAATCAACAATATTTTGCTTCTGAATTAAAATTAAGAACACATTAAAAAACTTCTTGAAATCAAAAAAAAATTGGAAGTTTTGAGATCTCTCAGACTTCTTTTCATTGAAAAACGTAACATTCGGCGCTTTATAATATTTATGGCAAACTTTAATCAGTGTTTTAGAAGGGATAAATCACCACATCGTAATTTTTTTAATAACTGCAAATGTATGTAGACATACAGAAACATCAATATAAGAAGATTTAGTTTATTTTTAGTGAATTTGTATTTGAGGCATTGATAGGAACTGGGGCACAAATTTTGCAATTTTTTTTAAGATCCTACCAAACTTCTCACAGAGTCCACACTTGCTCAGAATGAAAGTTTTTATTCCGATCAACGAATTAGCATTGCCATTCAACGTGGCAATGCTGCCAGCATTGTTCAAGGTGACGGCTTCGTTTTCTAGGAGTTTGTTTATATCTATGATACTTGTTGTTTGTTTGTAATTTGTCGTTTTGAAATAAATAAACAACATTCCTTAATCTATGACACATCGTAGATTTGAAATTAAAAGTCATTGCTAGCATAGCACACACGTTATCGTCCGTGTTACACAAAACGTAATCAATCATGATTAATATTATACCAATCAAATAAAATCTTGCTATTATAATAAATGGGAAATGTGTGAATGTTTGTTATAAGTAATCTTCGTAATTACTTAAGTTGTTAAGATGACATTTGGTACGTAGATAATTTAGGACCTAGAATAAGACATAGGATAACAAACTTTTCAAAAATTTACCTCTGAGGGGTTAAGGTGGTAAAGTTTTTATGGAAAATTATTTTTCCTTGGTTCGATTTACTCAAAACTCGGTATAAATAAAGTTTGAAATAAATCATTAAACACGTATTTTTTATTTTTACAAAATAACCCCTAGGGGATGAGTAATAAATTTCTGAAATTTGTATGAAAAAAAAACTCTGGTTCGCGGGCGAAGCCGCGGGGCGCATCTTGTCATTTATAAATTAAAAAATATACGTATCTTCCATGATAAGATTTCGATAAATTTATTTATCATTATTATGATTGAGAAGTAGGTCTCAAAATGTTGCGCGCTATCTGCCAATTACTAAATTGCAATATCATAGTGACATAGATACTTTAGTGGAACTTTTTCTACTACCATAAATCGATAAGACATTTGGAAATCCGGAGTTCATTTTTAGAGAACCCTTTGAAGTCTAGATTGTTTCATGAAAATTATTATATTTCATGTGATGTGTGTTTATTTATATGGGATGTTTATGAGCGTGTCATAAGCGATTAAGTCGTTCGAAATCGTTATTTATCTCAGAATCTGTGAAAGCTACCACCTTCATATTTTGGGAAATGATAATTCGAACTTTTATCTTGGATTTTGTCTTTTTTAAAAGAAAATTAGTAAAAATTTTCTCGATGATATATTTTTATGAAAAAGACATGTTTTGCACTTATTTTGCGATTTACCTCAGGAACGGCAGACTCTTTTTGTAGGATTTTTGTTTCGTCAAGAAACAGAACTAAAGAAATATTCTTAAAAGAGAATTCAAAAAGATATTCATTTAAAGAGATATTCTTTAGTTCTGTCTTTTAATTGTTCGATTGGTTGTTTAGTTAAATTTATCTACGGCAAAAACAGTTTTGGTGCTTACGTCGATAGAAAATACGATGCGCGTCTATTGCTCTATACTTCTCACTCACGTGAAAACCATATCATGTCGGTCCGCTCCAACTCGTGTTTTTGGTAAGGGGAACGGGTGGAAAATTTTAATTTGTTGCGCGGTTACGGCACGCTCGTAAGCCTATGTCCAGGGCCCAGATTCCACTAAATAAAGACGGAAACATACTACTAACACGAGTCGCGACGTCACACCACCCGACGCATGTCAGTACTTATCAATTCCATATATTTAATACGGTCAGAAGCACATAGACAACACGCCATGTGACAACACGCCGTAAAATCCAATCGATTTGGCTATGTGCTTCTGACCATATTAAATATTATGGAATTGATAAGTACTGAAATGCGTCGGGTGCTGTGGCGTCGCGACACGTGTTAGAAGTATGTTTCCGTCTTTAATCGCTTCACCATTTAAATAGCATCGTGTCAAAATGTCAGTGTTAAACTCTTTTTGGCATTCTATTTCCACAAACTTTTAGAGATTCATTCATAGCTGTGACGATTACCTTTATAACTACGAATTTAACATTCTAATTATGAAAGTCTCTTCAAGCGCAAAAAATAGTAGAATACCAAATGCACAAACGTCATTTCAATCAACTTGATTGAATGGCACTATTGAGACCTTTGTTTTGACATTAGTGGAATCTGGCCCCAGGAGTGGACTGATGGCTGATGAAGTGGTACCTTGATGCTGGTGATGAGCGTGGCAGTAGCCTGGCCCAGGAGCCGCGCTTGCTTCACCATCTCTGCAGCATCGGGCGCGGAGACGACGCGCGTGCTGCACGTCATTACGGATTCCACGGATCTTTCCGTCACCGTTGGTTGGGCGCGACGGTCTGGGGAAAAACATAACTAATTAATTGTCACGACTTTGTATGGGTTCTCGGATTTTCTCTACTATAACGTGCGTGTATGATATCTAGGGATCAACAAATAAATAACTAATTGCCACGTCTTTGTATGGGTACTCGGATTTTCTTTACTATATGCATGTTATCTTATCACCCTAAGTTTGGAAGAATGGATAAATGGATAGATGGATGGAGGGATGGATATTTGTTACCTCCTCACTCACGCCAATGAGTATAATGTTTTGCCCATGCTAAAAAGTTTGGCAAACCCTGGTCTAAAAGATAACCATATGCCTGACTCACCAAGCTGACAGTGAGTCAACAGCCTCTCCAGCTCCTCAGCCACCCTGGCCGCAGCCGCATTGAGCTGGTCCACGGCCGGCGCCGCGGGCTCGGGCGCCGCGCGACACGCGTCCACCAGCTTCTCCACCGCCTGCCCGACTTGTCGCGCAGCGCTGATCAGCTGCTCGCGGCATGCTGGGTTGCTTATTGTCGGGGCTACCACCTGGAGATATACAATGTTTGTTTATTTATTTTATTTAAAGGAAATTAACAGCTAACTTAATGTTGTAATGACAATCGTACACGAAAAATAAACAATCGAATAGTCATAGTTGAGCAAAGAAATGAGCAAAACGTTAAGGGCAAAAGCTTTAAATTGATAAATTTTTAAAAGGTTTAATCCTAAATTATAAAAGTATTAGTGGCCCATATCTCGCGAAACATTCGGCTACCGCTGAGGTAAACGTGTTCTTGAGTGCAAACCGCGACTCGGCAAACGTAGCGTGGATCACTCTGTCACCTAGTCACTTAGTGATTAGTGTGATAACAGATAGTAGGACTTTCGACATCTTCTTACTGAATTCAAGGGCTGCATTTTAAAGCGACTTCTTTTAGTCAACTCACAGTAATTTAGACCCTACAGCCATAAACATAAGATACAACTCACCTTAGCACAAGCCACCAGCTGACTGGTGGCGAGCGCACAGTTCGTCGCGGCTGCTATAATGTTGTTCTGTAGCTGCTGATCGTTCTTAGCTTACATTTAGACCCTACAGCCATGAACATAAGATACAACTCACCTTAGCACAAGCGACCAACTGACTTGTGGCCAGAGCACAGTTCGTCGCGGCTGCTATAATGTTGTTCTGTAGCTGCCGATCGTTCTTAGCTCACATTTAGACCCTACAGCCATGAACATAAGATACAACTCACCTTAGCACAAGCGACCAGCTGACTGGTGGCGAGCGCACAGTTCGTCGCGGCTGCTATAATGTTGTTCTGTAGCTGCCGATCGTTCTTAGCTCACATTTAGACCCTACAGCCATGAACATAAGACACAACTCACCTTAGCACAAGCGACCAGCTGACTGGTGGCGAGTGCACAGTTCGTCGCCGCTGCTATAATGTTGTTCTGTAGCTGCTGATCGTTCTTGCATTGCGCTGCCACGTTCTTTGCTTTTAACACCAGCGCTGCGGTGGTGTTTGCGACGGACTTGGCCAGGGATAGAAGGATGTCCTGAAAGAGATTGGAGGGTTAGGTAGGGTTAAGGGGGGTTTTGTCGTGGATTTTGTTTATTTCTTACCCCATGATGTAGTTATAGTCACAATATTGTGTGGCGCGGCACGAAATGTTTTTTAACAATTGTACACTTTAGTCGATTAGCTATTTTTTTCTATCTATCGAAATTAATTGAACTTTAGAGCCTATTATTATATACCTATTCGATTATTGTTTAAAAGTCGGGTCAAATCACGGAAACTATTCTGTCAACAATATCTGATTGATATACAAATAATCGATATCGAACCCCGGACACGTGGGCCAGATGGGCCGGCCCTGTTAAGATTTTTCTATTTAGGGGAAAAGAACCCGGGCACGTGGGCCAGATGGGCTGGCCTAGTTAAGATTTTTCTATTTAGGGGAAAAGAACCCGGGCACGTGGGCCAGATGGGCTGGCCTAGTTAAGATTTTTCTATTTAGGGGAAAAGAACCCGGGCACGTGGGCCAGATGGGCTGGCCTAGTTAAGATTTTTCTATTTAGGGGAAAAGAACCCGGGCACGTGGGCCAGATGGGCTGGCCTAGTTAAGATTTTTCTATTTAGGGGAAAAGAACCCGGGCACGTGGGCCAGATGGGCTGGCCTAGTTAAGATTTTTCTATTTAGGGGAAAAGAACCCGGGCACGTGGGCCAGATGGGCTGGCCTAGTTAAGATTTTTCTATTTAGGGGAAAAGAACCCGGGCACGTGGGCCAGATGGGCTGGCCTAGTTAAGATTTTTCTATTTAGGGGAAAAGAACCCGGGCACGTGGGCCAGATGGGCTGGCCTAGTTAAGATTTTTCTATTTAGGGGAAAAGAACCCGGGCACGTGGGCCAGATGGGCTGGCCTAGTTAAGATTTTTCTATTTAGGGGAAAAGAACCCGGGCACGTGGGCCAGATGGGCTGGCCTAGTTAAGATTTTTCTATTTAGGGGAAATGAACCCGGGCACGTGGGCCAGATGGGCTGGCCTAGTTAAGATTTTTCTATTTAGGGGAAAAGAACCCGGGCACGTGGGCCAGATGGGCTGGCCTAGTTAAGATTTTTCTATTTAGGGGAAAAGAACCCGGGCACGTGGGCCAGATGGGCTGGCCTAGTTAAGATTTTTCTATTTAGGGGAAAAGAACCCGGGCACGTGGGCCAGATGGGCTGGCCTAGTTAAGATTTTTCTATTTAGGGGAAAAGAACCCGGGCACGTGGCCCAGATGGGCTGGCCTAGTTAAGATTTTTCTATTTAGGGGAAAAGAACCCGGGCACGTGGGCCAGATGGGCTGGCCTAGTTAAGATTTTTCTATTTAGGGGAAAAGAACCCGGGCACGTGGGCCAGATGGGCTGGCCTAGTTAAGATTTTTCTATTTAGGGGAAAAGAACCCGGGCACGTGGGCCAGATGGGCTGGCCTAGTTAAGATTTTTCTATTTAGGGGAAAAGAACCCGGGCACGTGGGCCAGATGGGCTGGCCTAGTTAAGATTTTTCTATTTAGGGGAAAAGAACCCGGGCTCGTGGGCCAGATGGGCTGGCCTAGTTAAGATTTTTCTATTTAGGGGAAAAGAACCCGGGCACGTGGGCCAGATGGGCTGGCCTAGTTAAGATTTTTCTATTTAGGGGAAAAGAACCCGGGCACGTGGGCCAGATGGGCTGGCCTAGTTAAGATTTTTCTATTTAGGGGAAAAGAACCCGGGCACGTGGGCCAGATGGGCTGGCCTAATTAAGATTTTTCTCTGTTACTATTTGGGGGAATACTATCTTCACTCCAGCCTATCTAATTATAACTGATTCTGTGCATATTGAGAACGCTTGAACACTTGTATCACTCATGTCACTTGTGTCACTCTCGGATATTTTGAAATCTACCATGACAGAGTGACTGGGTTAATCTTTTAGCATTATTATTTTATTTAAATTATTATCCATAGGAACTTTATAGACTCTCATTCTATTTTAAAGTAAACCACTTCAAATAAGTAGTTGAATTTCTATAAACTTAGGAACTTTATATCATATCATTATCATCTTTACGCCCGTAGCACACCTCCGCTGCGAAACCATAACAGCGGAACCGCATTAATTTCGCTGTGTTTTGTCCGTATGTAGGAGAAGCGGAACTGCCACGGAACTGCCTGTTCTAACGCATAGATTTAACTATGTTCTATCTCTTTCCCCGCGCGGTTTCGTCGATAATACTCCGACGCCAGCCACACTACCGCGCTCCGGCCTCCATTTTGTTGCGGTGCCGCGTTGTTTTCGCACGTGTTTGTGGAAATCGACAAAAATTAAAAGCGAAACTTACATTTTTTTCATAAAATGGACGTCGATTTCACAGAAAAATTAATTCAAGAGGTCAGAAATCGACCTATTCTATTCTAACAGGTTCCGACCCAAGAGGTCAGAAATAGATCTATTCTATTCTAACAGGTTTCGACGCAAGAGGTCAGAAATAGATCTATTCTATTCTAACAGGTTCCGACGCCCGTTCCGCAACTCAAACTACACTTTATCACAGCGGAATTCCTACAGCGGTTTCGCAACTGAAGTTTCGCAGCGGAGGTGTGCTACGGGCATTATATCATTCTATTTTAAAGTAAACCACTTCAAATTACTAGTTGAATTTCTATAAACTCTTACCTTTACTCGAAAACCGTTGTAATCAAGTCATTATTTTGACAAAATCAACTTAAATAATCTGGTGAATATCTGGCTCAGCGCATCAGCATTGCCATACAGCGTGGTAATGCAGTGTCTTGGGGACGCTTCCGACTGGTATTGACATGGATCAATTGAGCTACCTTTAGACTGTTTGCAACCGTCTGCAGTTAGCTCAATGGTTTCAATTGTAAATACTAGTTGTAATTTTTCTATTCCTTGCTTGTAATTTTCGTTGTTAATAATCTTAAATTTATATTCAGGTTATGATATCCTGGACCTTCGATACGCTGTGCTTCATCATAATAACGACCAAGTCAGTTCTTACATGCCTCGAGGAAAAATTACCTACCTCACGTAGTTAACAGATGCCTTCAAATCGTCCTATCCGGATATTAAAGTAATGAAGAAGTATTAAAGTAATGGTATTAACATGGATGAATTAAATATATCAGTTATCTAGTACCCATAACACAAGCTTTGAGTAGCTTACTTTGGGGCTAGATGATGCTGTGTGAATTGTCCAGCATTATTATTATTATTATATTATTAATTGACCATTAGACTGTTTGCAACCGTCTACAGTTTCTGTATAATATATCCTATGGTTTCAATTGTACTAGTTTTAATTTTTTCTATTTCTTGATTGTAATTTTCGTTATTAATAAAGTAATGATTGGTTGATGATAAAACTCTTTACCGTTTACCGTTCGTTTCCCAGAGGTAAGTATTAAGCATGACACATAGAACTGGATAATTTTCATTGTTCCATACAAGATTCGACCATAATATACAAGAGTTAGGGTTCGTTTAGTATCGTATGAAACGCACCAACTTAACATAAACACAAACTACAGGGGTATGTTAGTAAAACAGTTATTTTTTGTAACTACATTCACTTTAACCAGACAGTTAGTCGTAAATAAAACAATATATAAATTCAAAAGCAAATGTAATTACCAAAAATAACCATTTTTAGAGTCTTAGAGATTTAATTATGGGTTAAAGCAGTCCAGACGGAAAAGTCCTCGCTTTCTTTTAAAATTAATTAATTCAATAAATTGGTATAATTATAATTAATTAATGTATTAGTTTGTAATACTGTGATAGGCCCTCTTGAGCCATCGGACAAATTGATAGATCAATTGAAAATCAACTCTATATTGGTGTCCGATAAATAGCAAATTTAGACACATGATGTCACACACCGTTATGAATAGCGGAAAAATATAAACCGACTTCCAATTCTTTAATGGTAAAATTGAGAATATAGTCAGTGTATTCGAAGTCAATAAAAAACGCATCATTCAGGATAACTCAAAAACTACCTATAAGATCTAGATCAAATTTAAATGACACCACTAGAAAAGCATCAACTTTTAAAAACAAGAAAACCTTCTCAGATAACACAAAAGAATAATAGTCGAATGGAGAACATTGTCCTTTTGAAGTTCGTTAAAAAACCGCTGATAATAACTAAGGCGAGTATTTTTCCGTTTGGTCTGCGTTGCCCCTTAAATAACCTGTTTAGTTTATGATAGTATATTACTAAAGTATTAGCAATAGACCACCTTTAGTTACGTGTAAAGCGTAATGTGAATAATAACAAAATTGATAGAATGTACGTGCGAAGAAAAACTATTTATAAGGGAACGTCTGGTCGATGCGACGCGTGTTCCTAGCTGGTGAGTATCTCTGGCTCAGCGCATCAGCATTGCCATACAGCGTGGTAATGCAGCCAGTGTCTTGGGGACGCACAGACTGGTATTGATATGGATCAGTTGAGCTACCATTTGATTGTTTGCAACAGTCTGGAGTTATGTAAACTTTTTCAATCGAGATCTATGAACAAAGTCATGATAAGTCTCTTATTTACTTGATGAAAGATAAATGCGATGAAAATTCGGTTCATCAAACATTTTTGCTTGTTGAACTTTAATATGAATTCGAGATATAAAATAAATTTAATTTAGAATCTGTGTTCAAGTAGTTCTTACTATTATAGTAAATGCGAATTTTGTCAGTTTTTGTGGTCGGTTTGTGGTGTTTTTGTGTCTGGCAAGGGGTCAAACATTTGGCACGGCATATCTATCAATTTTGTTAAATTAAAAATATATTAAAGAATTCCACAACCTGTTAAAACAGCGGCGACATAAACTGAGTTTTAGTTAATATCCAAATATTTAGTTAATTTATTAATTTGGTAAAGTTATACCTTTTCCTTTGTAAATCACCAAACAACTAAGTTAACAAAGTTCGTCGCCACTGCATAAAATATTACAAAAATAAATTACAAGAAAAAACATAACAAAATAAAATTAAGTACTGTGTAACAGTGCTTCAAAAATGTAAATAACAAAAATAAAATCAACAACAAATTGTACTTTGATTGGCAATGATTTAGTTAGCGTTTATAAAATCAAGGAGTCAAAAACAAATGTCAAAAAAGTAAACTACTAAAAACATTGGCAAGATTTTTTATCCGAAACAATCTAGGCATATTCCACTAATCTGGAGAGAAG
This sequence comes from Eupithecia centaureata, assembly GCA_944547425.1. NCBI lineage: Eukaryota > Metazoa > Arthropoda > Insecta > Lepidoptera > Geometridae > Eupithecia > Eupithecia centaureata. The sequence goes on from OX155706.1 coordinate 6,475,902, forward strand.
TGTATAAACAACCAATAGAATAATAATTAATAATTATAGTCATAAAAAACATAAAAAAATACTGGCTGGATCCACACAACATCATCTAGCCCCAAGCCAAACAGAGCTTGTGTTATGGGTACTAGATGACTGATATACTTAATACAGTATGTAGTCTATGTAGTATAACACAGATACTTTTATTACACATAGAAAACACCCACAACAAATATATGTAGATAGTAAATACATTTGTTTCCCGAGACGGGAATCGAAACTGCAACCTCCTGCGTCGCAGGCGGACCTTCGCCTTATATTTTGACCATTCTATTGGTTGTCTTTACATAGATCTTTTAGATTCTCTTTACTTTAGCGGAAAATGACCAAAATCATGCCAAATTCAGAAAATCTTAAGTCTATAAAAATAATTCATGTAAATAATTTTAAATTAATCCAAACTGTAATAAATTGTAAGTAATATTAGCTGTCTAATAATAATTTAGCTGCCAATTTATGACCTAATTTTCTAATGTAAAAAACAAAAATGACTATAAGACTAGTTTAGTAAGCATTATGGAATTCTCACACCTATTTTACAAAATAATCATATAAACAATTTCTGATGGCACAATAGCTAAACTAATTTAACAGCACTAAAAATGATAATTATAGATCGAAATCAAAATAGTAATATTTTACATTTCATTAAAATTATTAAACTATATTATGTACTCTGACTTTTCCTAGTGTACATTAAAATGTATAAAAAAGGAACGAATAAATTGAATCTTGAAAATGAAACAGTAATGTTTTTGTTAACCTTTATAGTGACATAGTAAGTATTTTAAGTATATACCTTTGTATACTTAAAATACTTTAAAAAACGTATTTCTTTCTTATTTTTAGTGCTGTCGAATTATTTGAGTTTTGTACCATCTGAGTTAACATCATTACGTTTTTTTTGGTGATGATAACTTGTGATGTTTTTTTAATAATTTTAAGTAACACTTACTACTAACATAAGTAAATCTGTCATTGTGCAGTCTTTTTACAATATTGAAATTGTCTTTAACGTTCCAAACTTATATTTAATAGTTAAAGGTTTAGGAGATTCAAATTTAGAGGACTTGTTTGAATAATTAGATTTTTTAAATAATGAAAGGGAAAAAGACAATTATTTAAGTCACCGAAGCTTGAAGTTTTTAAGTGAATTATTAAGACACTCTCCGGTTAAAAGTAAGTACAGTGATCAAATATCAGTCACTGTTGAAAAGAAGCACCTATTACTAAACATCTCCACCAAGATATCTTTGAAATGGGCGAAGATATAAACAACTCTCAATTACTATTGGTCAAAAATCCTATGACTATGTAATACAACATCTTTGCTATTATAGGTTACTATTATGTCCAATGCCAGATTAGTTATTAGTACGTTTGACCAGAGCAATTAGAAACGCTTTTCAATGACAAACGTTAATTGTATTTGCAGATGCAAAAACCTTTTTGCACCTTGTTGCAAGTGCTTTCAGAGAATTTCGGTGCCATATTACATTTTGTCTGAAATTTGGCAAATAAAGCTGTTGTATGCATTAAGCTTATCCACCAACAGAATAGACACCCAAACTAAAGTTTTTTACTGGAAATTATCGAGTTTCCTTACTACTAAGTAAAAGTAGTATTAAACAAACGATGCGAACTCCTGTATATTTAAGAAGAGTTCCTATTTTTATTACAGTGATAAAGATGTCCTTTTAATTTATTTATGTTTTAAGGCCAACAATACACATAATAGTACAGAGCAGTTAATCACAATTCTTAAAGTTTGTATAGAATGTGTAATTTTTTAATGAATATTTTAAATTTAATCGCGATTGAAATTATCGCAACCCTGGCAATTTACCCCCCAGATTCAGAGATATTTTGATAAGTATTCCCGCCGCATAAAGTCCAAATTATTGAACATTTTCAAAACACGTCCCCCCCGCCTCCGTACTGTTTTTCCCACAATCATCTTTAAAAAACAAACACTGCACCGACACAGCTACAAACACAAATATCAGGGCAAGTATCAGAAGTATATTCAGCCAGTTATTTTTCCAAATCTCTTGGAATTCCAACTCTAAACACTCGCATTTAGGGCAGCATTTCGTATCCGTTCTCGGACAACGTCGCTTACAATGGTTGCAAAATCCTCTGATAAATTTATCGCCTGTGATTCTAAACGTCGGATTGTACACGATTCTTATTTGTGTTTTACTTGTGTCTTTATTTTCGATATTAGTCTGTCTATCGCGTGATTCATTAGTGAAATATCTTTCGCTTTTTTTGACAAAGTTTTCGAAATTGTCGCCTTTTCGCTTTGTTATCTCATTCTTTGTAAAACTAGCTTCTGCTGATTCCATAAACGTTTCCGTGGTTGTTAGGACCCTGTTATACTTATCCAAATTATCTTTATTTAAAATTTTCATGTTTAAAGAACCGGACACTTTAGTATCAGGTCCACTATGTGTGATGTCATTTATAATACTTTGACATTCGATTTTCTTGTCAAACTTGTTGAATTGATCATTTATGTCGTTTTTGTCAATGTTTGACAGAAAGAACCTTTGACGGAGGAGGTCATTTTTGATTCTTCGGTCAAGGTTTAATGTAGGACTACCTTGATTGCCAAAGTTAATGTTTTCATAATCGTGGTGCTTTTTGTCATTAGCATTGTTTTTGTCATTATCGTTATCACTTTTGTCATTATCAACCTTCGAATTCCTAATCCTAGCATTATCATAATGACTTATATCTTTGTCAAAGTCAACATTCACATAATCATGTTTAGAAAAGTCCTTTTTGAAATTATAGATCTTGTCACTTATAGTTTTAGGGTGTATTTTCGGTTTGCCTTCCAAATACCCCTTGCAGTTAGCAACAATACTTTCAAAATCATCTTCCTTCTTATTATTAAGTACTTCATCATTATTTTTAAGTGTTTTATCGTTCCTATCGTGTATTTCTCGGTTTCTTTTGAATATAGCATTACAATAATCGACGCTCCTATAATAATCGCTATCAGATTCCTCTTGTATAACATCTAACATCCCCCAATTCCTACTAGTATCAACATCCTCATATATACTGTCATCATCATTCCTAAATTCCGAACACTCATCATAAATACTGTCACTATCATCACCGTTACCTTTCACCCCGCTACCGTTACATTTCACCCCGTTATTGTAAACTTTGGTCCCATCAACATCATTATCATCACCAAAATCAGTATCGTAGTCCTTACTTCTAAAGAAGGCATTGTAAAAGTTATCTACACAGTAGTTCAACTTTCTATAAATGAATGATTTCTTCTTGAACTTTTCTGATCTGTCAATGTCAGTTACCTGGGTTTCCTTGTCTTCTTCGGTTTCTTCCCCAATGGTGTGGAGAACTGAGGTGGAGGCTTCTCCAACTCGGGAGGCGGCGTTTAGAAGGTTCTGGCGTGGCTGGAAAGAGAAAGATGGATGTTAGAACGGTGCAATTAGATGGCCATTTTGAGACCGGTTTTATTTAATGAGACCGGGGTGTCATTTGTCATGACATTGGGAGACATACTATGTAAGTCAAGGGGTCTGATTTCTTTTGGATGTATATATTAGAATTCATGAAATCAAGACACTTTTAGATATTTAGGCTTTGTATAACTTGAAAAAAAAGAGGAGGTTTTTTATTTGAATATACTTTTTTGTGTTACCTCAACTGTTTTCTAACTAAACTGATTTAGTTTTTTAGTGATTCTTTATTTATTTGAAAACTGGTGCTTCTCTTGTGAACCCATTTTGTTGATATGTTATTTGAGTCATCCTAAACAAAGCATACTACACAGATAGCTATTTTATATTATACATAAAAAACACCCTGAGCAAAAATATTTGCAGAGTCGCCTCGTAAGAGTCTATCTCCATTGTCTTCCTCCATCAGTGCTGCCAACATCTGCACGCTCACGGAAGGTAGAATCGAACCCGCAACCTTTCAAACCAGGCAATGCCCTATCTCTCTAGTATCCGGTTCGATAGCATTCAGCAGATCGCTGAAGGCGGTGCAGAGTCGCCTCGTGGCGTGTAAGAGTCTATCTCCATTGTCTGCCTCCATCAGTGCTGCCAACATCTGCACGCTCACGGAAGGTACAATCGAACCCGCAACCTTTCAAACCAGTCAATGCCCTACCTCTCTAGTATCTGGTTCGATAGCATTCAGCAGATCGCTGAAGGCGGTGCAGAGTCGCCTCGTGGCGTGTAAGAGTCTGTCTCCATTGTCTGCCTCCATCAGTGCTGCCAACATCTGCACGCTCACGGAAGGTACAATCGAACCCGCAACCTTTCAAACCAGTCCTCAATGCCCTACCTCTCTAGTATCTGGTTCGATAGCATTCAGCAGATCGCTGAAGGCGGTGCAGAGTCGCCTCGTGGCGTGTAAGAGTCTGTCTCCATTGTCTGCCTCCATCAGTGCTGCCAACATCTGCACGCTCACGGAAGGTACAATCGAACCCGCAACCTTTCAAACCAGTCAATAGCCCTACCTCTCTAGTATCCGGTTCGATAGCATTCAGCAGATCGCTGAAGGCGGTGCAGAGTCGCCTCGTGGCGTGTAAGAGTCTATCTCCATTGTCTTCCTCCATCAGTGCTGCCAACATCTGCACGCCGCGGCTCACGGAGGGAAGGTTGCTGGTGATTGTAGTGATGGCTGCGCCTACTGCTGTGTGGTCGACCTCTTCGGTTGGACCTGTGGATAGAATTTATAACTATTGTAGTAAGAAGCACGGGTTGAAAGGTATGAGAGCGGTTCTTTCTCTATTTGTTTGCACGGCCGTTTCGTAAATGCACGTTCGTAAGTTTTCATTCATTGTTTTTAAAGTAATCCCATCTACGAACAAATTATACCGACACAATCACCTACCCGTATCTATTGGACAAAAAAATCGGCTTGAAAGGTTTAAGTAAGGCAAGCAGTTCTCTATAATATGAATCAAATATTTTTTTTATTTATTTATTAGTAATATTACAAGGAAATCATATATGTAATAATATCACTAAGTCAAGAACACGTTTACCCCAACGGTTGTCGGTTCTTCGCGAGATATGGCCGGCCCACTGCCACTTCAACTTGTTAATTCTTTGAGCTATGTCGATAACTTTCCTTCTCTGTCGGATGTATTCATTACGAATCCTATCCTTCAGAGAAACTCCTTGCATAGCTCTTTCCATAGCTCGCTGAGCGACTTTGAACTGATGGACCAGCCCTACCGTGTGTTGCCCTACCGTCTCAGCTCCGTAGGTCATTACGGGTAGGACGCACGAAAAGCACGAAAGAACGAACGAAAGTCTATTGTTGATATAAAAAAAGATGTACGTGTAGAATACTAACCGGAAGTGAGCGTGACGACCTGCGCAGTGGCCGCGTTCATGGCTGCGATCTGTGACGTCACGACCTGCTTGTTGGTATCCATGGTAACCTGCTTCCACTTTATGGAGGCCGCGTCGTTGCCCATGTCTGGTAGAGTGGCCTGGAGGGAACACATGCTTTTATGTAGATAAATAAAATAAACAAAAATAAAATAAATAATGCTGGACAATCCACACAGCACCATCTGGCCCCAAAGTAAGCTACTGAAAGCTTGTGATATGGGTACTAGATAACTGATATAAACTTATAATACGGTAACTGTTGGTCTTTTAAATAAATAAAATAAATTAAAATTGCTCCCCATAGATGCATTACAAATTTTTATTAGTTTTATAAGTCTTTTCTGCATGTTTTACTTTAGATAATCCTATATTTCTCTGTAAGTTTATGTGTATATTATTTTGAGAAATTTATTTCTGAAACTGTATTTAATAACTGTATTCTGAAACTGTATAATGTATGTAACTGTACAGGGTGTTAGTGTGAACAGCGTTATCCTTGAAACCAGAGGTTCAGCATCATGAGTAGAGTCCAAAACCGATGAAAAATAATTATTCTATTTTTAATTTATTTTTGAAACAAAAATATTCGATACACCTTCTAAGTGGTAAAACTACAACACGAGTACATTGGCAGGGCCGCGCAGGTGTCGACCTGTTTTGATCAAACGAGCCGCCATGCTAGTGTTCATTGCCGCGCCCCGCACGCACCTCACCGCGCCGCACGCGCCGCCCGCCTGCTCGCGCAGGCGCCGTCCGATCGCTCCTCAGTGACAGACCGCCAGCGTGAAGGAGAGCACGTCGTCGCGTCGTTGACACAGATTTTCGCGCGTCAATTGTTTTCAGTACGAACGAGTTACGAAGTCTTACAAAAATGTAAATTAAAGTGGACTGAAATGGTGCGGCCTTATGCCATCGCTCTGGTGAACTTGGCTCGTACGATGTACGCAGAGCTCAGCTGTTTCCATCCCAGGATAACGTGTGCTAAGCTAGGAAACTATCCCAAAGACACAAAGGCTACGTACGTACGTACATATGGCCAGTTCACCATGCCCAGTCATGCAAAATGCAAGTGTTCGTAAGGTGTTTAATAAGCTGACAAATAAGGTACTAATTTGTGTTTTTTCGAGTGTGTAATAATACCTAATCTACGAGTGAGAAAACGTGCGGAGGTTGCGTGATGTTGAAGTGTTATTTTGGTAAGTGAATTTCATTCACTGTACAAAGAAAAGAAATTTAGATTAATAATAATAATAATAATAATAAATTTTTATTCAAAATAACTTAGGACTAAGGGTGTATAAAAGTACATAATAATTATATCTATTGGTATGAAAAAATACATGTGCCTGAACTAGGTTAGACCTGTATCTCAGGCAGAAAGTGCTCAGGTGGAACAAATAAAATCACATTAGTCAAAAGTCATAATAAAATAAACGCAACGGTGCAAATTTGTAAAATAAACTAAACTAAACTTATGCTTACTGCGCCTACCTAGTTTGATTTTGATCAAAGATGCTTATAAGGAATTTTATACCTACTATAACAAGGTCAATTTGCTTTTCGTGTCATCGCATGACATACTTTATGTATAAATACAGAAAAATAATCTAAAATTCTATGTTAAACTTTTCGTCATCAATCATTAAAATTACTTAATAAAATCAAAATTTAAAATCTAGGATAGGGTACGCCTTTGTCTTACAGTAGTAAAATGGTAAAAAAGCTAAATAACAATGGAAATTATAAAAACGTAAGGAAAAGGACTTAAGTAAATGAACTGACTACGTTCCTAGGCGATCCCATAATCAATCGAATTAATATATCTCCTCTCGGCCGCTATTTTTGCGGGGCAGTCTGCGGAGCCCGTGGCGTGCTGGTCCGGTTTCTTAAAGTGACAACAAGTTGCACATTTAGGGTCCTCAGCCTTCTTCGTGCACTCCTTGACGGTGTGGCCTTGGCCACCACAGTGACCGCAGGTATGAGCTGCATCGCGACATGATTTGGCCGCGTGTCCGTACTGCTGGCATTTGTAGCAGCGGGTCACAAGAGTGAAATCCCGCACTGGGCACGAGGACCAGTTCACAAACACCCGGTCCTTAGAAATAAGTGCTTTCCTGATGGCAGCAGGGACTTCAATAATGTAATTGCAGTATTCTTCGTTCTTCCTGCCCGACTTGTGGCTTAACCGTATGGAGGTCAGAAACTTTTCTAGGTCGCAGTTTTTAAAAGTGTCGGCTAGATTTTGGTGGTAGAGGCAGGAGAAAACATCTTTTTCGGGCATTGCAGTCGGCACTCCGATGACGACGACTCTCGGCTTTCGTTTAAGCGGCTCGTCAATTGTAAGACCAGAGTTGGTGATCTGCACTGTGTTCTTCAGTTTTTCGATATCGTCCTTGGAGTCGGTGCTGATAATGACGCCTCCGTTCCTGGTCTTCCGTAGTCCTCTAACATGCAGCTTCATTTTCTCAGGGCAGATAATTTTTTGAACGAGGGATTTAGTTTCTTCGCTGGACCTCATTTTATCGTTCGGATATATGGCCACCGAAGTAAGATTTGCGGGCTTTATAAAACTATTGGTCCCCTTTTTGACCATATCGGCGAACGAAGGTTCACTAGCCGGTTTTGAGGTCTTATCAATCGACTTTATTAGGTCTTCCAGCTGGCAGGATTGGGCGAGTTGGGTTTGGAGCATTTCTATAGTGCTGTAGGACTTCACTACTTTGGTTTTCAGGGATTGATAATGTAGAGCCATTTGTGAAGTGCCATTTCCCACTTTACGGCAGAGAGCGCTGATGCGCTGTTTTTGGTCGGAGTTCAGCTTGCCTTCGGATGAAATACTGCACACCTCATTCAGGTATTGGTTTATAGAATTCATCCAACCTTGTATTTCCGGGGTGGTCACTACTTGGTACTCGTTGACTTCTTGTGCGGCGGGTGCAGGGCGAGGGGAGGGCTCGGGTGCAGGCGTGGTGGGGGTCGGGGGCGGTGAGCGCACCGTCCTGGTGCTCCGATGTCCAAAGGGACTCTCCATTTTTCACTATTTTATTTTGTTATTCAAACAAAATTAAATCTATCATTTTTAATGCAAAGTTCACACACGTTACGAAATGTTTTCGATTATTGAATATATTTCGATAGATTGAATAGTAGATAAAATTGATTGATGATAAACTTTAACTCTAGATTCAATAACATTCGTCTCACAGACCGCGCAAAACGTAAAAATGATTCAAAGTTGTAAATCGAATCAGATACACCTTTTAAGCACCTTCATAAGTCATACAACCAAATACATCGCAAGTGTATTTTACTCGCAATGACGTTTCATTCGTCTGAGGGACGAACATTTATGAATAGATTAAGAACTGGCCTAGGGTTAAGTACGCCAAAAATACCTGCCTACCAAGGTACTTTGGTCTATTGAATTTTTTGATTATTCTGTGAATTTAGACTTGTTTTAAAACAGTTTATCTTGCCTAGAAACAAACCTGGAAACTTGCCTGGTTCTAGGGTGACCATAATATCGCGTACAATATCTATGACATAAAATATCAAAATACTAAGAAACTAAAACAGGCATTAACCTTATCTCATAGGTTTTGGACTCTACTCATGATACTGAACCTCTGGTTTCAAGGATAACGCTGTTCACACTAACACCCTGTATATTGTATGTAACTGTATACTGTATGTTATTGTGAACTAAACTGTATTCTGAAACTGTATTGATATAAACAGCAAATCGAATTAAACCTCAGGGTAAATTTCCGCCTGAGAAAGTGCATCAGCGCCCCTAGGACATTCACACCACAGAAATACCCTCAGAGACCTATGTCCAGCAGTGGACATCTTTAGGCCGATGTGTCTTACCCTAGTCAATAGAAAAAGGTTGATATTTAAAGATCAAAAGTTTTTTTCAGTCTGATATAAATTTATCGTTAGGGATATCCGATGGGGAACGTTAGAATATGGCCACCACAGAACTGTAATGTTTGGAGGCCTATGTCCAGCAGTGGACGTCTTTCAACTGATATATAGATGATTTATTCATGAACAATGTTTACAATTGTATATTTGTATATTTGGTAGGTAGACTTAATTAACTGAGGTTAGTGCCTTACCCTAGTCAAGTGTTCCTCGGTATGCTTGATAATCTCATGTCCAGCCGTGATCGTGGACAGGAGAGCGCGTTGCGGCTCCGATAGCAGCGACGTTACCTTGTGTTGTTGTACTTGAGAGGCCTGTCAATGGTATAATAATAAATAATGCTGGAAGATCCACACTGCATCTAGCCCCAAGCTAAGCAGAGCTTGTGTTATGGGTACTAGATGACTGATATAGGTACTTAATATAATCACTACATAGTATAAAACAAAGTCACTTTTTCTTTCTTAATAGATAGAGTGATTCAAGAGGAAGGTTTATACGTATAATAAAACCGTGCGAAGCAGGGCGGGTCGCTAGTAAATTATAAACTAATAAACATAACAATAAGGACGTAAGATAATAGGGTGCCACACTACGCCTGCTTTTATTTAAAATAGAAACTGAGTATTTTTACTTTTTACTAATATTATGAAAACTAAAGTTTGTGTGTATAGAAGTTTGTTACTCTTTCACACAAAAACTACTGAACGGATCGGGCTGAAATTTGGTAAAGACATAGTTAAAACATAGGCTACTTTTCATCTCATAAATCAGTTCCCATGGGATGGAAATAGCCTTGAAACGTTTCCATAGAAACAAAGCGTAAGAAGCCGCAGGCGTTTCTAATATTAGTAAGGACGTCAAACAGTATTTGGAGGCAAAGTTTGTTCGAAATATTTATGTACGGGTATTTATCGCGTTTATTTACCTATTTTTCCCGACGTTTCGACAGGGAACGCGATAAATACCCGTACATAAATATTTATAATAATGCTTAAGTTTAAAAAACTTAAAGTTTGTTCTGCCTGAAAGGAACTAAATAAATAAACAATGCTGGACAATCCACACAAAATACAACTTTACAGGCGTTGTAGCAACATTATTTGAATACCTACACATCGCATTTCGATGACTGAAATCCAATAGATAGCATGTAACAAGATAATGAACTGGTTAGAAATATTTTACATTATATACTTAACTTTAACAATGTAAAACAAAATGTATATGTCATAATTTGCGCAAAACTTCATTGAGTATTCGTATAAAGCGTTTTTTTGTATGTTTACTTAGAATTTATTTTTAACAAGAATTTACAAAGAATTCCCATCTAGGTCGTAAATTTAGTTCCACACCGATAATTGTCGAATTACTTTTGTGTCTAAATCAAACATGTATTAGACACAGATAAGTAAGATTTTAAGCTAGTTGTTCTCTTTTCAATTATTCCACTTGTAGACAGAATATTGAAGTGAAAATAAAATTTAATTGATTTTATTCTTTTTTGCTTTTGATTATTTTGTCAATCTATAGAATAAATATCTTGAATTTTCTATTCGAAGGCATCATCTCAGAGCGACATTAACACAGATCTTTAAAAATACATTCAAAAAAGGAGTCAATAAGTTTTGCGCAAATTCCAACACAATAAACAACAATAACAAAAATAACAACAATAAATATAAAAATAAAGCCATATACTAACAGAGGGCGGCGTGTGTCCGGTTATAATCTGGCCCGACACAGTGGTTTGTTGTGCACCCGTTATGTGCCCGACGGCGAACGGCTTCGCACCTAAAAGAATAAGCTTTGTACAGTGCAACGTAAACAATATAAAAAAACAGTAAATAAATAATATAATAAAATTGCAAAGAAAGATATAGTAAAAAAAAGTAGCGGATTTATCTACAGATATACAATATTATAGCGATGTATCTATAGATTACAATAACAAGAGTATTTTCCTTGTTTTAGCATTTTTTTATACAAGGTGACATGTACAGATCAAGCAAACGAGAGCTAGTTAAGGCTTACTTGAATTTCTAATACGTTGAGATAGATACAACACAATACAAAATATTGGACTTTTTCTTTCAATTTATGTTATTTTAAGCGTATTCGCTCATATTATCATCAGTGTTCTACATTTTAAAAAAATAAGACATCTTTCCTTTACGTTTGTTTTTTAAGCAAATCTTACATTCAACATTTTATTGGTAAATTACATTTACATTGATAATAGGTAGTGTTTTAAAACGTTGAAAGATATGAATTTATGCGTAAAAAATTAAGACTTTTACATTCGTGTTCTTTTACAAAATTTTAAAATAATATTATGTACTTATGTTAATAAATTTCAAAACCTACATTTCTACATTATTTATTTGACAAAAAAAGTAGCTTATATTGGACGACATCAATAATAATAACTTGTACAAATAACTATAGGGTGCTCTCAAACTAAATAAAATAAATAAATAATAATAAAACATACCTTCAGCGCCCGGTCTATGCACGGCTGGCTTCGCAACGGATTCAGTATCGATCTTCTTGCCTGACTTGAATGTATCGTGCTGGATTATATTGGCTCTGGGGACAAAATGGAGTGTTCACTACATAGTATAAAACAAAGTCACTTTCTCTGTCCCTATGTCCCTTTGTATGCTTAAATCTTTAAAACTACGCAATGGATTTGATGCGGTTTTTTTGAAAAGATAGAGTGATTCAAAAGGATGGTTTTTAAGTATAATAAAACCGTGCGAAGCCGGGGCGGGTCGCTAATATAATAAATTGAAATAATAACCACACAATTCCAAGCTGTTTTAGGGTTCTTTATGTACTCAAAGGGTAAAAAGGGACCGGATTAGAACAGTACTAGTGGGCAGGGAGGGATTATTTTTTCAAGTTCTTGAAGGAGATATTTCTTGTGGGTTTTTGGCCCTCTGGAAAACAATCTACAAGAGTAGATCCAGCCAAGAGAAGTATCCAGCTATCACTGGTCGGGTGGACCAGTCTAGTGTGTTCTAGAGAGTTCTACGACCACTTATACTTAGATTTACTTATATCTACTAACTTGGAAGGCGACACGGAGTCCTCAAGCATGGCTGACCCCTCGTCCCCCTCTATCCCGAGGTGGTCCTTGGCTCGTTGTTTGCGCACTATGATCTCTATGTATCCAGCTATCACTGGTCGGGTACACCAGTCTAGTGTGTTCTAGAGACTTCTACGACCACTTATACTTAGATTTACTTATATCTACTAACTTGGAAGGCGACACGGAGTCCTCGAGCATGGCTGATCCCTCGTCCCCCTCTATCCCGAGGTGGTCCTTGGCTCGTTGTTTGCGCACTATGATGTCAATATATCCAGCTATCACTTGCAGGATTTGTTCCGCTTCCGTGGTTTGGACTGAATAGTACTGGTCGCTGTGAAGAAAGTATATTTTAGTTTTTATGGAAAATTTAAGAGAAGATGCGTAAGAGAATTTAGTTGAGGGATGCGTTAGATAATAGTACAGGCGTCTCAAAAAGAAATGGGTCTGTAGCGACCTCTAGAATGACGTGAGCTGAGCTAAAAATGAAACAACATTTTGATTTTGAGCTTTATCTTCTTTCGTATTGTTCGATCTTTGCTCAAACGCAGGGTAGTTTTGATTAGTGATCGCATCAGCCGTTTTCTTCCTACCCTCTGCTGGGAAATTGGTGAACGAGTGCAGTCACCTCTCGCCAACGAACAAAGGAACGGCTTGCCTCCTGTTCGAACTCAACCGCCGTACGAGAAGGACATAATCCAGTGAAATTTTGGAAAGTGTAATATCAAATTGCTTCCTACTGTTATTTGCCGTGCAATAACTAACTGACATTAAAACATTTATTTAACTTTATCTCGAGTGGGTGTGTCTAGTGCTGTGTTCTGAAGCTGAGATCCTGGCATGGTGTGGAGAATCAGGTCAGTGCCTAGCTATTTGATCTGCCCTGCGTATACCGAGCAAAGATCTTTTCTTCTTTAGATATTTCATTAGGTAACTACAGCATTAGGTACTAAATACAAACTCAAATCTAAGGTCCTTCGAAATAATTTCTAAATTTTACCAGCCCCTACGGTTCAGATCCCACACGTATAGTCTCCAGAATGAAGTTGATTTAGCTATCTTATATAACACCTACAATTACTTCAATTGATTTAAAGCTTACTTATAGTCTCCAAAATCCAGAATAAAGTTGATCAAGCTATCTCTACAACACCTTCAGCTACTTCAATAGATTTTGAGCTTTATCGCCTTACCTGATGTCTCCAAAATCCAGTGTGAACGTGTTGGGGCTGGCACACCACCTCCTAACAGTGGTGAGCGGCCAAGTCTGCAGTATTTCCTTGGTCTTCTCGTCGAGACGCAGCACTGAGTCCTTGGTGACTCCCAGTAGACAAGGAACACAATTACTTCAATAGATTTTGAGCTTTATCCCCTTACCTGTAGTCTTCAAAATCCAGTGTAATGGTGATCGAACCATCTTCTATCAAACCTACAATTACTTGAATCGATTTTAAGCTTTTTCTCCTTACCTGTAGTCTCCAAAATCCAGTGTAAAGTTGATCAAGCTATTTTCTACAACTCCTACAGTGACTTCAATAGATTTTGAGCTTTATCTCCTCACCTGTAGTCTCCAAAATCCAGTGTGAACGTGTTGGGGCTGGCACACCACCTCCTAACAGTGGTGAGCGGCCAAGTCTGCAGTATCTCCTTGGTCTTCTCGTCGAGACGCAGCACTGAGTCCTTGGTGACTCCCAGTAGACGGGGAACCAGCTTGTTCTTGCCTTTCATCTTCTCCTGTTGGGGATAAGGACTTATTTAGCAAAATTTTAGAAATTTAAAACCCTTTTAGAAAAATAAAAAAAGTGTTTAATTATTGACTTCTTATATTTGTTAGCTCAACCCTTTTGGAAAAATATTAAAACGTGTTTAATTATTGACTTTAGTTTACTAGCGAGCGACCCGCCCCGGCTTCGCAAGGTTTTATTATACGTATAAACCTTCCTCTTGAATAGCTCTATCTATTAAATAAACCGCATCAAAATCCGTTGCAAAGTTTTAAAGATTTAAGCATTCAAAGTCATATAGGGACATAGGGACAGAAAAAGCGACTTTTTTATATTATGTAGTGATTATTGCGAAATTTGAGTGAATTGAACCAAGGTATTATAATTTTTCATAATTTACCATCCTATTTAACCCCTTCAGAGACAAATTTTTATAGTTTATTTATACCGAGTTTTGAGTGAATTGAACCAAGGAATAATAATTTTTCATACTTTACTACCCTATTTAACGCTTCAGAGGCAAATTTTTCAAAATTTTACTATCCTATCTGTTATTCTAGGTCCTTAATTATATGCGTACCAAATTTCATCTAAATCTCTCATTTAATTATGATTACGTTTTTAAAACTAAAACGCTAAACCCATAGCTTTATCTTATCTAATTTCGTATGCAAAATTTCATTGAAATCGTAACGGTAGTTTCCAAATGAAACGGAAGCTACGTTTGTATGGGGGCTCGGATGTTCCCACCTATCTTAAGTAGTTACTGAGATAAAATATAGCAAACATTCACACAGACTTTCACTTTTATTATAATAGTGAAATAATTATAAAAAATATAAATTATGTTTTTTATATGTAACTAGTGTAGTAGGTTGAATTAAATCGTATGAGTTCCCTCTAGCTGGTGAGTATCGGGCTCAGCGCATCAGCATTGTCATACAGCGTTTTAATGCAGCCAGTGTATTGGGGACGCTTCCGACTGGTATTGACAATGATCAATTGAGCTACCTTGAGACTGTTTGCAACCGTCTACAGCTAGCGCAATGGTTTCAATGGTATATATACTCACTAGTTTTAATTTTTCTATTTCTCGATTGTAATTATGACTTATATATGTCTAACCTTGACCAAGAAGAAGGCGACTCCGTAAGTCTTCAGTTCCCTTGCGCTCTTGGTGTATAACACTTTAGCGTCCAGTTCACTCAAGGTGGAATGCTTGCGATGCTCTAAATAAATGACTTATAAACAGTGATCGGATATTCGGGCGCTTTTTACCTAAAGTTGGTGATAAGACACAACATGGAGCAGTTACAACCATCTCTTCCGGGAATCGAGCCTCCGGGAACTCGGAAGAATTCCCGGAAATTCTGGAATTTTCTAGAATGTTGATGTATTTTCGCTGGAATCTTATTGATAGACGAATTATAAGAAACTTTTATAAATATGCGTTTTTCACTAAAATCAATATTTCCGAAGAAAAAGTTTTTATTTAAATAATTCCAAATTTTCTCAAATGCATGCTAATGTTTTGTTTTGCCGTAAATAATACCTATACGAAAAATAAGACAACTTTTATTCTTACACATTTTAATAAAGTTAATACTTACCTATTTTCCGAGAATATTTTTTTCTAATATATTGACTATTGAAAATAACACTCATATTTTACTATTGTTTCATTACCACATTTTGGACTTTAAAAACGACCCTTGATAATTAAGGAAAATATGGAACAAAATAAGTTTTGTGTTATCTCAGAAAACATCGACTTTTATGATATTTTTTTAAAATAATAACTATTTCTATTATTCGTACGCAATTATCAAACAAATGATAAATGCGTACCAAGAAAAGTGTTTTATATATCGTCTAGAAAACGGATTTCGGCAAAAAAATCATCAATTTAAAAAATCTAAATTCCTCCGGATATATCGAGTTTAGTAAAAAAAAAGTCGGAATAAAAGTGTCTTATAATTCGTCTTTATGTAAGATTCCGGTGAAAAGAAACCAACATTGTAGAAAATTCCAAAATCCCGGGAATTCCCGGGAAAGAATTCCAGAGAAAGAGGTGGTTTCAACCGCTCCATGTCATGTCTTCTCGCCAACTTTAGGTAATAAGCGCCCGAATATCCGATCACTACTTATAAATGACTAACTAAATGACTTATATATGACTTACCTTGACCAAGAAGAAGGCGACTCCGTAAGTCTTCAGTTCCCTTGCGCTCTTAGTGTATAACACTTTAGCGTCCAGTTCACTCAAGGTGGAATGCTTGCGATGCTCTAAATAAATGACTTATAAATGACTAACTAAATGACTTATATATGACTTACCTTGACCAAGAAGAAGGCGACTCCGTAAGTCTTCAGTTCCCTTGCGCTCTTGGTGTATAACACTTTAGCGTCCAGTTCACTCAAGGTGGAATGCTTGCGATGCTCTAAATAAATGACTTATAAATGACTAACTAAATGACTTATATATGACTTACCTTGACCAAGAAGAAGGCGACTCCGTAAGTCTTCAGTTCCCTTGCGCTCTTGGTGTATAACACTTTAGCATCCAGTTCGCTCAAGGTGGAATGCTTGCGATGCTCCTTGAAGACTTTCTTCTCGATGCCTTTCACTTTCACGTACGAGGCTGGTAGGAATTCTTTCAGGCTAGAAAGAGAGGACAATATTATTAGATTAAGTAGGTATTCTTTTAGGCTGGAAGGAGTTGACAATGTTATTAGATTCTGGTAGGAATTGTTTTAGGCTAGAAAGAGATGACAATGTTATTAGATTCTGGTAGGAATTATTTCAGGCTAGAAAGAGATGACAGTATTATTAGTTTCTGGTAGCAATTCTTTCAGGCTAGAAAGAGATGGGAATGTTATTAGATTCTTATAGGAATTCTTTCAGGCTAGAAAGGGATGACAAAACTATTAGATTCTGGTAGGAATTCTTTCAGGCTTGAAAGAGATGAGAATTTTATTAGATTCTGATATATTTTAGGCTAGAATGAGATGGCAATATTATTCGAGGATAGAAAGAGACGAATATTATATTAGATTCTGGTAGGTATTATTTCAAGTTACAAAGATATGACAATATTATTAGATATACACAATAAGATTTTTAAGTTTATCCTTGGGGTAAATGTTTGTACGTTCTATCAATATTTGTGTTGGCGTTTTTTATTCTAATGAAAAAATCTAACTATGTTTGGGCATTAAAGGTGGTATTCCCCCAAATGGTTACAGAGTGGATCTTCCCTGTACCGGGTCGGCCCAACTGGCCCACATGCCCGGGGTCTTTCGACCGACAGTTGATGTCGGATAGTTGTATATACTCAGATGTTGTTGAGACCAGCGTTTGAGCGATCTAGGATTATGGGTCACGTGATCTACTTTTTGCACTCAAAATTTTGTTGTGTCATTTGTGGTTCAGATCACGTCATGCTAGAGGTCTCTACATAAGTATTACATAAGAGACCTCTAGCATAAAAATATAATTTAATACATCAGTATTATATTCTGCAAATATTTGTTACAAGGTTCTGAGTATTATACTCAAATATTTGCAGATCGTACAAACATGTGCCAAGGCGGAAATCGAAGCCGCAAACTCCTGCGTCGCAGGCGGGCCTTCGCCCACTACGCCACATCGGTCGTTATAATAATATGGATAAGTACACTCACTCAAGGAATCCAGTAGTATGTTTGTCTTCTCTGTGGTCACCGAATTGGATCTGACATTGGATACCCGCGAACTCGCAAGCTGTAACAAAGAAAACAAATTAAATACATGCGAAAATAAGCTTTATCTTCCCATTAACAAGGCTGTATTTACGTAGTAACAAGAGTACATAGTATAAAACTAACTTATCAGCACTTACGTGCTTCTTCCACTCAAGAACGTTTATCCTCCAAAGGGTCTTGAATCTTTTGCGGAAATTCGAAAATAGGCTTTATATATCCTTTACTATTAGTTTTATTTACGTTTATCCTGTGTAACAGGATGCCATCTACAATAGCGTCCCTAGCCATCTATTACGGTCGCTGATTAATTGCCATTAGAAACTGAACTGTATACTCATATCAATATGAACGTAGTTCGCGTAGTTTTGACGGTTGTGTTGGTGTCATTAACGCTAGCTAATCTACAATGGTCTCATAGATACGCCACCACATCTCACTTAGAACTAAGCTCTCACATCTTAAAAATAAGGTTGCGTTTACCTTTTTTCTAAGGAATACTCTACAGTGGTACCAAAATCTGATCGCTGATTCAAAGTCTAACCAAATCAAGCTCTATGCCCCTATGAATATTGTTGTATTTACCTTTATCCTGTGTGACGGGATGCGTGCCGTCCACGATGGCGTCCCTCGCCTGGACATACAGTAGGTTCAGTTGGACCGGGTCTCGCGAGTCCACGTTGCGATCGCATTCAAGCTCTATGTCCCTATGAATAGTGTTGTATTTACCTTTATCCTGTGTGACGGGATGCGTGCCGTCCACGATGGCGTCCCTCGCCTGGACATACAGTAGGTTCAGTTAGACCGGGTCTCGTGAGTCCACGTTGCGATCGCATTCAAGCTCTATGCCCCTATGAATAGTGTTGTATTTACCTTTATCCTGTGTGACGGGATGCGTGCCGTCCACGATGGCGTCCCTCGCCTGGACATACAGTAGGTTCAGTTGGACCGGGTCCCGTGAGTCCACGTTGCGATCGCTGAAGAACAGTCTCCTGCGCAGGAGTAAGGTCTCGGTGACGTCGACGCCTTGCTCGCGGAGCGTCTTTGAGGGTTCCACCCAGTTGACTGTAAATCGTTAAAAATTTGAATAATATTCACTTTTTTACCAATGTATATTACCGGCAAGAGCGGAGTCCCCAAACACAAGCATATGTGCTTAAATGGAGGCTTCCAAATACATTTATAAAGTACTGCAATAAACGTCTTTCATTTTTCACTTGATATGAGCGACTAGCGCTCAGGCCTGGCTTCTCTGGGGTATATAAGAGCCAGAGCGGGCCGCTACCACCTCCACCTATGTTCAACAGGGATATTCTAGGATTCTAAAGGTCAAAGATTTTTTTTTATCAGTCCAGTAGTTTCAGAGCTTATTCAAGACAAAAATCAAATCTTTCTTTACAAATTTGTCTTAATAATAAATAATAAATAAATTCTGTATATAAGTAATAAGTTCTGGGTGTTTTCAAGGTTTAATAAAAATATATTACTACTGTTTTATTATATATAAGTATATATATAGTCATCTAGTATAAATAACAAAAGCCCTGCTTAGCTTGGAGCTAGATGATGCACGCCTGCAAAGCCTCGCCATTAAGCCCAACCTTTGTACTCTAGTTTTTTTTAAATAGAAATAAAATATTTGTTCGTTTTCCTGGTGTTTCCTCATCAAACTCAGGGTTCCTTCAATTTCTCATTAGGTTACAGCTAATCTTTACAAATAGAACCTTACTTCTATCATCATAAGATTCACATTTTATCATCAAATCTTTCATTGACTCCTTCCTGCCTTTCAAATTGAACCTTAGCACTATCACCATAAGACTCACATTCATCATCAAGTTTTCCACTGTGTTATGGCAACCTTAGTCCTATCATCATAAGATTCACATTCACATTCATCAAATTTGACATTGTGTTCCGACTACCTTTCAAATTGAACCTTATTCCTATCATCATAAGACTCACCTTCATCATCAGTCCTCAACTTCTTCCTGAGCTGTTCCATCTTGGCGTCTCGTTCCTTCTCCTGGTGTTTCCTCTTCAGAGTTAGGGTTCCGTAGTTCGGCTTCTCATTGGGTTCCATCTCGTCTTTTTGATCTTCGCGGACCTAGGAAAGTTATTGATGATTATTTTGAAGAGGCGACATCTAACGCAAGTTAGGTAGAATCTTGTAAACTAGTATCTGCGCGCGGCTTTACACGCGTTGTTTCTATGGAAACGTCTCAAGGCTATTTCTATCTCATGGGAACTGATTTATGGGAAGAAAAGTAGTCTATTAACTTTTAGTCTTATTTAGTAGTCTTGACACATTCAAACTTTCGCGTTTATAATATACGTAAGGACTATAATCTGCCTGCGGCTTCGCTCTCGTTATGGAAACGTTTCAAGGCTATTTCTATCCCATGGAAACTGATTTATGGGAGGAGAGTAGTAGAAAGCATCCTATGTGTTATTCCAGGGCTAGAACTACGTTTGTTCAAAATATCAGCCTGATCCGTTCCGTACTTTTTTGTGAAATAGAAATAAACGTCCATACATTCATTCATCTACACATCCATACAAACTGTCACGTTTATAATATTAGTAAGGATAGTAGTAGGGATTATATTATAAAGAACTAGCGACCCGCCCCGGCTTCGCACGGTTTTATTATACGTACAAACCTTCCTCTTGAATCACTCTATCATATTAAAAAAACATCAAAGTCCGTTGCGTAGTTTTAAAGATTTAAGCATACATAGGGATATAGGGACAGAGAAAGCGACTTTTTTTTATACTTTGACGACCGATGTGGCGGGGTGGGCGAAGGTCCGCCTGCGACGCAGGAGGTTGCGGGTTCGATTCCCGCCTCGGAACAAATTTGTGTACGATCTGCAGAAATTTGTTCCGTTGGTCTGGGTGTTTTCTATGTATAATAAAAATATCTATATATGTAATGTATTGTATTATGTATATCAGTCATTTAGTACCCATAACACAAGCTCTGTTTAGCTTGGGGCTAGATGACGCTGTGAGGACTGTCCGGAAATATTTATTTATACTTTGTAGTAAAGTAATGTTGCCACCTACCAGTCCATACTCGTCGTAGTTGGTAATACCAATCTTGGTGCAAATCACCACCATGAGATTGGCGACGATTTGACTGTCATCAACCAAGAGTGTCTTCACCGTACCTGTAGGCGAAAATACATTCTATTGGTAAATACATTATGACTATTTTAGGAGAACCTAGACAATACGCTAGATTTTGGCCTTCAGTGCTCACCAGGTGCTGAAGGTTGCGGGTTCGATTTCCGCCTTGGGATAAATATTTGTGTATTCTGAGTGTTTTCTATGTTTATAAAAAAATTCTATCTGTGTAATGTATTGTATTAGGTATATCAGTCATCTAGTACCCATAACACAAGCTCTGCTTAGCTTGAGGCTAAATAATGCTGTTTGAATTTTTCAGAATTTCCAGCATTATTTATTGATAGTACGAATAAATACATGTTTTTTTTACAATAATCTATCTGGTCCCTTAGTCTTCTCTTACGTCATCCACGACAGTTGTCTATTATTTCGTCCAAGTAATGTTCACTTCCTCGCGTCAGACCAAGACAACAAGTCTTCCCTTCTTGTTGTCTTCTTCTAACACCAGTAAGAGACCGTACTCTTCACTTACCGTCCAGCATCCGGACCCTCAGGTTCCTGGTCTTCTTGTTGTACTCCAGCAGGTCCCCCGTCCTCAGCATGTAGTAGTCGAGGCTGCGCGACGCCTCCAGCCATATTCCCTTTTTGTTGTCTTCGTCTGACGCCAGGAAGAGGCCGTACTCTTTTGCTGTGGGAGAGAGATGGAGTATTAGAAATTTTATCTCTAGGTTATAGCTAGAATTACTAGTGGATGGTTGGAATTGAATCATCTTGACCACAGTACAGCCGTCAACCAAAATTCAACCTTATCTACATATACTTACGGTCCCCAGCACTAGCTTCCAGAATCTTCTCTCTGATGACTCGACATGCATCGTAGACTGTAGTGGATGGTTCGAATTGAATCGTCTTGACCACAGTACAGTCGTCAACCAAAATTCAACCTTATCTACATATACTTACGGTCCCCAGCACTAGCTTCCAGAATCTTCTCTCTGATGACTCGACAGGCATCGAAGACTGTAGTGGATGGTTCACATTGAATCGTCTAGACCACAGTACAGCCGTCAACCAAAATTCAACTTTATCTACATATACTTACGGTCCCCAGCACTAGCTTTTAGAATCTTCTATCTGATGACTCCAAGTCTACAGGCATCGTAGACTAGTGGATGGTTCAAAATGAATCCTCTTCTACACTGCCGCCAACAAAAATTCAACCTTATCTACATATACTTACGGTCCCCAGCACTAGCTTCCAGAATCTTCTCTCTGATGACTCGGCAGGCATCATAGACTGTAGTGGATGGTTCAAATTGAATCGTCTTGACAACCTTGCCGCCGTCAAGAGATATCTTGAGAGAGAGCGTCGCCATTTTCGTTAGCGAATGCGCTCTGTAAAGGAAAATAAACTTTAGTTAAGTGAGGGTTGAGGTGAAACTGCATTGTGTGGTAGGGATTGGGGATTGAGGGGGCAATTGTTTAGTCAGAGCAAAGTTCTTAGCATTCGATTGAAGAATTTTTCACCAAATTAAGAGCCATATTTGAGATTAAAATGCCAGATTTTTAAGTTTTACCTCATCTCAGAACTTTCTTTCAAAGTGAACCGATTTTGATGTTTTTTTTATATTTAAAGCTGATATGCTTTTCATGTGGTCCCATATATGTACATAAATTTGATCAAGATCTGATGGATAATTTTCGAGTTATCCGTAATAAATCTTATTTTATTGACTACCTAATAATTGATGATGTTCTCATTTTTCTGTTTTAGAATTTGAAGTTTACAAGGTTTACAAAACACGCCTTTTCTCTTTAGTCATAATTAAGTCAGGTTATTATAATTTTAGTACATACGCGATTGTCAAAAGAAAAAAAATTGGGTTCACACTTTGTACCTATAGTACCTATGTTTCTAATAGTGAATGCCATAAGCTTAGCTTCTGTGTCTATTATAAATTCTATCGTAGGTACTTAAGCTGACGGATCCGAAATAAATAAACAAATAACATCTTCACCAAAAGCTACGTTAGTCTATACCTGTGTATGATCGTGAACAACTCTTCACCAAAAGCTGCGTTAGTCTATACATGTATATTGTCGTGAACAACTCTTCACCAAAAGCTACGTTAGTCTATACCTGTGTATGGTCGTTAACTTCACTTAGCTACGTTAGTCTATACCTGGTATGGTCGTTAACAACTCTTCACCAAAAGCTACGTCAGTCTATATATGTTTATGGTCGTGAAAAACTCTTCACCAAAAGCTACGTTAGTCTATACCTGTGTATAGTCGCGAAATGTCCAGGCCGTTCTTCAGGCTTGGAGGGAAGGTCGAGCGAATGTTGACTAGCACGTCGCCGCGGCCGCTCCTGGCTGAAAGACCTCAAGCGCGCTCGAGTTTGAGATCCCTGGAATACAGACATCATCATTATCAGACTATATTAGTCCACTGAAATGCAGACATTTGGTTTAGAAATTAGAGTTGCCAATGACGTGATAATTCACAATAGAGTGCTTTTCATGAAAAAAGTCCCTCGGCAACTGGTGGAACTAAATTTGACAGATTGCTATATGCTTGCTGGCTTCATTCAGTCGTGTCGTACTACTACAAGGCCGCGTCTAGGGGACTTCTTTCGTGAAAAGGACTCTACATTCTCATGCGAGATGTCAGTGCAGATCAGAGAAGAATGAATTGTATGACGTGTCCAAGTGTCCTGCCTGTAATGTAAGGTCTTAAGGAAATAAATCATATTGACTATCACAGTTCCCCCACTTAGAATTAGAATCATGACGTCACGAATACACAGGAGAATCTGATGTGTGGAAGATGATAACACACGTAAGATGGAGAAATAATCCTCCTCGGAACTAGACAAGGATCAAAAGAAGTTTTCTTTTCTCTAGTTATCGTCATCTCAGTATTGTATTATGTAGTTTTCAATAGCAAAGAAAGAACTGTTCGAACTGTTTGCTTGGATTGGAGTCAAGCAAGGATGGAAGATACTCACGTGAGATGACGATAGAATTTATTTCGTTTTACTCGCAAGAGCAAACCTATGTTTGTCAGTTATCAATAGCAAAGGAAGAAAAGAAGCAAATAGTTTAAAGGAAAAATTATACGAACTGTTTGTTTGGAGTCGAGCAAGGTCCAGGAACAAACGAGGATGGTAGATACTCAAGTGAGTTGGCGATAAGATCTACCTCGTTACAAGAGCAAACCTATGCCCTGCAGTTATCAACAGACAAGGAAGAAAAGAAGCAAACAGTTAAAGGAAAAACTATACGAGCTGTTTGTTTGGAGTCAAGCAAAGTCTAGGAACAAAAGGATGGTAGATTAGATACTCACGTGATATGGCGATAATCCTGGATAGGAGTCAAGCAAAGTCTAGGAACAAAAGGAAGATAGAAACTCACGTTAGATGGCGATAGGCCTGGATAGGAGTCAAGCAAAGTCTAGGAACAAAAGGAAGATAGAAACTCACGTTAGATGGCGATAGGCCTGGATAGGAGTCAAGCAAAGTCTAGGAACAAAAGGAAGATAGAAACTCACGTTAGATGGCGATAGGCCTGGATAGGAGTCAAGCAAAGTCTAGGAACAAAAGGAAGATAGAAACTCACGTTAGATGGGGATAAGCCTGGATAGGAGTCAATCAAAGCCCAGGTAAAACAAGGATGGTAGATACTCACGTGAGATGGCGATAAGATCCGCCTCCAGTCCTGGTGTAAAGCGTGCTCGATGCGCTCGCGCAGTGAGCGTCACGAGCTCGTCTGCGCTTCCTGTGCGAAGGATGAAGGTGGTTGCTGCAGACAAGAGAGAAAAGAGGTTAGGGGTGTGACATGACTCTGAGCGGGATAGCGAGGTATAGATTTCTCGGGCACGAGAAGTATAAACAACAAGAATCTGCCCGCGGCTTCGCAAGTGTTTTTTCTAAGGAAACGGCTATTTCTATCAAATGGGAACTGATTTATAAGATGAATACCTAGTAGTCTTTGTGTTATTCCAGTGCTAGAACTAGGTCTATTCCAAATTTCAGCCCCATCCGTTCAGTGTTTTTGCATGAAAGAGGAACAGACATACATACAAACTATCGCATTTATAATTTTAGTAAGGATAGGTAACGTATTAGCGTCAGAACTGGTTTTCACCTAATTTCAAGTTAATTTTACAAACTATCGATATATTAAAAGACATTAGTTAACAACTTCGTTTAGACTTAAACAAAAACCTTACAAAACTAGTGTGCTGTTCCGAGATAACAGCAAAATGTGTGCAAAACTTCCATTAAAAAGATATTATAGGGAAACTTTGCCCTGACCGTGTTTCACAGATAAAAAGTTCGAAGTATTGTTTTAGTTACTATCCCAATTATCGGGGTAGTAACTTTCACAGATTCTGAGATAAATAACGATTCAATGCACAAAATTGCATATTGCTCACCGTTAAGTAAAATTTAAGAAAACTGTGGTAGGTTTTGAAAGTTTATATACAACTAGCGACCTGCCCCGGCTTCGCACGGTTTTATGATAAGTATTCCTTGAATCACTTTATCTATATAAAAAAACCGCATTAAAATCCGTTGCGTAGTTTTAAAGATTTAAGCATTCAAAGGGACATAAAGACATAGGGACAGAAAAAGCGACTTTGTTTTATACTATGTAGTGATATGTGTACAAAAGATAATTATATCAAACTAGCTAGAAATAATTTTAGGGACTTAATAAGTGAACATAGAATGTAAATTCTAATAGCTCTCACATATTTAACACAACACTTTCAATTTAATAAATCACGTAAATGAACACAACTTTATTTTATTAATTTATGTTAGCAAAATAGATCACAACTTCACTAGTTATTTTCAACAACCACTGACCACAAATGACATTACTTTGGATCAGCCAAAGTAATGGGATAAAAGACAATTCTCAATAATATTGCCTTATTTAATTCCAGGAAAATACTTCCCTTGACACGCAAACACAGTTGTTGATGCTATGAGTCAAAATTTACATATTTTAAGAATATATGTTACGGTATATTTATGAACAGTATTTAAGAAGTAAAAACAGCGGGTACGTCCTTGATATTAATATTGTAGGTATAGAAAAAAAATTAAAATTCAATCTAAGTAAGATTCGACATTATTTTAAGTTCATTTGGGTTGACCAAAGGAAAGGAAAAGGATTAGGAAAGCATTAATAAAGAAGCTCAAAAATGAACGCTTAAGAGTTACAAACTTCAGTACATCCATACAAACTTTCGCGTCCATAATATCAGTAAGGATGATAGAACTTTATTTATAACTAGTTGCGCCCCGCGGCTTCACCCGCATGGAAATTTATTTGTCAAACTTCAGAAATTTATTGCATGCCTCCTAAGGGTAGTTTTGTAAAAATAAAAAATACGTGTTTTATTATTTACTTTGTAGTTTATTTATAGTTTTTGTGTAAATTTGACCGAGTTTTGAGTAAATTTAACCAAGGAAAAATAATTTTCCATACAAACTTTACCACCCTATTTAACCCCTTCTGACGTTAGAATTTCCAAGTTTTAATAGCCTATGGCATATTCTAGGTCATAAACTATCTCCGTACCAAATTTCATCTAAATAACTTAAGTAGTTACGGAGATTACCTATAACAAACAAACTACATACTTCTACCTTACCAGGCACGCCCAATGCAATGTAGGTAACACGTATTTTACAAAATACATAAGCTTTAATTTAACAATGTCAAACTTAGAACCTTCGTGCGTGATGTAAGATACTGCCTTACATCAACGCACGAAGGTTCTAAGTTTGATAATCGAAAATTATCGATATCGAAATTAGAGATGTCAGTCAGACGATCATAAAATCGTTGCACAGCATCATCGGCGTCAAAGCCCAGAAAATCGGGGAACTCATTCATGCCACGGTTATTTTTAACCCTATGAGTCGGCGCCAGTTTCGTAATAATACGAACGTCGGCTGTTTTACGCGTTCCGTTTTCTTAAACGACTTTGCAAAAAAATATTCAAAACAAACGTTTTTTGTCGATTTTTTCGGTTTATTCCAGTTTCCCGTCGTTTGATGTTTTGGAAATTGTTAAGAAATCTCAAGTTTTAAGTTTGCAACAGTATATAAGTATATAATACCATATCAATACCAGTCTGTGCGTCCCCAAGACACTGGCTGCATTACCACGTTTGCAATGTTTGCAACCGTCTGCAGTTAGCTCAATGGTTTCAATTGTAAATACTAGTTGTAATTTTTCTATTCCTTGCTTGTAATTTTCGTTGTTAATAAAGTTTTAAGTACTTTGGGGATATTTAAGTGTTGTCCGATTTTAACGATTCTTTTTCTTTTGTAAGAGAATGATCTCGAGATGGTTGTATAAAAAATATTCTTCTTCTTTCTTAGTCTGGTTGACATAAGTATAGAGTCGTGGTCGTCATATCTTACTTATATTATAAACGCGGTTTGTATGGATGTTTGTTATGCAAAAACTACTGAAAGAATCGCACTGAAAAGACGAAGTTTTAAGCCAGGAATAAAACACTAATAGGCTACTTTTCACCCCGTAAATCAATTCCAATGGGATGGATATGGCCTTGAAATGTATCTAAATACGAGTAGGTACTAATCACAAAAAAACCACATTCGCTTGTTTTGTTCTATCAACGAAATAGATTGAAGGAACGATATTAAGTGAACAGGGAACATGATTTGCGTTTAAAAATACACGACACAGTGATTTTTAGGATAAGTATAAACAGTTTGTTTACATTCATTTTATATTGAATTCAGCTTGATTAGAATAACAATAGGTTCTTTCCATTAACTGATCGGTTCTGGGTGTTTTCTTTGTAAAATAAAAAACTATATATTTAATGTATTGTATTAAGTATATCAGTCATCTAGTACACATAACACAAGCTTTGCTTAGCTTGGGGCTAGATGATGTTGTGTGGAGTGTCCAGTATTATTTATTATTTATTTAGTTATGGCCGGTTTATTTACATTCATTTTACATTGAATTCCGCTTGATTAGAATAACAACAGGCTCCTACCATTACATCTTGTAAAATACGCGGAAAGCCGGCAGAAGCTAAAAGATCTCTATTTCCCAACACCCATGAAATCACCAAATGCCACATGGCGTATCACCTGTATCTATTTGTAGGTCTGTAGTAGCTAACTATAAATAAATGTCATCTTATAAAGATGACAGAGCAGTGGGTGGACGTCGATGATGTGTTGGTAATATGAGTTCATCATGATGGATATTGACTTGTAGATTTACATTTTATAATTATCAAGTATTTTTTCAATGTGTAACGGAGTGTAGGACGCCCTCCGGCCAAGTGGGATGACGATCTGCGAAAGACTGCTGGCAGATGCTGGATGAGGCACGCTGAAGACAGGGCGCTATGACGCGAGTTAGGGGAGCCCTATGTCCAGCAGTGGACTAATATAGGCTGAAGATGATGATGTTTTTTACTCATTAAAAGATATTATTTAAAAATACAATCAAAGATCAGAAATAGAGCTATAGCTCAACTGCTTCATATCAATACCAGTCTGTGCGTCCCCAAAACACTGGCTGCATTACAACGCTGTATGACAATGCTGATGCGTTGAGCCAGCTATTCACCAGCTAGAGAGTAATAAGCACCATTTAGCCCGAAACTAAGCAGAATTTGAGTTACGTCTATTAAATAATGAAGATAAATTAATTCCGTCATTTCGTAGAAGTGTCAGTTTTATAACCGGTCAGTATAAATCTTCCATCATCCTAAAGTTCACTACGACTCATCAAAACACCCGTGCCAAATCAAGCTCTATTACACACACACAAAGTCCTGGTCTTCAAACCCTCAATTCCTTTAATTTGAGTCTTATTACTTTGGTTTAAGGGGATACACACCCAAATATGGAGTCATTAAACCGTCTGCGGTAATAACCGGGGAGTTATTGCGTACAGTTTTGCATAAAAACTGGCCGGGAAATGTTTTGGACGGCCGCTTAAAGTTCCGACGAGTGCTGGAATTTTAATAGTTCAATATAGAGAGTGGTACGATATACGATGGCTATACGAGGGATGTACTGCAATCATATAACGGTACTAGCAGTTCCCCGCGGCTTAGTCTGCGGAGAATGAGATTTTTTAACTATTTTTTTTTCCCAAAATATAAAACACACTTTTATTTTAAGGAGAACGAGAAATTTGGACGGTGTAGTGTACACACTACACCGTCCAAATTTTAAGTCACTGAGACCATTTATAAATAGGATTGTCGTCAGAACACAAAACATGGAGTATTTTTTAATACGAGGTATATTGATTGATATAGGGAAGTACAAAATAGCTAGCGAAATATGACTTTAATGTTTGGGGTTGCATTGCATAGATAAAATTTATTCGGTGAAAATGGGAAAGGAATGTAGAATTTACAATGACAATAGTCCAATATAATAAGAATCATTTATTGTCAATAGGTATACAAATAACAAATATACAAAATATACTTAATTAAATGCATAGGCCTGTCACAAAAAAACATCATTACAATACAATTAAATTAAGCTGTCAAGGGGCAATAGTCATAAACTTATAAAATAATATAATTTTAAAACATAAGTGAATTATTGTGGTAAAAAATCTCCCTGGACGTAGACATTCACTGAACTAGTTCCACAAATTTCTGTTAGTTTTACTAGTTAAACTAAAATAGAAAACATAAATATCGTATACCGTTCGGTGAACCTATGCCAACGTGTTTACATGTTTAGGAAACGTTCGGTCTGGGGTATATTTAGCTGCTTGAACTACGGTCACTAGGCGGAGCCTGCTAAACTAAAGAGATTAGGAAAATGTCAGGAAAAGACCTGGGACCAAAGTCCACTAATTTCAAAACAAAGGTCTCAATAGCGTCATACTATCAAGATGGCTAAAATTTGTTCTGCATTTGGTATTCTACTATTTTTTGCGTTTGAAGAGACTTTCATAATTAGAATGTCAAATTGGTAGTCATAAACGTAATCGTCACAGCTATGAATGAACCTCAAAATTTTTGTGCTAGTAGAATACCAAAAAGAGTTTAACACTGTCAATTTGACAAGATTCTATTGTAATGGTGAAGCGATTTATAATTTATGGAATTCGGGCACTGTTGGTTCTAATCCCATCGAAAGAACAACTCTTGGTGAGAAAGTATAGAATAAACTTAGGTATACAAAGAACCTCGCGAAGAACCGACAACCGTTGGGGCAAACGTGTTCTTGAGTGGAGACCGCGACTCGGTAAACGTAGCGTAGGACGCCCTCCGGCCAGGTGGGATGACGATCTGCGAAAGACTGCTGGCAGATGCTGGATGCGTCAAGCTGAAGACAGGGCGCTATGGCGCTCATTGGGGGAGGCCTATGTCCAGCAGTGGACTAATATAGGTTGATGATGATGATACAAAGAACTATGGCGCTCATTAGTGGAGGCCTATGTCCAGCAGTGTATGTAGGTGATGCTGATGATGAATATGATGATATTGTTTTAAGAGATATTCTGAACTTTTGTAACATTATCTTTTTACCTAATAACTAAGTCAATTTATTAATTAATTTGTTTTATACTTCAATTTCTTGATTATGTCTCAGTATTTTTTTGTTAAAAGGGTGCACAAAACAAGTGATGTATCATAATTATTCATAGCTAAACTAACACGTCGCTGCCCATCTTTGACGGGTCACCGGGTTCGCGTAGTAAGGGTGCATTAATTTGACATTTTAATAGCTTTAGTCTGAATGTTTTGAAATAACTAAGAAGTAAAGAACTCTAACAGATATTTTTTTTTAACTTTACGTGACACTCTTGGGAATACAATTTATATCCGCCTACGAAGAATGTTGCGGGTTTGATACATTGTTTTTGGGGTTTGATAGTTAGTACAATCTGCAAATATATTTTTTCAGGGAGTCTGTGTTTTTTTGTATAATATGTAAATGTATCTATGTCATTTACATGTATTATATTAAGCATATCAGTAAACTAGGACAATAACACAAGCTCTGCTTAGCTTTAGGCTAGATGATGCTGTTTGGATTGTCCAGTATTATTTTAGTGTGATTGCGAACATTATGGCAATTTTGGGGACGTCGTCGTCCTTGTTTTTCAAAATTAAGATCAAGTAAATCTTTTATTGGATATTAGATAATATACGCACCTTTATGATATGTTTTTTATTCAAACCATAGCGCTATGGTTAAGAGCTGTGGATTTGTTAATATATAATTAAAATTAAAAAGGAAAATTACGAAACCGAAATGAAATAATCATGAAAATCGATCCACAACTAACAGAAAACTCGCCTAACAATCAAAAACATCCATCCGAACATAACCTCTTTTTTCAAGTCAGTTAAAAAAGGCCAACGCACACTCTGATCTCCGTAGACGCCGCCGATGCGACGCCACCGTTGCCTAGCAACGGACGTGCCAGGAATGGGGTCAAGGATCGATAGGCATTTGAGGTATTATCAGTTATCCACCGCTTTACAGCTGGCGGAATTTGTAGGGAAAATAACAACGCGTTTAGCATTTGCTATATTTCAATGGAATGTTAAAGTTTCGGCAGATCTAGACGCACCGCAAAAATGTTCATTCAAATACTTTCTTACTTACTTTCGTATATTGTATATTTGTATATTGTGTAACCTACTACATATGTTACCTACCACCTTCTTATTTATGTCTGTGCCGTTTCTTTGTCAAATAAATATATTTTAAAATACGAGGTTCAAATACAAAGTCGAAGTAAATTTATAGATATTGGTGGACATCGAGTAGGTACATTAATGATGTTAGGCACATTTGGTTTAAATATTTTGAAGCCGGTTTAAACATGCCCAATTATTATTTCATATTGACAGCATCAGATTGAAGTAAGCCGTATTGTGAAATGTATCCAAAACTTACGAGGTAAAACCCATATTTGAAAGCTTATTGTTGAACAGTGCGGTAGCGATGCTAGATGTATATGCTTAGTCCTTTAGCCGAAAAAGGACTGAACAGACGGATGTATCGTAAGAATTCTTACAGTCACATACGGAATCTATTGAGCAACTATCATTTAAAAAAATCATTACTAGATTGCGGAGCTTAAGGAACGGGATATCCCATTTATTTTAAGACTATAAAATTTTACGAATACGATACTACACCGCGATTCAAAAACAGATATTTTTTGAAAACAAATGAGTTAAGTACAAAACCAAAGGAATATTGGTGTAACATATTTTACGATATTGGTATCATCAGAATAAGCTGCAGGAATTCTAAACAAGTCGTGGTTTTGACAGTTTTCATTCATCATTCCATTGGTCTCTCATTCGTTATCGAACCCGAAGTTGCATCTTTTTCGCTGCGCTTGAGCAATTATGCGTTGTTTGTGTTTTTTGGTCTTGGTTTTTAGTTATTAGCTTGCTGTTCCCTGCTGTTGTCTGTTACTCTTATCAGTTTTTGTTGAGTTTTCATTCATCAATGCCTTTGTTAACAATAAAATATCTACGATTCTAAATCAGAGTATAGCTCATGCTAGCTAGAAGGCATCAGCTATGGTCAAAGACGATAATAATAAATAATAAATAAATAAAAAAAAAAAAAAAAAAATATTTCAGATAACAGAATCCATAGTTTGTTAGTAAAATACAGGCTTATTGCTAGGGTTAGTCAAAACTAATACTAAAAATTAAAACTAAATCTAAATTAAATAACTCTCTCCATGTAGCATTTCCACAGAGGAGAAGTAATATCAAAATCAAATAGCCCTTAGATTATTAATCTATTATATTACTTAATACGGAATAACGTCATTCTACCCTCACCCGCAGACAAAGGGGTCGAGGAGACACAATGCAGTGACACTGAAATCTGACAGATGACAGTATTGACACAAAACATGTAGCTAAATACGGAATCTATTGTCTATGGACAGCCATTATGGTGTCGGGTTGCGGTAGCGGGGTTGCGAATTTGTTATTTGTATCAAAAGGATTAAGAGAAAAATACTAAATAGAAAATCTTAAGACTTTTAAAAACAATACACCAATAATTTTAGAAATAGGCTAAATAATTAATCAGTACCAAATTAATATCAAATCTGTGGGTGGGTGCGCAAGTATTCTCCTAAAAAAACGTAGATTTTCAATTCGACTGTGAGTACTAGCGACCCGCCCCGGTTTCGCACGGTTTTTTTAAACTCCTCCTCCCTTTTGAATCACTCTATCTTTTAAAAAAAAAACCTCATCAAAATCCGTTGCGTAGTTTTAAAGATTTAAGCGGACCAAGGGACAGAGAAAGCGACTTTGTTTTATACTATGTAGTGATTAACTTTTTTCTAAGTTAACACTAATGATGTTTTATTTGATAGCTGGTTCTTCTAATGTGGTTTCATATTAATTTGATGAAAGTCTAAACGGCCGTTTTTGAGTTAAAAATACGTAATGCGTTATTTATTGAAATCGACTATTTTAATGATATTCTCAATTTTGATTTAAAATATTTGAAGTCTATTTATTGTTTTTTAAAACATCAACTATTATTAATTATCTGACTTATTAAATCTATAGCTTAATATTTCATTAATGCTGTAGTTAACAATATCCTACACTTTCCCCTTAATAATATTATTACATAAACATCATAGCTTCACATGAAATTGAAAACGATACTAAATCAAAACTACCAATCAAATAAACAGTAAAACTAAAAGCCTTTATAGATTTAATAGAGGAGTAAACTGAACAAACAAGTGACGCGCATGCGTCAACCCCCCACTCCTTTACCACCAAGGGGGGTTCTTTACCACCATTGGGGGGGTTGTGAAAGGCCCCCCTTTCACAACCCCCCCATCGATCGACTCCGGCGCCGGATTGTCTACGCCAGCAGATGAGGCTGTCTCGCTCTGTCTTGAGATTATTGATCTTGTTGCGTCTCTTTCTGTCTCTAGATTGGGTGTGGTTTTTGAAGGTAGAAGGATAAATCCTTTAGAGAGTAAAAAATAATCCCGACAATCCATTCAGTTGAGCTACCTTTATACCAATTGTATATAATTTTACTAGTTTTAATTTTTTCTATTCCTTTATTATAATTTTCGTTGTTAATAAAGCGGTCCCTACTAATTTTATAGATGCGAAAGTAAGTTTGTCAGTCCGTTGAGCTTTCACGCCTAAACAACTGAAACGATTTTTTGTTTGTTTGAAATTAATTTTAATGCAGAGATACATCGAAAGGACACGGACAAGGGTTTAAATCAACTAAGGGGATGATGAAAGTTTGTATGGAAATATGTAAGGTTTATGTGTAAAAAAAAGTTTTATGTCCAAAAACACTATTCCGCGCGGACAGAGTCGCGGGCACACCTAGTAGGTAAGTTTCAATCATTCTGAACATTTAAAAACTATTAAGAACATATTAAGAAATAGGGAGGGCCATTTAGATATGTCTTTTAAATATCGCTTTTTGGCGCCTTGCAAGTTGCAGGGTATCAACCGGATAAAGAAGAATTAATTATCGTAGTTTGACAACGGTAGATTAGTTTTGTGCTCGAATCTATACGAGAATCTTTAATTCATACGAATTAGATTTTAGTCTTCGAATGGTGATGAGAGATTTGACGGAGACTATTTTCACAGAATATTCTATTTGTCTCGTTCGTTTTAGGTACGTGTAAGCGAGATATAAATGAATTTTGGAGTGGGTAAAACAAGGTGCAATGATGAAACAGAAGTAACCCATTTAGACAACTTCGACGTTCTAAAAATTAAATTCTATGTATTTTGAAAATAAAAACGGATGAAAGAAAATGTAGAAGAGGAAAATCCAATAGATAAATATAAATCCGCCATATTGTGCATCCGGTGTACGCCGGAAGTCGTCACGGTGTCGAGCGCGGGATATCCGATAGTGTGCATTCTATTTACGAATTAGGGGACTGGACATCGGACATGGGGTGGATTAGGGATTTTAATGCCTCTGTAAATATATCTCATATAATAATATATATTTTAATGGAACACAGGAAAGGTGAACCGGACTATGAAATTGGGGATAATTGGCCTAGCAAAGAGAAGATAAAACGCAATTATTTTACTGATGTAGTTAATATAAATTATTTTGTCACGCATAAATTTATGCCTGTCATCTAGCATGTAACCCAAGTGCTACTTGCTTTGGACCAAATGATTCAGTGTGAAATGTCCAAAAATATTTATTATTTTAATTTTGGTTTATTCCGTTCCATACATACTTAATCGCAACTAAGATTTATGTACGTCTGAATTCAAATAGCTTTGAATGAAAATCTGTCAATGATTCGTTATTTGAGACGTCCTTAATTCAGAATTGAGTTTAAGTTTTGGGCGTTAGCATGGAAGAAATGCAGTAGAAAATTGAGTCCCAAACCTTTAATTAAAAGAAAAAAGGCCAACACAAACAAA
This sequence comes from Eupithecia centaureata, assembly GCA_944547425.1. NCBI lineage: Eukaryota > Metazoa > Arthropoda > Insecta > Lepidoptera > Geometridae > Eupithecia > Eupithecia centaureata. The sequence goes on from OX155706.1 coordinate 6,511,420, forward strand.
ATGATTCCTATCAAGTCATCAGTCTAATACAATCCACCCCGACTAAAGCCATCGTCGCAGCGGGGCAAAATCCCCCACTGGCAAGGAAATTGCTAAAGAACACATAATGAGTGACGTAGCTAACTATCCTGCTGAGATTCGCATGCCTAACGATATCATTAGCTGTATTAATGCTGAGGATTTTATGGAAGAAACTGTGAACTTGTATAATGATTTTAAATAAGCTTCCGATAATGATTTTGGAAATGTGGTTCAAAACACACTGGGCACATTGACACAGGTTTAAGAATAATATATGTAAGCGACATTATTACTTTGAATTTACTTTTCTATTTAATAGAATCATTAATTTTCCCTTGAAGGCGTTAGATGTTACCAACGTGATTTGTATCAATATAAATAACTTTCGATTTTCTTTTCAGTTCTTTATCTATACATAATAATATATCAGACACAGATAAATTATTTTACATAACAAAATCAAGCCTTAACATGAGATTCCACAAATAAGGACTAAGTTCTTAAACATATCGTCTTAAAACCCATACATCTAAATCTGAGAAAAAATAAAATATTTTGATAAATCATTTGATGCGTTTTCGATTCTACACTAAAATTACCCCTAACCGATACCGTGTCGATCCCCTTGCTAAAATAAAACAGCTGATACAGATTGCAAGCACCACGAAAAGCCCTAACGAGGTATAATAACAGATCACCTTGTGGTGCATCGCTTGACAAACTAAATGGAGATAATTACGAAGGGAGGGTAAATAAGATCAAAACGATAGGTCCTATTAAACTACAATATGAATAGATGATAATTGTAAAAAGACTACTTAATGAATGTATAGTAAAGACCATAATTGATGAAGTAACAGAAAATTCAAGCAATGAATACGTAGCTGACAACATTTAATTATTGAAAATTATTACATGTAAATTATTGGTGGGTTAAAGAAAATAAAAGACGTCGAAAGTTACTACTACTACTGTTACAGAAAATTCTGAGATAACACTGGGATTAATTTCAATTAGTAAATAACTTTAATTGTCTTTGACCGGCGTATTGTAATAAATCGTTGGAAGTGATGTGAAGTATAAAACCGTAGGATTTTTTTTATTTATCTGGTAGAATTGTTTAGGAACATGAAAAGAAGAATATTTATGTGAATGTTGTATGTTGTAATGTGTAATTTTTGGGTGTTAATAATTAAACATACCATAAATGTAACATTAGCTCACTGAATGTTGGATTAATTTTGTTTTTCTCTAAGTTGATCTTTTTTTTCTATGATGAAACAAGTAAGAAGGTACAGGAAATCACAAATATAAGTTAACCTACTGCATACGCAGTTCACGCGAGAACTTTATCAATGTAAAGATAACGATTTCTCTGTTAAAAAGGCCTTTCAACTAACTTTTGTTTGAAGTCAGTAAATATATAATATACTCAATGCAGATCACTGTTGCAATAATAAAATAAATTCAGCTTTATAACTTACGTTTTACGGCTCATGAAGATTCTTACGGAAATCTTAACGAAATTTTCTTCAATTCAATATTTCAATTTAAATAACAAAGTAATTTACGTAACAAATTCAAGGTAATTTATTTTCCATAACACTTTACGTAAATCATTCACAGCCCAAGGACCTAAATTGGATCCTATACAATGGAAACAAAGACGAGACCCTACAAACTAAAAGCCGAAACAGAAGGCCATAAAATCACACATTCAATAGAACCCAGGAAACAACCCCGCGCTAGAAACAAAAGCTTTTGACGAAACAAACATTCCCCCGAATCGAGTTCAGTGCTGAAGCTGAAAAAGTTTGAACACGTGGCTATACAAGTGGCACTTACCTCGGCCGGCGGCGTGCCATCGCTGCGTCTCGTTCCCACTTTAAATTAATACTGTCCCTTCTCGCTCTCTCACGCCCTGGCTTACTTTGGTGACCTCTGGATTAAGAGTTCAAGTCTGAGACTGAAGGACGGATGAGTAAGAGTCTGAGTTGAATAATAGAAAGGGACCTGAAGTAAGTCCTTGAGGTGCACCTTAGTGGTGTCTTGAGGTTGAAATTTGCAGTTTAGAGGTAGTGGGCCGGGGGTTGAGAGAGTGGGACCTCCGCCTCGGCGGACGGTCCACGAAGGAATGTTCCGGGACACCAAAAGCCCGCGAGGATCTGACGCTTCGCACTATCCACCGTCTCCAATGCTCACGAGGGGTTGATCCGCGCATGCGTCTTGCGAATCTTCCATCCCCCTCGAGCGCGTTGCGAAAACAGGGATGGCCGAAACTTTGGGGATGATATTCGGAGGGTGAAAAGACGGTGAAAGATGGAAATGCATCTTGGACTCCGCTCGGATTTCCGGAGCTTGTGATTTTGTTTATTGATTTCGGGACTTCGCTTTTTGGGGATCACATTTATTAATCCCCTTATCATGTCAGGGAGAGATTTAGTGGACTTTTTGTACTTTATGAACTCCAATAAAAGTTGGTGATCATCCATTAAGATCGTTGATGCTGCCATTACTCTCCAAACAAATAAAAATACAAAACAATCCAGCCAAGCCATGCATTAAAGTCGAGGGCGTGTTAACAATACACCTGAGGCCACTTTGGTCGACAAAAGAGCATTGATTGACACACAATTTGGCAAAAAAGAATCAACCATTCAAATAGCGCCCTTATTTACTCATCCTGATGGTTCAAACGCGGCGGGTGATGATATAATTTGAGTGGAAGAGTCGTAACCCTAAAACGCGGCGACAATTATGAATATTTACGCAGAGGAGTGCAAGGGCGATGGCATAGAAGTAATACGTGCAGACGTGAAGGGGTGTTTTGTTGAGGCCACAGATGAGACTATAGCTTGTATGATGTCAGTGCGCGTTAGCATTATTGACGCAAATGGAAGAGACAGAATTAAATTGAGTAGATATGAAGATGTTGACGGTGGAAATTATTTGTTCAATGTAGCGACAATATTGGGAATACATTCCACAAACAGTCTCAACAGTCAAGTACTTAGTATGCTCTACTCAATTAATTAAACAAATATTTGGTTTGATTATAATTTGTCGAGGCGACCTTATACCCAAAGCTAAAGTATAGGATCTTATTGATCCGGACATTGTCTGGTCTAGATTTTAGATTGTCCTCTTGCCCTTGTAAAAGCGTCCCGGACTTCGTCGTAGGTTTTTACGAAGGCGTATGTTTCTTAGAACGAATAGATATTTCAAAGTGCAATAAGCGCAGATGTAAAATGTGAAGTAAGACCTACTCCTGAACAAATTGCAACTTATTTGTGTCCTCATTTACCAATCTCGCTTATGAGCGGAGTGATATCAAACAACTTAGGTCATTAATTTTCTATAACGCAGGATGATTCGGGCTTGATTAGTAGGGTTATAGTCTAATATTCTGCAATTTTCTTTCGAGGTATACTATATTTCAGTCACCTCTTTGGTTACTTAGTTATTTAAAAAAACATTTATTGCCTATTAGTTTAACCTAAACAAAAAAAAAATCTTATTCACCTGTTTACTTGAGACCTATAACAACGTGTGACATGTCCAGCATTAGTGGTTTAGTAATTTATTTATTTTAAACTTGATTTTATACGTTGCTATGAAATAAATATCTTAGTTTATTTAGTGCTTACGGTTCATACTATAGCAAACTTTCTTACACAGCGTTAGTATCTTCACTTGTAAGGCCAATTGCTGATGGGTGTCAAGCAATAACTGACTCAAGTGGTATATGCTGAAAGTGTAGTTTATTTGCATATTATTATTGCAAGTGTTTATAAGTGGACCATCTATTTTCGTAGCTTAATAGCTTGAACAAGTTAGCATTTTACATGACAAAGGGCGGGTTTAAAAGAAAAATTGAAATGAAGAGAAAATAAACTAAATATTTAATCGTATTTTTGGTTTAAAATTTGCCTTGTCTGAGTGATTATTTTGTAAACCTTAAGAAATAAAATTATTGTGTTCTTTATGAAGTGAGGTTAAATATTTAGGAAGATAACAGAATTAGGTACCTAATTAGTTACATCTACAAAAATCTTGCCGCTATAGTTTTTCCTTTTTAACATTCTCAAGAGTTCGTAACTTTGGTTTCTGATCAAGAAACTCTAAACCCCACCTTTATAAGTGTAATCGTTCAGCCAGTAAATTTTTATGTTGCGTCTTTTTCACCCGAATCTCCACTCTACCAAAAATATTCAATCGTCGAACTACCCTCAGTTTGCGTATATTTTGACCCACGTCCGACGTCCTGCTGCGCCGCATAGGACCCACATTTACTTCGAAATCTCCATACGTCTTGAGCAGACCCCTGCGATGTTCCAAATGTGCTCCCTAAATAACACTCATGTTGCTTTTATGGAATTTTGTGGTCACTTTTAGACTTGAAGACCCCTGATTTAAAGTCTGCCTCTCAGAGCCCTCGAAAATATTAGTGCCTGTACAGTGTATATAGGTTCTATTTACAAACTTTAAATCAGGGCTCTTTCGAAATTTAAAAGAAACCAAAATTTTTATAAATGTACTAAGTGACATAAGGAATCTCACCGGGGGGCGGGGGATTAAAATCTGATACTCGATCATCCCTCGCCGAGATTTCTTAGGTTTCTAAACATGTAGGGAGGATGGTTAGACGAGGAGAACTATCACAACAAATACCGTGGATAAAAGGAAAGGGAAATTCTTTTCTAGATATTCACGGACTTACTGACACCAAAAATTTGCAAAAAATTGCGAATCGTCACAATTGTCGCAATTTATCAAACGATAGAAAAAACCATCCTTTATCACTGCTGTATCATTGACTTCCCTAAGAAACGCCATAGCACTCTTCAGTTACATCCAGCATTTGCCAGTTAGATTTGGTTGAAAGTTATAGATATTGCTCAAAGAATGAATTGCAAGATGAAGTGGCAGTGGGCAGGTCATTTCTCGCAAAGGGACGACAATCGCTGGGGTGAACATGTTCTTGAGTAGAGACCGCGACTCGGCAAAAGTAGTGGCCATCCAATCACAAATTGGACGCCCTCTGACAGATGCTGGATGCGGCAAGGTATAGCCAGGGCGCTATAGCGCTTATTAGGGGCTGTTATTATAGATTCGGTCGTCGTAGAAGGCCACCTTCTCGAAATTGTTTCCGAGTACACTTACCTTGGGCAGATTGTGCAGTTAGGTAAAAACAATTTTGAAAAGGAGGCCAAGAGGAGGATTCAGCTGGGCTGGGCAGCGTTTGGAAAACCTACCCTACCCGTAATGACCTACGGAACTGAGACGTGGACACTTACGGTAGGGCTGGTCCACCAGTTGAAAGTCGCTCAGCGAGCTATGGAAAGAGCTATGCTCGGAGTTTCTCTGAAGGATAGGATTCGTAATGAATACATCCGACAGAGAACCAAAGTTATCGACATAGCTCAAAGAATTAGCAAGTTGAAGTGGCAGTGGGCCGGCCATATCGCGCGAAGAACCGACAACCGTTGGGGTAAACGTGTTCTTGAGTGGAGACCGCGACTCAGCAAACGTAGTGTAGGACGCCCTCCGGCCAGGTGGGATGACGATCTGCGAAGGACTGCTGGCAGATGCTGGATGCGGCAAGCTGAAGACAGGGCGCTATGGCGCTCATTAGGGGAGGCCTATGTCCAGCAGTGGACTAATATAGGCTGATGATGATGATGATGATTATAGATTGATGATGATTTAGAAGTTCAAGATATTTTTTTTAAATACTCACCAATAAATATCTTCGAGTCGTTCGTATCGTTCGGAAATCTATACTACAGGCACGTGTTGTAAGGCACTTATTTGTTTGGCTTGTATAGTTGTATTTACATCTCCCCTATACCTGTGGAAGAAAGAAAAATCATAGTTAATATTAAACTTACACAGCTTTATTTCCTTTAGACTTTACAGGACTCTAAGATACGTCAGAACGTTCATATAAAAACTATGAAATGTGTGTGTTAGTAGTGTGCGAAGATCAAAGCGATCACTGGGATATTTGTATGATTAAAAGAATGAAGTCAATATTTTAATGCAGCCAGTGTATTGGGGACGCTTCCGACTGGTATTGACATGGATCAATTGAGCTACCTTTAGACTGTTTGCAACCGTCTGCAGTTAGCTCAATGGTTTCAATTGTATATAATGTTTTCTATTCCTTAATTGTAATTTTTATTGTTAATATTGTGTATGAATATAAAAACGTTTTATATTTTAATCGGCACATGTCGCGATACGTCATGTATACGACTTGCCATATCCCCTAAGTCCAGTTGACTATTGGTATTTGCGAGTTACCCCGTCTGTTCGATAGAAGCCTCGTAGTCATGTACCAAATCCTATAGAAAAAGGAGTCGCCACGTCTCGATACTTTCAAGCTGCAAGGCTCTGAATCTATCCATATCCAACACGCTCTTAGTTAGCCAAGATCAAAGTTTAAGAAACCTTTTTACTTCAGTATATAATATTCGGGTATAAAACAGTACAAAACCAATTTATACGCGACTTAGAACCAATCACTGGTATGAAAAAATTTTGCCACTCTGCCAACACGTGCAAAAATGTCGTAAATGTATTTATTTATGCTCACTATGGCTCACTTTAGAAATTGGGATTGGACCACATTTAATATTTACTTTTGAAATCACAACATTTTTTAAGTTCCAACATTTACATTCGAATCAACTTGAAAGCTACACTTACACTTTTACACCCCTAAAAGGGTTTCAGAAGTTTTCAACCCCTCTAACTTAATCATAACAACTTCAACTCGATAATATCTCGGCAATTCCCAAAAAAAGCAATCCAATAAATTCATACAAATCAAACTGCAATAAAAACAACATCCCCCTACAAACTTATCTTCAGTACCGTCAGCAGAAAACGTAATAGTTTCCATTACTATTCAGGCATACTACTAAGATATTCGAGATAAAATTGAATTTTGGAATAGCTTCGACAAATCTCCAATCTAGATCCAAATCTAAACTAACTGATATTGATCTAAACGAGCGTTATTCGTCACTTGTTTTGCGGCTAGTACCGGCACCACGTTGGGCGCCAAGATTCCTGCAAGGGAGACAGATATAAATGTGCCATCTCGCTCTCGGCGCCCGTCGGCCCGGCGCCGTCTACCAGCCGTCTGCGACTCGGTGGAGCCGGTTACATAACATATCCGCAAAAGAAAGTACCTTCCATACTAAGATAGCCTTCAAACCACAAGCGAAAACCAAGCTTATACCAAAGACTGCACAGTTTATATTCAAACGCGGAGGCAAGAAAAGGAAAACTAGATGTAGATGATATCAGTTGTAACTTTAGGGAGATAGAGCTGATTTTGCGATGCGGAATCGCTCTCAGTGGAAGTTGTTATGCGGAAAAGGCAATGCGGTTATTAAAATATATGAGAATGAGGGTAGTTTTGTTTTTCGCAATGTGCCGCGAAAGCCTGCATGTTTTTATGTGAGGGATTGGGGCGAGATGTTTTATTGTAGTCGTTAGAAAGTTTCGCTGATTCAATTAAGCGTGGACGCTAATGTTTTGGATTAAGATGGTACGTTACAGCCAGCGAAAAGTATACGAATAGAATTGCCCGTTTAAAGGAGCGGTGTAGAGTTAGACCATACCTTTTTGGAAAGGCGTAAGCGAAAAGGCGTAAATTTTGCGAAAAATTCATTACTTGAATCTGACTTAAGGGAACCAAATAATAGGTAATCAAATAGTAATGATATGAACTAAACTATGAACTAAAACATAGGAAATTTCAGTACACCACAGGGTTCCTGAGATCTGATCATATTTTTTTTAATCAATCGTGTTTTCAACTTTTCACATTAGAGGAACAAAATAATGTTGAACTTTATGTTATTAGGTCGTATGTAGGAGTCAGTAAGACCCATGGGTACTGATATCAACCAAGTTTGAGCAACAAATCGGCCTTGTTCCAATAATTCTTAAGGCACACTGTAGGACAAACTGTACGAGTGAATTTTGGAAATTCCTTTGTTTAACGGAATTATATCATTAAATAAGTGGGGACGCCACATTAGGTGCTGTTTGCGCCATAAGTTACCTACTTTTGTTTTATGATGTAGGTACATTTTTATTATGACTTTGTGCAGAGACAAATAAATCGCGACCTTCACGGAAACGTCTCATCTAGTGGTAAAAATTTGAGGCTCAAAGCTTATAGGCGCTCCACATTCACACAAGAACTTCGCGAGAACGCGTGAAACAGGCGAGAAGCGTGAATGTGGAAGCGATTCGCGTATTCGTCTCACGTTCTCGCCTTGTTCTCGGGCTGTTCTCCACTTTTTGTCGGTTTTTTGGCGCGAGACAAAGGAGCGCGAGAACGTGAGAACAGGCGAGAACGTGTATTGACTCCACACTCGCATGTTTCTTAGTAGCGCGGGTCATCGTCATTGAGCGCGAGAACTGTAGCGAGAACTATTTGAGAAGTTTGTGAGAGTGTGTACCCAAAGAAGTTCGCGCTACAGTTCTCGCTGAGATTCTCCGAAGATTCTTGTGTGAACGTCTCGTGTGAATGTGGAGCGCCTATAACGGGAGCTTTATAACAAAAAAGGTATTCGGACAATTAGGCAGCTTCGTTAGTTAACTTTGACGTTTAATGTATGTAACCTTGTGTGGAAAACGTCCAAACTACTGTTTAAAGTTTAACCATTTGTTGATGAACTCTGGTCTTAGTTGAATGCGTGCCCTTATCGGAGTCAGTTGATGCGTGCGTCACTAATCAATGCCGTACACAATAATGAAGCATTGATGACGATTATACTGTTGCTTACACGCCCCTGTGCGTGTAAGCAACAGTATAATCGTTCTTAACCTTTTAGTGATATTATCGTACAAATATTCCCATTCATCAACATCAGCCTATATCAGTCCACTGCTGGACATAGGCCTCCCCTAACTCACGCCATAGCGCCCTGTCTTCAGCTTGACGCATCCAGCATCTACCAGCAGTCTTTCGCAGATCGTCATCCCACCTGGGGCCGAATTCCACTAATTTCAAAACAAAGGTCTCAATAGTGCCATTCAATCAAGATGATTAAAATGACTTTTGTGCATTTGGTATTATACACTTTTTTGCGCTTGAAGAGACTTTCATAATTAGAATGTCAAATTGGTAGTTATAAAGGTAATCGTCACAGCTCAGCTATGAATGAACCTCAAAAAGTTTGTGCTAGTAGAATACCAAAAAGAGTTTAAACACTGTCATTTTGACACGATACTATTTAAATGGTGAAGCGATTTATTTAGTGGAATTCGGGCCCTGGCCGGAGGGCGTCCTACCCTACAAATATTCCCATTCATGTCCTGAATATTTCCGCGTGGTAGACCATCGCCCACTGTGCTAAAGGTTTAACCTTGTTATAAGCATATTGTACTTGTTGTAATGCTACATTGGTACTTATTCGTTCAAGGCCAGTATGTGTCAGCTGTTTCTATAATTTTACGTTTACTACAAAAATTTATTACTTCAAATTTCACGCATGCAAACTCCTTTTCAATAGACTTCAAAAAGGAGGAGGTTCTCAAATCTACTGACACATTTCCATAATACAAGCTTTGAGTAGCTTACTTTGGGGCTAGATGGTGCTGTGTGGATTGTCCAGCATTATTTATATTTATATTTCTGGGTGGACCGAATTATAATTCCTTTTTTTATTGAAAGCGACCAGTAGTTTTTGAGTTATCCTTAATATTGCGTTATATAAGTAATATTTGAAATCAGTTGTTAGTTTCTTGGAAAACAAATTAAATTATTAAGCCTTTTTGGATACGGAACCCAAAAAAATCGTTTAAATAGATAGACTTGTGTGTAGCCTACCAATGTAGTAATCTATCAGTGAAACTTGTTTCAGTAGCATAGTAGTAACAGCTGAATACATAACTACTTATCATACCATGACTGATAGTGTTGAAAAGATTCCATTGTATGTAGGTTAGGGGGTCCAATTTCGATATTTTTCAATTTCGAAATTGACTTTCGAAATTCGGACGCTCAATTTCGAAATTTCGAAATTCAGACTGAAAATATAGCTTTTATTCTCTGGTGATGATGAGATCTGACTCCCTTTCTTTACAGATAGAATTAGAGTCAGAAAAGTGATTTCCTTTATCCAAAATATAAGAATTATTAAAATACTTCAATTTTACTACATCAAGTGTCATCTGTGTCACGCTCACACCACACCAACTCTTAACTTTGGTGTCTTTATTGAGTTGAAGGCTAAAATAGCAGCCATGAACCTAGGAATCCTAAACAAGGTTCAGCGATACTTTACACCGGGACAGCTTGTCACTTGCCTATCGATCTTTCATAGGTTACATTTCGGAGACGCTCACAGGAACTTCACTACTTGATTCCACCATCTCCCTTCCACTCCAGGACGAGTAGGCGTACGGCGCATTACCACCCTTACCTTGTGGATATTCCATCCACTCGAACTAAGCGGTTCCGTGTTCGGACTCAGTTTGATCCATTACGCGTTCATATTGCTAGCTTGGCCAGCCTTACTCCATCCCGAAGCGCAGAATCTTCCTGAGATCTTCATTCTTCACAGGTTCGGCAAGTTGTGGATTTATGTTCATTGTGTTGTTATTCGCTTGCATTCAAAGATTACCTGGGGAGATGTTTCATCATCGCTAAGACATCCTCTGCAAAGAGGATTGTCCGTCGTTCCAATTTTGAATAACTATTTATTTAGTGGGCAGTGTCCCGTCCCGTTAGTGTTCCCACCAAGATATACATGTCCAATCTATTTAGGTGAAGGAAACGATTTGTTAGCGTCGGTGATATTTATATAAATGGAAGTACCGCTCTGGCTTGTCTGCACTCAAACAGGTGTGTCATCGCTCTTTATACATATCTATAGTTCTGAGCCTAGTCCATATCTGGAGCAAAGAGAATGGCAGAGGTAGGAAGGGCAATGGCCCTTCTGTAATCGTTTCCAATCCCTGCGTGTCAATTCATGAGCGGCGTCATCATTCCTAGTACGTTACCTTCCAGGGATCTGAGTATGGCAGCGCTGTCAAAGAGAATAAGTACGCCTTAGTCACTGATTCCTCTGTTGTGTACAGCTCTCTGGGCTACTGCTACATATTCACATTAGAATATGGAGCTGTGTTTGCCTACTATTATTGATATGCATAAGAGGTCCATTGAGTGAGCGCCGCCGGCTCCCGTCCCTGTTACGGTTTTGAAGCCAGCTGCGTAGATTCTGACTTCACGGGTTCCTGATTCATCTTTTTGATCCTCTTATAGCTGTATCTGTAGTGTTTATTTAGTATCCGGTAACTATCCGGTTAACTTTTTACTGTGATTTTACGTTGATGTATATGGACGATATTTAAAAAGAGAGCATCCAGCATTTTGGAGCTGAGAGACCTCCTCAGGCGGTTACTTGTTACTTGCTAGAGTTGCTAGAGAGCTTCAGCACTGGTCGGGGGGTATTATAATGAGATGTTGGTATACAAGGTACCCATATTATTATTTAATCCCTGGTTAAATCATGGAAACCAAAAAATTCGAAATTTCGAAATTGAGGCCTCCAATTTCGAAATTGAAAAATGGCCAAAAAATCCTACGAATTTCGAAATTACGAAATTTCGAAATTTCGAAATGCACCCCCTAATGTAGGTAGACCATGGTTTGGTAGCGTGGGTTTGGCCTACAAATTGGCTGTTTTCGAAAGTAAACTTACACGTTAACATCATAACAGAGACACATGTTCCGTACGCCATAAGTACAGAAACCTAAACCTACGAGTTCGTAAGTAAATAATACATACATATGCTGGACAATCCATACAATCCACAGCATCATGTAGACCCAAAATAAGCAGAATTTGTGTTATGGGTTCTAGATAATTGCACATTATCCTGAAGATCTCAAAAAGCGCAACTATGCAGGTCTCGACAGAACCTACGCATTTGCTCCCCTTGGAGTCGAGACCCTAGGTACGTGAGATACCGAGACTCTCCTGGGTTTTAAGGACATATCTGAGCGTCTGGTCGATGCGACGCGTGACCCTCTAGCTGGTGAGTATCTGGCTCAGTGCATCAGCATTGTCATACAGCGTGGTAATGCAGCCAGTGTCTTGGAGACGCACAGACTGGTAAGAATCAAATGGGCTGCCTTTATACTGCATGCAAGCGTCTGGAGTTAGCTCAATCGTTTAAATTGTAAATACTGGTTTTAATTTGTTTATATCTTGATGTAATTTTCTTTGTTTCACTACATAGTATAAAACATAATGGGTTCCCGCTGTCTGTTTGTCCCTATGTATGCTTAGATCTTTAAAACTGAGTAATGGATTTTGATGATTTTTTTAATAGATAGAGTGATTCAAGAGGAAGGTTTATATTTAAACTAGCAGCGCCTCGCGGTTTCACCCACGTAGTTCCCGTTCCCGTGGGAATTCCGGGATAAAATATAGCCTATGTGTTATTCCAGACTACAATCTTTCTCTGTGCCAAATTTCATCCATTTCCATTCAGTAGTGTTTGCGTGAAAGAGTAACAAACATCCATCCATACTTACAAACTTTCGCGTTTATAATATTAGGATTACACACTTGCGAAGCCGAAGCGGCTCGCTAGTATAAAATTAAATGTAATAAATGCAATCAAACTCGCTCCTACCAGCAAGTTTAATTCAAATTCCTTATCAAACCGACCTGTTATTGTCCAAGCACAGCCTACATAAAGCTTGCGACACACTGTGGGCAGACCGTGGGCAACGGTAAAGGTTTAAGGGCCAGCGAAAGTGGTTATGAAAGTATTTAACAGTACAGATACAGCATTTAGGTCATGTAATGTATGAAAGTAATGATACAACATCTTTAACAACGATAATTACAAGGAACAGAAAAAATTAAAACTTGTATTATGCAATTGAAACAATTGAGCTAACTGCAGAGGGTTGCAATCAGTCTAAAGGTAGCTGAACTGATCCAGAATACCAGTCAGAAGCGTCCCCTTGACACTGGCTAGATAGATGCAATACAAAAATACTAAAAGTAACTTTATTGGGAACAGAACATAGGTTTATGGTACAACTGAGATCTGAAGAATACCGCAAAAGATACAAAATGTGTAGCGGAGTCCGCCTTCGTAAAAAAAGTTAGAAAGATAATGCTAAACAATCCACACATCATCATCTAGCCTCAAGCTAAGCAGAGCTTGTGTTTTGGGTACTAAACAACTGATACAATACATTTTTTATTATACATAGAAAACAACCATAACAACCTGAACAAAATCTGCAGATCATATTTGACACGAGGCGGGAATCAAATTCGTAACCTCCTGCGTCGCAGGCGGATCACCGCTGCGCCCCATAGGTCGTCACTGTTAAAAGTACTCTCAATTTTTTAAGATGATGACTAAGTCTATCATCATGAGTGCAATGATTCATTGAATCAGCGGAACCGCGTATCCTCATACCATTCATGAATGGACCATTCAATTATGATGACTCATAAATACTACTTGTTCTAATGTTGTCCGAAATAAATGAATTTATTATCACTACATAGTATAAAATAAAGTCGCTTTTTCTGTCCCTATGTCATGGTGTCCCTTTGAACGCTTAAATCTTAAAAACTACGCGACGGATTTTGATGCGGTTTTTTTAATAGATAGAGTGATTCAAGAGGAAGGTTTATAAGTATAATAAAACCGTGCGAAGCCGGGGCGGGTCGCTAGTTATTATATAAATGTTAGGAAATTATAAAAACAATTAACTTTTACAATTTATAAATACCTAGCGACCCGCCCAGGCTTGGCATGGTTTTATTATACGTATAAACCTTCCTCTTGAATCACTGTCTATTAAAAAAAACCGCATCAAAATCCGTTGCGTAGTTTTAAAGATTTAAGCAGTCAAAGGGACATAATGACATAGGGACAGAGAAAGCGAATTTGTTTTATACTATGTAACAACGTATATACCTAGCTCTTTTTTGACTAAGCACTTTTTTATTTTTTGATAATTTATTTTTAGTTAGCGATCAATAATTGTTCTTGTAATTATGTGGATTTTGTGTCTGAATAAACAATATATTAATATATTCACTTTAATTCTCGTTAAAAATATTTTTTTTCTATAGAAAATACAAAAATATTGTAAAGCTAATATACATAGTAAAAAATTAATAAAAACGGCGGATCACCGCCCGCGAAGCTGGGCTCAAGCAGCCGGTGATTAGGGTAGCAGAGAGAGGAACTTCCTGACAATAAAAAATCCTTGAAAATGGATAGGGCTCCCCGGGACTTCAATTACAATACTGAATAGCAGATCCAAGCCATAATCACCACATCGTCAGAAAGGTAAGAGTGTTCGTTTTAAAAACAAAGAAGATGCTAAGACTCCCTTTTAAGAGACTACGAGATTACTCAATTAATTTATGCTTGAGTAACACATTTCTATATCATAAACCTTACTCAGGTATGGATCAATCAATGTCAGAGAATTGATGAGGAGAATATGAAAACAATCAAGATTTACAAATAATAGATAGAGCTCCCCGGGACTTCAATTACAATACTGAATTGAAGATCCAATCCCTAATCATCACCATCGGGAGGCAGATAGGTGATCGTTTTAAAGCTCGTGGTTTTGCGTGATGAGGATGTCCAATTATATTAGGTACAATAAACACAAATAAACGCAGGTATAATTTTAGTGTTGTTTTGTCACGTGAAGAGGTAAAAACATAGTTATATGAATCTACACATAATTTTCCTTAATTATCTTTGAATGACTGACTCATTTTAACTCATTTAGGTTCTGTATAACGTCAATATGGGTACGGACAATATGGGTATGGTCAATATGGGTATGGTAAGGACAAACTTGTGCCCTTGAATGTTACTCATAAGGTAAGGAATCTAGAAATTGACAGGGATTCTGGCGCTAACGTGTTTTAATTTATTTATATACTTATGTGTAATAATTTATTTTATTTTTGTTTTAATTTATTAATTTATTCAAATCAGTAGATTATAAGCAGTTCATTGTTTCAATTGTAATGTTCTTAATTTTTATTTATTAGATACTTACCTAATTTTGACAACCCAGACATATCATCCGATCCCAAGCTAAGCAGAGCTTGTGGTATCTACTTAGAAAACTGTTTTGCTTCATACAATACATTACATAGATCGTTATTTTGCAAATCGTACAAACATTTTGTCCCAAGGCGGGAATCGAAACAGCAACCTCCTGCGTCACAGGCCTTCGTCCACCGCGCCACACCGGTCGTCAGAAGATATTATTATTCATTTAAAATAGCAACTTAGTAAGCAGTGCCATGGCTAACAAAAATAGCTCCTAAGGTCTAAGGCTGTGTCCCCAGAAGGCGAACAGAGAGCGGCCGACTGAGTGAGCCGCAAATTTGTGGGGAACAGCTACAAACTCAGATCAGTTTGCGTGCGTATCGCAAGCATTGGAACCCGCGAGTCGCCGCTAACTGAGACAGTCAGCGCACGTATCGCTGCAAACTGCTGCGTGCAAACTGCGTACAGTGAACGCAAACTAGCAAACTGTGGACACTCAATTTAAAATATATGGAAGGGCGTACTGAACTGATACGCCGCAAACTCAGTCGGCTGCTTACTGTTTGCTTACTGGGGACACAGTCTAAGTTACGACTACAGTATTCTGTGGCTTAGTCAACAATGACGTAACGCCAATTCTGACATCACAATGCGCTAAATGGTCTGCAAGAGCGATCGCCTATTTTGGGCATTTGTGCTGTTGTGCCAACATTAGCCCATTAAGGCAAGACCTTGGCTTACGAAGGAATGCATAATGTATTGTAATCATATAGGTATTAGTATAATGAAGATAATCGTAGTGGCAATCGGCAGGTCCAGAACGAATAATTCCTCTACCATTTAGTCATTCGTTCCTGCTGCCTTATTGTCTTAACTTGATACCGATTACCAGTGGTCGTCGCAGTCAGAATGTATTCGGTATTGTCAAGGCATAAGGTATTAAACTAACTGTCAAAAATAAGATCGATCTCGAGTTGTCGATACCAGTTGAGATACACAATACTTCGACGACTAGTGGACAAAAGAGTGAAGCGAAGGGGAAATCAATTATCACTTTATTTCTTATATATATTATTTAATGCTTAGATAATTGTCTAAGCTTATTTTGTAAGCCTAAGACATAAAGATATTGATTTACTAATAAGGCCTCTGGATCTGACAATGAAACTCTAAACAATACCAAGACTACAAGGCATTGCGGAATAAGGCCTTCACGGTTTAAAACCTGAAACTCTCCCGAAAACTCACCAATCTGAAGCGCGATAAACTCCGACAAATGGTATTTTTAAAGGAGGACACTGAGTACGCTTAACAAACACTTATTTAAATAAAGCAACACGGACCTAGAACTCAGAACCCAACAATATTATTTCAAGAAAAACGAATTAATTGATTTTCTCTTCACCTAAATGTTTTATCCACCAGTGGACGAAGTTATAAAGAATACACGTCACAAGTAAATGTTGTAATTGACACCTAGAGGCAGCTCAATTGCTCCATATCAATACCAGTCTGTGCGTCCCCAAGACCCTGGCTGCATTACCACGCTGTATGACAATGCTGATGCGCTGAGCCAGATACTCACCAGCTAGAGGGGCACGCGTCGCATCGATATTACCTTATATATAAAATTCGTTTTACTATAACATCGAATCATCAAGGCAATGAGTAAGGAGATAAACAATTATCCAAAAGTATTACAGGTATCTAAAGTGTTCTTATTTCGCAACAAATGACGATTAGTCCATGACCTATACAAATAACCACATTTTAATATCCTCAACATTTAAATGATGTCATCTGTCTTGTCATGTATGATCTTATTTCATGGCCAACAAATCTGAAGACAGCTTTATTTTTAAGCTTTTATGAGTGACATTTTATATTTAAGAGCCAAAAATATCTTGAGCTTCAAACGGAAAACTAAAAAACCTTATAATAACTCGTAACACTTTAAAAACAATGTAATTAAATATCACAGTTATTTGAATCCGGTTTTTGTTAAAAATATCAAATAATTATCTTAGTAACGTATCTGACATAGGCAAAAGCATCTTTATAGTTTACTAGATGCATCCTGCGATTTCACCCGAGTGAAAATCGATGAAAAGTATGCTTTCTAACCTATTTTTTATTCCACGCCGAGTACTAGATTTATTCAAAATTTCAGCCCGGTCCAATCAATAGTTTCGGCGTCAAGAAGTTACAAACATCCAAACTTTCCCATTTATAATAGTACCTAGTAGTATTTGATAGTGCTATAGTAACAGAAATCTTTTCTAGATAGCCTGTAATCAGGTCAAGCGTAACAAACGCTGACAGAAGCTCGCTAAATGAACTCTGATGCAATATAGCCGTGCGAGTATGTAGAGCAAAGCGTTTTAATGAGAACATATTGATTCAATACAATGTACATAGACACAATTAACACAGTTGTTCTCGAATGCTGCTAAATACAAAAGTTTGGATGGATGGATGATTGTTACCTCTTCACGCCAAAACTACTAAACAGATCGGGCTGAAATTTTGAATAGACGTAGTTCTAGGCCTGGAATAAAACGTAGGCAAATTTCAATAATTTTTACATGGATGAAGCCGCAGAGCGCTGCTATTAAGAGATAGACAAAATTAAATTAAATAAAAAAAAACTCAATTAAAACTTCTAGATTAAAACTGTTTTCAATATTTTTGTGGAGCTTTGAAGGTAATGTGACCCGCGTATTCCGCTGATCATTTATCCATTAAGATTTATACGGGACAAAAAGTTTACAATTTACTAAATTACATACGTGATAAATGGTATGAATTATACACACAATACCTACAGGTATGTTTACATGGGGTATTTTTAGGTAACTCAAGGGGTGAGGTATTCATTTTTATAGCTGTTTGGAGCACTCTGTATACTTAAACTTTACTAAAAGAAAATTGAACGGTCTAAGTTACCTATACCTATAGCGAAATAAATTGGAAATTTGCGTTTATACGCTTTCGCTTAAAACTTGTACACTTTCTATGTCTAGGTCAGTTAGTATTATCTGTCTAGGTTCAAACTATTATAAATTAACCTTGTGATACTAACTAATCTAGGCTTTTTATTTAGGTATAGGTTGATGTCCTTGCTTTTGATTGTAGCGAGCAAGTTGAAATTCAACTTATAAAAACGAATTCAATATTGTTTTAGAAAATATATTATCTGAGTTACATTTTGTATTATGTTTGTCTGGACAACTGATCTGGCGCAGCCGGCGGGTCCGCCTGCGACGCTGGAGGTTGCAGGTTTAATTCCCGTCTAAATATTTGTTCCTAGGTTCTCGTTGTTTCTATGTATATCAAAAAAAATTATATGTCTAATGTCTACGTATGTAATGTATTGTATAAAGTATATCCGTCATCGAGTACCCATAACACAAGTTCTGCTTATCTTGGGGCTAGATGATACAGTATTATGAATTATCCATCCAGTATTATTCATTTATAACTAGCTCCGGAGCTTCACCCTCGTGAAAATTGATGAAAAACCTATATTTTATTCCAGGCCTAGAACTACGTCTTTTCTAAATTCCAACCCGATCCGTTCAGTAGTTTTGGCGTGTGAAGAGGTAACAAAATCCGTCAAACCTTCGCATTTAAAACAATAATGTTAAACTTTACAGAACAATGTCCCTTTCAGTCATACATGTGCCCAGGGATTAGCACCCCTGATTTTAACAAACTTGCGACCCGCCCCGGCTTCGCACGGTTTTATTATATGTATAAACCTTCCTCTTGAATCACTCTGTCTATTAAAAAAAACCGCATCAAAATCCGTTGCGTAGTTTTAAAGATTTAAGCTTTCAAAGGGATACAGGGACATAGAAAGCGACTTTGTTTTATACTATGTATGTAGTGATGTGATTCTTTGTTAAACTTGACGGACCAATGTCCCTTTCAGTCATACAAGAGCCCAGGGATTGGCACCTCTGATTATAACAAATAAATAACTTTGTCCGTCCATTTATGGTAACAAGAGAAGCTGGATACAGTAGCTAGTATCAATAATCGTTCATTTGGGTTCAATGCTCTGGCCACGTGCCAGTTAGGATCGGGCCAATGTTTGAGAGTACAATTAGTGGCATAGTGGTGCGAGGTCGGGATTACACAGGGCGAACCAAACAGTGATCTCATAAAAAAAACATAAACCCCTAGAACCCGACAAGATTAAGGCCTAGAACTAAGGCTTTAATCCACGAAGGGTTTCGTACAAGGGGTTCGTATCTATAAAAATGGCAAAAAAATCGTAACTTTTCGCCTATTTTATTTTTATACATAGGAAACATCTCAAGGCTATTTTTATCCCATGGGAACTGATTAATGGAATGAAAAGTTTAGCCTATGTGTTATTCCAGGGCTAGAACTACGTCTATTCAAAATTTCCCATATTAGTTTTTGCGTGAAAGAGGAACAAACATCCAGCCATACAAACTTTCACGTTTATTATATTAGTTTATGCGCCGCGTGTCCCTCTAGCTGGTGAGTATCTGGCTCAGCGCATCAGCATTGTCATACAGCGTGGTAATGCAGCCAGTGTCTTGGGGACGCACAGACTGGTATTGAGATAGATAAATTGAGCTACCTTTAGACTGTTTGCAACCGTCTGCAGTTAGCTCAATGGTGTCAATTGTATATACTAGTTCTAATTTTTCTATTCCTTGATTGTAATTTTCGTTGTTAGTTTATAGTATTATTAGTAAAGATATGAGTGAGCAAAATACCTAAACAAGTAACCTAAAATTTTGCCAGTAGATAGCACAAAAATAATAGTTATTTGAAACAACTACGCATTCTGAGAACTAAAACTAGTTTTCTGTTAATGTAGCCTTGTTTGATGTGAGTCATGGTCGTTAATAGTTTTTATAATATACCGGAACGTGAAATATCGTGTTTTATGTGAATTTGACGTAGTTTGGAAAACCTCAGTAGCGCTAGTATGAGAGGAACGCTTAAATAAATAAATAATACTGGACAATTCTCAAAACATTCTAGCCCCAAGCTAAGCAGAGCTTGTATATTCTCTGTTGATTTAGAATCAGAGATATTTTTTGTAAACAATGACATTTATCAAATGAAAACTTAGCAAAAACTGATAAAAATAACAGACAAAAGCAGGGTAACAGCAAGCTAACAACTAAAAACCAAAACAAAAACTTCAACAACGCATAATCGCTCAAGCACAGCGAAAAAGATGATTGTTCGGGTTCGATAACGAATGAGAGACCAATGGAATGAAGAATGTAAACTGTCATAACCACGAATTGTTTGAAGCTCTTGCAGCTAGCTCAGATGATACCAGTATCGTTATATGTTCCACCAATATTCCTTCGGTTTTGTTATTCGTTTGGTTACAAAAAAATATCGATATTTTTGGATCGCGGTATAGATAAAAGATATACTTTATTTTACTTGTATTTTTATGTATATCAGTCATGACGACCGATGTGGCGCGGTGGGCGAAGGTCCGCGTGCGACGCAGGAGGTTGCGGGTTCGATTCCCGCCTCGGAATAAATTTGTGTACGATCTGCAGAAATTTGTTCTGTTGGTCTGGGTGTTTTATATGTATAATAAAAAAATATCTATCTTTGTAATATACTGTATTAAGTATATCAGTCTTCTAGTACCCATAACACAAGCTCTGCTTAGCTTGGGGCTAGATGATGCTGTGTGGACTGTCCGGAATTATTATTATTATTATCTAGTACCCATAACACAAGCACTGCTTAGCTTGAAGCTAGATGATGCTGTAGATTGTCCAGCATATTTTCTCGCACTCCCTCCTCTAGTTCCGTATCCTATAAAAACCCACTACCCCATTTAAACCAGTGGAATCCTGGCAGGAAGTCCAGATGGATCGAAAAACCGGCTGCCGTCCGCTATCATGCAAACTGGAACTGATGTACCGTTCCGACGCGAGGTATGTTGCATATGAACATTCTTCATTCTGGTCAGTATCTTGCGCATCAGCATTGCTACAGGTATTAAATTGAATTAAAATTAAATATGTTGGACAATCCACACAGCACAGTCTAGCCCCAAAGTAAGCTACTACTCAAAGCTTGTGTTATGGGTACTAGGTAACTGATATATTTAATACATTATAAACATAGATAGATATTTTTTTATTATACATAGAAAACACCCAGACCAACTGAATAAATTTCTGCAGATCGTGCACAAATTTGTTCCGAGGCGGGAATCGAACCCGCAACCTCCTGCGTCGCAGGCGGACCTTAGCCCACGGCGCCACATCGGTCGTTGACAGGCATGGCCGACCGCTCGATCTTTTGGAGGCTCTTGGTCTAGTCCAGTGCCTCCCAGTTTGGGAGGTTTTTGACCAGGGACCACTTAGATTTCATTTTTGTCATACGGGATAACGAAATGCGAGCATAAAATGGAACTAAAATGATCAAGAACTCTATTATGTGCATTGACAATATAATTTTAATAGAAAATAGTGTAGGATTTTTCTGTTTTACCAAAATCTCTAGACCGGGGCGCGATCCCAGCATTGCTGGAGTGCCATCCGTGCAGAAACCAACGAGTTTCTTCGTCTAGTTATAAATATAGGGATATGCATCCCGTGAAATTTTAAAAGCGGTATTACACTACACGTTATTCAGGGCCCGGTAGTTAGGGCGATTAGGGAGCAAGGCTTGCCGGGACCGTCCCTTAGGGACCCTAAATGTTATTACACCACTCCTAGTTAGGGTTAGGGTCCCTGAATATCGTGTAGTGAAATAGGCCTTTAAATTGTTCGCGGACCAAATTTTGACTCTTGTGGACCACTGGTTGGGAACCTCTGGTCTACTCGATCGTGGCAAGATAAAACACCTAAGTACGTTATTATAATGCAGGTACTTATTAATAATTTTTATATAACTTAGGTACTATTATATAGCATTTGGCCGTTGCTGCGTTGTTTCTATGGAAACGTCTCAAGGCTATTTCTTTCCCATGGAAACTGATTTGTTTGTTGAAAAGTAGCCTATATGTTATTCCAGGGCTAGAAAGTCTTTTTAAAATTTTGATGCTTGTTCCTCTTTCACGCAAAAACTACTAACGGATCGGGCTACAATTTTGAATCAGTTCAGTTCAGTTTTATTTATTCCTTTTTGATACATCACGTACACTCGGAAAAGTCATCAACATCACAAAATTCATCAGCAATGGCTTCGTCAATATAATAGAAAGATTCACATAGTAAAAAGTTTCTAATTGTTTCACAAAAAATCTTAAAATTAAGTTGCCTTACATACAAAGGTAATTTGTTATAAAATTTTATACTGAGGTAAAGAAAGCTCTTATTTAATGTATGATTTGGAATGACTTTGAATAGATTGGAATGACTTAGAAATGATTTGGAATAGACATAGTTCTAGCCCTGGAATAATATATAGGCTACTTTTCATCCCATAAATCAGTTCCCACGGGATAGAACTAGCCTTGAAACGTTTCCATAGAAATAAATAACGCGCGCGAAGCGTGCAAATGCTAGTTCACGATATTCTCATCACTACATAGTATAAAACAAAGTCGCTTTCTCTGTCCCCATGTCCCTATGTATGCTTAAATCTTTAAAACTACGCAACGGATTTTGATGCGGATTTTTTTAATAGATAGAGTGATTCAAGAGGAAGGTTTATTCGTATAAAAACTGTGCGTACCGGGGCGGGTCGCTAGTTAACGCTCAAATAAAGACAAATAATAAAATACAACACACAAACAACAAAATATTATAATAAAGACGTTCAAATTGGTTCACTTGTTTAAAACACGTCATAAAAGAGTTTTTTCATCATCCGTAGACACTACTAGTGTCCTAGTGTGTCAGTGACCAGTGTACAGGATTAATGGAATTAAAACCCTATAAGTGTCACTTGGACACTTGCAATACTGGGCCCGAATTACACTCTTTTAAAAACAAAGGTCTCAATAGGGCCATTCAATCAAGATGATTAAAGTGACATTCATGCATTTGGTATTCTATTATTTTTTGCGCTTGCAGAGACTTTCATAATTAGAATGTCAAATTGGTAGATAAAAAGGTAATCGTCACAGCTATGAATGAACCTCAAAAAGAGTTTCACACTGTCAATTTGACACAATACTATTTAAATGGCGATGCGATTTATTTCGTGGAATTCGGGCCCTGTTTGGAATAACATAACATAAATTATTACTTCAAATTCCAAACAATCAAATCTACATTTGAAAGAAAGGAAATATAGTTTTAGAAATAAACGAACATTACCCAATATAGTACGTACTAACTACGGAAAAACCAGCCAAGTGCGAGTCGGACTCACGAATGAAGAGTTCCATATCTATAAGGGAAAAAAATCATGTTTGTTGTATGGGAGCTCCCTAAATATTTATTTAATTTTGTTTCTGGTATTTATTACATAATAGGGTCCTGTTTCTACCCTAAAGAAGAATGGAATGGAAGATAAACACATGTTGTGCCGACTCCACTTAGCGTGGCAAAGGTCCGGAAGAACAAGTAGCGTATGTGTTATTCCAGGGCTAGAACTATGTCTATTGCAAAATTTCACACTAAATAATTCAGTTTAAAGATATTGGGTGAAAAAGAAACACACATCCATATATACATCATAAAAGAAAGATCTCGAGAAGTAGGTACTGGTTATGTTCATTGTGAAAAGTATTTTTTATTTACACTTACTTAAATGTAAGGAAATAAATTTGGCTGATTATATACATTACCCAGTATTGTTAACAGTCATTAACATAGCATAGATATAAGCTTGATTTTTGTCCGGAATATATTTTAATTCTTAGGCTTAACAGTCTGTGTCAGTCCATATGTTGCGATCAAAAAGTCCATAAGGCTATTGTATGCTACCTACATGCCTACCTACACAAATAAATAGGTAAAGTAGGTAGGTAGATAAGTCTTACCTTATCTACTTTTCTCAGTAGCTACATAAGCTGTCTTGAAGCTTTTACTGTTAAATTGAATAGTGATAATTCTACAATGATTTCAAAATAATCATTACGCATTATCCAAAAACAAATACTCGTTATTGGTCAAATTCTATTTTAATTTCTGATGTCATCAGTAGGCAGACAAGGCCGAAGTTAGATCATGAAAAAACACTAATTAGAGGATGGTTTTAACGCACGGCAAGGACGACGGAATCCTAATTACCATAAACTTTACATGTCCAGGGTTCCGCCTAGTTATCTATTGATTTTTATGAAATCTACAGCACGAAAGATAGCATGACAGGAAAACCGCAATGTCAACAAAGCATTGTAAACGTATTTCGGCTACTTTTCATGAATGAAAAGTTATTTGTAGCGTTTTCCTGTATAACAACTTTTATAAGGAAAAAGCTGAAAGCCAAAATTAGGTTACATCAAGCTTCCGATCGATATAAATATACGAAATCCTGTAAGCTGCGAACAAGATGGCGTGAGTATAACCCGACCGATTTGAAAGCATCTGGGGCAGACGGAAGTGCAAAGACGTCCCCGCGACCTCAATTCGGCAGTGCTATACCTTGTCTCGCACAGATGTACAATTTTGTATTTCCTACTGTTTTCCTATGATGTTCACGGAGTTGTGATTTTAGAAAGTAGTACATAATGATGTTATGTTGATGTACTCACCGTTTTTATACTCCATTAGCACATAAAACATCACAAAACACTATTTTTTTTACACAAGCACTCACACGCCCATACAATATGTAACAACATCACGAGTACTACTGCGCCCTCTGACGAAATTATTTCGTAACTAAACACCTGCAGCTAAGTTCACGTTAGTGTAATTTATTTTGATCACCTTTTCAGAATTTTAATTAACGTGATACAAACAAATCTGTGAATAAGTCAAAATATAAAATTAAATATGTAAATTTTCTTCAAGAGACAGCAGTGCTGGATATAGTTGGCACAGAACACGAAGTATTGATTTTTCTGAGCAGCTGATTCATGCTACGCTCAAGTCTCGATTCGCGCAAATTCTGTGACTCATCGATCATTTTATCTAAGGGCATTCTCTATTTTATTTTATGGCTTAGTGTAGGTTGAGCAGAAAACGTAGGCTAAGCCTTGTATTTGTAGAATAAGTTGGATAGCTGCTAACATTTCAAAATCTAGCTTTCCTACTTAGGCCTGTTTTTAATTACTTAATAACACCCAAGCTCTCTCTGTGTATTGAAATATCTATGTATGTTCTTAGTTAAAACTAAAATAATATTATAAATATATCAGAGATAATAACTGGCTATTAACGATGTGATAAGGCAAAGATTTTAGCGCCATCTCTTGTCGAGTAGTTAAACTAACCATATTTTTTGGAATGCCATCGATTCGTCTCCGTGATGGCAGCGTACCCATAATCGAATTCACGATTGTTGTTATGCCTAATAAATAGAGTATAAACAATGCATAATTAATGCAAAACTAGAATAAATAGTGCCTCTCTGGTTTCGAAAATACTGACCGTTCCTAGTTGGGTACCTACGCTAGCATAACGATCAAGCTGGCGTACACATGACCGTTCTCGAAAACGACTCATGTTACAGAAACTAAATTTACACACAAAAATAGGCTACAAATAGAGCCCCAGCTATGCAAAATTTCATAATGATTGCTTTTAAAGGAACGGAGATAATAAACAAGACATTCAAAAACATTGGAAATACTCCCCAAGAAAACATTAAAGAGGGCTTGAAATTAATCAGGAATGGGGAATCTATGCGAAAGGCGTCAAAGAGAGCTAATGTTCCTTTTGCTACACTCAAGAGATATTATTAGAAAACCAAAGACAGTCCTTCGCTTGAGGAGTTGTTACCCTCACAGCTGCAACCCAACTATTCAGTCAACAGAATTTTTACAGCAGAACAAGAGACTGTCCTTGAAAACTATTTTACGCATTGCGCTCTTTTGTTTTATGGATTAACCGCGAAAGAAAGCCGGAGGGTGGCATATCAGAGTGCGAAAATAAATAATTTGAAAATGCCTGCCTCATGGGAGGAGAAGGAAATGGCTGGCAAGGACTGGTTAATCTCATTCAGGCGCAGACATATGTATGTCCACGAAAATTAGCGGAAGTTAAAACCCTTCTCCAGCATACAAACCATTCCCAGAGGAAAATAGTAGACCTTGCTGGAGTTTTTAAGTTAGCTGTCAATAAAATAAAATTATTTTTGGACCAAAATCAGACACTTTCACCTCAAAGAAAAGGCAAAAGTGGGAGAAAACGCATTACGACACCACGATCAGATAGAAAAATCAGAGATATCTGCTTACAAAACCGAAAGACGAGTGCTGGACTCTTAGCTCAGATGGTTTAGGAATCTGGAAAACCAGTTTCCAAGAGAACTGTACAGCTAAGGTTCGCAGAGGAAGGCTTGACAGGCCATCGTCCTGTGAAGAAACTTCGGTTGACTGTTCGATGAAGCAAAAATGATTTGCCTGGGCTCGTGAGCACTGCCTGCAGACTGCTGCAGAATGAAGTAAGGTTTGTTAACATTCTTCAAGCTATTTAAACTTACTTTTTTCCAAAAGAATTTAGAAATTTCTTATTTTTCAGTTGTGTTTCTCAGATGAGTAAAATTTAAGATTTTTGCTGATGAGAGCAGCTTTGTCCGACGACGTCCAGGTGAAAAATACTACCCTGACTGCATCGTGGAGAGGGTTAAATAACCTGTTAAAATCATGTTGTGGCCTGTCCTAAGCACAAAAGGGGTTGGACGACTTTAAATCGTCCAGGGAACAATGAGACAAGGCAAGTTCTGGAAACTCGGCTACTACTACAACTCGAAGTATTATTTTTACTATCCTACCTATTTTAATTTTTTGATTGTTAATTTCCGTTTATTTTACGTATAATAATTTAATAATACCTGTTTCATATTATTAAAGCTTTATTGTTCTGGAATCTGTGTTTTTAATAAATTTTAGACACTGACTTTAAAAATACCCTATTTTTGTGACTGTCCCTATTAATATGGCAACCCAATGTAACATCACCCTGAAAAAACCAGAAGCCTGCAGTCTCGCCAGGGCCACAGCCTTTAACAATATAAATATATTATATTTTATCTATACTTATAATAATTATGATGGATAGATTGATACGCAAAAACTGCTGAACGGATCTGGATGAAATTTGGCACAGATATAGATTATTATAAGCTGGAATAAGAATGCCGTGTGGTGCCGGCTTAGAATAGCACTACCCCAACTCTTCCCGTGGGTGTCGTAAGAGGCGACTAAGGGATATACCGGGGGGTGGGCAGCAGCACCCCTCTAGAACAACCCCACCATCAAACTGCGATCCCCAACCCGCATGCCCAGCGTGGGGATTATGGGCATTACCCCTTAATGAAAAACACAGCCAAAAATCGGCCCCTAGTTCCCGGCCGCCTCGCTATTCCTGGCCATGGTAGCGGTCATGGTAACGGCGGGGCAGGGGGTGCTAAGAATCACCGGTATTCAGGCTACCACACGCTTTCTAAAATGACCCTGGCAACGTTTAACAGACGCACTCTGAGGCTTGACCATCATCTAGCGCAGTTGGAAGTGGAGTTAGAGAACATTAAATGGCATGTTCTCGGGTTATGTGAAGTCCGTAGAGAGGGGGAGGACACTGTAACCCTAGACTCAGGCCATCTTCTCTACTTTCGTGAGGGTGATAAAACATCCCAGGGTGGAGTAGGTTTCCTCGTCAATAAGGCCCTCTCTAGCAACGTTCAAGAAATCTCCAGTGTGTCGACCAGGGTAGCGTACCTGATCCTTCGGCTTTCCAAGCGGTATAGCATGAAGGTAATTCAGGTCTACGCACCGACCTCGGCACACTCGGATGATGAAGTGGAGGATATGTACGAAGACATATCCAAAGCCTTACACGACACCACTAAGGCTCACTTCAACGTTGTTATGGGGGACTTTAACGGCAAGGTGGGAATCCAGACTGGCAATGAATCCCGAATAGGCCCGCATGGTTATGGAATCAGGAATCACAGGGGGCAAATGCTTGTCAACTTCCTTGAGAAAGAGGGACTGTTCTTAATGAACTCCTTCTTTAAGAAACAGCCTCAAAGGAAGTGGACGTGGCAAAGCCCCGACACTGTGACTAAAAATGAGATCGACTTCATCATGACGGATAGCAAGCACATATTCAGAGATGTCTCAGTGATCAACAGGTTCAATACCGGATCTGATCACCGAATGCTCCGAGGCACTCTGAATATCAACTTGAAGCTTGAAAGACACCGTCTGATGAAGTCCACGCTCCGACCAAATCCAATCCAAATCATGGCGGGCACCGAGAAGTTCGAGCAGCTACTCGGAGACAGATTTGTTGCCTTGGAACCCACTGATGACGCTGATGAGAGCCTACACAATCTGGTCGAAACGTTGAGGGATGAGGGCATCAAGTTCTGCAAAAAACAGCGAACTGGCAAGAAGTCCAAACTCTCGGATGAGACTCTGGATCTGATGACAAGAAGACGGGAAACCACCCAAGTGTCTTCGGCAGAGAGGTCAGACCTGAACAAGCGAATTGCGAAGATGGTACGGCGCGACCTTCGGAGCTCCAACACACGCCTCATTGAAGAGGTGATAGAGCGAAACCGAGGGTCCAAAGTATTCACTCAGCAGCTTGGCAGGAGCCACCTAACGAAGCTTAAAACGCGCGATGGGAGGACCGTACTGTCGAAACCGGAGATTTCAGCCGAGATAGAGGATTTTTATGGCCGTCTGTACACTGCACATGCCCCTCGTTCCCGACGAGATGACCTTGATTCTAGAGCCACCCTGACACGCCACTACACCGACGAACTGCCAGACATCAGTCAAGACGAAATCGTGTTAGCTTTGAGGCAGCTTAAAAATGGAAAAGCCCCCGGTGAGGACGGTATAACTTCAGAGCTTCTGAAGGCAGGAGGAGCCTCCGTTATACAGGAGCTACAACACCTCTTCAATACCGTCCTCCACAGTGGGAGAACTCCTAAGGCGTGGAGCGGGAGTTTGGTGGTGCTCTTTTTTAAGAAGGGTGATAAAACTCTCCTTAAAAATTACAGACCCATCACACTCCTGAGCCACATCTATAAGCTGTTCTCACGAGTGATCACGAATCGTCTCGCCAGGAGACTTGACGAGTTCCAGCCACCGGAACAGGCCGGGTTCCGCGGAGGATATGGCACCATAGACCACATACACACAGTGAGGCAGATTATACAGAAGTCCGAAGAGTATAATCAGCCCCGGTGTCTCGCTTTTGTGGACTATGAGAAAGCCTTTGACTCCGTCGAAACCTGGGCTGTTCTGGAATCCTTACAGCGATGCCAAGTAGACTATCGTTACATCGAAGTGCTGAGGTGTCTCTATGAAGCTGCCACTATGAGTGTCCAAGTACAGGACCAGCAGTCTAAACCTATCCAATTGCGCAGAGGAGTGAGACAGGGGGATGTCATATCCCCGAAACTGTTCACGAGCGCATTGGAAGATATGTTTAAGACGCTGGACTGGAAAGGTAAGGGCATTAACATAAACGGCGATTACATCTCACACCTGCGATTCGCTGATGACATAGTCGTAATGGCGGAGTCGCTAGAGGAGCTGACCCACATGCTGGATGGCCTAGCTTCAGCCTCGCGATGTATCGGTCTTGGCATGAATTTGGATAAAACCAAAGTCATGATCAATGGCCACATTGTTCCGGGACCGATAGTCGTTGATGGTCACCTTCTTGAAATTGTTTCCGAGTATACTTACCTTGGGCAGATTGTACAGCTAGGTAAAAACAATTTTGAGAAGGAGGCCAAGAGGAGGATCCAGCTAGGCTGGGCAGCATTTGGGAAACTACGTCAAGTCTTCTCTTCATCCATACCGCAATGTTTGAAAACGAAAGTTTTCAATCAGTGCGTCCTACCCGTAATGACCTACGGAGCTGAGACGTGGACACTCATGGTAGGGCTGGTCCACCAGTTCAAAGTCGCCCAGCGAGCTATGGAAAGAGCTATGCTCGGAGTCTCTCTGAAGGATAGAATTCGTAACGAATACATCCGACAGAGAACCAAAGTTATCGACATAGCTCAAAGAATTAGCAAGCTGAAGTGGCAATGGGCCGGCCATATCTCGCGAAGAACCGACAACCGTTGGGGTAAACGTGTTCTTGAGTGGAGACCGCGACTCGGTAAACGTAGCGTAGGACGCCCTCCGGCCAGGTGGGATGACGATCTGCGAAAGACTGCTGGCAGATGCTGGATGCGTCAAGCTGAAGACAGGGCGCTATGGCGCTCATTGGGGGAGGCCTATGTCCAGCAGTGGACTAATATAGGTTGATGATGATGATGATGATGATGATGATGATGGAATAAGAAATAGGCTTTATTTTATCCCGAAAATCCCACGGGAAAGGGAATTACGCAAGTAAAATCGCGAGTACTCCAAATACTAATCATGCGCAGACGAAGTCGCGGGCACCAGCTAGTAATTTATATTTATAATATATTTCAATATAAATATAATTTGAAGCAATAATCTTTCATTTTATTTCTACTGTTGAGTCACTGTGTACTACTAGAGTCACTGTGTACTACGGGGTTGAGCCACTGTGTACACCTAGGTGTACACAACACAACACAACACAACACAACACAACACAACACAACCTCGTTATACACAACCTCGTTATACACAACCTCGTTATACACAACCTCGTTATACACAACCTCGTTATACACAACCTCGTTATACACAACCTCGTTATACACAACCTCGTTATACACAACCTCGTTATACACAACCTCGTTATACACAACCTCGTTATACACAACCTCGTTATACACAACCTCGTTATACACAACCTCGTTATACACAACCTCGTTATACACAACCTCGTTATACACAACCTCGTTAGGCAGTTACAGACGGTAAATTGGTATACATGTATTATATGTTTTGGTTTACTTTGCCCGTTTTTTGACTTGTAATTCAGAAAACTGCGCTCTCTTACAAGCACTCAATTTAAAACGTAAAATTGCTGCCACAATATCTGATGCCACTAGGACAGAGGATAAGAGAGTCGACTCAGCTCAGCAGCAGTTAAGCTAAGGCAACACTGCTATTAACAGGGGCTTCTCGGTACTTATTGAAGTTATTATAAAATTCTTAGATATAAGTTATAAAATTGTCGAGGGAAACTTATTAACTCCCGGTCTGGATCGTCATGAAATCTTATCCAGAATGAAGACCACGATGTAATTTGGTCAGAAGCTCTCACTAAGACTAGTTTAAAGATTAAAAGGCTATAAAAATTACTATAGTTACTGATATTAAAAAATAAATAACCGCATCCGCAAAGGCACCAGTAGTGGCGTCGTCAGTCCAACCGACGACCAGTCGCCCCCGGGTGGGGAACAGAACAGCCCTCCTTATACATATTAGATATGAGCGCCGATAGCCAATCCCACGGCGGCGGCGTGACTTGAAAATTTGGACGGCGGCGGCGGCGCGCCGCGGCGCGTCCTCCGAGAAATGAGAATTTTATCAAGGAGAAAATAAAGAGCCAAAATCACAGTAAAAAGCCTTATATTATTAATGATCAAACGAACTTACCCTTACGTGAAGTTCGATCATAATTATGTGAACAGCTTCATTCGATGCGATTTAGAGATTTTACATGTTGTAGTAGCGTTTCCTAGTACTAGCCTTACACACGATATTTTAAAGTTATTTTTTATAAAAATGAAGTTGCTAATTTGACTTGACAAGCCCTCTATTGACTCTACGGTACCATGCTGCCCTGTTATTGGCTCTACCGATCGTGGCGTTGTTGGGTCTTTATGGCTCTACCTGTTACCTGCGCTGCGACCTCTCGTCA
Source organism: Eupithecia centaureata (assembly GCA_944547425.1). Classification (NCBI taxonomy): domain Eukaryota; kingdom Metazoa; phylum Arthropoda; class Insecta; order Lepidoptera; family Geometridae; genus Eupithecia; species Eupithecia centaureata. The sequence continues at coordinate 6,543,432 of OX155706.1, forward strand.
TTTGTTTAAAGTTATATTTATATATATAACTAGTTATATTATATAAAGCTCGATAACCACTGACTGACTGACTCACTGACATAATTGTTCTCCCTGTTGGTGGATGGGGAGGTATGGTTTTTTTTACGGAAATGTGTAGGGGAGGTGGGGGTGAGTATGGGAAAATTCCGACATTTTTAAATTTCGAACCCCCTCTCGGACCCCCCGGGGGTTCTTCGGCTGTGTAGGGGGGTGGGTCAGATTTTTTTGTGGGGTCGTGTAGAGGGTTAGAAACCATTGTGGGGGGTGAAATTTTTTTGACCCCCAACACCCCCCGAGACCCCCCGCTTTTGAATTGCTCCCGGACGAAGGAGCGATGGAGGATTTCGGATGGCGGGATCGTATAGAGGGTTTAGTACTTAATCGGAAGAAAAAAAAAATTGATCCCCCCCCCATGACCCCTTTTAGACCCCCCTTTCGTATCTCCCGAACGGCTCGCGATGGAAAAAAAATCTTTTCGCAGTCGCGTAGAGGAGGACGAATAGTTGCGGAAGCCAAAAAAAGTTTGACCCTTTTGAACCCCCAGACCCCCTTTTTTTAAAAAAAACCGTTTTTTTACCCATTTTTAGGGTATTTTTTTGGGGTGGAGCATCGAGGCGAGCGAAGCGAGCCGAGATGCGACACCGGGAACCAGCACGGCGAGCGAAGCGAGCCGTGCTGCGTTCCCCCCGACGACCCCCACGACCCCCCCCCCCCCCCCCCTGGGAGCATCGTGGCGAGCGAAGCGAGCCGCGATGCGACCACGGGGGCTTGAGGAGGGGCAGCGGAGGGGGAGTCGCAGCACGGCGAGCGAAGCGAGCCGTGCTGTGACCCCCCGCCGCTGCCCCCCCTGGAACCCCCCCACCAAATAAATTTATATGGGTATCGTTTTCGACTAAATCGGGGGTGAGGATTTCGAATATGATGTCGGCGGGGAGCGGCGAGCGAAGCGAGCCGCGATCCGACCCAGCAAGGCGAGCGAAGCGAGCCGCGCTTCGTGTCCCAGTGTGGTAGCATGAGCGGAGTCGTATTGCGGTGAGCGCAGCGAACCGCAATGCGACGTGTGACACCAAGCAAGGCGAGCGAAGCGAGCCGCGCTTTGTGTCACACTGCAAGGCGAGCGCAGCGAGCCGCGCAGTGTGGTAGCACGGGTAGAGTCGTATTGCGGTGAGCGAAGCGAACCGCAATGCGACGTTTGACATCCAGCAAGGCGAGCGAAGCGAGCCGCGCTCCGTGTCACACTGCAAGGCGAGCGTAGCGAGCCGCGCGGTGTGACCGCACACCCCTCATATGGGTATCGTTTTCGAGTATCTTCAACCCGATAATAACGATAGAGACGTCCATTTTGAAATCCAAGATGGCTGACATTTTTTCATCGCAGATTTCCGACATAGGTATCGATTTCGAGCAAAACGAGGGTGTAGGTTATGATAAGGGGAATAAAATTTCAAAATAAACAGTCTACACAACCGACGCGAGCTGCTTGCAGCTCGCGCACGCCTAAAAAACTAGTTACCTTATATATAAAATTCGATTACCACTGACTGACTCACTGACTCACTGACATGATTGTTCTCCCTGTTGGTGGATGGGGAGGTATGGTTTTTTTTACGGAAATGTAGAGGGGAGACCGGGGTGAGTCTGGGAAAATTCCAACTTTTTTAAATTTCGAACCCCCTCTATGACCCCCCGGGGGTTCTTCGGCCGTGTAGGGGGGTGGGTCATATTTTTTTGTGGGGTCGTGTAGAGGGTTAGAAGCCATTGTGGGGGGTGAAATTTTTTTGACCCCCAACACCCCCCGAGACCCCCCGCTTTTGAATTGCTACCGGATGGAGCAGCGATAGAGGATTTTGGATGGCGGGATCGTATAGAGGGTTTAGTCTCTAATCGGAAGAAAAAAAAAAAATTGACCCCCCCATGACCCTTTTTAGACCCCCCTTTCGTATCTCCCGAACGGCTCGCGATGGAAAAAAAATCTTTTCGCAGTCGCGTAGAGGAGGACGAATAGTTGCGGAAGCCAAAAAAAGTTTGACCCCTTTGCACCCCCAGACCCCCTTTTTTTCAAAAAAACCGTTTTTTGACCCATTTTTAGGGTTTTTTGTTGGGGTGGAGCATCGAGGCGAGCGAAGCGAGCCGAGATGCGACACCGGGAACCAGCACGGCGAGCGAAGCGAGCCGTGCTGCGTTCCCCCCGACGACCCCCACGACCCCCCCCCCCCTGGGAGCATCGCGGCGAGCGAAGCGAGCCGCGATGCGACTACGGGGGCTCCAGGAGGGGCAGTGGAGGGGGAGTCGCAGCGGCGGGGGGTGCTGTGACCCCCCGCCGCTGCCCCCCCTGGACCCCCCCCCACCAAAAAAATTGATATGGGTATCGTTTTCGACTAACTCGGGGGTGAGGATTTCGAATATGATGTCGGCGGGGAGCGGCGAGCGAAGCGAGCCGCGATCCGACACTGCAAGGCGAGCGAAGCGAGCCGCGCAGTGTGGAGTCGTATTGCGGTGAGCGAAGCGAACCGCAATGCGATGACTGACACCCAGCAAGGCGAGCGAAGCGAGCCGCGCTTCGAGTCACACTGCAAGGCGAGCGTAGCGAGCCGCGCAGTGTGACCGCATGGGTATAGTCGTATTGCGGTGAGCGAAGCGAACCGCAATGCGACGTCTGACACCCAGCAAGGCGAGCGAAGCGAGCCGCGCTTCCCGTCACACTGCAAGGCGAGCGTAGCGAGCCGCGCAGTGTGACCGCACGGGTAGAGTCTGCAACGACCGCGACCCAGCAAGGCGAGCGAAGCGAGCCGCGCTTTGAGTCACACTGCAAGGCGAGCGCAGCGAGCCGCGCAGTGTGGTAGCATGTCAGAGTCGTATTGCGGTGAGCGAAGCGAACCGCAATGCGACGACCGACACCCAGCAAGGCGAGCGAAGCGAGCCGCGCTTCCCGTCACACTGCAAGGCGAGCGTAGCGAGCCGCGCAGTGTGACCGCACACCCCTCATATGGGTATCGTTTTCGAATAACTCTAACCCGTAGACTACGAAAAAGACGTCCATTTTGAAATGCAAAATGGCTCAAGTTTTTAAATCGCAAAATACCCTCATGGGTATCGATTTCGAGCAATACGTGGGTGTAGGTTACGAAAAGGGGTTCTAAATTTAAAAAAAAACAGCATACACAACCGACGCGGGCTGCTCGCAGCCCGCGCAGCACGCAACAAACTAGTTACCTTATATATAAAATTCGATTACCACTGACTGACTCACTCACTCATTGACATGATTGTTCTCCCTGTTGGTGGAGGGGGAGGTATGGTTTTTTTTACGGAAATGAAGAGGGGAGACCGGGGTGAGTATGGGAAAATTCCAACTTTTTTGAATTTCGAACCCCCTCTAGGACCCCCCGGGGGTTCTTCGGCCGTGTAGGGGGTTGGGTCAGATTTTTTTGTGGGGTCGTGTAGAGGGTTAGAAACCATTGTGGGGGGTGAAATTTTTTTGACCCCCAACACCCCCCGAGACCCCCCGCTTTTGAATTGCTCCTGGATAGCGTCCCGATGGAGGATTTCGGATGGCGGGATCGTATAGAGGGTTTAGTCTTTAATCGGAAGAAAAAAAAATTGACCCCCCCCCCATGCCCCCTTTTTGAACCCCCTTTCGTATCTCCCGAACGGCTCGCGATGGAAAAAAAATCTTTTCGCAGTCACGTAGAGCAGGACGAATAGTTGCGGAAGCCAAAAAAAGTTTGACCCCTTTGCACCCCCAGACCCCCTTTTTTTCAAAAAAACCGTTTTTTGACCCATTTTTAGGGTTTTTTTTTGGGGTGGAGCATCGAGGCGAGCGAAGCGAGCCGAGATGCGACACCGGGAACCAGCACGGGGAGCGAAGCGAGCGTGCTGCGTTCCCCCCGACGACCCCCATGACCCCCCCCCTCCCCCCTGGGAGCATCGCGGCGAGCGAAGCGAGCCGCGATGCGACTACGGGGGCTTCAGGAGAGGCAGCGGAGGGGGAGTCGCAGCACGGCGAGCGAAGCGAGCCGTGCTGTGACCCCCCGCCGCTGCCCCCCCTGGACCCCCCCCCACCAAAAAAATTGATATGGGTATCGTTTTCGACTAACTCGGGGGTGAGGATTTCGAATATGATGTCGGTGGGGAGCGGCGAGCGAAGCGAGCCGCGATCCAACACTGCAAGGCGAGCGAAGCGAGCCGCGCTTCGAGTCACACTGCAAGGCGAGCGTAGCGAGCCGTGCAGTTTGACCGCATGGGTAGAGTCGTATTGCGGTGAGCGAAGCGAACCGCAATGCGACGACCGAGACCCAGCAAGGCGAGCGCAGCGAGCCGCGCTTCGAGTCACACTGCAAGGCGAGCGCAGCGAGCCGCGCAGTGTGGTAGCATGGGCAGAGTCGTATTGCGGTGAGCGAAGCGAACCGCAATGCGACGACCGACACCCAGCAAGGCGAGCGAAGCGAGCCGCGCTTCGTGTCACACTGCAAGGCGAGCGTAGCGAGCCGCGCAGTGTGACCGCACACCCCTCATATGGGTATCGTTTTCGAATAACTACAACCCGAAAATTACGATAAAGACGTCCATTTTGAAATCCAAAATGGCTCAAGTTTTTAAATCGCAAAATACCCTCATGGGTATCGATTTCGAGCAATACGTGGGTGTAGGTTACGAAAAGGGGTTCTAAATTTAAAATAAACAGCAACTCGACGGACGCGGGCTGCTCGCAGCCCGCGCAGCACGCAAAAAACTAGTTTATATATATAAAGCTCGACAACCACTGACTCACTCACTGACATAATTGTTCTCCCTGTTGGTGGATGGGGAGGTATGGTTTTTTTTACGGAAATGTGGAGGGGAGGTGGGGGTGAGTCTGGGAAAATTCCAACTTTTTTAAATTTCGAACCCCCTCTAGGACCCCCCGGGGGTTCTTCGGCCGTGTAGGGGGGTGGGTCAGATTTTTTTGTGGGGTCGTGTAGAGGGTTAGAAACCATTGTGGGGGGTGAAATTTTTTTGACCCCCAACACCCCCCGAGACCCCCCGCTTTTGAATTGCTCCCGGATGAAGGAGCGATGGAGGATTTCGGATGGCGGGATCGTATAGAGGGTTTAGTCTTTAATCGGAAGAAAAAAAAAATTGACCCCCCCCATGACCCCTTTTTAGACCCCCCTTTCGTATCTCCCGAACGGCTCGCGATGGAAAAAAAATCTTTTCACAGTCGCGTAGAGGAGGACGAATAGTTGCGGAAGCCAAAAAAAGTTTGACCCTTTTGAACCCCCAGACCCCCTTTTTTTTAAAAAAACCGTTTTTTGACCCATTTTTAGGGTTTTTTTTTGGGGTGGAGCATCGAGGCGAGCGAAGCGAGCCGAGATGCGACACCGGGAACCAGCACGGCGAGCGAAGCGAGCCGTGCTGCGTTCCCCCCGACGACCCCCACGACCCCCCCCCCCCTGGGAGCATCGCGGCGAGCGAAGCGAGCCGCGATGCGACTACGGGGGCTCCAGGAGGGGCAGCGGAGGGGGAGTCGCAGCACGGCGAGCGAAGCGAGCCGTGCTGTGACCCCCCGCCGCTGCCCCCCCCTGAACCCCCTCCCCACCAAAAAAATTGATATGGGTATCGTTTTCGACTAACTCGGGGGTGAGGATTTCGAATATGATGTCGGCGGGGAGCGGCGAGCGAAGCGAGCCGCGATCCGACACTGCAAGGCGAGCGAAGCGAGCCGCGCAGTGTGGAGTCGTATTGCGGTGAGCGAAGCGAACCGCAATGCGACGACCGCGACCCAGCAAGGCGAGCGAAGCGAGCCGCGCTTCGTGACACACTGCAAGGCGAGCGTAGCGAGCCGCGCTTCGAGACACACTGCAAGGCGAGCGTAGCGAGCCGCGTAGTGTGGTAGTTCGGGTGGAGTCGTATTGCGGTGAGCGAAGCGAACCGCAATGCGACGTCTGACACCCAGCAAGGCGAGCGAAGCGAGCCGCGCTCCGTGTCACACTGCAAGGCGAGCGCAGCGAGCCGCGCAGTGTGGTAGCACGGGTGGAGTCGTATTGCGGTGAGCGAAGCGAACCGCAATGCGACTCCTGAGACCCAGCAAGGCGAGCGAAGCGAGCCGCGCTTCGTGTCACACTGCAAGGCGAGCGTAGCGAGCCGCGCTTCGAGACACACTGCAAGGCGAGCGTAGCGAGCCGCGTAGTGTGGTAGTTCGGGTGGAGTCGTATTGCGGTGAGCGAAGCGAACCGCAATGCGACGTCTGACACCCAGCAAGGCGAGCGAAGCGAGCCGCGCTCCGTGTCACACTGCAAGGCGAGCGCAGCGAGCCGCGCAGTGTGGTAGCACGGGTGGAGTCGTATTGCGGTGAGCGAAGCGAACCGCAATGCGACTCCTGAGACCCAGCAAGGCGAGCGAAGCGAGCCGCGCTTCGTGTCACACTGCAAGGCGAGCGTAGCGAGCCGCGCTTCGAGACACACTACAAGGCGAGCGTAGCGAGCCGCGTAGTGTGGTAGTTCGGGTGGAGTCGTATTGCGGTGAGCGAAGCGAACTGCAATGCGACGTCTGACACCCAGCAAGGCGAGCGAAGCGAGCCGCGCTCCGTGTCACACTGCAAGGCGAGCGCAGCGAGCCGCGCAGTGTGGTAGCACGGGTGGAGTCGTATTGCGGTGAGCGAAGCGAACCGCAATGCGACTCCTGAGACCCAGCAAGGCGAGCGAAGCGAGCCGCGCTTCGTGTCACACTGCAAGGCGAGCGTAGCGAGCCGCGCTTCGAGACACACTGCAAGGCGAGCGTAGCGAGCCGCGTAGTGTGGTAGTTCGGGTGGAGTCGTATTGCGGTGAGCGAAGCGAACCGCAATGCGACGTCTGACACCCAGCAAGGCGAGCGAAGCGAGCCGCGCTCCGTGTCACACTGCAAGGCGAGCGCAGCGAGCCGCGCAGTGTGGTAGCACGGGTGGAGTCGTATTGCGGTGAGCGAAGCGAACCGCAATGCGACTCCTGAGACCCAGCAAGGCGAGCGAAGCGAGCCGCGCTTCGTGTCACACTGCAAGGCGAGCGTAGCGAGCCGCGCGGTGTGACCGCACACCCCTCATATGGGTATCGTTTTCGAGTATCTTCAACCCGATAATAACGATAAAGACGTCCATTTTGAAATCCAAGATGGCTGACATTTTTTCATCGCAGATTTCCGACATGGGTATCGATTTCGAGCAAAACGAGGGTGTAGGTTACGATAAGGGGAATAAAATTGCAAAATAAACAGTCTACACAACCGACGCGAGCTGCTTGCAGCTCGCGCACGCCTAAAAAACTAGTCTGGTTATATCTTTGATCAAGTGCCTTGATTGATGATGTTATTACCTGTTATGTAAAAATTTCACAGGGGGATTGGGGTTAAATAAGGGAGGGTGTATATAAATCGCATCGAATGAAGCTGTTCACATAATTATGATCGAACTTCACGTAAGGGTAAGTTCGTTTGATCATTAATTATGTATCACAGCTTCATTCTTAGCGATTTAGAGATTTTACATGTTGTAGGATGTTCAGAGATTAACAAATGTGAAATTTTTCAAAATAAATAATGAGCTTTGTAAATACATTTATTTATGTTTTAAGAAATATGTTAAAATAATTTCTAAGTTCAAATCACTTTTAGCTTTAAGACTGTAGAATTGATCTCGCAAACTGATTGGTATCATGAATAATCAAAGTGCTTTATTCCTTAAGACCTTACAGGACACTTGGACACGTCATAAAATTCATATTATTAATAATTAAAACTAGGAAATAAAGTGCTCACTTTGATTTTTGTTCACTTCAATCTTTTTAAGACAAAGAAGCGAACAGAAACCTTTACCTTGTTAGGTTGTTATTTTTCGAGTTAGTCGAGTTAGAGTTTGTCGAGTTAGAGCAGTTTTCCTAATTACATCAGGATTTTGGACCTGCTCTGTGGGCTCTCGATGTAGAAGCATGTCGCGTGCTGTGAGCACTAAACATGCTGGTGACAATGGCACTGTTCTGTTTAAACCACTGGGAGCTTAATTTTGAGCGAGGTCTACGGTAACTGATAAAAAGAAATTCATTACTAGCAGATCTGAACGAATGAGTTTTATTAAAATATGACTCTAGGCACGTTAATGGGCATATTTCTGGTCTTTCAGTAAACTAAAGTATTTTTAAATTTGGTCTGAAGTTTTATTAAAGCCTGAATTACTATTGTTATACGTTACCGTTGACAACCTTTATATCCCAATTAATTATGCCAGCAGAGTAATTGTCTTTTTAGGAAGAGTTTCTAGACCAAAATTTTCATGAGGCCATTTTCGGGTTAAAAAATTCAAGAGTTGAGCTGGATGCCAAGTAACAGAATACCGACGCAAGGAAGGTCACAATCTAAACATCCCTTTCTTAAAGCGTTTTATCGTTTTCATCTATTTAATTACAATATTGCTTCCTAAAATAAGTGACAGAGCAAATTTGTTGGCATTTACTGTTCCATATTTTAGTACCTTTACGAAATATTTCATTTGAGAAATCAAGAACCCTTGGAACAAAATGTTGTAAAAATGATGATTTTTTTTTTTTTTTTTTTTTTTATGTTATATATTACCCTAAACCCTATAATAACCCTAATATTACTAATACAAACATCGTAGTGTTTGTATTTATTTTCGAAAAGAGGCGAAAATATTATTTTTATTGCGGAGGGTTCAGCACGCTGTGATGGTTGTGGGTTGATCAGAAAAGGTAAAAATATAATCTATTATGAGAAATAACAAGTTGTTGAAATAAAGAAAACCAAGGCTCTGATGCCCAGTTTGGAACAAATACGATGCCCTTTACTCGGTCAGTAACGATCTTTTGTAACATATTGAGATTAAGTGAGAATGGTGGAAATGTGTAAAATGACAATTTTGACCATGATCTAGTAAAAGCATCTACTGCCCATGCTTCTGGGTCAACCTTCGATGAAACATAAAATGAAAGGTAACGTTCGATGAACATTTACTGTTACTATGACTAGTTTGTTGGAATTCCTAATTGTTTTTATTTTATCAAAAGCTGTCTCCTATTTCCCATTTGGATCTGCTTCAAAATTATCTTTAGTGTCTAAGTATGATCCAAAAATATTTTTTATACCGATTCTATTTATATTCCGATTCTACTCATTTCACACCATTGCCAAATAGCTCTCGCTAAGTAATTTAAGTGTGGGTATTGCACTTAAATTTATACAAGAGATTGCTGTCGTGGCATCAATCAATACGTAAAAGTATTTCACAAACAAAATAATCCTTAGCAAATACTTTAAGTGCGAAAAAAGCTGCTTTTAACTCCAAGACGTTGATGTGTAGATAGTTTTCGGTGTATTTCCAATAACCATAAGACCGATTATTATTGCTATAAACCCCCCAGCCTTTACCTGATGCGTCTGAAAATATTTCAGCGTGAAATAATTGAAAATAAATGAGCTACGTCCTTTAAGATTTTCAATGCACCAACCAAAATCTATTTTTATATGATATTCTGATTATAGCTTTTTCATACAGATTTTTCAACAAAGAAAGGTATTTGTCTTAGTAAAAGTAAGTACTTAAGTAAAATATTTATCAAAGTAACAAAACCTAGTTTTGTATACTACCAAGATTTCATGAATTTATCGTAGTTTACAACGAAGCCTAGACTTTCTAGTAATGATCGAATAATAGGAAGCTGCAAATGAGTTTCCTGTTACAGTATGTATTTCATGACCGGCTTTAAAGCCTTCGTAAATACATAAGGTCCAGTGTACAAGAAAAATAGCCAATTAATTTGATATAAAATATGTTCATATTCGAAATGTAAGTAGGTATTTTTTATGCGATTCATGAATTGGTACCTATCGAAAAATAGGCATCCTTTATATATATGTTGCCATTTAAAATTTTTGTGTTATAAGTTTCGATGCTGTACAATAGTCTTCCATTTTAAAATGATAATTTTGAATGATTTATTTAAACACTTTAGATTTAAAATAAACCGTCACCATTTGGCTTCGGCACTAAGAAAATACTGTATAAAAATTGCTCTGCTTTTTATTACATCTATAAATTGCTCCAATAGACAAGAGCAAGTCAATGGACTTTCAGAAATCAGTTTCTTCTTCTTTAGATCTTTGTTATTACTAAGATAATCATTTCTAGATGGAATCGAAGAAAACGGTATAACATAGCCTTTTATCAAAGATAAAAACTTTGAGTTTGTTGTTATGTCGCCCATTTATGAGCAAACCACTGAAGTCGACCAGCGTGACTTACCCCATGTTCGTATATTCCTCTACGCCGTCTTCCGTGCTGGTGAGTGGTTCCGTCCCTGGTACTATCCCTGGTAGGTAGGCGCTGGGTTGACTGATTTCTTTCTTCTCTCGGCGCCTGTCGATGCAGAACTTTGTAGTTTAATTCCTCGCCGGACCTCTGTATGGTCTGCGCCGCTTTAACTTGTTTCGAAAAAGAAACTTATCCCTAGCGGTGTTAACCAAAGTTTCTTTCAGATCTGGTTTTACCGACGACGATACGTCGAATGTTGAATGTGTAATGCTGAAGTGGCAATGAGCCAGCCATATCTCGCGGAGAACCGACAACCGTTGGGTTAAACATGTTCTTGAGTGGAGACCGCGACTCGGTAAACGTAGTGTAGGACGCCCTCCAGCCAGGTGGGATGACGATCTGCGAAAGACTGCTGGAAGATGCTGGATGTCAAGCTGAAAAAAGGGCGCTATGGCGCTCATTGGGGGAGGTCTATGTCCAGCAGTGGACTAGTATAGGTTGAAGATGATGATGATGATGATGACGTCGAATTTTCGTCGAGTTGTAGAGTCTTGAAAATGGATATCGCATAATAGGCGGCAGGCATCCCTTAGAGCCTTCAAGGCTTTTTCAGGTGCTTCTTTCGCAATCAACGACTCAGTGGCCTGGGCAAGAGCAGCAAGAGCGTTTCCAATTAGTCTTAACCATAAAATTAGTGAGCGCTACCTTAGCCTCGGGGTTGAGAACTAGTGCTATTAAGTAGTTCACATTTTCGAGCAACTAGATATTCCTGATGAATTTTGTCCTTTGAATCTTTCGCTAATCCCTTAGATTGCACTTCCTGCCAACGCGATGTGAATCTTTTCCGAGGGAAGTTTGCGGTTTTGGGGCCTCGCCCAGTAAATTCAGTATTTCCTCACCTGTGAGGGTTCCAGATGGCCAGGCTCAATAATATCATCGGCTATTGTTTGCTTCACGTCTACGATCGACGAAGTGGATGGACCTTTCAGCGGCTCGTCCTGCCATGGTTGGCCTGGAAACGGCTCGTCTCGAGGCTGTGCCCGCGGTGATTGTGAGCGCGATGTGCTGCCATCGCTCTGGCCAGTGCGTGGAAAATACCAGTTCATGATTAGAATTTCTGGTTTACAGAAATAGATCTGACGGAGAAAACTCTCATCACTAATCATACAACAATGCAGAGATTCGATTAGAATTCCTGGTTAACAAGAATAGATCTGAAGGAGAACCAAAATGGAAGCTCGCATCACTAATCGATATGGTATTTTATACGGATTATGTGTCTGATTAGAATTTCCGGTAAACAGAAATAGATCTGAAGGAGCTAAAGGACAGCTCTCATCACTAATCGGTCACAACAACTTATTTTGCCATTGGGATGAAATAAGATTGCGGAATAGGTGAGAAAAAACTGTTGAGTTACTAAAAATAAAATTTTAAAACTCACGTGGCATTTCATCTTCGGAAGACGAAGTTAAAATCATTATTCTTCGACGACGGGGTGGCTGCAAGCGCTCCTCTAACTTCCTTATTTTTCATCGTATTTCTTCATCCTTGTCTTTGTTCTTCCTTTTGTGGCTTCCTATTACCTCGCTTTTTATTTCACTTTAATAATAATTTAATAATTTTAACATAGATTGAACTAGCTAGCGCAGAAACGTGCGAAGGCTTGAGCACGAAAACACGTAATGACGAGAGGTCGCAGCGCAGGTAACAGGTAGAGCCATAAAGACCCAACAACGCCACGATCGGTAGAGCCAATAACAGGGCAGCATGGTACCGTAGAGTCAATAGAGGGCTTGTCAAGTCAAATTAGCAACTTCATTTTTATAAAAAATAACTTTAAAATATCGTGTGTAAGGCTAGTACTAGGAAACGCTACTACAACATGTAAAATCTCTAAATCGCTAAGAATGAAGCTGTGATACATAATTAGAAGAATCAACGTTTTTATTTATTTTTATGAAGTTTACAAAATTATGTGTTCCAAACACAAATTAAAAAAAACCACAATATTTACATTTTATTTTTATTTTATTTTTACAAGGTCAGTAGGTCATATTTCTAAAGTTATAGAATCAGACCCAATAAAAGAATAATAAATATATCTCAAAAAATAATATCGTTCACTCCTCAACAGATTCTCTGCAGAAGACATAATTATCGTGGATAAACACAATCCTATTCAATCTCAATGGATTTAATCGTGAACGTTTCGCCGTTATCACGAGTCCAGCTGTAGAGAAAACACGTTGTGTTGTGTTGTGTTGTGTTGTGTTGTGTTGTGTTGTGTTGTGTTGTGTTGTGTTGTGTTGTGTTGTGTTGTGTTGTGTTGTGTTGTGTTGTGTTGTGTTGTGTTGTGTTGTGTTGTGTTGTGTTGTGTTGTGTTGTGTTGTGTTGTGTTGTGTTGTGTTGTGTTGTGTTGTGTTGTGTTGTGTTGTGTTGTGTTGTGTTGTGTTGTGTTGTGTTGTGTTGTGTTGTGTTGTGTTGTGTTGTGTTGTGTTGTGTTGTGTTGTGTTGTGTTGTGTTGTGTTGTGTTGTGTTGTGTTGTGTTGTGTTGTGTTGTGTTGTGTTGTGTTGTGTTGTGTTGTGTTGTGTTGTGTTGTGTTGTGTTGTGTTGTGTTGTGTTGTGTTGTGTTGTGTTGTGTTGTGTTGTGTTGTGTTGTGTTGTGTTGTGTTGTGTTGTGTTGTGTTGTGTTGTGTTGTGTTGTGTTGTGTTGTGTTGTGTTGTGTTGTGTTGTGTTGTGTTGTGTTGTGTTGTGTTGTGTTGTGTTGTGTTGTGTTGTGTTGTGTTGTGTTGTGAATTATAGACCCATAACGTGCTTACCAACGATCTATAAGCTACTTACATCCATCTTGACCACAAAAATTAACACACATATTGTTACGAACAATATTTTGGCACCTGCTCAAAATGGATGTAGGGTTGGGTCCCGTGGTACTAAGGAGCTCCTCCTCATTGACATGGCCATTAGCCAAAAGGTCAAACGTGGCAGAGGGAATTTATCGGCTGCATGGATCGATTATAAGAAGGCTTATGATTCGGTGCCTCATACTTGGCTTGAGAGGGTCTTAGAGTTGTATAAAGTAGATACTACTCTAAGATCATTCTTGGGATCATGTATGAGACAGTGGACTACGGTTCTTCGTCATCCAGGCAGCCGATTAATTCCACCTGCGACCATTGATCTGATAAGGATAGAGAGAGGTATATTCCAGGGCGACAGTCTGAGTCCCTTGTGGTTTTGTCTAGCCCTGAATCCACTCAGTACCCTACTGAAAGATTCAGGAATAGGTTATCGCCTTCGGAGAGAGGGTGAGGTTATTTCTCACTTGTTGTATATGGATGACCTCAAACTATTTGCGCCGAATGAAACACAGTTAATGGCCCTCTTGAATATCACACAGATATTCAGTAGTGCTATTAACATGGAGTTCGGCGTTGATAAGTGTGCGGTCATACAAATACAACGAGGGAAAGTTGTAAATTCTAATAATTTGCAACTTTCAGAGCTTATGTCCCTCAAATCTCTCTCAGAGGGTGAAACTTATAAGTACCTTGGTATGCCAGAAGCCTTGGGTATAGTGGACGGGGAAATAAAACAGTCGGTGAAGGAACGCTTCTTCTGCCGCCTTACAAAAGTGCTAAATAGCCTATTGTCGGGTGGCAACAAGGTGCGTGCCTTCAATGGCTGGGTTATGCCCTTGCTTACTTATACTTTTGGCATACTAAGATGGACTCAGACTGAACTAGACGCCTTGGACTGTAGGGTTCGTCAACTTTTAACTACTCATCGCATGCGACACCCCCGATCTTCGGTCATGAGATTGTACATCCCACGGAAATGTGGCGGTCGAGGCTTTTTAAGCGCTAAGACCCTACACAACCGTGAGGTGTGCAATCTCAGAAATTATTTCCATCAAGCCGAATACCAAATGCATCGCGACGTAGTTGCAGTTGATAAGAACCTTACTCCTCTCTCCTTAGCTAACGAGAACTGGCGTAAACCTATAGTGATGAGTATAGAGGACAGGAAGGCCATATGGGAAAGCAAAGAGCTGCATGGGAGATTCTACAAGGTCCTCACAGGTCCTGATGTAGATCTCCTAAGCTCAGTAAACTGGCTACGTTTCGGTGTCCTCTTTGGGGAAACCGAAGGCTTTGTCTGTGCAATTATGGATGAGGTAGTTAAGACGAACAATTACCGAAAGTATATCATGAAAGATGGCACGATCGATATCTGTCGAGCGTGTCATCTTCCAGGGGAGACCCTTCGTCATATACTTTCGGGTTGTTCGCACCTAGCTAACTCTCAGTACTTGCACAGACACAACCAAGTAGCCAAAATTATACATCAACAACTTGCTCTCCGATATGGCCTTACTGGTCCTGAAGTTCCATACTATAAATACACACCAGCGCCAGTTCTCGAAAACAGCCGTGCCACGCTCTATTGGGACCGCTCTATCATTACAGACAGGACTATTCTTGCAAATAAGCCTGATATTGTACTGATAGACCGGTTAGAAAGATGGGCGGTGCTTGCTGATGTCACCATACCACATGATGTTAACCTCGTTAAAGCTGAGAAAGATAAACTCAGTAAATATCTTGATTTGGCTAACGAGGTTGTCAGCATGTGGGATGTTGATTCAGCGACCATCGTCCCGATAGTCGTTTCGGTTAACGGGGTAATAGCGAAGAGCCTCGATAAACATCTCAAGAGACTCTCGCTAGGAAGTTGGATCAAGGGTCAGATCCAAAAAGCGGTTCTCCTGGATTCGGCGCGTATCGTCAGGAAGTTCCTCTGTCTGCAACCCTAGTCACCGGCTGCTTGAGCCTAGCTTCGCGGCCGGTGATCCACCGTTTTGATATATTTTTTACTGTAGATTAGTTTTATAATATTTTTGTATTTTCTATAGTAAAAAATATATTTTATAACGAGTATTAAAATAAATAAAGTGAAATAATAATAAATTCATTTATTTCGGACAACATTAGAACAAGTAGACAGATCTTATATAACTTATTCTACTACTATTCTATTTATGGTGATGAAAAAGAATATTCATATAGGTTTCATGTGAAATAAAAAAGTTTTCAGTTTTTATTTCATTTTTCATTAATAGATAATTGTTTTTTTCTTCAGTCAAAACATGTGCAAATTGGCTCCAAAGTTTGAGAATCTCTTCTTCAATCTTCCCCCAGTGGGGTAAGTTCGGAATATATATTTTTTTAAAATTTGTTATATCTTTGTTAAAAATAGGTATTTTGGCACTACAGTCAGTTACAACTTTTTAAATTACTTAACACTATAGACTAAGGACCATAAACTTTGCCTAAGACCTACCTAAGACACGTTTTAACGATTTTAGATTTTTATTCGATCTTACCCCGTCACCTTTTCATCTTCCCCCTGTTTCAATTAAGTAAAAATAATATTTTTAATTACAGTTTTCTACTTTTTGGACAGCTTTATCAGGCTGTTATTGACATATTATAAAAATCTAGTCTTTACCCTTTAATTACGTCCAATTTACTTTTAGCTAAAGTTAATATCTATTCTTCTACATGGATTCAAAAACAACACTGACCATCTCATCAAAAAACCGTTCGATCTTGCCCCCACTCACTCTACTTATAGGTAATGAAATCTGTGGTAAGGATAAGAAAGTAATGATGTATACCTAGTATATATTCTGACAAAGTGGCTATAAAATTATTAACTCTGATTATAGCTTTCTATGCCATGGATGCGACGCCTGATACATTTAGAAAACTATATAATGTCGCGTCTTTTATTCAACTTTACCTAGGCGTTACCGCGGCACACTTGCGCTGACTCCTATAATTTTTAACTAGCGACCAGCCCCGGATTCGTACGGGTGTATTATACATAAACATTCCCCTTGAATCACTCTATCTATAAAAAAACCGCATCAAAATCATTATTATATATGTTTATGTACGGGTATTTATCGCGTTTATTCTTAAATAAAATGTGTTCTGATCGCATCAAAATCATTTGTGTAGTTTAAAAATATAGGCATAGGTACATAGGGACAGACAGCAGGAATTTTAATATTTAATATAGGAATTCGACTTTGTTTTAGGCTATGCATATTCCGCAAACATAGGAATTTTCAAATATCAATTTAATGTTAGTATTTTGACAAAAAATACATTTTAAATACAAAAAACCGCATAATATGGTGGAAATAATATGCTCTACCTTTCTCTCTACCTTTGTATGGCGAAATCATCTTTCGGAAGCCCTATAAGTCAAACTTAATATACTGTGCTTATGTAAGTACCTAACTAATAGCCTCGTTACATAGATTTAATCTCAGCAGATTCAATTCATGACCCTGTAATATATTCTTACAATAGATAGTAGCTATATTACGCGTATCAATTGATTCGTTATGATAGTACATTTTGTGTAGTCGGGTAATAAAAACTTTCGTTTCTCCCCCATTAATTCATGACACTTTTACTATTTGTGATTTAGATAAAAATATCTCGAGCATTATGATAAATTGCATACCTATATAGGTATTCTTTCTCTTTTGCTCTTGTATAGTTGTGTGGGTGAGAGTGGGATAGTTAAATGATTTTCGTATCGAAGGGTTCTATTCAATAGAAAAACTCGAAAGAATTCATTAGACCAATTGATCCATGTCAATACCAGTCTGTGCGTCCCCAAGACACTGGCTGCATTACCACGCGCTGTATGGCAATGCTGATGCACTGCGCCAGATCGTGACTCACCAGCTTTCGGGTCAGTTTTATGATTATCAATATGTAGCTATTAATATGAAAAGCAATCATTAATATCGTGGTAGCTCTTATTCCCAGAGCTGGATATTCGCAATAAACAACAACGAGCTTTTGTCTCACCGCGCAATGCCATGGAAATCGTTCAAAAGTTCAAAAATGTTTTTTTATGGGCAAAAAGCTTTCGGTTCCTCTTGTTTTGAATTTTCAAAGAGGATGCGAAACTTCTTGGTCAATCGATTGATTCTTCTGACATTGACAGATCTATCACGGGACCAACAAGTCAAACTCAAAAGAAGTCAAGTCAAAAAAGTGAAACCGAAGATTCTATGATTAAGTTCCGTAAAGGCCGATTTACATTTCAATAATTCCAGTAGCGAGTTAACTTGCGTCATGTGCGAGTTAAGCTGATAATGTCGTTTGAACGTAACTGGCCGGCATGTAGACGGGCGAGTTTAGTACACAGTCCATAAGTTTGCACCATATGCCTTTTGGGTCTACTTATTTCTATTAATATTTCATTTTCAATATTTTATACAAGTAAAGAGACTATTTTTCTCATTCATCATCAGCCTATATTAGTCCACTCTTGGACATAGGCCTCCCCTAATGAGCGCCATTTTTCTCATTATTGCATGTAAATGTATTAGCAATTCAACGTCCATTCTCTAAATTAAAACAACTGACCAGATCCTTTATAGATCGAGTAAAACAACCGATACCGTCAGTCTTCTCGGAATGACAACTTATTACTACTGGACTAAACCCCGTTTGGACGCTATTTACTACTTTTTACTTAACTGACTGATTTTTTAACTCGCTACTGTACAGTGTAAATCGGCCTTAAGTTATTCAACATCTTACTATTTATTAATATGTGATTACTTTAGTACTATATTTATTATTTTGTGTCTGTGATCTTTGAGTGAACACTAACATTCCCATGATTATTCTACCAGTAAATATTTATTTTACACTTTATATTTAAAATCTCTTTCAATTTAGTCGAGTAAAATCGTCCTATAAATTTCCATCCCATGATTTTTATGTCAGGAATGATATATTTCTATAAAAACAGCAATTCTATACTAAAATGAAAGTAGCATGTATAATTCTATCCTGCCTGATCGGAATAGCCATCATGGCTGTGTGTGTTATGGTGAAATTCGCTACAGACGTGACAGTCGATGAGAGGAAACGGGAATTAACTCCTGGTGGAGGAGTCTTCACCTTAACCAGATCAATGGGGGTGATCACCCTCAATGATAATACTTCTGTGATCGCTGAAAGGTACTTCATCATCATTGTTTCAGGCCTATAAAAGTCCACTGCTGGACATAGAGTTAGCTTTTTACTTAAACTTCCGCCCGCCACCCGCCCCGCCCTCGCTAACCCGCCCCAGCTTCGCACGGTTTTATTATACGTATAAACCTTCCTCTTGAATCACTCTATTTATTACAAAAACCGCATCAAATCCGTTGCGTAGTTTTAAAGATTTAGGCGTACAAAGGGACATAGGGATATAGGGACATAGAGACAGAGAAAGCTACTTTGTTTTATACTATGTACTATGTAGTGATATTCCCAAGTAACATGTTCCTATTAATGGAATATTTTGGGCAAGTTTTACAGCCATATTTCATCCATACGCATAAAAAATCTGAATATAAAATGCTTTAGACCTTACAGAACTCTTGCACACACAAAAAATTTAAAATAACATGATTGAAACTAGGAAATAAACACTTGTAGAAAGTCCATACATCTATCATCAAGAGTCAGTCCATTGCTGGACATAGGCCTCCCCTAATGAGCGCCATAGCGCCGTCTTCAGCTTGCCGCATCCAGATTCAGCCAATAGCTCTAAACATCCATACTAAAATTAGCATTTATAATTTAAAGCGACCCGCCACGGTTTCGCACGGTTTTATTATACATATAAACCTTCCTCTTGAATCACTCTATCTATTAAAAAAACTCATCAAAATCCGTTAAAGATTTCAGCATACAAAGGGACATAGGGACAGAGAAAGCGACTTTGTTTTATACTATGTAGTGAAGTAAGAATAGTGATTACATATTTATGGTTATAACTATTTAACAGGTTAATTCTTTCAGGTTCCCCTACGTGGCTGCAATCATTAGAAACTCCTCATCATCATGGAGCTTCTCTTGCTTCGCCAGCATCATCCTCGTCAAATGGGTCGTAACCTCGGCTCACTGCCGTAAACACGGAGCCACGCACCGGGTCCTTCTCTACCACGATTTCTCTAGAAACTTCTCACAAACATATCCTATACTATTCTGGAGGTTGCACGAAAAGTTTAATAGCACCAATCCGACACCAAAATACGATATAGCAGTCGCAAAACTCAGCGTCGAAGAATTTCCTTTCGTTATAAAGTCCGCTGTTTTCGATGATAGAAGAGTATTGGATATAGAAGCTAGTATCTGGAAAACTGTGCAGACTATGGATCGGAAGCTGTATTTGACAAATGATTTCGAAAAATACGAGATGAAGATATCGACGCCGGGCGCGTGTTTCGAGACGTACGGTGTAGAATTGGATGATAGTCTTATTTGTGTCGATTTGTCTGAGCACGAAGTATGTTTTGTGCAGGAATTTGGACCTTTATTTCTAATGGATAAGATAATAGGTGTGCTAGCTATCAGTCCGAGGGATTGTGATGTGAAAACAGCGATTTTTACTAATGTTTCGTTCTATGCGAGTTGGATATTGAAGTCTACGCATACAACTTATTATGGATGAAGGGTTCTTGTTTTTGTATATTTTTGATGGTTTGTTGTTTTTTTAGATGAGGAATAAACATTAATTTACCATATATTTTTATTGTACATTTAATACAGCATTTATTACTTTAAAAGCTTTAAAATTAGCTGACCCGTTCGCGATTACCTTCGCGTCGTCTAAAGACCAATTTATAAAAATACAATTTCATAAAGTAAATCCTCATTAACCCGATTTTCACTAGGTGCATTAAAATAAGAATTTACAAAAATCCGAAATTTAATAAAAATAGTTGGGGGATTCTTAAAAAAAATAGTGAGAGTGGCTTGCCTACGTCTTAAAAGGAATCTGCATGCAAAATTTCAGCTTCTTCTTTCAGCTCGCTAGTTTAGAAAATAATAGTATCCTATTTCACTTAAAGCGGAGCCAATGGTAGTGTTAATTGCATCTGGCCATCTGGTCAATCCCTAAGGCACTATAAACGCAAATAGATACTTACTAATCAAGTACCAAAGGACAGTAAAATAGGATATGGTCAATAAGGTAAGGGCAGAGGGTCGGCTCTTAATGGTCAGATCAGATGACGGGATTAGGTATATCTATCCGGGATCTTTAATTGAGTGAGGTTTTACTGTGCAATTGCACTGCCAGGTTTAGATTCTATAGAATATTCTATACAAGTTGGCTCTAGCAGTCTAGCTCAAAGGTCGATAAGCTTTAGGGACGGAAAACCTAAACTTACAATTTTCAAAATTTTCCTGTTTTAGAGAGCCGCATTTTTTTTGTAACCTGCTTACATAATATATGATAACTCACAATTTAACTTAACTTAGTTTTGACTGTAATCAAATATGTGTAACTAGCACCAATTCCAAATGGTATGTAGGTTGCAATTTTGATCTCATTTATTTCTGTGCTTGAAGTCCTTCGTTTCAAAAGTTGCATGGATTTCATTTTGAAATGAAGGAGTTTACCGCCGTGCATGAAATGGTACTTACTCATCGATTGTTCAAATTTTTATGGTTTTTATTAAATTAATATAATTGTACATTTTGCGTATTGAACTGGAGAGTCACAATCACTTTACATAGAAAGAGTCGCATGCGTGGTTCAATCAATCGGATTTCGTAAACTTTCGGTCGAATATTTTCAACCGCTTTCAAAGGCGGTTCTCAATTCCTCTGTATTTTTTGTGTGTGACCTTTTTAAGGTTGAAACAATAATAATACATAATGCTGGAAAATCCAGATAGAAAACCATCTACCCCAAGCTAAGCATATCTTGTTTTATGGGTACTTAATAGATAACTGATAAACTTAATAAGAAACACTAGGAACTTGGATACGCAGCGCGGAACAAATATCATACGCACATTTGCCTCAAGGCGGGAATAGAACCCTCAACCTCCTACGTCTCACGACATTCGTCCGCCGCGCCATATCGGTCGTCAACAGGAACCTAAAGTTTTCAATCCTATTCTAAAAAAAACTTCAACATATCTAATTTTATTTTATTCATCACTACATAGTATAAAACAAAGTCGCTTTCTCTGTCCCTATATCCCTATGTCCTTTTGCATGCTTAAATCTTTAAAACTACGCAACGGATTTTGATGCGGTCTTTTTTAATAGATAGAGTGATTCAAGAGTAAGGTTTATACGTATAATAAAACCGTGCGAAGCCAGGGCGGGTCGCTATTTCCTAATATTTCAATCTACTTGTAAAAAAACCTCAGCATAACGTATCCCCAAAACAAAAACAAGAATTATCATCTCGATCTGTCATGTAACCAATAACATCACTTCTCTGCTCAGTGATGCGCGAGCGTGCTAAAAGCGCCTCTATTGCCGGCACCCCTATCTAACTACTACTACAGTGTGGCTAGTATGAGTTCAACTATAACATAACGAAAAGTTTTTGAACTTTATGCAACTTTAGTCCGCAAGCAATCGCACTCCGGATAGTTTCTAAGAAATTAAAAAGTTGCGGAAATTTTGTTATGATTTTAATTTCCTAGAAAAAGTTTTCGTTATAACTTGTAGGTAGTGGAAATAAGTAAATGTTTTTTATATTTTTGATGGTTTGTTATGTTTTTTTTAGATGAGGAATAAACATTAATGTACCATATATTTTTATTGTACATTATATTACTTTAAAAGTAGCTGACCCGCTCGTGATTGAGGATTACCTTCGTGTGGTCTAAAGACCAACCTTTAAATTCAAAAAATAATTAGGTAGGTACAACTTAAAATTATTATTAAAAAATGCGTTAGGTAATTGATTTTTCTTATCTTCTTAATGTATTTATGTTTACGCTGAAAAATCAAAGTGAATAATGTATTTCTAAAATGCATCGAATACTCAAATCAGACGAAAACTACAATCGAATAGGTGGACATGGCGGTATAGTCGCTCTCTCGACGCTCATTCGTATGAAAATCCTGGATTTCATGTGCTGTGAAAAAAAATCTAGAAGTAACTATCCGACAGAGGCTTTGCAAATAGTGTATCTATGTAGTTGTAAGTATGTATGTGTTCTATGTATATGTATAAAGCAAAAGAAACAAAAAAGTTTACGTAAACTTACAAAACCCATACTAAGGGCTCCGTTAACTTTGGCATCCCCTAAACTATAGTTAACTTATATTTACGGTCTCTCATTCGATTTAGATGTACAGACATTTGGCGAATCGTTTTTAAATGCTTTAATTTAGTTAGGATGCTTTTAGTTAGATGATGATGAAATGATTTTGTGATAAAACGATCGCCTAAATGCCGGTTATTTTACTCTGGGTAATGGTTTCCTTTGTAATTTAATGACTAGAGAAAATTTAAAAATTAAATTAATTCCTGGTGTTTAGAATATTTTTTTATTTTCACTTCGATTTTGTTAACTTTCTAGGTTCCTAAAGGTATTAAATCTTTTTTAAGGTAAATAAAGAAGTAAACTAGAAACCTCTACCTTGTTATAGGTTCAAATTTTTCGAGTGAGAGCAAAACCCGGTATAAACTTTTTATCGTCTAGCGAGCCTCTAGAAACCTTTTTACAAATAACAGTTTTGTCAATTTGTTTGAATTTATTGGCTGATAGGTAATCTTTACCTACAGCTCACTTGGTTATGATAGAAGCGTAATAGAAATGATGCTCATGAAGCAAATGAGTCATGAGCTTCATATCTCATACCTCGCTAAATGGAAGGTAATGACTTCCATGAGACTTGGTGAGTGGTAGGTAAGTATCTGGCTCAGCGCATCAGCATTGTCTGTCATACAGCGTGGTAAGGCAGCCAGTGTCTCGGGGACGCACAGACTGGTATTGACATGGATCAATTGAGCTACCTTGAGACTGTTTGTAACCGTCTGCAGTTAGCTCAATGGTTTCAATTAATACTTTTTCAATAAATACGACTTCGTTGTAATTTTTTCTATTCCTTGATTGCAATTTTCGTTGTTAATAATTATAAAGATCTTTCAAAAATAAGAAATAATAAATTTGCTAGGTAGGTACCTACTTAATTATAAAGCTGAATAAGTTGTTAGGTAATTTTTGTGGGCTTTTAATGTTTTTTAAGAACATCTCGTACTCGGAAAGTAGGTCTGAACATGCCTGAAGAGCGGGTTGAAAGTGATACATTTCCGCCCTAGGGAGAATCGTTTTCAACTGACAGCTATAACGTTACTATTGACCCATGATAGCGGCAGAATAAATGCTGAAGCTAAAAAACTACCTTAGCGACAATTCACTGAATTGAAAAAATATGAAAGGCAAGTATGGCTTTATGGCTTTCGCCTGTCCTAGATGGACATTATAAAAAAAAATAGCAGCAATTTGATTCATTTTTTTTATTTATATTTCTTTGTAATGAAATCTCCTTCGTAATGAAAAGCAGTGTTCACCTCGGGTAAAAGTAATTTAGGTAGTCCCTCGAACTATTGGCGCCCTCGTAGTCGATGTAAAAAAATCGCATTATTGAGGATAACACAAAAAGTACTGTTCTGATCTAAATCAAATTAAAGGAGGATTAATTTGTAATTTTTCTATTCCTTGCTTGTAATTTTCGTTGTTAATAAAAATTATAATAATGTTCATAAAAAATATTAAAGTATAAAATGAGAAGTTCATAAGTAAGACGACGACGTATAAGACTTTCAAGTTAAAGATTCATCAAAATTCAATTCGAGTGTTTATCCTGATACTTCTGAATTCTGCCATTTTGTGCAACTTAAGTTGTACCTACCTACTGTTACATCCAATCACAAAGAGTTAGTTTGTAATTGAATACTGTTCTAAGAGTAACAACAAACATTCTAATATTTGTGTATATCCTTCAATATTTGGCTTGGATGCTCTTACGAAAGTGAAAGGGTATTGTCAGAACAAATTATTTAGGGTGAACATTGGAAGAACTATAATCGACGACGTAGGTTTCAGAATGGAGTTTATTTAACTGATTGCCCAAGGAGGTTTTAGATAGTTAGCACCTAAACATTAACCTCCTTGTAAAAGTATTTTAACTTTTTACTTCATACATCCTGCTAATCCTACATATCATATCATACTCATCCTACTAATATTATAAACGCGAAAGTTTGTTAGTATGGATGTTTGTTACTGTTTCACGCAAAAACTACAGAACTAATCTGGATGAAATTTGGCACAGAAATAGATTATAGTCTGGAATATCACATAGACTATATTTTATCCCGGAATTCCCACGGGGACGGGAATTACGCGGGTGAAACCGCGAGGCGCTGCTAGTCATCTTTAAAAAAACAACTAATCCTACTCATATTAAATGAGAAAGGTATAAAGCGACCGATATGGCGGTAGAATATTAAAAAACAGATAAAATAAATATATACGGGAGTTCCCATTAAACGATTTGCCGTTTTTATACATTAATGGTACTAAACACTTATGTACATAAATAAAGTTATTGATTTACTGATTTATTTTATCTATCTAATCTTAAAAATAAAACAAATTGCCCCGCCTTCAATTCTACACATCCTCACCAGTCCAAACATAAGATGATCTGCATCAACCCGGCTGACTCCAGACCATAATAAATCAGATCCACCCCCACGATTGTACCGGCTCATTGCGCACCCCACATCTATATGCGCAGCTTTGTAAGGGTACTCTATGGTTATTCTTGTGAAGATGGGAAGAGTGATTGCCTAAGATTCGATGTATTTTCAACAAGAAAGTATCTTACAATGTGTGGCACACGCATGGCGGTGGGTAAACCTGTCGTAACGTCGGGAATAAATAGGTAAATAAACGCGATAAATACTCGTAAATCACTACATCGTAATTATAAAACAAAGTCGCTTTCTCTGTCCATATGTACCTACCTATGATCTTAAAACTACGCAATGGATTTCGAAGCGGTTTTTTTTTTTAAATAGAGTGATTCAAGAGGAAGGTTCAAAAGTATAATAAAACCGTGCTAGGCAGGAAATTACTACTTGTGGTGTCTTTATAAGAAAAAGAGAAATACATCCGAAATACATTTACCAACGAATTTATTTACTTATTATCTTTTCTCTTCAGTAAAAGTATCCAGTCACATCCTTATCCTAACTAATATTAAAAACTTGAATGTTTGTATGGATACGTCGCAGACGTATTGTATAATCCACCGTATTACATTACGCTACGGCGTTTTTTTATTCAGTCGTATTCAATCCAGCTAATCGTTGAACCGCCGCATTACAAAACGGCACTGTTTTTGAAAACAGCTAGCCGTAATGTAATACGGCGGATTATACAATCCGACTGCAACAGATATAAAGATTGTATGGATGTTATTTCCTCTTTCACCTAAAATCTACAGAACGGATCCGGCTGAAATTTTATACAGACGTAGTTCTAGCCCCGGAATAACACATAGGCTACGATTTATCCCATAAATCAGTTCCCACGGGATAGAACTAGACTTGAAACGTTTCCATAGATGTTAGTTACAAAATAAAAAAGAAAACCTTTCCCCGGAAAACTACAAAACAGAAAGAAAATACATTTATAAGAATAAAAGATTTGCAGTATCATGTTGACTTCCGGCGAGGCGCTTCCGGTGACGTCAGAGGAAACGGGGTGGCCATGAGAGGGGAAATAAGGACATGAGAAAAAAAACAGAAGTTTACAAGTTATGGGTTCCATGGATGTTTAGTTTTGACCTGAGTAGCTTAGCGAGCGAAGGTGCGACGACTGCGACGCAGGAGGTGCTGGGTTCATTCCCATCGCAAGACAAATCTTTGTAGAATCTACAGATTTTGATATGCATTGTCCAAAAAAGATGGATTTCATTGTAGAATATTTTTTTCTGATACAAAAATAACATTTTGGTTATCAGATGTTGTTTACTTAGACTCTTACAACCTTACCACAAAAAACGAAATCACGACTTAGACACGTGTTTAAAAGTTGTTTAGCAAAAGTCATCCTACAAAACCATGTTAAACAACTGTTAAACACGTGTCTAAGTCGTAACTTTTTTTTGTGTTAAGGCCGTTAGAGTTCTCTAATGTTGGGGCCACACTAACGGGAAATGCCATTAATTAACGCGATAATGGACGTTTACCATAGGTGTAGCCACAATTTAACGCGATAATTTGACAATGGCATTAACAATGCCGTTTGGCGTTAGGCGATAGCTCAAGTGGCGGTACATCAAAGAGATTAACGCGAGAATTGATGCGATGAAGTGGCCACACTACGTATTGTCAGTGTGCGTCGATATCGCAAGGAGAGCGGACGTGTTTACTATGGCGACGGAGTGGAGAAACGAGAAAGTTCTTACTTTTCTCGAGATTCTGATTGATTCGAGATTCTCTTTATTCGGTAATGATTCAATAAAGTCAAATAATATAAATTTACACTCATGAAATATAGAGCTCTGTCGACGTCCATCTTGCTTGAATTGAAGTAAATTCAACGCCGTTTTTATCGCCAATAATGGGCATTCACGTTGACCGTTGAAGTGTAGCCACCCACATTAATGCGGTAAAAATTGTTGCAATAATTAACACGATAATAGGCATTGACGTTAAACGCTAGTGTGGCCCCAACATAAAAATAGCAATATAGATTTAAGTTGTAAGAGATGTGAAATGTTTTCAGTTTTCATGTTTATGTATAAGAATAAGAATCATTTATTTGCATAAAACATGAGTACCTATAGTTTTCTTTATTTTTACAATAAGATAATAAATGGGAAAACTTTGAAGTTTGGATGGATGGATGGATTTTTGTTACCTGTTTACGCCAAACCTACTGCACAGATCGGGTTGAAATTTTAATGAAATAACGTAGTTTTAAGCCTGAATAAAACATACTAAGGCTATATTTATCAATTTTCTCTCAAGCCGCGGTGGAAAAAAAATCAGCAAAATAAATTACTTAGTTCGTTTTAATTATCACTACATGGTATGCAACATAGTCGCTTTCTCTGTCCCTATGTCCCTATGTATGCTTAAATCATTAAAACTACGCAACGGATTTTGATGCGGTTTTTTTTAATAGATAGATTCAAGAGATAAATTTAATAGATAGATTCAAGAGATAAATTTAATAGATAGATTCAAAAGGAAGGTTTATACGTATAATAAAACCGTGCGAAGCCGGGGCGGGTCGCTAGTAATTAATAATTTACAATAACTATTCATTTACATTTTTTTTATTAAATCAACCTTTTATTAAATAAACTAGCACGGGGAATCGAATCACTCTATCTATTAAAAAAAACAGCATCAAAATCCGTTGCGTAATTTTAAAAATTAAAGCGTACAAAGGGACATAATGACATAGGGACAGAGAAAGCGACTTTATTATATACTATGTAGTGATAATCATTTAATCAACCTAATTATAGGTACGGGGAGGACGACTTTGTTACTGCTAGTGATGTACAAAAGTATCCAATAGGTTACATCAAACAAATCCGCGTGAACAACCTAGTAAAACAATAACAAAAGGAACCGCATATCTCTCGCAAAGAACCATCGCCCCAAAACATCAATTTGTTACGATCAGCCACTATTGTATTCCAACTCGTAAAGTTTTATAGATATGTATTAATATTTATATCTGTCTGGTTGTATGTACGCAAGTCATCGGCAGTCATTTCTCTTGTGAGGGAAGAAATCTTCTGGAAGGTTGTTTATAATATCAGCTAAACCAAGGCCTTAGAGCAATATAGCAGTAAATTCGAAGTGCTATTTGGTGAAACTCTGTCATGGGAATAGAAAGGAAAATTAAGAAAATTATCTGAGCGTCTGGTCGATGCGACGCGTGACCCGAGAGCTGGTGAATATCTGGCTCAGCGCATCAGCATTGTCATACAGCGTGGTAATGCAGCCAGTGTCTTGGGGACGCACAGACTGGTATTGACATGGATCAATTGAGCTACCCTTAGACTGTTTGCGACCGTCTGCAGTTAGCTCAATGGTTTCAATTGTAAATACTAGTTGTAATTTTTCTATTTTGTCTTGTTATTTTTATAGAAAAGAATAAAATAACGTATTTATAACATTTATTGTCCAATGTCAAGATCTACTAAATATATATTTTTTAAACGTACACGATCAGAACATAATTATCATATTACTAGCGACCCGCCCCGGCTTCGCACGTTTTTATTATACGTATAAACCTTCCTCTTGAATCATTATATTTATTGAAAAAAACTGCATCAAAATCCGTTGCGTAGTTTTAAAGATTTAAGCATACAAAGGGACATAGGGACAGAGAAAGCGACTTTGTTTTATGCTATGTAGTGATGATACTGATTCACGGTCACTAGTATAGTGTTTAAATTTATCTACTAATTTTTCTGACCTTAAAACAGGTTTAGGTAAACGCGATAAATACCTAAATAAATAGAATTCAAGGTTAGGAATTCTTACTTCCTACTTATTAAGAAAGAAAATAATACAAGCATTCGCGGGCGGATGCTTGTGTCATATAATATGTGAAAGTTTGTATGAATGTTTGTTCCTCTACCACGCAAAAACTACAAAACGGATCGGGGTGAAATTTTGAATAGACGTAGTTCTAGCCCTGGAATAACACATAGTTTTTTCATCTCATCACTTTACGTCTCCTTCATCTAAGTTAAAGTAAACTAACTTGAAGTAAACTTTTAAGATAATGTACAACTGGTACTCAGAACCCAAATAAACACAAACCACTCAAATAAACACAGGGCAAATAAATATTTGTAAGCTAGGATTAGCACCCCAGTCCACCTACTCACTTTAACCACTTTCTCCGGGATCTAGAGGGTGTATAATGACATACTTGCCCACAGTCTCACACGCATTTTTAAACCTAGTATCTACCTACCTAAAAAGGGTGAGGTAATAGTTTTCTTATGTTTAATTAATTAATTTTAAGTTTCCGCACACAATGTATTATCTTGCAATGGAATAAATAAATACAAAAAATATTATGCATGTAGGTTTTGTGCAAGTAAAAATTATGTGATCTGAATTTAAAAATTGTTTTGTAGTAAAGTTATAGTTTTATGTGTTTTAAAAACAAAAATCCTATTTCAAATTGTTTGAATCAAATATAAATAACTAGCGACCCGCCCCGGCTTCGCACGGTTTTATTATACGTATAAACTTTCCTCTTGAATCACTCTATCTATAAAAAAACCGCGTCAAAATCCGTTGCGTAGTTTTAACAAAGGACATAGGGACAGAGAAAGCGACTTTGTTTTATACTATGTAGTGATGATAGTGATTATAGAAAATAACAACCAACCATTTCACAATAACTAGCTATTATTTGAAATCACCGTCTAAATACATTTTTTACTTGAAACATCAATTAAAATGCAAGCGTTAATGTTCAATAAAAAACATTCACTAATCATTATTATATAATTTTTTCTTAATCTTATAAAATTAAATTGAACAAAACAAACTGAAAAAGGGCCCGCTCCTAATGAATTGGATTGCCCAATGTTAATAAGTCAATTTACTTGTCCCGCGCCACCCTATACAGTTCGTCATTTCATATCAGCCACTTTGCTTGATTAATCCCCTGACTATATTTGCAACTGTCAACGTTTCAAATGTTTCCTATATTTTAGTAGGGAAAGGCTCAAAATCTTGTCATTTTGGGGGGAAAATATTATTTGACAGAAAGCACAAATTTTCGTTGTAAGGTAGTTGAAATGGGATAAATGGTCAAATTTTGACTAGTGAAAAAATAGGTCTATGGGTCGAATACACGTCAAGTAGGTACCTGTTATAAAACTAAATGACACCCAGAAATTACGTATTAAGTATTCTTGGAGGCCTATGTCCGGCAGTGGACAAACATAGGCTGATGATGATGATTCTTGAAGATGGTGAAATTGATGCAATATTTTGCTCTTTTATTTTTTAGTTCCTCTGATGATAGCTACTGTTTAGCATGCAGTCCAACTATACCTAACTTGTTGTGCAATTAGCTAATAAATTTATCTTTTATGTAGTGTTTAGATTATTTATAATAATTATTTTAACACCCCGAAGATCCAAATAATAAAATCAAAAATTGATTATTGGATTAATAAAGCCCGCTACTTTAGTATGAAATAAAACACTATTTCAGGATACAATTTAAAAAAAATTTGAATTCAAACTAAATGTTCCGAAAAATGGGCTATATCTAAATTCAACACGAATTAAATCGCGAGCTTGTTTAGTAGTTACTAGATGCGCCCCGCGGCTTCGCCCGCGAACCAGAGTTTTTTTTTCGTACAAATACCAGAAATTTATTGCACACCCCCTAGGGGTTATTGTGCAAAAATAAATAATAGGTACTTACGTGTTTAATTATTCAATCCATAGTTTATTCGTACCGAGTTTTGAAAAGGAAAAATTATTTTCCATACAAACTTTACCACCCCCTTTAACCCCCCTCACAGGTTAAAATTTCCAAATTTAAATGGCCTAAAAAAAATTTTAATATGTCTTATTCTAGGTTCTAAACAATATACGTACCAAACATCTAAATAACTTAAGTACCTAGTTACGAAGATTACTTATAATAAATATTTACACAGACTTTCCCATTTATTATAATAGTAAGAAGTAGGGAGTAAGAACTAAGAAGATATCTAAAGTTAGAAGTAAGATTAAATTAAAAAAAATATCTAACCAAACCTATGTCATGTGAAAATGAAGAGAAACTAAGTAGCTACGTAGGAGACAAATAGAGCGAATCACCCTCGCATAAATCAAGTTTTTGCGACAGTTTTATGACTCCGATAGAAATCTCAGAAACGACATCGATGCAGTGTTATTGCTCTTCTCTAATAAAGTAGATTGTAGATCAGTCGAGATATCGGTGGTATGAAAACTTTTGTTTATATTTAGTGTGGATTTATTTCATTTCATTTATTCAGTTGTTTCATGTTATTACAATAGGTCTTAGGTAAATAAATGTATAGGCTAAACAAGAACCCCGTTGGGGCGCTACAACATAGCTTAAAACAGGTAACAACTAATTTTATGATTAACTGAATTATATATCTATATAAATGTTTATTAATTTATCTAGCTAATATTACTAGCTAGGTTTACTTATAACTTGGATCTGTCCCCGGCTTCGCACGCGTTGTTTCTATGGAAACGTTTCAAGGTTGTTTCTGTTAATGATGTTTATGTTTTGTTCTAGGCCTAGAAATACGTCTATTCAAAATTTCCCGATCCGTTCACTAGTTTAAATATATAAAATAAAAATCTATTTCGGTTAACGAATTAGCATTGCCATTCAACGTGGCAATGATGCCAGCATTCTGGGTACTCTGCCGTCTGGTGACGGCTTAGATTTTTAAGAGTTTGTTATAATTGTATATACTATCCTATAAATTATATCTTAATAAAACAAAATGATATTCTGTTAAATAAAAAAGCATTTATTTCAAGTATTTGCACAACTCGCAGTGGATTCTTTGTTGATAAACTTATAAAATAACAGGAACAGGATAATACTTTGGGCGTGAACATCCATCCAAACTTTCGCAAATGAGCCTCCCCTGCCTATGTCCAGCAGTGGCAAATGATGATGATTATATTTTCTATTGATATTTGAACTTACATTAATGCTACGGCGTATTTGAGACTGCATTAATCGTCGCATAGTAAATTTAACTCTTAACTGGGTTTTTAAAGAATTACATAAAAGTTTTCTCAAATAAAACAACTATTATTATATTTATTTTAAATATTTCAGTCTCAACAGATGAATGAAAAGAAATGTAACTATTCAACAATTAACTCCGCTACATATACCACCCCATAACTACTACTAGTACCCCAAGAGAGAAATAACATTTGTTATACAACCATTAACATCTTTTTAATTTTCGCGGTCTTAATGCGCAACCATAGAGCATGAGTTATTATTTTATTTTAATGAGTAACCAGAGACAATTAATTTTGAAAACACAATAGATGCAACTTGTGGTGTTTCGAGATAATGACTTTATTGTTTTATAACCGCGAATCGTTAATTTTGAGGGTTGTGTTGATTGAACTTCTAGCATAAGAATAAGAGTTATTATTTATTCTTATGCTTCTAGCCACAATTTCGGACGTTTATTTCGTGATAAAAAGTAACCTTTAATATTTTTATTTATTTTTTAACTAAATATTTTTATATAAATATTATTATTATATATTTATAAATATATATAAATAATCGTTTAGAAGGGTGAAAAGGGATGAAAACGTTTGTATGAAGCTTTTTAATGCGGAGTGTGATTTTATTGAAACTCTGTCGGAATACTATTAAAACAAAATAAAAATATAACTGGTTAAGGATTTTTCGAAACTATGATAAAGGTTGGTATAGGAGCATTTTTAACGCATAGTGATTATTGAAACTCTCGGAATACTAAATATGCAAAATAAAAGCATATGTAATTCAGGATTTTGAAAAACTATCCTCATATAAAAAGTGCCTTAACATGTAATTACATGCGGCTAGTGTATTACAGCAGAGCAAGTAAAAAAATTATTCAATCCGAGCCGGGGACAGGCCCTTGTATTGTTAGTTTACAACCGCACCCTATTACAAGTTTATTATAGCGAGATGACGATCACCATTAACATTTTGTTTTTATGAGTCATCCTCTGATTGTAGTTGTTCAAAGTCGTTGAGCTGAGTGTTGTTTTGAAGACAGCGAGGAATTTGTTATGGTCTTCGGGATGACGCGGCTGAAATCACTCTCGTTTGGAGGATGGCATTAAGAGGACGCTTTGCAGCCATTTGAGCGTGTAGGGTGGGAATAGTTTTTCGTTTTCATTGTGAGTAGGAATGAAGAAACTGGTTTACAGGGACGAAATAATCTTAATATATAAGAACAAGCAATTTTTTGGAGACAACACCCAGTCCAAACGGTCTGAAATTGTCAATATGTACTGATAAAAACTTTAATTAAAGTCAGCTATTTTGAAAAAACATTTAAAATTGCAAAAATGGTTGAAGAGCAGACAAATCCTAATAGTCGACGCAGGCGAAAGCTAGTAATAAACCAGGAATCAAAACACATACTTATCTGCCACATTATTTATATTTTTGGAGACAGAGATAAACCGATCAACAAAATTAATCAACGTTAATTACATCATTATTATAATAAATAATATAAAATAACAAACCAATAACCATAAAATAAAAAAATAATAAAATTTCACAAATACGTCAATTCTATAGGACTTTTCGATTAGCTGATTCTATAATTTATGTTCAAAATAATGGCAGTACTACAAAAGGTGGAATATATTAAATGAAGTTTTACCATGAGAGGTTCCCATAAGTTCAGAGAATTGACTAAAGTGCCCTCATAAGCAAACCACGTCGGCTGACGCCTCTTAATAAAGAGTTTTAGAGATGTTTTTTATCTGAGAGAGGGAAGTTATTTCAACTCAAAATAGTAGAGAAAACAAAAGGTATAGTAAAACGGGATGAATAGAGACGAAAACAGAGTTTGGTGGCCACCAAAGGCAACTGCGTATCTCTTCCTTATCTGGACAAAATAAAACAGATTTATGATAGGTTTAATAAACTGTACCGTTTGAATTTTGGAAATTCCTATATTTAACGGTTTTATATGATAACCTATGTGGGGGCGCCGCTTTGGGAGCTGTTTGTGCCTTACGACGACCGATGTAGTGCAACGGGCTAAGGTCTGCCTGCGATATATGAGGTTGCGGGTTCAATTCCCGCGTCTGAACAAATGGATAATCTTGTATTTCTCTTTAATATTGAACTTATTGTATATTTTATTGGTTGTTCTTGAGTAGGGATATTAGGTAATCACTACATGGTATAAAACAAAGTCGCTTTCTCTGTCCCTATTTCCATATGTTCCTATGTATGCTTAAATCTTTAAAACTACGAAACGGATTTTGATGCGGTTTTTTTAATAGATAGAGTAATTCAAGAGGAAGGTTTATACGTATAATAAAACCGTGCGAAATCGGGGCGGGTCGCTAGTAGTTATACTTCATTCGGGGGATAGGTAATTCACCAATTAAAACAATCCCAAAAGGCTTTCTGACTTCATGTTGATCGCAGTTATTTGTTATTCTGGATGATGTTACCGCCTATCCCCTAAATTCCAGCTTATTTGGGAGAAAACAAAATACAAAAGCAAACCAACACTCAGAAACTAATGCCCAAAACCACTTTGCAGAAATAACAAGATCAGAGTCCCCATTTATCATTTTATTTTATTTTTCCTAGTCATACTTTGTGGGTGTTGCCCACTGCAGCCAATGGAATGCCGCATTTTTGGCGGCAACAGGTGGCGGACGCCATTTTGGAAATAAAGGCGGGAGATAAAATGTAAAACGAAGAAAACCTTTTTGGGGAAATGTGAGAGGTCGCGAAACGTATTGATTTTTAATGCCTAGGTAGTGTCCCTACTATGCACAACTTCCAATAATGAAGATAGTGTGATTATTAGGAACCAATAGCATTTCTAATATGTCCTGATAGTTATTCTTTGTCATGTCCAATCACCAATAAAACCTAAAACCAATAAAATAGACATTTCAAATAAATATTGCTGGACAACCCACCAGCATCATTTAGCCCCAAGCTAAGCAAGCAGAGCTTGTGTTATGGGTACTAGATGACTGATGTACTTAATACAATATGTTGCACAAATATTTTTTGAACACATATTTGCAGATAGTACAAACATTTTCACTAAAGCGGGAATCGAAACCGCGGTCTCCTGCGTAGCAAGCGGACCTTCGCCCGCCGCGCCACATCGGTCGTCAATGCCCAATGGACCATAGTTCTTAAAATGGGTTTAGTTTGAGTATGTTCTAGTAGTATTCATCTAGACTGTAAAAACCCTGAGTTTTCAGGGAGCGAAGTGAAAACGTGGTTTGCACTCTCTAGACCCTTCAGAAAAGGCAAACGTTACTGAAACTCTGGATGAGGCGAAATCAGTTCTCAAATGTATCAAATTTTATATATATATATATGTTATATGAATGAAATTTGAATGAAGGAAAATCGGGCTTTAAGTCAGTATTAGGTCTGTGGTACTGTGGTGGTACTGTATGCTGGCACATTCGTAGGTTGCTACACTGTGCGTAGACCTGCTACGGCGTTCGTAGCCATTTGCTACGCCAATTGTAGATCTTGCTACGACGTTCGTAGACACTCGCTGCCTTTTGAAAAACATCTGTAGAACGCGCTTATACCATAGGATTATAAAAACAGTGTAGAAGGGAACCTTCGGCTTCGGACGCGCTCAAGATCACGGTATTAGCCTACGAGATTCTACACGTTAAGCGGGCATACTCAGTCGGACTGTCACAGCCGGCGACGCCGCCGCACGCGGATTTTAATGTTTGTTTAGGTTACCTACCTACAGTAAGGACAAAGTTTCTTGGCAGTTCTGAATTACGCGCGGAAGGCTGCGCAGCAACACTTTTTAGGAACCAAAAGGTGGCATGAGTAGGGTGCGCGGGGCGGTGGTCTAGGCTAGAGACGCACCTTACAGAAAAACAATCAATCCTATAATCGATCGAATTTCATAATCGATTAGTTTCATTTTGAACTCATTCATTTTAGGGTATAGAAGATTATTTAAGTAGCTAAATTTACTATTAAAGTGAATTTACTCATTAATTAATTAGGTAATTAATTATTAATTATAAAGGATTAAAAAAATTGTTTGGTAAAACTATGTTTTCTATTTTAAAAGACATGATTTATTTAAATTTTAGAAATCTATTAAATACTATTTGAGTAACGACTGTTTAAGAACATTTAAAACCTCATTATAAAATCAAATATAAATTTTTTTTATCACTTAATTTCAATCTATTTAAATAATAATCGATTAAACAACACCCACGAGTACGCACATTGCACATCTCTTTTATCTTGACTTTTGTTAACTTCGATCTTTATCGGCAATACTCGGTACGAGGTTTTTGTCTCTGTCACACGTCAGCATTGGTTTGGTGTTTGCACAGATTACCCCCAATAGATACCGCATGAAAGACGACAACCGCGCACAACACATATGTGCAAATGCACTGATACAAATCGCCACTTCAAATGACGCCTTCAGATACGACCAAGTGTCAGACCCGTGAGCTCCTTTACGTTTTTGTGTTCTAACGCTAGTGAAAATTGTTTTTTGTAAGTAAAAAGGATAAAATGACTACATAAGCAGTGAAATGGTGTGGAAAGTCATCTAGAAATTAAAATTACCAAAAGGACTGAAAAAATTTCATCGGTAAGTAAATTAATTACATTTTTACTACTTTTAGAAGAGGTCATCTTATAATGGTTGATGGTACGTAAGGCAGTCACTTGTTTCTTTTCCTCATTGCTGTTATTGCACTCGTTGTCCCTTTTCGGCGAAAGCACGTGTTACGCTAGTGTTGTGAATTTCACTTCTTTCTAGTCGACATCGATTTAAATGTTGGATGACGTAGATAAGTGGGAATCTCGGAATTTTTGTATGGAAAGCACTAAAATTAGTTATCCATAAACCTGACGAAATTGCCCAATAATATTGTTTAATTTTCTTGAAGGTTATAAAAAAAAATTGCTGATGATAGGAAAAACAAAATGGAAATGAAATTTAATGAGCACTGGATAATAAAAAATAATAATTATTAATTGGATATTTTTAGAAGCTTTTTTAGTTTTAACCGTGTAAATTATCTTGTTTAAGGTTTCATGCATGCCCCGGAAGACACAAAATGGAAAGACACATTAAGACACGACCGACGACGGATCGTTCCCTATACTAATAACAGTGTAATATAATTTGAAATGTACAAATTAAACGTTTTTAATATGAGGAACTAAGGCCTCACTACAAAACATTTATAGAGTCTGTTCAAAAAGAGAACCGTCGTAGGAATTGAGGTCGCGTGTGTGCCAATTTACTACTTTTGTTGCGTTGACAACACTGCTCTGTCATTGCTAGTGCGACTAAGAGTTTTTGATACTTGGTAGAAAGAAATCATGCACAGACACCAATTTTTGTCATGAATAGGTACTTCTTGCTAATATGTATCTTCGCATAATGGTGATTGAAATTGGCTACCATAGCACTGCACAGGTGTTATGTGATGAATGTGATGAGCCAAAAATAAATGCATGATTCTACTTTGGTTTAAGTGATAGCTTTAATCAAAATTATTAATAACGGACTTAAAAAATTAAACATAGAGACATTTTATGATTTTATTTACATTTTCTTAATATACAGTAAAAATTTACAATTATAGATAATAATTTAATCAGTACCATAATCAAAATCTGAATCTAAGTATTCAATGCCGCTTATGTCTGAGCTAGCTTTGGAGCATTCACTATCAGACTCTGTTTCATCTTCGGATTCTGATTCTGTTACATTTATGATAAATTCTTGTAAATTGTCCATCAAATGGTCCTGTTCCCAATATTTTTCTTCAACATGTTTCACATGTTCACATTCTTTTTGCCACTGAGCAGTAGTTATATTATTGAAGCATTCGTTTATTATGGGCAGCAATTCCTTGGCTGATACATTAACATTCTTTGCTGCAACATCTCGTTTAACTAAACTCCATATTAATTCTATTGCATTCAAATCGCAATGATACGGCGGTAACTTGACAACTGTGTGACCATGTGCTTCAAGTAATTTATTTATTTTGTACACAGGATCACCTTTGTTACTTTTTATTAAATCGAATAATTCAGCTTTAAGTGCATTTTCTGGGAATGATATTCCTTTATCGTTTAACCATTCTTTCATTTTGTCTTTCTTGTCACTGTAATTTGGAGGTTTATCTAAACGTACACTGTGATAAGATGCATTATCCATCACAATCACCGATGTTTCGGTAAGATTGGGTATAAGTTTTTCTGTTACCCATTTTGTAAAGTTCTCATCATTCATGTCGTGATGATAATCTGCTGAAGTATTTTTACCCTTGTATGCAAGTAAACAGTTATCTACAAATCCATTCCGGGTACCAGCATGTACGATAATATATCTTTCACCCAGGGAAATGGCTTTAGATACCCCAGGTTCATTTGGGCCTTGCCAGCACTTGTTGACTTCATGCGCAGTATGGATGTATGTCTCATCTAAATAAACAATTGGTTTTTCTGTTTCTCTCAATCGCTTCATGGTTCGCAAATATTTGGCACGCCAAACCACAATATCATGCCGCTCTATAAGTATTTTTCGTTTTGACTGACATTTTTTATATTGATATCCCATTTCTTTCAAAACACTGTGCAGACTAGAAATTCCACCACCAAAATTTATGTCTTCTTTTAGTACTCTATGTAGCTTCCTCAGAGTCGGGACCTCTTTTCGAACAGTATAAAACTGTCGAATTTTGCTCCGTATGGCACATTTGTCAAAATCGTCCAGAATTATTGTCTTGGGCCGGCCTTTGCGTTTTTTCCCTGGAGTGCACCACACACCTGTATTTACAGCACCTTCTTTTTTAATTTTAGACACAGTGTCTCTACTAAGACCTGCAACATAAAATGTACATAGTTTAATATCTAAAAACGCAAAGTATCAATATGTGTTAGTCATACACTACAAAAATAGGTCAGCTGAGGCTTGAATGAGTTTTACCTAATATAGTATTTCCGTTTACGCTAATCGCACATACAACACTAAAGACACTGTTTATTTCGTATAAGAAATCAATGTACTGTCCAAAATACACCACAACAAGACTTACATACCAGTCATTGTGGCTACTCGTTCCGTAGCTTTGTTCAGGTCGATGATTGGGCTTTTTGACGCTTTTTCGCGTTGACAAAACTGTATAACATTATATACTATTTGCCTCACAGTGCTGCGTAACGTTTTTCCTCTTTTCGACATAATTAAAGCAATAATTTCCACAAAAACAAGATCAACAATAATTTACCGAGTTGAAAATATCTTATGACAGTTGAATGATGAGACAGATGACACATCGATTGGGTTGCCATATAAAAATCTTAATGTTAGTTCACCGTAACGCCACGACGGTTCTCTTTTTGTACAGACTCTATACATGTATTTTTTAACATGTTATCGAAATTATCTACCAATTTTATTTTGTTGTGCAACTTTCCCAACCCTAGGGTGAGTACACCATTAGTACATTTTTAGTGTGACCTTGAAATAGCCAATCACAACACAACGCCTTTGTTCCAGTCCCCGCAACCCGCGCCTTCCTCCAATTTTTGTGCGTTTGGATCCGAACCACAGTCCCCTAATGCGGCATCTATTGGGGGTAATCTGTGGGTGTTTGTGACGCTATCTCTGTCTTGACCACAGTTGCGTACAAAAGTGTTTGTTGTGTTTTTGTTCATTTTTTCAAATAATAATACAAAGTTATAAGATAAATATTGAGATATGATACAATTTAAAGATTAAAAAAAATAAACACTGAATAATAATAATGGCTTAATGCCATTATTATTATTAATCAGTATTTTCTCCCTGTATTAGATATTTTCTGATCGTATATTTGTTTATATGGCAATAACAGTTTTCTTTGCAACTGTGCATGCGCAAAAGTTCGCAGAGCCTATGTTCAGAACTGCCAAGAAACTTTGTCCTTACTGTACACAAATATTAAAATCCGCGTGTGGCGCCTTTATAATATGACGTCACGTTCAAATTATTGTGTGATTGGTTGTAACAATAACTCAAAAACGAAGCCAAATTTAAGTTTTTTTTATAGCTTAAAGATAATGAGAGGTATGTAAGTTATATTTTCTTAATATTATAATGTTTTTGTAGGATCCTATCTATGTAATTCGATAGGAAGGTAGGTACCTAATAAAAGTACATGAACATCAGTCGTTGACCTTTTCTCACTCGCCTCGCCTCGTAAAGGCGCTTGGTACAGTGCAGTAGCAACCAACGACAGAGGGGCGTAACGAGGTGAAGGAAGAAGTAGGTTTATAAATGACGGCGTTTGGGACTCGATCGAAGAAGAGTCCCTTCTACGCAGATATTTTTTATGCTTATACTACGTGTTCTATGCTACACCGTGCCTAAGGCTTGCTACGCCGTGCGTAGACTTTGCTACAGTGTTCGTAGACCTTGCTATGTCAGTTAAATAGTTAATCAATAACTTTACAAAGATGACTTTAAAAATAAGCTAACAAAATAAGCACCTAGACTAGTCAAATTTTAAACTATAAGTTGCAGACTACAATCAACACATTTTGAAATAAAACAGATTTGATCATTATAATATCACATTTAATAGACAATAAGTGTATCCCCTTTTAACAAACACAAAAGATAAGGTTGGCTAAACTTTCACAAAAACAGCGACAGCGACAAACATAACATTTCAGTGTACTTATACCTATTTCTTATGTGACTTCATATAAAGTGATAGGTATATTTTTCTATGGTTTGAAATGACAGATAGTTGTAGATCTACAATATTGTAGAAGTTCATTATTTCAGTGCGACTATAATCATTTTTAAACGTAAGCGATAATTTGAAGCAAAAGTTTTGTTAATTTTAATAAGGCGTTTTCTTTAAAATTGTGTAGGTACCTACTTATTAAAGTAAGCTTACAATAAAATGTACTAAAACTTGGCGGCATATCTATTAACATGACATCGTCGTCGCCATTTAACAGTTGATACCTAACATTGCATATTATTTGTATAATTTGTACATAACTAGTGCACTGTTTAAATTTAATTGATTAGTTATCAATTCAATATATATAAAGTTCTACATTGTTTTTATTCTTTCAATGGTACCTAATTGTTAAGGGGCCAGCGACGAAAGAAATGCTCGTCACTACATGGTATAATTCCCACTGTCTGTCTGTCTGTTTGTCCCTATATATGCGTACGTCTTTAAAACTATGCAACGAATTTTGAATTTTAATAAATAGAATTTACGACTGTTTCTGCGGAAAACGCCCTATTAAAATTAAGGGAGCGGTATACTTAATTCACCTGGGGTAATTCACCTGGTTGCTTAAGTACTCTTTTGGTAGACATGACTTTCCGGGTGCCAAAGTTCAATATTTCCTAGATTATAATATTGACTCAGTTGATACCTAGGTAAATTATGTATACCGCCCCAGATTAAGTAGACAAACTTTTGTGAGTGATAGCTCTTTTCATCATCTAATAACGGCCAGCAGTCCAACAACGACAAACGCCTTCCAAACGTCACTGTCACTGTCAAGCCGCCATGACACATTGCACCAACTGCCCGTGCAGACGCAGGCGTGGAAGCGCGCGTACAGAGAGATCGCTCGGGATAGTGGGATCAGAGAGGCTGCTGGGCTGACTATGCAGCCGTTTTCTGTATTCTGAAAGGAACAAGATAATTTGTTTTTTTATTTTAAACCAGCATCTGACCGCGGCTTCGCACGCGTCGTTTCTATGCAATCGTCTCAAGGCTATTTCTTTCCCATGAATTAGATTCAGCAATGTGTATTTATTTTATTTTTGTGTTTATTTGTAGTTAAGTTACAGAAACTTATAGGCAATGAATGCAGATGCTGGATGCGTCAAGCTGAAGACAGGGTGCTATGGCGCTCATTGGGGAAGGCCTATATGTCCAGCAGTGGACTAATATAGCTTGATGATGATGATAGGCAATGAATGATATTTTTATTTTTTATTTTATTTATTTACTAGCTGGTGCCCGCGACTTCGTCTGCGCATGATAAGTATTTCGAGTACTCGCGATTTTACTTGCGTAATGGGATTTTCGGGATAAAATAAGCATATGTGTTATTCCAGCTTATAATCTATCTCTGTGCCAAATTTCATCCAGATCCGTTCAGCAGTTTTTGCGTGAAGTTCCAGCTTATAATCTATCTCTGTGCCAAATTTCATCCAGATCCGATCAGCAGTTTTTGCGTGAAGGAGTAACAAACATCAATCCATCTATCCATTCATACTTACAAACTTTCGCGTCTATCAGTTCAATTCAGTTTGATAAAATTTCATACAGCATCTGAACGACGCGTCACGCGTCGTTCAGATGCTGTGTGAAATTTTTGAAAACCCGTATAGCCTAGGGGAACCAAACCGAATTCCGGGATAAAATGTATCCCACGTCCAATCGTCCCGGGTTCCATTCGAATTCATTCACTTCCGTCGTGATGCGTGGTTAGAGATTTCTTCTTTCACCCTCTCTCCCAGGGGAACCTTACCGAATTCCGGGATAAAAAGTATCCCATGTCCTTTCTTGTAGTATGAAATCAAATAGTCCCGAGTTTCATTCCAACTCATTCAGCAGTTTCGGCGTGATGCGCGGTAAAAAAATTTTACTTTCATACCCTCTCCCATAAGAACCTTACTGAATTCCGGGATAAAAAGTATCCTATGTCCTTCCTCGTAGTATGACCTATAATCATGCCGAGTTTCATTTAAATCCATCAAGTAGTTTCGGCGTGATGCGCGTTTACGATACAGACAGACAGACAGACAGACAGACAGACATGAATGAAAAAAATTACAGTTTTGGCTTGAGTATCGATAATAGAGTGCCCTCCAAAAAAAATTTTCAAAATATCTTCAATGTACAGAATTGGACCTGTTACAGTTTTATTATATCTAAGTATAGATTTGAAACGATCCCTTAGAAACAACGCTTGCGAAGACATGAGCAGATGCTAGCATTATATTAAAAACGAGTGTTACATTACTAAATATGGATTTTTGTTCCTCTTTTGTACACAAACTACTGAACGGATCGGGCTGAAATTTTGAATAGACGTAGTTCTAGTCCTGGAATAAAACATTGACTTTTAACTACATAAATCAGTTCCCATAGGATATTAATAGACTTGAAACGTTTCCATAGAAACAATGAGACCGAAACCGCCGATAGCTACTATAAAAAAATCATTTAAACAATTCATATGTATACTATATCTATCGATTTATATCTATTTATAAAAAATATAAAAATGAAACTCTACTTCCATTGGTCATGCCATCACAAATGAACGGCTGGACCGATTTCGCTAATTATTTTACGTTGTGTTTATTTTTGCCAGGAGTAATAAGTTTTATAATAAGTAGGTACTTATGAACGAAAAATAAGAAAATAGCGGGGAAAGTTCGAATTTTCACATTTAAGATAGGACCACGTCGGTCGGGTCAGCTAGTACTAAATAAATTACCCACCGCTAAAGCCATTTCCAGCTTAGACATCCGCTTACTGGCGTAATGCTTGCCGGTGGTGGGGTGGTTCCTGTTGCGGCATGTCCGCTGAGTGTAGATGCCGCTGATATCGGTCCAGCGGACGCCGCAGCCGCCCGTCCAGCGGCCGAATATCGTGCGAGGCATCGTCTCATTTGCTACGTAGTGGTCCCTGGAAAATATTAGTTTACTTTTTAGGTAACTTTATTAACAACAAAAATTCAATCAAGGAATAGAAAAAAATACAACTATAATAAACAATTGAAACCATTGAGCTAACTGCAGTCGGTTGCAAACAGTCTAAAGGTGAATTGATCCATGTCAATACCAGTCTGTGCGTCCCCAAGACACTGGCTGCATTACCACGCTGCTTTATAGGTTGGTACCTACTTATATAATGCCTATTTCTGTTGTACAATAAATAATTTTTGTATTGTATTGTACCTAATATTTTCTAAATTGAATGATTTTTTTTGCGTTTAGAACGAGTACAAAAACAGCTCCGTTAATAGTTAAGTTATAATTAACGACCGATGTGGCGCGGTGGGCGAAGGTCCGCTTGCGACGCAGGAGGTTGCGGGTTCGATTCCCGCCTCTGAACAAATTTGTGTATGATCTGCAGAAATTTGTTTCGTTGGTCTGGGTGTTTACTATGTATATAATAAAAAATATCTATCTATGTAATATATTGTATCATCTAGTACCCATAACACAAGCTCTGCTTAGCTTGGGGCTAGATGATGCTGTGTGGACTGTCCGGAATTATTTATTATATTATTTATTATTATTATAATTAAATAAATTAAATATGCTCGACAATCCACACAGCACCATCTAGCCCCAAAGTAAGCTACTCAAAGCTTGTGTTATAAGCTTGGGTTATGACATGACTGATTACGTGAAATTTTGTAAGTATGGATAGGTGGATGGATGTTTGTTACTCTTTCACGCAAAAACTACTGAATGGATCTAGATGAAATTTGGCACAGAATTAGATGGAATAACACATAGGCTATGTTTTATCCCGGAATTCTCACGAAAACGGGAATTACGCGGGTGAAACCGCAAGGCCCTGCTAAAAAATAAATTTATAATGCTGTACAATCCACACAGCACCATCTAGCCCAAAAGTAAGCTACTCAAAGCTTGTGTTATGAGAACTAGATAACTGATATATTTAATACATAATTAATTTACTTTATCATCGGTTTTGAATATTGATTTGGATGACAAGGCGTGGTCGCAGGCCTCCCTACCTGT
Source organism: Eupithecia centaureata (assembly GCA_944547425.1). NCBI lineage: Eukaryota > Metazoa > Arthropoda > Insecta > Lepidoptera > Geometridae > Eupithecia > Eupithecia centaureata. The sequence continues at coordinate 6,588,200 of OX155706.1, forward strand.
CAAATTGGGAGGCTTAGGTATTCGCAAAATTTCCAGTGTAGCCCTACCAGCGTTCCTATCTTCCGTCTACAGCACTAGTTCTTTAGTAGAAAAAATTTAAACACGTCTGATTTGGTCCGATCACAAATTTCTTTCAAAATTTCATATTTAGACGAAGCTAGAACGGCTTGGCATAGTGCTTGCCCCGATGCTGCTCCTCCAAAATCTCTTTCGTCCCAACGGCAATGGGACGGGCCTTTGTGTGAGTTGACACGGAATTGTTTGTTACAAACGTGCTCCAGCTCGGCAGATCGGGCCCGTCTCCTAGCCGTTTCTAAATGGGAGTCAGGACATTGGCTGCAAGCACTTCCTTCTTATAACACTGGCACTTTATTGGATCCCGCTACTTTCCGTATCGCAACATGTATTCGGTTGGGTGCAAGGTGTTGTGCGCCTCATCAATGCCAGTGCGGTACTGCAGTCGAACAGCTTGGTCATCACGGATTATCGTGTACTAGGGCCGCTGGTCGGATATCTCGTCATGCCAGCCTTAATGACATCATCCGGCGGGCCTTTGTCAGCGCTAACGTACTAGCTATTCTCGAACCGAATGGTCTGTTCCGTGACGATGGCAAGAGGCCCGACGGTATGACACTAGTCCCATGGGAGTTGGGGAGGCCCATTGTGTGGGACGCTACATGCGTCGACACACTTGCACCTTCCCATCTTTCAAGGACATCCACTATGGCTGGTGCGGCGGCAGATCTGGCCGAGGATCTCAAGAGGCGCAAATATGCAGGTCTCGACAGAACCTACGCATTTGCTCCCCTTGGATTCGAGACCCTAGGTCCGTGGGGTACCGAGGCTCTCCGGGTTTTTAAAAAATTACCTGAGCGTCTGGTCGATGCGACGCGTGACCCGAGAGCTGGTGAATATCTGGCTCAGCGCATCAGCATTGCCATACAGCGTGGTAATGCAGCCAGTGTCTTGGGGACGCTTCCGACTGGTATTGACATGGATCAATTGAGCTACCTTTAGACTGTTTGCAACCGTCTGCGGTTAGCTCAATGGTTTCAATTGTAAATACTAGTTGTAATTTTTCTATTCATTTGCTTGTAATTTTCGTTATTTACTTAAGGTTGGTAGGTACCTAATATTTTCTAAGTCAAAAATTTGTTTTGTGTTTAGAATGATGACAAAAACTGCTTTGTGAATGTAAGTAGTTGAGTTATAAATCATTATCATCATCATCAGCCTATATTAGTCCACTGCTGGACAGAGGCCTCCCCTAATGAGCTTTGTTCTTCATAAGGGGTAATTCCCAAAATCCCCACGGTGGGCATGCGCCCCAACCCGCATAAATCGCCATTAAAATTCAATATTTTTTCAAAGTTTAATTTGACGATAAGGCACGGGGCGGGCAAAAATCCGCCTATTTTGTTAGTCTTTCACACAAAAACTACTCGACAGGTCGGGCTGAAAATGAATTATTTGAATAGACGTAGTTTCTAGCTTTGGTATAGAAATAGCCTTGAAACGTTTCCATAGAAATAACGCGTGCGAAGCGGGGAGGGGGGGGGGCAGATACTAGTTTATATAGGTATTGTTTATATAGGTAGGTACTCAATCGCTTGGCCGAGAGAAAATTAGAACTGGAAATTCGCTTATAATTTTTTTTATGGGATAATAAATAATTAAATTAGAAAAACTCATAGGTAGAACAAAAGTTAGTCTCGATTGCCCCAAGTCGCGTTTAAGAGGTTAATCATTAAATGCCTTTAACCCTGTATATTGTAGGGGTTAGGGAGGCCCATTGTGTGGGACGCTACATGCGTCGACACACTTGCACCTTCCCATCTTTCAAGGACATCCACGAGGGCTGGTGCGGCGGCAGATCTGGCCGAGGATCTCAAGAGACTCAAATATGCAGGTCTCGACAGAACCTACGCATCTGCTCCCCTTGGAGTCGAGACCCTAGGTTTTTCTGATCATCAGGCTATATTAGTCCACTGCTGGACATAGGCCTCCCCTACTGTCTTCAGCTTGCCGCATCCAGCATCTGCTAGCAGTCTTTCGCAGATCGTCATCCCCCGCCTGGCCGGAGGGCGTCCTACACTACGTTTGCCAAGTCGTCGTCTCAACTCAAGAATACGGTGTTCTGATGGCCGGTGGGCGTCCTACACTACGTCTGCTAAGTCGCGGTCTCAATAACACTGTGTACTAATCGCGTAAGTTTAAAAAACAATTACTGACACATCATCATATCGGCAGTACTTCCGAAACTTCGCTAGATATCCTTTGGCCCTGGCGTCCACGGGTGATAAAGGTAGGAAGTCTCCTGCAAATGCATCAGAACAGTGGGCGTTCCAGGGTACTCCTTCATCCACTAGGCCACATACGTAGCACTGAAAATAAACAAAATAAATAATGCTGGACAATCCACACAGCATCATCTAGCCCCAAGCTAAGCAGAGCTTGTGTTATAGGTACTAGATGACTGATATACCTACTTAATACATTCTTACTTAATTATTCCAGACTATAACCAGAAAGAGACCAGAAAGAGTAACAAACATCCATCCATCTATCCATCCATACTTACAAACTTTCGCGTTTATAATTAAAAAAAAAAAAAAACTAGCGACCCGCCCCGGCTTCGCACAGTTTTAATATACGCATAAACCTTCCTCTTGAATCACTCTATCTATTAAAAAAACTGCATCAAAATCCGTTGCGTAGTTTTAAATAAGCATACAAAGGGACATAGGGACAGAGAAAGCGACTTTGTTTTATACTATGTAGTGACTAGCATCTGCCCGTGGCTTTTCACGCGTTACTATAGATGAATTTCAAGGCTATTCATATCTCATGGGAACTGATTTATGGGTAGAAAATTAGCTTTTGTGTTATTTCTAGATTTTTTATAGGTAGAGTGATTCAAGAGGAAGGTTTATACATATAATAAAACCATGCGAAGCCGGGGCGGGTCGCTAGTAAATAAATAAATAAATAATTCCGGACAGTCCACACAGCATCATCTAGCCCCGAGGTAAGCAGAGCTTGTGTTATGGGTACTAGATGACTGATATACTTAATACAATATATTACAAACTAGCGACCCGCCCCGGCTTCGCACGGTTCTATTATATACGTATAAACCTTCCTCTTGAATCAGTCTATCTATTAAAAAAAACCGCATCAAAATCCGTTGCGAAGTTTTAAAGATTTAAGCATTCAAAGGGACATAGGGAAATAGGGACAGAAAAAGAAGAAGAAGAAAAGAAGAAAGATTTTTTATTTACCTTACGAACTACTACAAGATAAATCTAAAATACTATTTAATGCTAAGCTACCTAATTTTAATTTGTGCGTAGCAGAGCGCAAAGCAAACGTGGCTCTGCTCAGCATTGTACTGGATACACACTGGTGTATGCACCCAGCGCTGGTTTTCAGCGGGAACCAACCTAGTCACGTCACGACACGACCCTCTGGAGGCGCAAAAATAACAAAAAAAGCTACTTTGTTTTATACTTTGTAGTGATGTTACAACTAACCTTCCCCATAATTTTATTCTCCATCATAGAATAGTCCGGTCTCACAAAGCCTGTGTACTCCGTTGTTGTAGTCGGCGTCGGAGTCGTCGGAGTCGGACAAGTCGGGGCTCCAAGTCTGATCAGCGTCTCATTTAGCTCCTCAGTCAAATTCGTGTAGTAATCATACGTCAGGTTTGCGACCAGAGCCAGGAACTTCTCCACGTCGAATGGGTACGCGGTAGTGGTTGTAGTGGTCGTTGTGCTGGGAAAAGAATAGAGGGTGTACGATTTCAAAAAATAAATAAAAAATCGCAAAAAAAAATCAAAAAACCAAAGCAAAACAAGAGGGTGTACCTAAGGTTTCACCATATAAAAAAAAAACAAATACAAAACTATGTAGCTTAGAAGGTTTCACCACAAAATAAAAAAAATTAAAAGAAAATGTTAAAAAAAATATAAAATTATTTTAAAATAAAAAGTCTTTTGTTGTGTTTTACATGTTATACCTAGTATGTATAGTTACAGTATTTTTAATTATTATAGTATACCTAAAACTTATTTATAGTTAACTTAATTCTAATCAAGTCTGATCAGCGTCTCATTTAGCTCCTCCGTCAGATTCGTGTAGTAATCATACGTGAGGTTAGCCACGAGAACCTTTCTGCGAAAAGAAGAGAGGGTGTACGATTTCAATTAAAAATATAAAAAAAAGCAAAAAAAAGCACAGCAAAACAAGAGGGTGTACCTAAGGTTTCACCATATGAAAAAATCAAATAGGAAACTATGTAGCTTAGATTGGAGCTTTAGCTTAAAGTTGACCACAAAAAAAATTAAGCAAAAAAAAAGATTTTTGTGTTGTGTTTTACATGTAATACCTAGTATGTGTAGTTATAGTATTTCTGTACTTATTTTTACTTAATAACTAAACTTAATAAGAAGGTAGTAGATTTGTATACGTTACCGGCAAACGGTGGTTATTTTACACAAATTGACCACAAAATAAATAAATAAATAAATAATAAATAAATAATTCCGGACAGTCCACACAGCATCATCTAGCCCCAAGCTAAGCAGAGCTTGTGTTATGGGTACTAGATGACTGATATACATAATACAATATACTACATAGATAGATATTTTTACTATATAAATTATTTACATATTAAACACCCAGACCAACGAAACAAATTTCAAAAGCTTCCTCTAAAGATCAAAGTTGTATGATGTAATGTTTCACCATGCATTTTTGTGCACGCGGTTATTTAGAGGGTGCTCTGGGTATTTTGTATGTGTAGCTAATAAAAAAATACTTAATTATTATAGTAACTTAACTAATAATAGTAACATATAATATTTGTATTTACATATGTTGTAAAATGTTCCGATTCCTTAGTACCGGAGTTGTGCGATGACGAAAAAAGTAATCGGCCCTTTCCAAAACTTTCCATGCTTGAAGTAACTTACTGCGCCGGTTTTATATGGTAGAAGAGTTTTATGCCCGTAAGCTACTAAAATATTTGTTTCATACTAACTAAATTTTAGTTTTCACTAAATTTAAGTTAAGTTTTTTAAAATTTGCAAAAACAAAGGTTTTGAAAGATTTGATGTAGGTTATTCTTACAAAATATTCGATTAGCTTCGTTATTATTTATTCTTTTCGAGATACTAGAACTTACATTACAAATCTATACTGTGTAAGTACACAAGTAGAATTAATATAATTTTCTGAAATTTAATCGTATATTGATTAATTAAAGATATGGCTCAAAACTGAACATTTAGGCAATTTACAATAGTACTCTCATGAAAGTTTTGCTACCTCTAAATTATTTTCAAAAGTAAACTCATTCTTTTCATTTTTAAAACCTAATTCTTATTTGATTTTACTTTTAATTTTCAACGTTAGTAAAATTTCCTATAATAATTATGAAAATGGCCTATGGAAAATTAAAAATGATGTTTCATTCGAGACCATGCCAAGCCAGAAAGGGCCTACATAAAATATAAAATTAATTACTCACGTTTTCTTCTTCCTGTAAAGAAAAATATAAATTACTGAATTAGTACCCAATCAAGTTTCGTTTACAATTACTTCATTATATCTAAGTATATACATTTATTTATTTTTTACTAATATCTGAGCGTCTGGTCGATGCGACGCGTGTCCCTCTAGCTGGTGAGTATCTGGCTCAGCGCATCAGCATTGTCATACAGCGTGGTAATGCAGCCAGTGTCTTGGGGACGCATAGACTGATAATATGGGTTGAACTACCATTCTAATACGAACACTAGGTTTAATTTAATTCTATTCTTTGATATAATTTACTTTGTTAATAATTAAATTTATTATAATAATAAGATTATAAATAATAGGTAATTAATTTGACAGGACTGCAAATTTCTGACATGTGGTTGTATTTTACTTGAGCTAAATCCAAAAATAGGGTAAAGTCTAGATAGAGATTTCGAGCCCCAATACTAATTTCAAGAAAAGGAAGCAGTGCAAAACTTAATCTCGGTTTTATTAGCTCGACGAACTTACTTCTTCCTGCAAAGAAAGAAAACAAATCACATTAAAAAAAATTTTTATATCTATATTCAGCCTACCTCTACGTTGTTTGCAACGCATTCGCCTGCATTCTTCAGGTGATTTTTTTTTGTTTAAACCTTTACTTAGTTATTCGCCTATAGGTATTCTTCAGGTGAATTTGGGTTTTTTATCAAAAATTTCAAACAACAGATGCAGATGTAGCTTTAAACCTGGATTTAAAGACAGGATATCTACATCTTCATTTTATTTAGGTATTCTCAAACAATAGTTGTATAGTGCCGGAATTTGTCTTAAATTTGGACACATTGTTTTAATGATAAGACTAGTGTGTTAAAAAATGTATTAATAATTTTACATTAAATTTGTACAATAATAATTAGGTCTACTGTTGTGGACTGTATGGGTGTTTTCAGGATTCTTCAGGATTTTCAGGATTTCCAAAGACTTCGCAGTTCGTAGTGTCGCTCCAGCCGTAGACAAGTCAAGTCGTTCAGTTGTTCCAACCATGCGGCGAACAGCTTGTTCTCTTCTTCTGGAATCGGTTCATCCCAGGACATCTTGATTCGCCATAAATTCTGCAGCACGATTTTCGCTCGTATTGTGTAGTGGCTCAGCAGTCCGAGCGGATCGTAGATGGACATTACCGCGCTGAGAGCCTCTCTCTTTGTAGGCGCACGGACTTGTGCACGTACTTCGGCGGGAACTCTGTTCATGGAGGTGTTGAATCCAAGTTCATCTCGTTCAGCGTTCCAGTAGAGTCCAAGGATCTTGTTCTCCGATCCCTTTCCGTCGACTTGCGTCGGCGTTGTAGCTCGTTGTTCAGCCGGTACATCTCTCAGCACGCAGTCCTCGTTGCTGTTCCATCCTCGCAGTGTGAATCCGGCAACCGCATGCACTGTGCGCAGTTCTGTGACAGCTTGATGGGCTTCCACGACGTCATCGTAGCTCGCTACCAAATCATCCATGTAGTGGCTTCTGGTGATGGCTTCGCAGGCAAGAGGGTGCGTGTGAGCGTATATCCTCGCGTTGTGGTCTCGAACAAAATGCGCCATGAATGGAGAACTCGCAGCGCCAAATATCATGCTTGTCATCTTGAATCGTTGAGGTGTCTTCTCTCTCTCTTTGCCTCTCCACAAGAACTGTTGCGCTGGCTGGTCCTCTTGACGAATCTTGATCTGTAGAAACATCTCTTGTATGTCGGCCGTAATCGCGACTTGCTTCTCTCTGAATCTGTACAGGATTCCAGGTAGGGACATCAGCAAATCGGGTCCCTCCAGCAAGTGGTCGTTCAGGCAGACTCCATTGCTCTTTGCTGCTGCATCGAAGACAAGCCTTATCTTCCCGGGCTTGTTGGGGTTGCGTACTGCGAAGTGAGGTAAGTACCAGCAGACGGTGCTAGACTCCTCCGATCCATCACAGGGTTCAGCATATCCCTTCTGCAGCAGGTTTTCGACTTGCTTCGTATATTCTTCGGCAAAGACTGGGTCAGCATCCATCTTCCTTTCGATGCTTTGAAGACGACGAAATGCCATGTTGTAGCTCTGAGGCAGCTTCGTATCTTCTTTCTTCCATGGTAGACCGACTTCATATCCCTTGTCAATCTTCTTGATTGTCTCCTCGACGATCTTTGTAGCCCGGAGATCTCTTTCACTCGTACGTGGCTTTTGGTTGATGACAATTGCTTCAATGCTGAAATGCTTCTCTATCAGCTCATGCAGCTCTCGGTTCTGCTTCTCAATGGCTTCAGGTGTGTAAATGTGTAGCACGCTGTCTCGGTTCGTGATGATGCTGCGTGGTACGGTCCCGTGAATGACCCAGCCCAGCTGTGTTCTCGATGCCGCCGGTTGATTCGGTCTTCCAACTCGTAGCTCTTGAGACACTATGTACTCCCAATGGTCAGCTCCAATCAGGATCCCAGGATCTGATGACTCATAGCAAACTTCATCTCGTTGCAGGTCTCGCAGGTGGTCGTGATCCAACATTGTAGCAGGAATCGATTGTTGCAGCAGCTTCATGTTCTTGATGGTGCGTGCCCGAAGTGGATGTAGAGTCTGTTCAAAAAGAGAACCGTCGTAGGAATTGAGGTCGCGTGTGTGCCAATTTACTACTTTTGTTGCGTTGACAACACTGCTCTGTCATTGCTAGTGCGACTAAGCGTTTTTGATACTTGGTAGAAAGAAATCATGCACAGACACCAATTTTTGTCATGAATAGGTACTTCTTGCTAATATGTATCTTCGCATAATGGTGATTGAAATTGGCTACCATAGCACTGCACAGGTGTTATGTGATGAATGTGATGAGCCAAAAATAAATGCATGATTCTACTTTGGTTTAAGTGATAGCTTTAATCAAAATTATTAATAACGGACTAAAAAAATAAAACATAGAGACATTTTATGATTTTATTTACATTTTCTTAATATACAGTAAAAATTTACAATTATAGATAATAATTTAATCAGTACCATAATCAAAATCTGAATCTAAGTATTCAATGCCGCTTATGTCTGAGCTAGCTTTGGAGCATTCACTATCAGACTCTGTTTCATCTTCGGATTCTGATTCTGTTACATTTATGATAAATTCTTGTAAATTGTTCATCAAATGGTCCTGTTCCCAATATTTTTCTTCAACATGTTTCACATGTTCACATTCTTTTTGCCACTGAGCAGTAGTTATATTATTGAAGCATTCGTTTATTATGGGCAGCAATTCCTTGGCTGATACATTAACATTCTTTGCTGCAACATCTCGTTTAACTAAACTCCATATTAATTCTATTGCATTCAAATCGCAATGATACGGCGGTAACTTGACAACTGTGTGACCATGTGCTTCAAGTAATTTATTTATTTTGTACACAGGATCACCTTTGTTACTTTTTATTAAATCAAATAATTCAGCTTTAAGTGCATTTTCTGGGAATGATATTCCTTTATCGTTTAACCATTCTTTCATTTTGTCTTTCTTGTCACTGTAATTTGGAGGTTTATCTAAACGTACACTGTGATAAGATGCATTATCCATCACAATCACCGATGTTTCGGTAAGATTGGGTATAAGTTTTTCTGTTACCCATTTTGTAAAGTTCTCATCATTCATGTCGTGATGATAATCTGCTGAAGTATTTTTACCCTTGTATGCAAGTAAACAGTTATCTACAAATCCATTCCGGGTACCAGCATGTACGATAATATATCTTTCACCCAGGGAAATGGCTTTAGATACCCCAGGTTCATTTGGGCCTTGCCAGCACTTGTTGACTTCATGCGCAGTATGGATGTATGTCTCATCTAAATAAACAATTGGTTTTTCTGTTTCTCTCAATCGCTTCATGGTTCGCAAATATTTGGCACGCCAAACCACAATATCATGCCGCTCTATAAGTATTTTTCGTTTTGACTGACATTTTTTATATTGATATCCCATTTCTTTCAAAACACTGTGCAGACTAGAAATTCCACCACCAAAATTTATGTCTTCTTTTAGTACTCTATGTAGCTTCCTCAGAGTCGGTACCTCTTTTCGAACAGTATAAAACTGTCGAATTTTGCTCCGTATGGCACATTTGTCAAAATCGTCCAGAATTATTGTCTTGGGCCGGCCTTTGCGTTTTTTCCCTGGAGTGCACCACACACCTCTATTTACAGCACCTTCTTTTTTAATTTTAGACACAGTGTCTCTACTAAGACCTGCAACATAAAATGTACATAGTTTAATATCTAAAAACGCAAAGTATCAATATGTGTTAGTCATACACTACAAAAATAGGTCAGCTGAGGCTTGAATGAGTTTTACCTAATATAGTATTTCCGTTTACGCTAATCGCACATACAACACTAAAGACACTGTTTATTTCGTATAAGAAATCAATGTACTGTCCAAAATACACCACAACAAGACTTACATACCAGTCATTGCGGCTACTCGTTCCGTAGCTTTGTTCAGGTCGATGATTGGGCTTTTTGACGCTTTTTCGCGTTGACAAAACTGTATAACATTATATACTATTTGCCTCACAGTGCTGCGTAACGTTTTTCCTCTTTTCGACATAATTAAAGCAATAATTTCCACAAAAACAAGATCAACAATAATTTACCGAGTTGAAAATATCTTATGACAGTTGAATGATGAGACAGATGACACATCGATTGGGTTGCCATATAAAAATCTTAATGTTAGTTCACCGTAACGCCACGACGGTTCTCTTTTTGTACAGACTCTAGCTTATTGTTCTTGCTCTTGAGTTGCACGGTGACAAGTTGGCTTTCATCTTCGCATTGTGTTGTGCTGATTCCACGCATTCGTAGTGGCAATGAAGGTCCCTTTGCTCCAATAGTTCGCGCCAGCTTTTCATCAATGAGAGTGACTCGAGTTTCGATCTCCCCCCGTGGACCGACGACGGTGACTGGACACATCTTCAGCAATACTGCCTTGTTGCTCGGGGCAGCGTTGGTCACTGTCATAACCGATTCGGTTGATCTCGAACTTGAATTTTCTTCTTTTCCCTCTTGATGTAAACTCCGATGATGTAAACGTGAACACTGGTTAACGCCACACGATTTTGCCTTGCAGTTGATTCGTCGATGTTTCTTCACTACACATTTGAAGCACAACTTGTTCTTCTTCACGTGTTCCCATCGCTCGTCTTTTGTCATTGCTTTATATTGGGGGCAGTCTGTCAGTTTGTGCCCCTTCTCGCAGCATGAACATTTTTCTTCAGCTTCAGTTTCTTCAGTGGTGTTGTACACGGCGTTCGTCTTCTTCTTGAATGCTGTGTTCGGTTTCGGCGTGTACTCCTTCTTGCTGGTCGGTGGTGCATAGCTGTACCTCAGGGCTCGGTCCGCTTCGCGCATAAGGAAGTGTGAAAGCAAAACGATCTCTGGCTCGATCGATCCTTGCTCACTTGCGTAGTCACACCAGCGTGAGCGAATGTGTGGGCTCAGCTTGTCCAAAGTGTCTCTGGCCAGCGTCGGATTGTACAGGTAGCCTCTGTTCCCGATGTTACTCAACACGCAGACCACGTTCTGAAGTTTGACGGCGAATGAGTTGAGTTCTATTGCAGAAGGTCCTGGTTTCGGCAGTCTTCGGAGTTCATCAATGGCTCTGTCGATGATGATTTCCGGTCTTCCGAAGCACTGTTCCAGGGTCTTCATGATTATTTCTGGATCGCTTGCGGTGTACAAAAGTGAAGCAACCAGTTCTCTTGCTTCCCCTTTGAGGCTGCTTCTCAGTCGCTGTATGTTCTCAGCCGGTGTCAGCCTGTAGGTTTTCGTCGAGTCCTCGAAGGCAGCTTTGAAGGGTAACCATTCGTTCGGTGAACCGGAAAAGGCGTGCAGGTCTGGGCACGTCATGCTTGGTCTTGCTAGCTTCTCTATTGCGTCAGCTAATGCATCGATGTTGGCAGAACTCTTGGTCTTGACTGGCGTAGTCGATACGTCCCTGACGTTGAATCGGATGTTCTTCTCGGTTCTCGGAATGGTGTCGCTTTTCTCCCCTCCAGTTGTCTGCAGCCACTCCTCGACTCTCTCGTTGTGTTCCGGAAGGTCTTCTTCATGTACACTTCTTTCCTCGTCTTCCAGTGCTGCTAGGTCGGCAGCCAGTCTCTTCTTGACGAGGTCCGCTTCTATTTGCAGTTCTTTACGCTTAAGTTCGGCCAGCTTTTCCTCCGCCTCCAGTTCCGCCATCCGCGCCCTGGCCGCTATGCTCCCGTTCGATCGTAGAGAGCGCGCAGTTCGGGCAGGAGATCGTTCACTCCTGTAGCGTTCCATTCTCGTGTCGGCGTGGTTTGTCGCGGACCCTATGGCTGGGTCGTGCTCGCGACGTCTGGCTACTTGATGCGTAGTGGGTGATGCAGGTGGTTCGAGTGACAGTCTTCGTCTTCGTTCGTGCGCGATTGCTTCCAGTTCAGCGGCATGCTGACCAGCCCCATCCTCAGCTTCGCGTCGTTCGGACGCATCAGCCTGGCTTCTGGTTACAACCATACTGCGCGAGCGCTTGATTCTTCGTTCTTCAATCCGTTGAGCACAGGATCTCTTCACTCTGACCCGTCTCAAATGTTCCAAGAAACGTGCACGAGCGCTTGATTCTTCTTCCTTCAATACGTCTCGGAAGGACCAGGAACTGTTCACTCCGACCCGTTTCAAATGTTCCAAGAAACGTGAACGAGCGCTTGATCCTTCTTTCTTCAATCCGGCTCGAAGGACCAGGAACTGTTCACTCCGACCCGTTTCAAATGTTCCAAGAAACGTGAACGAGCGCTTGATCCCTCTTTCTTCAATCCGGCTCGTAGGACCAGGAACTGTTGTGGACTGTATGGGTGTTTTCAGGATTCTTCAGGATTTTCAGGATTTCCAAAGACTTCTTTTCTTCTTCACTTATTTATTTCTCACTGTCACTGGAACCACTGTTCACAACTTAAATCTGAATCATTACTTCGCTGTGTCTAAAAACTGAATGAATTTCCACGCACAAGAACGGCCTTTTATATCTCCGTAAAACATTCCAGAATACTCGACGAATATCTAGAAATAACTCTATCCCTTTCATTTAATAACGCCGTCCGTGTCTTACATTTCCACGATTTTCTAGAAGCTATATCTATCTCTGTTGTACCTACTTGTCTCCGTCTTTCCTTTCGATTCGTTCGAGAACAATGGTAGGTACTTAGATCGGTGTCCAACAACTATCACTTAATCTATGGCCCATTGTTGTCGGACGGAGACAAGTAGGTACTTATTCTACCTATGTTTAAGTGCAAATTATGTACGATTTTAAACACTATAACTAAATCTAAAGAAATATACTAGCAATCTTAAAACTACTAGACTTATCTAGACGTTGTCCTGAACAATATTCACAGAGTTCTAGCAATTCTTTCTTACAAACAATTTCCTAAAACTATGTACAATCTATGATGATTCGTCGTGTCCAGGACAGTCTACGGTAGCTACTTCTGCATCTATGTTTGTTTGAAATTTTTATTTCTCGTAGGGGACTAAAAGATGAAACCTATAGACTACTTCTCGTTGATTCTACCTCGATATTTGCCAAGAAACTATATAAATGGAAAATTAATATCGATGTTATCCAATAATTAATTCCCCAAGATATAGAAAAAACACTTGCGAAGCCTTGGGCAGTAAATATTTAATGGTAAAAAGTAGTAAAAAAATTTTTTTGTTCTACCAACACTGACTGATTCGTAGTTGATCCGATTACAATCATAAATATTTTTCTCCAAATGACGACAGATAAGTACCTACCTACCTACTGATTAAAACAGAGTTTGGTGGCTACCAAAGGCATTTTCGTATCTCATCCTAAACTAGACAAAATAAAATTACGACAGACAGATGCATTAAACAACCTTATGATAGGTTTAACAAACTGTACCTATGTGTGAATTTTGGAAATTTCATTTCGCTGTTTAAAACAAGTGGTGACGTTACTTTAGCTCCTGTTTGCGCCTTAAATACAGGGTGTTAGTGTGAACACCGTTGTCCTTGAAACCAGAGGTTCAGCATCATGAGTAGAAACCAAAACGGATGAAAAAACAATGATTCTATTTTTTACTCATTTTTTAAAGAAAATTTTTATAAACACTAAACGTTGGCTCACTAACACGTGACACAAGTACTTCGACCAGGCGACACGTGGCATGTGCACCTCAGTGTCGGATCACCTTCTGTGCGAATATCCCGTCTTTTGAAGGGCACAAGTAATGAAGTTACGATCCAAGTAAGGCGCGGGTATAAGTACTTACGTAGGTAGGTACTTAAAGTTTGTAGAGTGACTATGGCATCGTGTACGATAGCGAAGAAATGAAATATCAAAATCTTGCAATACTAAAATAGGTGTTAAGCTTTTCTCATCGGTTTTGGATTCTACTCATGATGCTGAACCTCTGGTTTCAAGGACAACGGTGTTCACACTAACACCCTGTATAGAACAATGTTTGTAATAACAAGCAGCTACATGATAGTTTCAATACTCACTTTTTTGTTGATAATGTTGTATTTGCTGCTATTGTTGTTGCATTTGTTGGTGCTATTGAACTACTTGTTGTTGTCACTGAAAAACTGGAAAGGTTTAAAAAGTATTTATATAGATAAACAGATCATTTTTGGCTTAAAAAATATCACATTATTAAAAAACAAACAGACAGAAAAGAAGATAATCATAAATAAATAATATAAATTTGTATTTCTCTAGCTCATTGTTATCCCATAAAATACATGAAAAAATAAGCGTTTATTCAAATAACCAGCCTATTGTAAGTATTTAAAAATTTAAATGAAAGATTTTTTTCTCTCCTGAGGAGCCATTAATCACGTGATGCAAAAGAGGTTTCATTTCTTAATATCACAAGACCCCCCAATGCAGTAAGATCTTTAGTACCTACCATGCACTGATGATAAAAATGCTTGGAGTGAAAAACGCTAGTTTCTAGAACATTTTTTTTTTTCAAAAAGTTAAAATTATTATTAATAAGTACATTATTTTAAATCTTATTTTTTATTTTAAGACAATTTTCTAAAAGTTGTAAAGTTATTTACAGGTCCCTAACTACTAAAAAATACACGTGATTATTGGTTCGTCTTAGCATCAACACCTATCACTAAGGGGGATTGTAATTTTATTTATTAATAAAGATTTAGTATCTCAACGTCGGAGTATAAAGCAAATTAGTTATAAAAAATAATATCTAATGACATACAAACAACATAAAAACTTATCTCTCTCTCTATCTCATAATAACTTAACAGCAAAATAAGATGAGTAGGATTCCAAAAAAATACGTACTTCTGCAAAAAAAGAAAAAATAGGTTAAATAACATGTTGAATAGTTAACAAAACTATAAACCTACTTCGATTTTAAGACCATTTATTAAAACGAATAAGTAGTTGTTGACCATAGAAAATATCACTGATGTATAAAAATCTTAGATTTATAAAAAACCGCGACTGATTTCGAAGTAATTTAAATGGGACCTTTTAAACAAAAGAAAGATTCCGACAAATCGAGAACATCTCTTTTTTTGAAGTCCGTTAAAATTCCTACTATTCACAAGTATACCTACATTCAACCGCATCTGTCTTTTTGAACTCGACAAACATTATCGGATTATGTGTAGGTATAGTTCAATGAGGAAACAGAGTTGATTGGCCACCAAGAGCAACTTCGTATCTCTTTCTAAACTATACAAAATAAAACTACTACAGATGCATAAAAAAAAGCTTATGATAGGTTTAACAAACTGAACGTTTGAATTTTGGAAAATCCTTTGTGGTGTAAAATTACCTTTAATTTTATCATAAAATGAGTAGTGGCGCTAGTTTAGCTCATGTTTGCGCCTTAACAAAATCTATATCAGATAAAAATACATAAGATAACTTACTCCCTGTCTGAGCCCTTTAAGTATACTGTCCGGTAATAAATACTCCAGAGGGTCATATTCCTCAGACCAGTTCCCGTTTCCCAGCAAAGCTTCGACCGCTTTCTCAGCTTCTTTTCTTAACATAGCATCACTATCCGGTATTTCGTTTTCATATGAAAATACAGTTTGCAATAATCTTGTTTCAGTTCGTGTAACGTTTGGCGTTTCAGGGAGCGTTCGCATCAAGTTGGCCTCCGTGGCTTCTGTAAACTCAACTGTCCCACTTTTGTCTCCTTCATAATAATATAAAACTTGATTTAGTTGTTGTGAAGTGCTTGTCTCTTCAGTAGTAACTGAAAATTTAGTGTAAGGTAAATAAGATGCAGGTATGATGTCAAAGCGTCCGTTTCTTTTTTCTTAACTATTATTTTTTAAAAGGGACTTTGTCGCTCAGCGACCAGATTGCCATCGTCCGTTTCTTGTTGATGGTTTTTGAGGTTCTACTATGAGTGAATTAAATTAATGATTTCTTCCTTCTCTGTTAAAATATTAATATGAACAACCAAAATATAATATAAAATCACGATGTCACCAATGACAAATCTTTCTTAAAACCAATCAGAAAAGAAAGTCAAAAAACCAACTGAGCTCGAAATCACACTTTAAATACAAAACTAAATGCTATAATATACTACTGTAGGTGGGTATGTCTTTATCTTTGTTTATATCCTGAACACTACTTAGATCTTATAGTGTCATTTTTCAAGGATCGATAGAGAAAGATAAAATTTATCCCTCAACAACTCATGCGAAGCAGTAGGTAGCAACTAGTTATACAAGGTGTACCACGTAACATGTGTATTGAGAAAAAGATGATGATTCTGGGTCCCGAGGGTTCAACTTTCGACCTTTTAAATACGAAATTTTGAATACCTTTTAATTTCGATTTTTTAAATACGCACCTATCACCACGCAGAAATTGTGTTCAAAATGCTTTTAGTCAAATTATTTTGAGTTTTTTATTGCTATTGCTAATATTTACAACGGACTCTGATTTTCTACAGGACAAAATTAACTTGACCAACGGACACTATCGATTGCGCATTTAATATTTGGCTATGAACATTGGACTATTCCTAGATATTAAATTAATGATTAATGAATATTTCACATAATCTTGGATAAAACTATATAGATACACACAGTACAGTGAATAATTGTAACGTCAATTTCAATAAATATCTAACTAATATGTGTAACTTCAAAGAAGTGATCGTGATCTTAGTTACACTGATTGTGTATTTTGTGGAACCAATAAAGCATTACCACGCGTCCACTAGGTCATAGGATAATTAGAAGGGCCAGTGACTAGTGTTATTTGATCCTTTAGAATATAAAGACCAATAATAATGTAAGTATACGCGTAATAAAACACAAATACGAAAAACAATAAAAAAATATAAAAAAGATATGCGAAATTCAAAAACTCAGAACTAAACTTCCCTCGAGTCCTTTATCAACTTCTTGTACACATGTTTTGCGTCACTCTTTAGAATATTTATAATTAATATAAATTATAATTAAATATGTATAGATTTAATTCTCACGCTTATTAGTAGATGGTTTCATAACTATTTTAATAGGGTTGTCAATTAAATAAAATTCCTGTTGAGACATGTTCTTGAAATAATTGAATCTTGTCGGAACTTCACCGAAGTCTTTAATATCAATTGGTATCAATTCATGTTCTATATCAAAAAAATCGGATCTGGTTGGTTTTACAGCGATATTTGCATTATTGGTTGTCACATCACTAAATTTTGTGTGTGGGTTAGTAGTTGTCAACTCTGTAAAAACAACTCTAGTTGGTTGCTCTCTGAAATGAGTCCTCATTGGAAAACCAATTTTATATTCGATATCCATTGGTTGCTCTTTAGATCTGGTTGGTTTCTCGCTGGTACTCATTGTTTGGGTTGACCCTTCATAAATTTCAATTGGTATATCTATAGATGCCTCTATGGTTGGATTTGTTCTGGTCGCGTGTGTGGTTGACACGTATATTTCAAAATTTTTATCCATTGGATACATATCTTGGGAATTTCCCACCTCTAGTTCTTTTATATCGCTTCCACTTAAATTTCTTCCTAACATTAACATTTGGAGAGCATCTGTAAAAGATTAGTTTTTGTAATCCTACTAATATTATAAACGCGAAAGTTTGTAAGTTTGTTACTCTTTCACGCAAAAACTACTGAACGGATATGGATGAAATTTGGCACAGAGATCGATTGTAGTCTGGAATAACACATAGGCTATATTTTATCCCGGAATTCCAACGGGAACGGGGATTACGCGGAAGAAACCGTGAAGTGCTGCTAGTATGTTATCACGGGTCTTAGCAAGAGAGCTCTATCATCATCATGATCATCTAGTCCACTGTTGGACAAGGGTCTCCCCTAATGACCGCAATAGCGCCTTTACTTGTGCATCTGCCAGTTGAGTTTGCTTCTAAAATAAGCTTCATAAACATTATTATCATTACATACATTATTATTCATGAAGATTACCAGGTAGGTACAATTCATGGTCTTATAGTAAATAATAATGTAGTTTCACTAATATCTTACAATAGGGGCGTATGAACAGTTAACTACTTAAAAATATCTAGGTAATTATTGTATTTCTAACATATTGTCTGTGTCAATAAAATGGAAAAAGAAAAATATTAGTTATAACTCATGTAGTATCTGAAGCAGCAACAAAATCATATCAAAAAGGCATATTACTCCAGAAATGATTACATGAATGACGTAAATGCTTGTCCAGTTTTGAAAACGTTCGAGCATTTTCCCACTGTCTCACTACGTAACTGAAGCTGTGGCCTAAGATGGAGCACGGTTT
Organism: Eupithecia centaureata; assembly: GCA_944547425.1. Taxonomy (NCBI): domain Eukaryota; kingdom Metazoa; phylum Arthropoda; class Insecta; order Lepidoptera; family Geometridae; genus Eupithecia; species Eupithecia centaureata. Next base: position 6,606,547 of record OX155706.1, read on the forward strand.
CCCAGAAGGAAGTTATTGACACTGGATTTAAAGACTCCGAGGACTCTGCCGGTGAAACAGACGCAGCAAGCTCATTCCACTCTCCGCCGCGCTTAGTATGAAGGTTTAGCAGAATTTTTTGGTTCAATATTATGAACGAAATAATTTACAGCTCTGTCTGCACGACATGGTATTTAAGGACGTGCTTATAACTAGCACGAAAGCATGCTTTTATTGAGCAAGTGCTCATTAGTAGCACGTGTGCATGCTTATTTAGAGCGTGCTCAAAAATCAACCGACGTTTGATTTTCGAGAACCCTTGTAACCAAGCTTGGTATTTTGAAGAAGCTTGGTCACACCCTTGTAACCAAGCTTGGTATTTTGAAGAAGCTTGGTCACACCCTTGTAATCAAGCTTGGTATTTTGAAGAAGCTTGGTCACACCCTTGTAATCAAGCTTGGGATTTTGAAGAAGCTTGGTCACACCCTTGTAATCAAGCTTGGTATTTTGAAGAAGCTTGGTCACACCCTTGTTTCCAAGCTTGGTATTCTGAAGTCGCTTCGTCATACCCTTGTGGCCAAGCGTGGTATGTTGATGACGCTTGGTTAACATGTGTTTTTTTATAACTAATAAGAGTATGAGTAAAACATAAATAAATGAAACATAGGGCAAAAATGATTTTTAATGTTTCTTTCCCCTGGAGGGGCAGCTGCTAATAAAAGGAAAAAGTGAAGGCAAAAAAAAAACATATTTTTCACTGCTAGAGCGGCAGCTACTCATAAAAGAGAAAAAAAACATATTTTTTCCACTGGTGGAGCTCTATCCATCAGCCACTTATAATAATAGGTATTTAATAAGGCAATAATTTTTTATTTAGATTTTTATTTATTCTTTGCATTGCTAGGCCGAGAAGTTCGAGCAGCTACTCGGAGACAGATTTGTTGCCTTGGAACCCACTGATGACGCTGACGAGAGCCTACACAATCTGGTCGAAACGTTGAGGGATGAGGGCATCAAGTTCTGCAAAAAACAGCGAACTGGCAAGAAGTCCAAACTCTCGGATGAGACTCTGGATCTGATGACAAGAAGACGGGAAACCACCCAAGTGTCTTCGGCAGAGAGGTCAGACCTGAACAAGCGAATTGCGAAGATGGTACGGCGCGACCTTCGGAGCTCCAACACACGCCTCATTGAAGAGGCGATAGAGCGAAACCGAGGGTCCAAAGTATTCACTCAGCAGCTTGGCAGGAGCCACCTAACGAAGCTTAAAACGCGCGATGGGAGGACCGTACTGTCGAAACCGGAGATTTCAGCCGAGATAGAGGATTTTTATGGCCGTCTGTACACTGCACATGCCCCTCGTTCCCGACGAGATGACCTTGATTCTAGAGCCACCCTGACACGCCACTACACCGACGAACTGCCAGACATCAGTCAAGACGAAATCGTGTTAGCTTTGAGGCAGCTTAAAAATGGAAAAGCCCCCGGTGAGGACGGTATAACTTCAGAGCTTCTGAAGGCAGGAGGAGCCTCCGTTATACAGGAGCTACAACACCTCTTCAATACCGTCCTCCACAGTGGGAGAACTCCTAAGGCGTGGAGCGGGAGTTTGGTGGTGCTCTTTTTTAAGAAGGGTGATAAAACTCTCCTTAAAAATTACAGACCCATCACACTCCTGAGCCACATCTATAAGCTGTTCTCACGAGTGATCACGAATCGTCTCGCCAGGAGACTTGACGAGTTCCAGCCACCGGAACAGGCCGGGTTCCGCGGAGGATATGGCACCATAGACCACATACACACAGTGAGGCAGATTATACAGAAGTCCGAAGAGTATAATCAGCCCCTGTGTCTCGCTTTTGTGGACTATGAGAAAGCCTTTGACTCTGTCGAAACCTGGGCTGTTCTGGAATCCTTACAGCGATGCCAAGTAGACTATCGTTACATCGAAGTGCTGAGGTGTCTCTATGAAGCTGCCACTATGAGTGTCCAAGTACAGGACCAGCAGTCTAAACCTATCCAATTGCGCAGAGGAGTGAGACAGGGGGATGTCATATCCCCGAAACTGTTCACGAGCGCATTGGAAGATATGTTTAAGACGCTGGACTGGAAAGGTAAGGGCATTAACATAAACGGCGATTACATCTCACACCTGCGATTCGCTGATGACATAGTCGTAATGGCGGAGTCGCTAGAGGAGCTGACCCACATGCTGGACGGCCTAGCTTCAGCCTCGCGATGTATCGGTCTTGGCATGAATTTGGATAAAACCAAAGTCATGATCAATGGCCACATTGTTCCGGGACCGATCGTCGTAGATGGTCACCTTCTTGAAATTGTTTCCGAGTATACTTACCTTGGGCAGATTGTACAACTAGGTAAAAACAATTTTGAGAAGGAGGCCAAGAGGAGGATCCAGCTAGGCTGGGCAGCATTTGGGAAACTACGTCAAGTCTTCTCTTCATCCATACCGCAATGTTTGAAAACGAAAGTTTTCAATCAGTGCGTCCTACCCGTAATGACCTACGGAGCTGAGACGTGGACACTCACGGTAGGGCTGGTCCACCAGTTCAAAGTCGCCCAGCGAGCTATGGAAAGAGCTATGCTCGGAGTCTCTCTGAAGGATAGAATTCGTAACGAATACATCCGACAGAGAACCAAAGTTATCGACATAGCTCAAAGAATTAGCAAGCTGAAGTGGCAATGGGCCGGCCATATCTCGCGAAGAACCGACAACCGTTGGGGTAAACGTGTTCTTGAGTGGAGACCGCGACTCGGTAAACGTAGCGTAGGACGCCCTCCGGCCAGGTGGGATGACGATCTGCGAAAGACTGCTGGCAGATGCTGGATGCGTCAAGCTGAAGACAGGGCGCTATGGCGCTCATTGGGGGAGGCCTATGTCCAGCAGTGGACTAATATAGGTTGATGATGATGATGATGATGATTGCTAGGCCCTTTTTCCCGCTCTCTTGCAATACATTATTGTAAACTTACCTTTAACATCGCCCAGTGCAACAGTACGGGCGGGAGCAGGTACAGTGTGCGTCATGCGATCGTATCGCCTCACTCTTGGCTGTTCCGGGACGGGGTCGGCGTACTCTGGGTAATATAGACTAATTTAAGAATAAGAATAAGAAAATCTTTATTTATAGCATTTACTCTTCCACTAGTGGACAAAAAAGTGAGGCGAACTGAATATCAATTTTCACTTTATTTCTTATATTATTTTGATAATTATGTACCTATATTATTAAATTTGACTTGTCTAAGTGATTATTTTGCAAGCCTAAAGAAATAAAGATATTGATTTATTATTGATATACAAACTAACTATTAAGTTAATTGCCTAATTTCTTAAATTACCCAACACCATGAATTACAAAATTAATTAGGTACTAATTAATTAAAAACTTAAATGCTATAAAATGGCGTCCGACTCAGCTTTATGTTGTAATAGCCATTGTGCATAGGTATATAGCTATCACAACGCTGATCTTCCGTCGGAACCAAACCAACGCGTCGAATTTAGGGACCACGAAATAATAAATAATGAAAGAAAGAAAGAAAGAAAATCCTTTTATTTGGCCCATAATTAACCATAGGTAACGTATAAATAAAACTTAATAAAACATATACAGAAACAAGAAAAAACACAAAAACAAAAAGAGTAAAGCATAATAAAGAAATTTACATTTTTTTTTTATGTTGCTGGACGATCCATACAGCATTCTATACTATACTATAAATTGGACCAAACTAACGAGAGCAAGCTAAGGCTAACAAACGAATGCGAACGAATCAGTGTGGACGAAGCAAGAGAGGACATTTGTTCGTTCGGCCGTGAGGTTCACATGCGTTCGTTTATTGTGGACGCAACAGCGAAAGCGAACGATCGTGCGGTATCGATCGTCGAATCCTACTCATTCGCTTTCGCTCGCTCTCATACGCTAGATCTGTACCCACTATAACTTGGTTGATGAGTAACTTCTTCTTCATCATTATCATCAGTCTATATTAGTCCACTGCTGGACATAGGCCTCCCCTAACTCGCGCCATAACGTCCTGTCTTCAGCTTGCTGCATCCAGCATCTGCCTGCAGTCTTTCGCAGATCGACATCCCACCTGGCTGGAGGGTGTCCTACACTACGTTTGCCAAGTCACGGTCACTCAAGAAAACCTGTTCTTGTCTTGTCCTGTACCTCAACGTTTGTCGGTTCTTCGCGAGATATGGCCGGCACACTGCTACTTCAGCTTGCTAATTCTTTAAGCTATGTCAATAACTTTGTTTATCTGTCGGATGTACTCATTACGAATCGTATCTACTTACCATCTTCATAATCATCATCATCAGAATACGAGTAGGACGCATCATGAAAGTCTTCATATCCCGCCGACAGCTCCACATCGAAAACGGCGCAGCCTATTGAATCTATGATACAGACAACGATGAAAAGTACCGCCCGCATTTTTAAATATATTCATATTATTTGTAATATGAATTGATTTAGAAAATATATGGGATACATCTGATCGCTTTGTAAGTTTGATATTTATTTTAATACGTGTCCTGATTTTGATATTCTATGGTGACACTGGGTGTTTTAAAAGTTATCAAAAATAAACCAAATCTTCTGCATTATTTACAAGAATGCAACCCCAAAAAGAATTGGATTGGATTTACATATCCTTCTGTATTTTGTAAATGCTCTGCAATGATGCAAACTGAAATGTGACAATTATTGGTCATAGACAAGGGTTGGTGTTTATCTAAGACCAAGTAGGTACCTTACGTTCCGTAAGGGTGTTTATACTCTCTTGGGAGAAGACCTTCGTAAACATAAAACTCTATGGCAAAATTAATGATATTGATCTTAGGAAAAACAAAAATTAACCAAAAACAATTTGAAAGGGGTAATACACTACACGATATTCAGGGACCCTAACCCTAACTAAGAGTGGTAGATTGTAGTGGTAAGATTTAGGGTCCTAAGGGACGGACCCGGCAAGCGTTGCTCCCTAATCGCCCTAACTACTGGGCCCTGAATATCGTGTAGTGTAATACCGCTTTTAAAAGAAAAACCATAAGTTAGTGAAAAAATTCTAAGTCTATGATAAAAACCGGAAATTTACCATAGAATTATAAAAATACACTTTTAACTATAGGAAGGTACTTTGCGCGAAAGACACTTGCGCGAGTTAAAGGGGTATTAGACTACACGGTATTCAGGGACCCTAACCCTAACTAAGAGTGGTGTAATAAGATTTAGGGTCCCTAAGGGACGCACCCGGAACCGGTCGATATTCAGGGCCCGGTAGTTAGGGCCCTGAATAACGTGTAGTGTAATACCGCTTTTACCATTTGAGCATGTGGAGCTTTTGCTTAATTATATTAGAAAACTCTTAATATCTCTCGAAATAGACGTCATAGAGACTTTAGGATTTCGCTATCATGTTGATAATTTTGCCCTCTTTGATTTTACATATATTATTTTCCCATACCCCTTCCCCTTCTTACCCCATAACGAGAAACATATTTTACGTAAACCTACGTAGCACGTGCTACGGTGCTACGACGGCGCCGCGTAGCATACAAAAAACTTCAACGAGACCCCACATTTCTTACTACGAGCGATGCCAGATCTACCGATTTAGCAGTAGCTGCTTTTTCAACCGTCTACTGATTTACTGATTTATTTCTAAAATTTCGTGAAATCTACCTGATTTTCGCGAGCGCCTTTAGGTCTGTGACTAAATAGTAATTGTTAGGACTGGCGGACCTGAAGCCCCTTCTCAATTCTACCACTCACACATAAGTATCTACCTACCTTCAGATTTTTTCCAATCTACTGATTTTTTACTGAACTTTCTACTGTTTTTTTCAGATTCCATCTGGCAACACTGCTTACTACACAAGTAAACACTATAATTCTTAAAACCTAAAGTCTTAAGCTTTTCAGTATGATTAAATAAGAAGCCCTTTATTTATTTATTTATTGGATCCCGCTACTTTCCGTATAACAACATGTATTCGGTTGGGTGCAAGGTGTTGTGCGTCTCATCAATGCCAGTGCGGTACTGCAGTCGAACAGCTTGGTCATCACGGATTATCGTGTACTAGGGCCGCTGGTCGGATATCTCGTCACGCCAGCCTTAATGACATCATCCGGCGGGCCTTTGTCAGCGCTAACGTACCAGCTATTCTCGAACCGAATGGTCTGTTCCGTGACGATGGCAAGAGGCCCGACGGTATGACACTGGTGCCATGGGAGTTGGGGAGGCCCATTGTGTGGGACGCTATATGCGTCGACACACTTGCACCTTCCCATCTTTCAAGGACATCCACTAGGGCTGGTGCGGCGGCAGATCTGGCCGAGGATCTCAAGAGGCGCAAATATGCAGGTCTCGACAGAACCTACGCATTTGCTCCCCTTGGATTCGAGACCCTAGGTCCGTGGGGTACAGAGGCTCTCCGGGTTTTAAAAAAATTATCTGAGCGTCTGGTCGATGCGACGCGTGACCCGAGAGCTGGTGAATATCTGGCTCAGCGCATCAGCATTGCCATACAGCGTGGTAATGCAGCCAGTGTCTTGGGGACGCTTCCGACTGGTATTGACATGGATCAATTGAGCTACCTTTAGACTGTTTGCAACCGTCTGCATTTAGCTCAATGGTTTCAATTGTAAATACTAGTTGTAATTTTTCTATTCCTTGCTTGTTATTTTCGTTGTTAATAAAGATACTTTATTTAAATGAACTGCCTGATTCTTACCCCTAAGTAGAAACATATTTTGACGTAGACCTTCGTAGCACTTTGTGCTACGGTGCTACGTTGGCGCCGCGTAGCATAGAAAAACTTCAAAGCGACCCCACTTTCCTTACTACACAATATAATTCCATTTAGCTTCGAAACTATATACCTGAAAAGTTAAACTTTTCAGTATATTAAACAAGTTGTAGTCTGATTAAAAAAAACTGATTTAAAAAAATAAGTGATTTTTACTACTACAGCTAGGTACTATCTCTACAGTGGAAGTTTTAAATGTAGCTCTTTTTCTTTTTTTTCTTTTCCATTTTTTTTAACTAGCTGGTGCCCGCGGCTTCGTCTGCGCAGGATTAGAATTTCGAGTATACTCGCGGTTTCATCCGCGAAGTTCCCGTTCTCGTGAGAATTCCGGGATAAAATATAGCCTATGTGTTATTCCAGATTATAATCTATCTCTGAGCCTAATTTGATCCAGATCCGTTCAGTAGTTTTTGCGTGAAAGAGTAACAAACATCCATCCATCTATCCGTTCATCCATCCATGTTTACAAACTTTCGCGTTTATAATATTAGAGTAGGATGTTCTGGCTTATTCAAATCCCTCACCCCTCCTACCTAGTAGACGATTAATTACGGTTTTTCGTAAGGCTAAGTCGAATGTTGTAGCTCGTGCTTCGGCGAACGGGCGGCGTATCCACAATTAGAGCCGCCAAGTCAATATTTTTTTTTAATTTCTTTAACTGAATACTAGTATATACAACTGAAACCATTGAGCTAACTGCAGACGGCTGCAAACAGTCTAAAGGTAGCTCAATTGATCCATGTCAATACCAGTCTGTGCGTCTCCAAGACGCTGGCATCATTACCACGCTGTATGACAATGCTGATGCACTGAGCCAGATACTCACCAGCTCTCGGGTCACGCGAAAAAAACAATGAATGAAAATAGGTATTTTAGGAATAAAAAAATAATCCATAAAAATGGTTACATGGGTAGATTGAAGAGCAGCACAAATCGAATAGTACCTAGGTACACGAAGGCGACGCCGCGAGCGGGAAAACTAGTGTAAAAATATGGCTTAGACCTAGTAAGTACCTACATGTTAACCAGGGTGCAGCTGCTATTATATCTGTGGGTTGACCCTTATAAATAAATAAATAATTCCGGACAGTCCACACAGCATCATCTAGCCCCAAGCTAAGCAGAGCTTGTGTTATGGGTACTAGATGAGTGATATACTTAATACAATACATTACATAGATAGATATTCTTTACATAGAAAACACCCAGACCAACGGAACAAATTTCTGCAGATCGTACACAAATTTGTTCCGAGGTGAGAATCGAACCCGCAACCTCCTGCGTCGCAGGCGGACCTTCGTCCACTGCGCCACATCGGTCGTCAAACCTATTGGTTATTGCTAGAAATCAATAGGTACCGCCTGGTACCGCTTTCTTCAATATGACACACACTGCTGGGGACTACTTCAACATCGGAGCGACGGACAGTCCTCTCTGCAGAGGATGCCTCAGCGACGACGAAACAGCTGCCCACGTTGTCCTAGAATGCAAAGGAGTAACAGCACAACGAACAGTAATCCTCAACTTGTCGAGGTCATTTTACGAAGCCTGCGAAGATCCCAGGAAAATTCTGTGCTTCAGGACGGAGTTGAGCTAGCTATGCTAGTAAAACTTACGCATAATGAACCGAAAAGAGTCTAAATATAGAAATAAGAGTATACCTATGACACTTCAATCATATGTAGACTCAATTCAATTTTTCAATTTTAAAATTTCTTTATTAATAAAAAGTGCTTACAGTATACAGAGTGATTTTTTTAAATGGGACAGTATGGGGAAATCCGAATCTAAAGGAGATAGAGGAAAAGTGTCTAAGGAGACATTAGGTGTTTTTTTATGTAAACAAATTTGGCTCGTTCAAATTTGTGGTCAAGCGTGAGTTGTTCTTAAAAAATGATAAAGTTGGTAAAAATTTTTTTGACGCGGATCGACTCTGTTTCATGTAAGGATTATTTCATTGTTTGGAACGAAAAAAATCTGAACAGCAGAAGTTGGTCAAATTTAATGAAAACTAATCTTCATACAGTTGCAGTATTCGCCTTTTAATATTGTTACAAGTGCCTAGGCGTGTAAAAAAATATTATTCCATTTTTAAATTTTGATAATCGATAAGAGCTCCAGATGATTCAAGAGAAGAACATTTTTTTTAATCTTCGTAAACATCATGGCAACCGATAGTCTTGAAATTATAAAAAAAAAGAATTCAAATTTGGAACGTAAGTTATTTCTGCAGCTGTGATTTTGTTTCCAATCAGTTCATGCTTGTAATTTTATACACTATTAACTAATTCACATAAAGTTGATTTGATTGAGGCGTATTTTCTTAATTATCGCAGTAGAGATAATGCAAGTAAACTATGTTTGGACGAGCAGTTTCCAAACCGTTGGATGGGTACATATGGGCCGATAAAGTGGCCCCCACGATCGCCCGACTTAACGCCATTAGATTTTTTCTTATGGGGTTACCTTAAGGGTCGAATTTATGTATCCCGATACAACTCCGTACAAGAATTAAAAGATGCTGTTTACAACACTTTAAACACAATTCACCATAAGTCTCTGTTAAATGCAACTAGAAGTGTCTTGAAGCGTGCTCGTACCTGCATAAGACAAGACGGCGGCCACATCGAACATTTACTCAAGTAATAAACCAACTGTATGAAGATTAGTTTTCATTAAATTTGACCAACTTCTGCTGTTCAGATTTTTTTCTTTCCAAACAATGAAATAATCCTTACATGAAACAGAGTCGATCCGCGTCAAAAAAAAAATTGACCAACTTTATCATTTTTTAAGAACAACTCACGCTTGACCACAAATTTGAATAAGCCAAATTTGTTTACATAAAAAAACACCTAATGTCTCCTTAGACACTTTTCCTCTATCTCCTTTAGATTCAGATTTCCCCATACTGTCCCATTTAAAAAAATTACTCTGTATATCTAGTTTGAATTAAATCCTAGAAATTATACAGTCTTAATATGTGCAACGTTTTTTAAGGCATAGCTTCTTAAAAACTTTTAAATAATTAATAGGTAATTTAATGGTGTTATACATTTCATTTATTATGTAGTAGGCCGTTATGCATTTTACATTAGAGTTATGTAGGTACCTAATCTTTGGAACTAAATTACATTTAATAACAGAAATGAATATGTAGACTACTTTTGCGAAAGATCTCTGCCTTTTGAGTACAAGCCTTCCGCTCGCGGCTTCGCCCGCGTAGACGATTTGTCCTGATCTTCAATCTACTCATATAATACTTTAATGAGTTTTTATAAAATTCCTGAAACTCGTGTTTTAATTATTGTATCAGAAGATACTAATTTCAGGTCATAACCATTCTAGATTAAAAAGTAACAGACGTTTTAATATGGAGCCAAACTGCAAATCTCAAACTCGTTTTGCGCCATTTTCAGGTGTTTTATGAAACATCTTAAGATAAGATAACTTTATTTGCTTCAACATAATGTAGGATACAATAGTAGGTGTTAAATATATTAAATGTTTCAATTATGTTGTGTATGTGTATTTAATGTTTCAATTATCTTGAAACAAGTATTTGGATAACGCCTCATCATGGGGCAAAGCATAAATTTGAGAACTATTAATGGAAATACCACGTTCCTTCGTGATATTTCAACTCATATTTGGCGTTAGCAAAATTGAAGGAAATTATTCAAATACCTGAATGAATGAACCTACTCACATTATACTAAAGGTAAGTACATAAACATTTTATTAAATTGCGAAAGATTAGAAAAATACATTGCCCGCTCAGTAAACATAAAAACAGTAAATTAGGTGACTACCAAATAGTTTTTATTAGCTTCGCTTCCAAATCTATGGTGCCTCGTAGGCGTAGACGGAAGTCGCTACCTCGTCGGGGAAAACGCGGGAAATGCGACAAGATGGCGCCTATGCGCATTCCATAGTAACGTATAGATGCGACACTAGATTTTGAAGTAGTTTGAATAGTTAAATGGGTATCAGTTTATGCCTGCATTAAATAAGAGAAATAGAAATTCTACGAATGCAAAGAACTTACGATCAAACGAAGCCGATTATATTCATGTAAGTACTATTATAGTAAAGAGCAAAACGCCCCGTTAGATTTGTTCCTTTTTCGAAAGAGCCTACGATGTGGCGGAGAAATGCATCTACGGCCGATGTAGTATTGGCTACGATCTGCGTAGAATGTGTACTATGAACGGCGTAAAAACTAAACTGCATCTTTGGGTTTGGGCAAGAGTCTTTGTGTAGGTACTTAGGTCTGCTGGTATTCAGATTACTTTTTCAGTTTAAGTTTATTTAAATTATCCTTAACATGGATAGTTAGCTAGCAAAACATACGGAGAAAGCGGCCTAGTAGTTGGGCACACTAAGATTTCTTCTCTTTTTTATTTTTCTATTGGTTTTTTAGAAAAAAGTTTTCGATGAAACATTTCGATGGCTCCTTCTCTACCGATGAACATATTTCTATAAAAGACAAAAAGTAACGAAGGAAGTAAAATAATTAATAAATTTATGTAAAAAGGTAATTATTAAAGGTGTTAAAGGGTTTGAAAATAAAAATAATACTTGGAATAATTATTACAATCAAGGAGGAATTACCCATGAGTGAGCGACTGTCCTCTGTAGGTTCTAGGTAAAACGATACCAAAGCACAACGCCTTGCTCATTTTTCATTGGTCAGTGTTAAAGTTATTAATGTGAAACCATGGTGAGCCTAATGTAACAAAAACTATACAGGGTAGGATATCTCGAGATTACGGGAACAGTGGTGCGCGCTAACTCTTGCATATGAGTGCGGGAAGTTTAAAAAATACTAAGAAACTACTTTACTAATCACTAAACAGTGAATGAGTAAAATGAGTTTCGTATCCTTATTTTACTTTTCATTCGAGAGCGCTGGCCTGTCTGGCGCCGAAATTGTTTCCAGAAATCAAATATAGAATGACGTAACCTCCACGGAGTCTTCGTCTTAAAAATAAGTCGTATATCTATACGAAATAGATGTTAGTTTCCATAGAGTTCCATTATCGACTTTTCAAAATAGGAACCTTATTTTCCTAACCTAACTTTATCTCTTTCAAGCATCACAAAAGGTGCGCAATGTTTTCGGCCGGGGTGTGGTTACATAATGTAAAAATAAAGATAAGAACTGGGAAGTAAAATATAGAAAAGTAGTAGTATATGCCCCGGCTTCGCACGCGTAGTTTCTACGAAAGCGTTTCTAGCTTTTATGCCTGGTCTATGCCATGGGAGCTAATTTATGGAATGAAAAGAAGCCTATGTGCAGTTAAGCTCTCGATTGTTTTTAGTTAATTTATTGGTTTCAACTGTAAATACTCATTTTAATTTGTTTCTAAGTATTAATTGTAATTTACTATTTATTTGGTTCTTACCTTGGTTCTTAATTCGTTATGTAATTTTCTTGCAATAAACAATTATTTTGTCTATTTTAAGATTTCGTTTTCTAATAATTATAAACCCGAAAGTTTGTCTTTGATTAAGATTTATGGATTATTACTCTTTCGCGCAAATACTTCTAAAAAGTAGTCCTTGTGTTATTCCAGGGCTAGAACTTCATGTATTCAAAATTTCTGTCCGATCCGTTCAGTCGTTTTTGCGTGAAAGAGAAACAAAGATCTATAACCAGCGCCGCTACTAGCTGTGGCCTGTAGTGGCATTATGCTATGTAATATATTGTATTAAGTATATCAGTCATCTAGTACCCATAACACAAACTCTGCTTAGCTTGGGGCTAGATCAGTGATTCCCAAAGTGGTCCAGGTGGACCCCCACGGGAGACTCGACAGGGGTCAATGTTAAGCGTGACGAAAATTGGGGGTCCACAATTGTAAGCATGGGGGTGCATGAAAATTAATTTGGTTTCGATAATTAATTAATAGTGGAATTATTTATACAGGGTTACTCGTAGGTGGACCTGATCCTTTCAGGACGTGATAGTAGGGTTTAGTGCACACACATTTGACTTCGAGATATTTGAGTTTTGATATTTTTGATAACAGTCTCGCCCTGACGTCGAAGAATTATTATATTTTTTTTTATTACATTCTTATCTTTTTGTCAGATACAAAGTTAGATTCAGTATTTTAAGACAGACTTAAAATAAATCACACATTGAGTTCAAACCCATGTAATTTGTAAATTTTTACTTCATGCTCTACCTACGGCTACCTGTATTCCTAACACAAGCCCACATTCTCTCTCGCAAACCGGTTTTCAGTTTGTAAAAATTTTACTCCAAATTCAAATTTAAAGGGCCTACGGCCTTAGAGTTAACATTTTTTCTTAGACTTTCAAAGGCTAATTAGGTGATTCAGGCTTCACAAAAGAAAAAAAGACACAGAAAACTGTTAATTCATCGTTGAAACTCAGCGACAACGAAAGTTTCCATAGATGTTATCTTCACTTTTTCCGAGATTTAGAGATTCGTAGTTATGTAGCAGCAGGGGGTCCACCGGATCCAGCAAAATTTAGAAAGTGGTCTATGAAACAAAAGAGTTTGGGAACCTCTGGGCTAGATGATGCTGTGTGGACTATCCGGAATTATTTATTTATTTATGCTGAGACAGGGACCTTTTTGGCCCCTTTAGTTTTACTTTACTTAAATAAGTACTATTTGTAGCCTTAAACTGTTCTAATCTTTATTTTATTTTATTGTGTTCTTTCTTCTTGTCTATTGAATGTGTTATTTACTAAGATTTAGCAATTTATTAAGATTTATTAAGATTAGCATTACTACGTTCCGTCATCTTTGGTTATTTATTAGTAATGGGCCAAATAAATGTTTTTTTTTTTTTTACTTTATACATCCATACACAAACTTTCCCAATTATAATATTAGTAAAGATTAAACGAGAATGTGTTCGGTCGATGAATTCAAATCGTTCCAATATACTTAAAGCAATAAATAATTTTACACAATTTTATCCTTATCCTAGGATATCGAATAAAAAAAGCAAAGATAACTATAACATACGAATATAAAAACTTACCTAAACAAAAAAATAGCAAAAAACATCCTATAAAAAGCATATCTACTGTATAGTAAGTATAAGTAAGTATAGTTATACAAAAAGTAAAACTAAACCATAAAGTTACTATTTCATGCCCGCAGCTTCGCACGCGCTGTTTTCATGTTAAAAAGTAGCCACATATAATGTCTTTGGGTAAACTCCAAAATAGGGGCCGAATTCCATTAAATTCAAAACATTCAAATTCTCAATAGTGCCATTCAATCAAGATGATTTAAATGACGTTTGTGCATTTGATATTCTACTATTTTTTGCGCTTGAAGAGACTTTCATAATTAGAATGTCTAATTGGTAGTCATAAACGTAATCGTCACAGCTATGAATGAATCTCTAAAAGTTTGTGGTAGTAGAATACCAAAAATTTAAATGGTGAAGCGATTTATTTAATGGAATAAGGGCCCAGTTCTAATTATTGTTTGGGGTTATTTCCATCCAATGAGGACAGATTTATGACGACCACGGAATGGAATTGCGCGGGTGAAACCGCAAGGCGCTGCTAGTTTAGTAGGTTTATTAGTCATCTACCCATAACACAAGCTCTGCTTAGCTTGGGGCTAGATGAGGCGGTGTGGATTGTCCACTTGTCCAGCATTATTAAATAAATAATTCCGGACAGTCCACACAACATCACCTAGCCCCAAGCTAAGCAGAGCTTGTGTTATGGGTACTAGATAACTGATATACTACATAGATCGATATATTTTTTACTATAAATAGAAAACACCCAGACCATCGGAACAAATTTCTGCAGATCGTACACAAATTTGTTCCGAGGCGGGAATCGATCCCGCAACCTTCTACGTCGCAGGCGGACCTTCCGCCACCACGCCACATCGGTCGTCATTACTAATAAAATATTGCTAATAAGATAAAAATTTGCTTGTGTTATTTATTATTCATGTGTTTACATTACAAGACTATATTTGATATATATTTTCTACGTAATATTTGAGCCCCATCCATTTAGTACCTAGTTTTGGCGTGAAGAATTAACAAACAAACATTCGCATTTATTATAATGGTAAGATACAGACAGGTCTTGTCTGACTGGATTTTTACATTCCAGAAGACCTATGTCACTTTACTGGACGGAACACCTAATTATATAATAGTGCAATCGATGAGTAAAAACCTACTAGGTATGTCATGCAGAGCGGGAAATTGCCTCAATCCAAAAATCAGAATCAATTTCTCGATGAAATCTACCCATGCAAATCTTATTATATATACTATTATATTAAACTAGCGACCCGCCTCGGCTTCGCACGGTTTAGTATACGTATAAACCATCCTCTTGAATCAATCTATCTATTAAAAAAACCGCATCAAAATCCGTTGCGTAGCTTTAAAGATTTAAACATTCAAAGGGACATAGCGATATAGGGACAATTTTTTTTATACCTATTATGTAGTGATGGGAATTCTGTGTGAATATTCCATAACTACTAAAGTTATTGAAATTATATTTGGTACGAGGATAGTTTAGGACCTAGAATAACACATTTATATTAAAATTTGGTAATTTTAAAGGGGTTAAATGTGGTGGTAAAGTTTGAACGGAATTTTTTTTTCCCTTGGTTCAATTTACTCAAAGCTCGGTATAAATAATCTACAAAGTAAATAATAAGGTAAACATTTATTTTTTATTTTTACGAAACTAGGAGGCGCGCAATAAATTTCTGAAATTTTACAAATTAATTTCCATGCGGACGAAGCCGCGGGGTGCAACTAGTCTATTCCTAATATGCTGACACG
Source organism: Eupithecia centaureata (assembly GCA_944547425.1). Lineage (NCBI taxonomy): Eukaryota > Metazoa > Arthropoda > Insecta > Lepidoptera > Geometridae > Eupithecia > Eupithecia centaureata. The sequence continues at coordinate 6,622,189 of OX155706.1, forward strand.
AAGATATGGATCAACATCCCTATAAACTGTTTGTAACCGTCTGCAGCTAGATTTTTTTCTATTCCCTGACAACACGAATGACGAATTACGAAAGGACGAATTTAGCAATTTACGAATTTAGCAATATCATCAACATTGTACCATTTGGAATTGGTGCTGGTGCTTTGATTACAGTCAAAAGTAAGTAAAGTTAGACTGAAAGTAATCATAATGTACTGTTGTAGATACAGTAACAAAAAAACTTTGGCTCGTTAAAAACTGAGAAATTTTCTATATTGTATCTTTGGGCTCTTCCTTCTCAAAGGGTTGCCGAACTCTGTATAGATGACGCTTTGTTAATTTTCCAACATCATATAATTTATTTTTTCAAATACAAAGTGCGTAAAACCGCGGGCGAAACTAGTTTCTAGCTCGGCGTCGATAGTTCATAATAAAAAATAGTTACATACCGGCATTGTATGGAACCTGCTTTGACTAGAGATTACAACTAGGGTCAAAGAATATCTGTATAGATAAGACGAGACGAGGAAAAATACAAAATACATGATACATGATAGATAGTGGGTCACATGTTTACCGCTGTTTGTTTTTACCTAGTTACTGTGGTAACTATTCAATAAAAACAGTTGAGCTAATTCTAAATTTTTTGCTGTCTAGAGTAAGCTCAATCGTTTCAATTGCAAAAACTATTTCTTATTTGTTTCTTACGTATTAAAATTAGTATATATGTACAATCGAAACAATTGAGCTAACTGCAGACGGTTGCAAACAGTCTAAAGGTAGCTCAACTGATCCATATCAATACCAGTCTGTGCGTCCCCAAGACTCTGGCTGCATTACCACGCTGTATGACAATGCTGATGCGCTGAGCCAGATACTCACCAGCTAGAGGGGCACGGGTGGCATCGACCAGACGCTAATTAAAAAAGTAAGGATAAATAAATATACTTATGATAAACAGAGATTTAAAGACAAAATATGATAAAAAGGTCCCGGGTTCAAATTCCGGGTGGGCCCAATGTTGTTATTGACATTTTTATAGCTTGAAAAATCACAGTTAGGGCGCAAACAGCAGCTAAACTACTTATCTTACTTATTATAATAAATGGGTCGAACAGCATGGTCATCACGGATTATCGTGTACTAGGGCCGCTGGTCGGATATCTCGTCATGCCAGCCTTAATGACATCATCCGGCGGGCCTTTGTCAGCGCTAACGTACCAGCTATTCTCGAACCGAATGGTCTGTTCCGTGACGATGGCAAGAGGCCCGACGGTATGACACTAGTCCCATGGGAGTTGGGGAGGCCCATTGTGTGGGACGCTACATGCGTCGACACACTTGCACCTTCCCATCTTTCAAGGACATCCACTAGGGCTGGTGCGGCGGCAGATCTGGCCGAGGATCTCAAGAGGCGCAAATATGCAGGTCTCGACAGAACCTACGCATTTGCTCCCCTTGGATTCGAGACCCTAGGTCCGTGGGGTACCGAGGCTCTCCGGGTTTTTAAAAAAATATCTGAGCGTCTGGTCGATGCGACGCGTGACCCGAGAGCTGGTGAATATCTGGCTCAGCGCATCAGCATTGCCATACAGCGTGGTAATGCAGCCAGTATCTTGGGGACGCTTCCGACTGGTATTGACATGGATCAATTGAGCTACCTTTAGACTGTTTGCAACCGTCTGCAGTTAGCTCAATGGTTTCAATTGTAAATACTAGTTGTAATTTTTCTATTCCTTTGCTTGTAATTTTCGTTGTTAATAAATTTATGTATTCCATACTCATAAATGGGAAAGTCTGTGTGAATGTTTGTTAAATATAAGTAATCTCCGTAACAACTTTAAATGAAAGTTATTTAAATGAAACAAGTTATTTAAATGAAATTTAGATACGTAGATAGTTTAGGACCTAGAATAACACCTAAGATAGGCTATTAAAATTTGGAAAGTTCAACCTCTGAGGGGATTAAATAGGGTGGTAAAGTTTTTATCGAAAATTATTACTCCTTGGTTTGATTCACTCAAAACTCGGTATAAATAAACTGCAAAGTAAATAATTAAACACGTATTTTTTATTTTTACAAAACTACCCCTAGGAGGCGTGCAATAAATTTCTGAAATTCGACGAATAAATTTCCATGCGGGTTAAGCCGCGGGGCGCATCTAGTATAATTATACTTTGAACAAAGGAATTTCCAAAATTCACACGTTTAGTTTGTTATACATAAGCTTTTTTAATGCATGTGTTGTTAGTAGTTTTATTTTGTCTAGTTTAGGAAAAGATAAAAAGTTGCTCTTGGTGGCCCAAACTCTATTTTCCTGCTGTTTGCTGTCTTCGGCAAACATTCGGTTAAGAGGAATCATTATTACCAATATTATTATTTAGAATGACTTAGCTATGATAAACCTAGCTTATCTTTGACATGGCCTTGCCAGCTGAGCTTTTGATCGTGTCTACGATGGAGTATACATTCATAATTGCCTTTGTGACTCGAGTAAACATGCTTAGAGTGGCCGTTTTATTAGCTATTGTGGCATTGGTAAGTTTCTTTTATTATTTGTAAAAATTAGAGGCGTTTTCTAAATAATTAGCCGTGTATATTATAACGACTTAAAATTGTTTAAAGCAAATTGAGAATATTACCGATATATTCGAGAGATTTGAGTCTTGTGAAGTCGTGAGTGTCTCTTCTTTGTTTGAAATCAGTTGAAAAAAAAACCATAGTTATTTTAGAACTGAAGGGAGCAATCGCGGAAGAATAAACGTATTATAGTAAATTCCAATTGTAACAGTTACCTATTGTTTCAATTATTACATTAGTACGATCCTTTAAAAAGGCTTATTTAGATGTTAACATGATTGCAATCAAATTTGGGCTTAGAGGAAATTGAAATAATGTTAGACTAAGTTCTTGACAACTTTCTTTATTAACAACGAAAATTACAATCAAGGAAAAGAAAAAAATAAAACTAGTATTTACAATTCAAACCATTGAGCTATCTGTAGAGTTGCTATAGTTCGTTAATAATAAATAAATACAGTAAAATACAAAATGTATATCTACCCTTGGTCCTTGGGGTCCTGGGGCGCACACAATTTTAAAGATCTTACGAAACTTCTCATAGAGTCCACAGGAGATCAGAATGCTGGCTTCTATTTTGGTCAACGAATTAGCATTGCCATTCAACGTGGCAATGCTGCCAGCATTCTGGGTACTCTGCCTTCTGGTGACGGCTTAGATTTGAGTTTGTTATAATTGTATATACTAGTGAGTTATGTGATCTAATTATGGTATATTAAATGTATAGATCAGATAAATGTATTTATAGGGGATAGGTGTACAAAATGATCCCCCTAAGGGAAAAGCTTGATTATATCCAAAGTATGAAGGTTATTGAAAATGTTGAAGGAGATCAAGATGAATAATTTCAGTGCTAACGTTTTAGCATACCCTTATTTTGCGTTCTTTAACTTTTACAAGATTTATTTCAGATTTTCAAAAACATTACTAAAGGATCATTTTGGACACCTAGGTGTATAAAATGATCCCTGGGGTAGGGTCAAAATGATCCCCTATTATTATAGTTAGAATAAAAGATAAGAGTACATAATCACGATTATGTTTATTTTCAACACAAATAATAATCAAAAATAGTTTACTTAAATTCTTATAGTAGGTGTGAACACTGTGTCCAAATACCAAGGTAGAAATTACAGAACCTAAACAATCATTAAACATCTTTTTTTTTCTTGAGATCAGAAATATTTAATGACACATAGTAATAACTCATCAACTATCCTTTTTTCACAGCTTCTAAAGCTTTTTTCATGGAATTTTTACTCCAGTTTTGACGTGTAGTTTTCCTTTCGTATTTGCTCGTATGATAATCTGTAAAAATATTAGCATCATGTGTATAAAAATCATTTATATATATTTATATAATTGGGACGGAAAGGTAAAAAGCAATCGTACACAGGTATATAAAAATAAACTTAAAAACATTAATTTAAGTTCTATGATTCCAGGGATCATTTTGTACCTGCAAAAAGGGATCGTTTGACCCCAAGAGCACATTTTTCATAACATGTCTAAAAATAACCTCAAAACATAACCTTATTGAGATCGTAGCATGCTTGAGAGTAAATTGAATATTGATAGGAACAGCCAGTAAAACATTCATTCGGTAAAATGCAACCAAATTTCAACAATGAAACATTATTTTTATGCTTACCTTAGATTAAACACACCAATTTTCTTTTTTCCGAAATATTACGACGCACAACACTCAAAACGCCATGACACCTTGTGAGATCACTGAGCGGGGAACGGGAAAGACGTTTGCTTATAAATCAGATAGATGGCATTAGTAGTTTGCTGGGAACCATAGGGGATCATTTTACCTCGAGGGATCATTTTGTACACCTATCCCCTACTTACATTACAGGCCACTAGCTCTATTCCAGCTCCAAAGATCAAGCTCAACAATGGGATAGACTTCCCTGCGCTAGGGCTAGGCACGTGGCTCGGACACACTAAAGATGTGAGTAAACTACATTAGACTTTCATACAAACTACATTACACAGTCATCATCATCATCATCCGCAGCCCGACTTCACCCACTGCTGGGTATAGGCCTCCAAACTTTTGTGCCACTCCACACGGTCTTGCGCCATTACACAGTAGGTACTTATTGTAAAATCTGTGATTGATTATACTTTCTCATAGACTAATATACGCACGAGTTATTTCTATGGAAACGTTTCAAGGCTATTTGAATCGAAAACTACGTCTACGTTCAAGATTTCATCCCAATCCGTTCAGTAGTTTTTGCGTGAAAGAGCTTGGAATCTTGAAATTTGGTACGAAACAACGTCATAGCACAGCTGTGCGATTACGCAAAAACCACCCATCCAAATTGCCATTCGAAAGCCATTTCAATGGCCATCGCGCGCGGCCTTTCCATACAATTTCAAATTACGAAGGCCATCAAAATGGCTTACGTATGTCAATTTTGGATGGGCGGTTTTAGCGTAATCGCACAGTCGATCCACCAAGAAAGGTCTTATTATTTTCTTTCTTAAATATACAAATGATTTGCAGGTGGCTCAACTGAAGCTGAAAGGCGATGAGGTGGAGGAATCAGTGGTAGCGGCCATCGAGGCTGGCTACAGGCACATCGACACAGCAGCCATATACAGCACGGAGGAGCAGGTAGCGCCTATTATTTTGTATTTATTACCTACTAGCGACCCACCTCGACTTCGCACGGTTTTATTATACGTATAAACCTTACTCTTGAATTACTCTATCTATTAAAAAAAACCGCATCTAATCCGTTGCGTAGTTTTAAAGATTTAAGCATTCTAAGGGACATAGGGTTATAGGGACATAGGGACAGAAAAAGCGACTTTGTTCTTTATACTATGTAGTGATGTAATCCTAGCAGCCCTTCGCGGTTTCACCCGCGTAGTAATGGTACATTGGTGCGGCCGGCATGACAAGATATTCCTGTACATATATAGAATTTGACGGAAAAAACAGACGAGTGAACTTAAGGTCGATTTTGTAATCGTTTCATAGCGATAACCAGGGTCAGTTCAACCATATCGCTTAGAAACACACATTACAGGGATTTTCTATCGTATAAGAATACATATTTATGTAGTATCATGAGAGTACTAGCGAGCCGTCCCGGCTTCGAACGGGTACATATATTTTATACACATTTTGGAGTAATGTTTTTAGAAAAATCATACAGAAAAAGTTAGAAAATGTCCCAGCAATGCAACTTTTCAGACACACAAGGAATTTATACAATTGTGCTAAATGCAGATGGTTGCAAACAGTCTAGAGGTATAGCTGAACAGATCCATATCAATACCAGTCTGTGCGTCCCCAAGACACTGTCTGCATTACGCCGATGTATGGCAATGCTGATGCGCTGCGACTGATACTCACCAGCTAGAGGGTCACGTCGTCGCAACTAATTGAAAGTATCTTCCTAATAAGGTGGAGAAGTAGTCAGTATTGCCAACAGCCTTTCAAAAAAAAAATTAAATAAATAAAATCGTAATAAAGTTACCTTCGTAATTCATTGGTGTCATTGTTTCAGGTTGGCAAAGGTATAAACAGAAAAATTGCTGATGGAACTATCAAGAGAGAAGATATTTTCGTCACAACAAAGGTACATCCTTATCACCTGATTATAAGAAACCTTTAGTTAGTTATTAGAATAATACTAATTAAAACAAAAGAGGGCATGCATGATCCCTAGTTAAGTGAACTTAATTTCAAAACCTACTTATGCTTAAATATCTACCTAATAAATAGGGTGGGTAGGTAAGTTACTCTTTGTCGTTCATACTTGAGATGCAGAATTTCAAGTCAGGTTTTAAAATAGGTATCTTTTAATACCTTGGTACAAAACGGATAATTAGCGTCCTCAAATGGTTTGGGTAAAGATACGCTCTCCTAATTGCGTTGCTCTTTTATTTTCGAATTAAAACTGAAGCTCTATCGTAATACGTAAAATACCACCCGATAAAATGTTGCCAACTGACTGTTATTTATTTTCGCAGCTTTGGAACGACCAGCACGCTAAAGACGCAGTGTTGCCCGCTCTCCACGAATCGCTCAAGAAACTGAACCTCAGTTATGTTGACTTGTACCTCATCCATTGGCCAGTTGCCATGAACGTAAGTTTTAATTTTTTTGTAAGCCTTTTTTATTTTGACTAACTAAATGTTGTAAAACAGAAACAATTTAATTTAATTCTACGAATTTATTGTATTAAATATGAAATAACTTAAATATATCTAATACCATGGGAAAAGAGATACTTACTTGGTCTAAATTTACACTAGGTAGGTACTTGTGTCTTTTAAGCCTTAGATTTATCGAAGACCTATTGAACACTTCACAGGCCGACAAATCGCTAGCCAACGTCGATTTCGTCGACACTTGGCAGGGCATGGTGGAAGCACTGAACTCGGGACTCACCAAGGCCATCGGTGTTTCTAACTTCAACCAGCAACAATTGGAGAGGATCATCAACAATTCTTCGGTGACGCCTGCAGTTTTACAAATTGAGGTTAGCATTTTTTATTAGTTTTCACTGTATTTTTAACCTACTTTTTATTAAAAAATACTACAGTATGCAAATTATGGTGGATGTAGTTCACTTTTTACGCAAAAACTATCATCATCATCAGCCTATAAAAGTCCACGGCTGGACATAGGCCTCCCCTAATGAGCGCCATAGCGCCCTGTCTTTAGGACCTTGTCGGATTTACTTGAATTGATTTTTTTTATTTACAAATGTTTCCAGCTCAACCTGAACCTCCAGCAGCCAGCTCTTCGCGAGTTCTGCAAAGCTCACAACATCGTCGTAACAGGCTACACTCCCTTCGGCTCTCTATTCTACTCTAAGGCTAAGGAAGACTCTCCTCCACCAAGGTTTGTTTATTTAAATAAGTACAGTTTATTTTTATTAACTCATTTATTCTCAGATCATACGTAAATCCATAAATCACGTGCTTAGGTACAACTAGAATCAAATGTCACAATAATTAAAAATAGAATTAGATAACATTTCGGTAAATCTAGTTGTTCTAATTTGGAGGGACATTTCTATTGCCGGGTGGTTTGAGAAAAAACCTCTACAATTATAGACTGGCGAAATTTTTAAGGAAAAGGTTAATTCTACTCTCGTTAAATCAATGAAAAAATACTCGAAGAAGTGTAAATTCATAGAAACCTCTGCGTCATACCATAATCAAAATCATTTTTGACCTTGACTACACATATTTTCCGTTTTTATCCAAAAAAATCTGATATATCTGACGGGAAGTTTGTTGAGTTGGACACTCTAAATTTGGTTGAACCTTAAAAATAGCTTGAAAATTCTTAGGAATTTTAACACCTTATTTCATAAACATACTACATGGCCAGGCCTCTATCCACAGTGATTGGTTATGGATAAAGACGAATTCACAATAAAGGTGAATTGAATTTATCTTCAGGAAGGAGAATTCAGCTTACCAACTCTCAAATTTAAAACAGAACGGGCGCGTTAAAGGCCTAAACTCATCATTGGATAAACCATGTAGAATGGAAATACAATTTTCGAAATATTTCTGCACCCATCTTTGTTTAACAACCGTACCTGGCCACCGATCGCCCTAGGCTGCCCTATCTACGACACCGGTGATACTTATAATCGCAACAAGTGTTTAATCTTACTATTTTGTTATAGGATTGACGACCCAGCGCTCAAGAAAATTGCTGATAAATACAACAAAACAGTTCCACAAATCGCACTAAGATATTTGGTAAGCAATCCGATCAAAAACCACCTTCTAAAACTGATTTTAATATCCATCGGCGTTTTTTCTGTTTTTCTAGGTATTTTCTATCACTACATAGTATAAAACAAAGACGCTTTCTCTGTCCCTATGTCCCTTTGTATGCTTAAATCTTTAAAACTACGCCACGGATTTTGATGCGGTTTTTAAATAGATAGAGTGATTCATGAAGAAGGTTTATACGTATAATAAAACCGTGCAATGCCGGATCGGGTTGCTAATGTATAATAAAATACATCTATCTATGGATAAACGTACTGTAGGGCGTCCCCCCTGCCAATCAGAGATGCTGGATGCAGCAATCTCAAGACAGGGCGCTATGGCGTGATCTAATGGAGACCTATGTCCAGCAGTGGTCTGATGTAGCTGATGATGATTATCTATATAATGTATTGTATAAAATAACTTTATTAACAACGAAAATTACAATAAAGGAATAGAAAAATTTACAACTAGTATATACAATTGAAACCATTGAGCTTACTGTAGACGGTTGCAAACAGTCTAAAGGAAGCTCAATTGATCCATGTCAAAAGTATTCTATGTAACTATTGCATTATGTATATCAGTCATCAAGTACCCATAACACAAGCTCTGCTTAGCTTGGGGCTAGATGATGCTGTGTGGACTGTCCAGAATTATTTATTCATTTATTCAGGGCAAGTTTAACACACAGCTGTTGCAAAGTATCGGTAGTGTATTGTTTCATGTGTATTTATATTTATGAGTCTTTGATCCTTCTCCTGATCTAATTGAGAAACTGCTGACGGTAACTACCTTATTGATTTACTTAAATCGTCATGGTTGTCTGATAGAAATCGCTCTTGAGTGATAAGACTATTGTGTCATAGTTTAAATTGCTTATTTTGTTGGGAAATTGTTTTCTAAATGTGCAGAATGTTAAATGCATCTATACTACTTTATTGCACACCCAAAGAAACAAAAACAAAATACAGGAATTAAACCGGCCATACAGGTTCTGACCACAAGTAAAGAGAATAATTTAAAGGTTTTTAGCAAATTATAGCCTTTTGTATTTGTATTTTTGTATTTGAAAAGAGATTTAACAAAGTTAATAGGCTTATCGCTAAAATCGATCTCTATAATGCAGGTTCTAATGTAAACGCTATTGACACATGGACACCACATTGTTCAAAAACACATTATAAACTATGTTTGGAAATAAATAAATTCTACTCGTATTTGCCCGCGGCTTCACACTTCACACACATAGTTTCTATGTTAACCTTTCAAATATATAAATCGCATGGAAACTGATTTACCTATAGATGAAAAGTAGCCTTTGTTTTATTCCAGGCCTAGAACTACATTAATTCAAAATTTCAATAGTCAAGACAAAAGTCGGTCCGTTCAGTACTTTTTAGTGAAAGAGTAACAAACATTTGTAACACACTTACAGACTATCGTTTTTAATATTAGTAAACACAATCTAAACATTCATAATTATTGATTGATTCAAAGAAAATCAAGATAATTTCATATCTCATTATTATTGTCTAATTATTATTTACTTGATGCGCCCCGCGGCTTCGCCCACGAACCAGAGTTTTTTTCATAACTACATAATTCAGAAATTTATTGCGCACCCCCTGGGGGTTATTGTGAAAAAATACGTGTTTAATTTTTCACTCTCAGTATACTTTATTTATACTTACCGAGTTTTGTGTGAATCGAACCAGGGAATAATTGTTTTCCATACAAACTTTACCACCCTTGTTCACCCCCTCAGAAGCTAATTAAAAAAAAATATTAGCGTATGTTTTATTCTAGGTCCTTAACTCCCTACACACCAAATTTCATCTAAATAACTTAAGCAGTTGCGGAGATTACTTATCAAACATTCACACAGACTTTCCCATTTATTATAATAGTAAGAAGTAAGATTAGAATGTTAATTATTATCTTTCAGGTCGAGATCGGCGTGGTCCCTATTCCGAAATCGCTGACAAAAGCTCGTGTGGCACAAAATATCGAAGTGTTCGACTTTTCTCTAACGCAAGACGAAAAGGATCTTCTGAAGAGTTACGACAAGGGATACAGAACTTTGATCCCTAAACAATGGATCGATTCGCCTTATTACCCATTCGAAAAGTGAATAAACACTTTATAAAGTGATTATTGTATAATAATCACTTCTAGGATACGATAAGCTTGAAAAACCGTATTTTGTGATTTTTTTGACGTATGATATTTGTAGTAGGTATGTAATTTTGCAATAAACAATAGTAAAAATTTTACGAATTATTTTTTACTCATACCTTCCTACTTTCCTACGGACTGTTACAAATAATCTAAAGATAGCTTAACTGATCCGTAAAAATGTTAAATGAAATGAAATGTAAAAGATTTATTTGAAACGACACCAAACATAGGTTAGTAACTAGTCACTTAAAAAAGAAAATAAATAAGCTTTGATATAGAAAGACAAAAGGATTGATACAAAAAAATAAAAATAAACATCGAATATTTCAGTTTCTTCCTAAAAACAATCTCGTCGTCATCATCATCAGCCTATATTAGTCCACAGCTGGACATAGGCCTCCCCTAATGAGCGCCATAACATCCTCATATCATTCAGATTCAGATTACGGCATCCAGCATATGCCAGTAGTCTTTCGCAGATCGTCATCAAAATTCTAAAAAATTCTAAATTCAAAGTGCTTTATTTCCTTTAGACCTTACAGGACTCTTAGATACGTCATAAGGTACAGAGTCAAAAATAATAATTGAAATTTATTTTTAGTTTTAAATTTTAAAAAGACTTTATTAACAACGAAAATTACAGGCAAAGGTTTAGAAAAATTACAACTAGTATTTACAATTGAAACCATTGAGCTAACTGCAGACGGTTGCAAACAGTCTAAAGGTAGCTCAATTGATCCATGTCAATACCAGTCGGAAGCGTCTTTTTAGTTTTTGAGCTGGGGCAAAACTCGTCCCAAGCATATTTATCCTCTACTAGATAATCTGATATTATAAAGTAGGTAAGCCTTATTACTAAGAATAGTTTTGATGATTTTGTTTGAATGTGTGTACCGATAATTTTTGCAGCTCACTTGGAGTTTTGTTGTAAAAGCGTAGATATACCTACATTGCCCTTTGAAAGATACATTAACCTTGTTTAATCTAGTTGTGGGCAAAGCTTGTTTAATCTTATTTCTAGTATTTACATTATGTATCATCCCACCTGGCCGAAGGGCATCCTACACTAGGTTTGCCAAGTCGTGGTTTCCACTCAAGAACACGTTTACCCAACGGTTTTCAGTTCAATAACAATCTATCATAAGTAAATCGATCGGAGGAGTCTCCAAGACACCTGGCAGTATTGCCCCCGCTGTATGGTAATATTGATAATCCTACTAATATTTTAAATGTGAAAGTTTGTAAACATGGATGGATGGATGTTTGTTACTCTTTCGCGCAAAAACTACTGAACGGATATGGATGAAATTTGGAGATAGATTATAGTCTGGAATAACACATAGGCTATATGTGTTTTATCTCGGAATTCCCACGGGAACGGGAATGCCGCGGGTGAAACCGCGAGGTGCTGCTAGTGAATTAATAATGCGGACAATCCACACAACATCATATAGACACAACCCAGACTCTTTAAAATACTTGCGGCCAAATTCTGATAGGCAACCTGGTAGATACCTACATATTCTCCTTCTTACTAATAAGTAGGTAAACATAAAAATTTGGTTTTATGCAAAAAAACTATTAGAGGGCTAATCCTGCAGTCGGATCTTAGACCACTATGTGTAAATCTAGATAGGTAGGTACTTAGTTACATTATTATCATAAAATAAAACATTTTTTTCGCAGACTGAGCTTGGCGTGGTCCCAATTCCGAAATCATTGACGAAATCTCGAGTGGTAGAGAATATCGACGTTTTCGACATTTCTCTAACACAGGACGAGAAGGAGTTATTGAAGAGTTACGACAGGAGCTATAGAACTATTGCTGCCAAACAGTGGATTAAATCTGCTTATTATCCGTTCTAATAGAAATTCGCGTCCAGGACTAAGCATAGCTCCGCTACTAGATGGCGATGATTTTCAATTTGGATGTTTTTCACTATTTTCTAATTAAATTGTGCATAATTGTTTAATGGTAATGTATTTGCCGCAAATGGTATGTTGTTTTTTATGTACCAAGCAATTTTTCAAGTGTTGAAAGCATCTATGGAGCTTGTATTTGGGAAGAGCAAAAAAGATCTTGCCTGTGTGAGTGATCGGCCGCTACGAGTCACTCACACAGGCAAACCTTATAAATTCAGTGGAACTAAAATAACTACTGTTCGAAAAATAACAGAGATAATTGGAGACGCCTTAGGACTAAATATTTTTCGGACCAATATTTCCGTTTACATCTAAAATTAATTCAATAAAACTACTAGTTATCGAACTCATTTTTGACTCTAAACCAGGCTCTTTTTACATTAAAAAAAATTGGAGGTAGTTAATTTTCTTTTATTATTTTGAACAATTTAAGTAAAAAGGCGCAGAGGGTAATGTTATTTACATACTAGCTTATTAGCTACGGAATATCTTACAAATTATAGGTAAAAAAAAAACTTTTCATACTATTTATTAATTTCGTTAAATCATTGGGATTGACAAATAATTTGAATAAGTTCACAATAACAATCATTAATTTTAAATGTACTCACTGTGAAAGTTGTTCCAATTTTATAATAAAATTACAATAAAATTCTTGGCGTAAGGAAGTCTCCACTTTTTTTGACTCTGTTCTTTGTGTACTTAGTAGGTATTTTAGCTCCGATTTTACGACCGCTTATAATTGATTAAAAGTGATACAAATTTTCACCGTATTTCAATAACTCACTTTGGACTAGCGGTTCGAACAGTCGGGTGGGTGCGACGATGTATAATCGTACCTGGGATCGAAACCACCTAAAATTTAATTTACTTTTTGCTTTTTGATAATAAAATATCCACAAAATTTTGATACATCCCGTTAGTACGGGCTCGAATCCCTTCAACACTACCTAAATTTTTGCTTTTTATCTTTTTTATTCTTTATATTTTGAACAATGTCATAGACCTAGTACAAAAAAATTCATGTTTGTCATAAATTACTTATTGTAAGCCTTCCTAAGTCTATTTGATTGTTATATAAAACTTAGATAGACTGGTAGACTGTTCTTAACTTTGCTTCAAAATTTGAATGCAAAAAGGGCTTTTGTAGTTTTTATCAAGTTGGTTGATAGCTATAACAGCGACCATTATTTTAAAAAATGGAACAAAAAATTACGAAAACAATGATGTTTTAATATTAAAAAAGAAAAACATTAACTTTTTAAAAAAAATGTTCAAAATTTTGTTTTGGCTCCTGTAAAGAGTGACGATTAATCCAATAAAATAAAAAAATATATGTAATTCCGGAAAGTCCACACAGCATCATCTAGCCCCAAGGTGAGCAAAGCTTGTATTATGGGTACTAGTTGACTGATAAACTTAATACAATAGATAGATATTTTTTTTATAAATACATAGAAAACACCCAGACCAACGGAACAAATTTCTGCAGATCGTACACAATTTTTTTCCGACACGGGAATCGAACCCGCAACCGGTCGCAGGCGGACCTTCGCCCACTGCGCCACATCGGTCGTCGCTGATGAATGAGCGAAATGCCTGTTCTTACTTATTCTTATGGAAATGCTTTGCATATACACTCTGACACGTCTAATGCTGGGGCCACACTACCATGATATGCCGATAATTATTGCCATACTAACTAATACAACACCTAGGTGTAACCACGATTTATGGCCATAATTTTACAATGCCAATCAATATGGCAAATGGCGGTAGGCAATTGCCCCGGCGGCGGTCTTTTTTCGCACATCAAAGAAGATTACCGCAGTAATTAATGCGTTTGTGGCCACTACCGTTTGTCCAGATTGCAATATGAGCTCACCGGCGACGCACGTGATATTTTTACCACCTTATTTATTGACATATCTAGGTAAACTCTAGTGTAACCACACCAGTTCATGCAGTAATTTAAACGGTTATTTATTGTCATAATTATTGCGGTAACAGCCCGGTAGACGGTAAGGTAGTGTGGCCCCAGCGTAAAACTCTCTAAACTGGTACCTATAAACAAACATTTTATCTGTTTACATAGTGTCATTTATTGTTGTCATGGGAACGGAACTTAGGCTTCCTAGATCTTATTTGACATGCAACAAAAATAGATAGGAATAAATACTTGGACGATGGAAAAACCCTTTGAGAACGGTAAACTATGGTATTATTAGATGATTCTTTAGATAGCACAGTGATGGCGAATCCGTCGCCGCCGTCACACTCACAAGTTCAAGTAAGCGGGCGTATGACACTATCCGTGTTCACTCACACGTTGATAAAAATGGCCTAAAATTTTCACGTTATTTCTAATTATACCGAGTGTTTTCATGAATCAAACACAATTTGCCGCAAATAATGACCAATAACAAAGCCAAAAACAGTTATTTATTTGTTAAATTATGTCCACATCGCTCATATTTGGGAAAATACAAACGTATGAAAATCGAATCACCTCCTATTTCAGTCTTTCTTTCCATTTTTCTTTTATAATGTACCTACTACAATAGGTAATCAAACTATTATCCTGCATTTTACTAAAGTTGAAAAATAATCCCTTCTAGTATTAAAAACGGGAAAGTTTGTGCCTATTGATGGATGTTTGTTACTCTTAACGCAACTTCTAAGCGGATCGAGCTGATATTTGGAATAGACAAAATTGTAGCCCTGATTGACTGTTGAGCCTAGATTATGGAAATCACGGGATAGAAATAGCCTTGAAACGTTTCCATTGAAACAACGCGTGCAAAGCCACGGGCAGATACTTAGTCAATAAGAAACACTTTAGAGCTGCCATCTATCGATTTAGTTTGGTAGGTGAAACTTAGGTCTACCTAAAAAGTGTCCTCTAGTGTTGAATAGCCAAAATATGTGTGAAGTTTTCACACGACAATGATAGAGGTCGCTAGTTCACGATTTAACTATTGCAAGTTTGAAACGTGGCTGGTGTATCCGAACGTAACTACGCTTACACGAACTTCAACGTTGTCAAGAATCGACCGCGCGGAACAACCTGAAGTTATCCACAAAACAGTTTTGACAGCTTTTTTTGTGACGTGACGGTCGAAGACGGTCGTTTCGCGATGTCGATTTTAAAATTGAATTGGTTCCCTTGTGCCGTTTTTATTTACGTGTTTGTGCTAGTCAATTCACAAAACGTGCACAAACGTTTTGAATACAAATACTCGTTCAAGCCGCCTTACTTAGCGCAAAAAGATGGATCAGTTCCCTTCTGGGAGTACGGAGGCAGTAAGTATTCTATATTTTTCACCAATAAAACCTCCATTCCGGTAGTTTTTCTCTTTAGTGTTATTTCAATAAATTATGTATGTTCCGTTCTGTGTTCTTTTATAGCCAAGTTTAGTTATAATGACTGAGGAAAATAGTAAAAAACTTTTGTTTTCACGGCTTATGTTGATTGACGGGCGACACGTCAGTGAATTCTGTCAAGTTAGAGTGAGATGGCGCTTTACGAAGTATCCAAAGTTAGAAAGAGACAACTTACGTGGCTTGAATAAAATCATGTTTTTGATTCCACGACTGCAGGATATTTTACCTTACGAAAGGGATTTTTATAAACAAAAATGAAAATCGTAACATATGGAGAAATCAGATTTCTATAAGTAATTCCTATTTCATATCAGTTTATCTGGATACAATGCTTTCTCTTCAGTAAATGATCCTAAAAAAAACCCATATAAAAATCACACAAGTTTTACTTACTTATTAAATATTTTCCCTCCAATATTGTACGTACGTTATCGACCTGGCAGTAGGTATACAGGTCTCCAACCCATTTTCCAATGCTGGCACTTTTGGCAAAATTGGTAATTATTTTTTAAACCGTATCATAAGCATAATAAATTGCTGACAATATTGCTAAACTTTGTGTATTACATACATTGCAGTTGAGCATGTTTAATCTCTATGTTTGGCAAATTTCCGCCAATCATAATTTTACTTGAAAAATTACAAGGCAATCCTACCTAGAAAACTCAAACAGTCTTCAAAGAGAACTTAACTCTAATACTTAAGTTTTTAAGTTGATTGTAAATTGAAAAAAGGTGGTTAACAGATTTTAAGCTATTTAGCAACGGTTTATGGTTTAGTTTAGATTGTACTTTGTTTATATTCATGCATATTCAAGTATACTCATGAAGTGTGAAGAAATTGTGGAATTTCATGTAATCACTACCTACATAGTATAAAATAAAGTCGCTTTCTCTGTCCCTATATCCCTATGTATGCTTAAATCTTTAAAACTATGCAACGGATTTTGATGCGTTTTTTTTAATAGATAGAGTGATTCAAGAGGAAGGTTTATACATATAACAAAACCGTGCGAAGCTGGGGCGGGTCGCTAGTATTTTAATAAATTATCTGCCTGCTGCTTCACATGATTTTTTTATAATTATTAATTATAAATTTATTTTTAATTATTTCTATGGAAACGTTTCAAGGCTATTTCTATCCCTAGGAACTGATTTTTCAGTACTAGAACCATGTTTATTCAAAATTTCAGCCCAATCCATTCAGTAGTTCTTGCATGAAAGAGGAACAAACATCCAAACAAACAAACTTTCACATTTATAATATTAGTAAGGATAAACAAAGGAAAATTACTCTTAGCATAATAACAACAAAGTCAATATTATGCCTACAAACTTATTTTTTGTTTTGTTGTTAGTGCGATAAAAATTGCTATTAAAATGTCGGCAAATATTTGATCATTTTTTGCTCAGCTTTTTTCATTTTTATCAGTGGTATCAATGAGGGAGTTCTTTATATTTTTTGCAGGTCATTCCACTATATTAGTCAAAAAAAAGTCATTAATACTTTTTTTGATTTTACTATCAAATCCTTATCAAAAAAGTTTGGAAAAGTACTGAATTTTTTATAATTATCTTTATGACTGAAGATAAATTTGCTAAGAACTCTACCGCTTAGTAAAATAATTAATGCTGAACAATCCACACGGCATTATCTAGCCCCAAACTAAGCAGAGCTTGTGTTATGAGTATGTTAACTAACAACATAATCACTACATAGTATAAAACAAAGTCGCTTTTTCTGTCCCTATGTCCCTTTGAATACTTAAATCTTTAAAACTACGCAACGGATTTTGATTCGGTTTTTTTTTAATAGATAGAGTGATTCAAGAGGAAGATTTATACCTACTTAAAACCGTGCGAAGCCGGGGCGGGTCGCTAGTACATTATATAGATTTTGTTTTAATATACATAGAAAACAAATATGCAGATCGTAAAATCATTTTACCCAAGGTGGTAATCGAACCCACAACCTCCTGTGTCGCAGGCAGGCCTTCGTCGGCCAAGCCACGTCGGTTGTAATGTGTCAAAAAGGCACATGGCTTCTAATATGTCGCATTGGTAGCCACTGCTGATAAGATAAAAGCAATAAACAAGCTTATATAGTACAAATACTATCTTTATTACTGATCAATGTTTAAAACTGTA
Organism: Eupithecia centaureata; assembly: GCA_944547425.1. Taxonomy (NCBI): domain Eukaryota; kingdom Metazoa; phylum Arthropoda; class Insecta; order Lepidoptera; family Geometridae; genus Eupithecia; species Eupithecia centaureata. The sequence continues at coordinate 6,640,171 of OX155706.1, forward strand.
TTATCAATGGGCGAATTAAGCAGTAACTAAGATAATATTTTTACTGAAATAAGGTATTTTATTCACATTACCTATGATCTAATCACTACATAGTATAAAACAAAGTCGCTTTCTCTGTCCCTATGCCCCTTTGTGTGCTTAAATCTTTAAAACTACGCAACGGATTTTGATGCGGTTTTTTTTTAATAGATAGAGTGATTCAAGAGGAAGGTTTATATGTATAATAAAACCGTGCGAAGCCGGGGCGGGTGTCTAGTATCTTAAACAAATTAAATAAAAATACAAACTTTCGCGTTTATAATAATATTAAGGAAGTAAGTATTCATATTATATTTTCAGTACATAACTTAACTCTTCAAAATTTTTACTGAAAATTGGTGATTGGATAACTGAATCCATAATTTGTTAGTAAAGATCTTATTACTAGGGTAAGTTACTAATATCTACTAAAACTTCAAACTAAATTAAACAAATTAAAATTCCTCTCATTTTTATTTTTTAAATTTCCACGGGGGAGAAGTTGTTCTACCAGCTATGGTTTTTAGAATGGTTTTGGGGCTGTCACGTACCCTGCGCATCAGGGATGCGGTCTTTTTAAGGAGGATGGCAGCATAGCCATCCTTCTCGTTTTATGTTAATGCTAGCATCTTCCCCCGGCTTCGCATGCTTTTTTTCTATGGAAACGTCTCAAAGGCTATTTTTATCCCATGGGAACTGATTTATGGGATTAAAAGTAGCCTGTGTTATTCCAGGGCAACTTTCAACACGATCCGTTCAGTAGTTTTTGCGTGATAGAGGAATAAACATCCATCCATACATTTATATAATACTAGCGACCCGCCCCGGCTTCGCACGGTTTTATTATACTTATAAACCTTCCTCTTGAATCACTCTATCTATTTAAAAAAACCGCATCAACATCCGTTGTGTTGTTTTAAAGATTTAAGCATTCAAAGGGACATAAGGATATAGGGACAGAAAAAGAGACTTTGTTTTATACTATGTAGTGATTAGTAAGGCAGGTATATTAATTTCCGAGTACTGCATGCTAGATTAGCATGCAGTACTCTGAAATTAATGTACCTATTCTAATCCGTTCATAGGTATGTATGAAAGGATTAAAGAAAACTAGCGACCCGCCTCGGCTTCGCACGGTTTTATTATACGTATAAACCTTCCTCTTGAATCACTATTAAAAAAACCGCATGAAAATCCGTTGCGTAGTTTTAAAGATATCAGTATCATAGGGGCATAAGGACTAGGGCGTGCAAAACCGGAAGGTCTTCAAAACCGGTTTTAGCCCCGGTTTTTGCAAAAAAACAGCGTTGCTTGAGATGAGAGGTTAAAATGTCAAGCAGGATTGGTCGATTCTATCTACGCCAGCTTCTGATTGGTAAATTTCGTCAAAGCGAGACCATCACACACCGGGCAGATAAGTTTGTGGCACCGTTATGTGAAAGATGTATACGTATTTTACTAAGAGTACTTACCTTAGACTAAGGGTCTCTTCTTTTAGTAAACCTTCCATGAGGTGAAGCACTTCTGGGAACCATGGATTTATTACGTGAAAATGCCGCATCTATAAGCTGTTCTCACGAGCGGTCACGAATCGTCTCGCCAGGAGACTTGACGAGTTACAGCCACCAGAACAGGCCGGGTTCCGCGGAGGATATGGCACCATAAACTATATTCACACAACGAGGCAGATTATACAGAATTCCGAAGAGTATATCAGCCCCTGTGTCTCGCTTTTGTGGACTATGATAAAGCCTTTGACTCTATCGAAACTTGGCGTATTCTGGAATCCTTGCAGCGATTCCAAGTAGACTATCGTTATATCGAAGTGCTGAGATGTCTCTACTAAGGTACTACTATGATTATCCAAGTACAGGACCAGCAGTCTAAACCCATCCAATTGCCGAGGAGTGAGACAGGGGGATGTCATATCCTCGAAACTGTTCACAAGCGCATTGGAAGATATGTTTATGACGCTCGCTGGCGTCGAAAGGTGAGGGCATAAACATAAACGGCGATTACATTTCACACCTGCTATTCGATGATGACATAGTCGTAATGGTGGAGTCGCTAGAGGAGCTGACCCACATGCTGGACGGCCTAGCCTCAGCATCGCGACGGATCGGTCTTGGCATGAATTTGGACAAAACCAAAGTTATGATCAATGGCTACATTGTTCCAGGACCCATTGTCGTAGATGGCCACCTTCTTGAAATAATTTTCGAGTATGCTTACCTGGGGCAGATTGTGCAGTTGGGTGAAAACAATTTTTAGAAGGAGGCCAAGAGGATGATCCAGCTGGGCTGGGCAGCATTTGGGAAACTATGTTGGGTCTTCTCATCATCCATACCGCAATGTTTGAAAACGAAAGTTTTCAATCAGTGCGTCCTAACCATAATGGCCTACGGAGCTGAGACGTGGACACTCACGAAAGGGCTGGTCCACCAGTTTTAAGTCGCTCAGCAAGCTATGAAAATAGCTATGTGCAGATTTTTCTGAAGGACTGGATTTTTAACAAATACATCCGACAGAGAACCAAAGCTCTAAGCTCAAAGCATTAGCAAGCTGAAGTGGCAATGGGCCGGCCAAATCTCTCAAACAAGCGACAACCGTTGGGGTAAACATGTTCTTGAGTAGAGACCGCGACTCAGCAAACGTAGTTTAGGACTTCTTCCGGCCAGGTGGGATGATGATCTGTGAAAGACTTCTGGCAGATGCTGGATGCGGCAAGCTGAAGACAGACAGGGCGCTATGGCGCTCATTGGGGAAAGGCTATGTTGATGATGTATGCTGTATAGATTTTATTTAAACCTGTGGCGATGGCGATTGATTTGGTCACGGAGACTCGATCGTAACCCGTATTTGTAAACAAAAACCAACTTTATTTCGTACACGTTAAGTTATAAACAATTAAATTTAAGTTTTGATAGAAATTCGTCCGATCTTTGATATCACGTAACTAAGCTTGATCTCTTTCTTTTGCACTGATTTTCGCGACGTTTGTCACTTCACACGTACTTAATGCGAGTTGTGGGTCACGTGTTGTGGGTCTCAATTCATGCACTTTATTTAGTAAGATAGTTTAGATCGTGCAGATTGAACGATAGACTCAGTCAACCAGTGGGTTGCGATCGAACAGGTCACGAAAAAAGAGCGATCAACACAGGTCTAATTTGATTTTCTATATAAAAAACAATATTTCTGAGGTTATTCTTTAAAAATTTGAACACTTACGTTAGGCTGTATATTTATGGAATAAAACAACGACATATTTCTTGAGTGCTTTCGAAAAGCGTGGATTTGAATCAAATTTAATTCATTTACGGGAAAACCGGAGCTAACACCGGTTTTGTCGCTCAAAACCGGTTTTGAAAAATTGGCATTTTTCGTCCGGTTTTCCGGTTTTCACCAAAACCGAAAACCGGTTTTGCACGCCCTAATAAGGACAGAGAAAGCGACTTTGTTTTATACTATGTAGTGATAATATATTAATTCTGCATCAGTCAGACCTTTCAAAAAAGAAACGATAGGTATCTATTCTTAAATTTACTCTTATAAATTTGTTGACTAAGCTCTGACCCAAATCTAGAACGCTGTCATGCAATTTGCCCTGTTGCATATTTTTCTACTTCTGTAGCTGAATGGCAAATTCTCAAACCAATCAATTCACATGCTGACCACGCATCAGCATCGGATCAACGCTTTGACAGTTTGTTAAAACAGAGTTTGGTGGCCACCAAAGGCAACTTCTCATCTCTTCCTAAACTAGACAAAATGAAACTACTACAGATGCATTAAAAATAGCTTATGATAGGTTTAACAAACTGTACGTGTGAATTTTGGAAATTAATTTGTTTAACGTAATTATATGATAAAAAAAAAAAAAAAAAAAAATATCGAGGCGCGTGGAAAAATCATCCCGAATGTCGCTATCTCTGTTAATCTGATGAAGGTGTGACGCGTGCGTGCGTGATAGCAATAGTAGCCGTTCAATTTCTTATGAATTTTGTTGCGTTCCGTAATACCAAAAATTATGACTGAAAACTTTTTGTACTTTGTACAAAGTGTTATTATTCTGTAGCCAATAAATGATATGTTTTCAATCAAAAGACACCTAAGATATTGTTGGTTTAAAAGAAAAAAAACATGTAATTTTTGACGTAAAAAGGTACAAAATGCAATTCGTTTACATTTCATTTTATGTAAGTATTGACTTTTTAGGAACATAAAAACTTTTCGAATACATACAAGAAACAGCATAATATGATGGAAATATGCTGAACAGTACAATCAACACACCATCATCTAGCCCCAAGCTAAGCAGAGCTTGTATTATCGGTACTAGATGACTGATATACTTAATACAATACATTATATTTTTTTTTTATTATACCTAGAAACACGCAGAACATCGGAACAAATATTTTCTGATTGTACAAACACTTGACCCAAGGCACGAATCGAACCAAATAATTTAGGTATTACGTTGAATGAGAACTCGTCCTTCGGCGGCCTCTTAACCAGGGTTCAAAGCGATAATTATCATTGATAATTATCTTTGATAATATTTTTTTTTCATTATCTTGATAATTATCAAGATAAATACCTACATGTTGATCTTTGATAAATATAATCGGAAATATTTAAATTGTCCCTTACATTTTCATATTTTATTGGTGTATCATAACACGAATTCAATCAAAATTGATAATTGAAAATTAAAGCTTATTAAGACATTTCCTTGATTGTTACATGGGTTTATTTTATACTTCTAATGTAAATGGTGATAGGTAGATAGCCAAAATACCAGAAATATGAACTGAAAAGTTTGCTTACATTTGATAATTATCTGATAATTATCTTGATAATTATCGTGATAATTATCAACAAGGATATTTATCTTGATAATTTCAAACCCTGCTCTTAACTCATTGGTCCTAAGGGTCTTCTCTAACAGTAAACCTTTGTCAACAGATGCGATAGCGTCCGGCGAGAGCGTCCGCCTAGCGCCATCACTCCGCAGTCAGAAGGGCGCGATATGGAGCAAGCAGCCGGTCAGCTTCGACTGGTGGGAGGTCGACGTCATGTTCAAAGTGTCTGGGAGAGGCCGCATCGGAGCTGACGGTCTGGTGAGTTGAGCTGAGACACATTCTCATGTTTATTGCAATCTTGCGGGTTGTATGAACTGAAAACTCGTGAAATGTACCACTTGTCATTTTTTTATCACTACATAGTATAAAACAAAGTCGCTTTTTCTGTCCCTATGTCCCTTTGAATGCTTAAATCTTTAAAACTACGCAACGGATTTTGATGCGTTTTTTTTAATACATAGAGTGATTCAAGTATCAAATAATAATCAATATCTTTATTTCTTTAGGCTTACAAAATAAGCACTTAGACAAGTCAAATTTAATACTATTAGACACGTCAAATTTAATACAAGAGGAAGACATATAATAAAACCGTGCGAAGCCGGGGCGGGTCGCTAGTTTTTTTATATAAGTTAAATCTACCTATGTAGGTCAACTGATCCATGTCGGAAGCGTCCGAAACGTTAAAATTTAATATGAATATCCTATGTGTTATTCTAGGTCCTAAACTATCTACATTATTAAATTTCATCTAAATAACTTAGAAGTTACGGAGATTACTTATAACAAACATTCAAACAGACTTTCCCATTCATTATCAAATATCTATCTATGTAATATATTGTATTAAGTATATCAGTCATCTAGTACCCATAACACAAGCTATGCTTAGTTAGGGGCTAGATGATGCTGTGTGGACTGTCGGGTATTATTTATTTATTTATTATAATAGTGACATAAGATTATAATGTTATTTTGCAGGCATTCTGGTACACAACCCAGCGAGGCGAGTACACGGGCGAAGTATTCGGTTCCTCTGACAAATGGAACGGCTTGGCTGTCATATTCGACTCCTTCGATAACGACAATAAACACAACAACCCGTACATCATGGCTGTTCTTAACGACGGCACCAAGAGCTTTGACCATAAGAGGTGAGATATGTAATTAGCAATATTTTTATTCCACATAGACCTCATCACTACATAGTATAAAATAAAGTCGCTATTTCTATCCCTATGTCCCTATGTCATTATGTCCCTTTGAATGCTTAAATCTTTAAAACTACGCAACGGATTTTGATGCGATTTTGTTTAAATAGACAGAGAGATTCAAGAGGAAGGTTTATATACTTCTAATACAACCGTGCAAAGCCGGGGCGGGTCGCTAGTTTCTAATAAATAAAGAATAAAATAAATATTTTATTTTATTTTGATTTACATGGAAAACAAACAGCTTAAAAATACTTATTGTTTATGGATTATGGATACAAACAATGGTGGTTAAAACTAAAGCTTAACAGTTTTCACTTGTGGTATTTAAATATGCCTAAACTAAAATAAATGTAATACAAAGCAAAATACAAAATATAATTTGTATTTGTATTTATTTGAAAAAATTACATCTTTTCTTACAGGTATTACCTAATTCAATAGAGTAGTCAACACAATTAAAAATTCATTAACACAATCAATACTAACAATGTTTAACACAATAAGCAAAAAATTAAATAGGTATCAAAAAGAAATTAGCAAATTACAATTTTATTATAAAAAAAATTATATAAAAATGTCAAAAACCAAAATAAAATAATCGATCATAATATTTGATCATTCATTTTTAAAGTGAATTAAAGTGAATTGCCTGTTCGTTATGTTATAAACAGTGATCGGAATAGGTAGAACGATTTAGGGTCAATGACATCAAATGAATTTAGACTTTTACTCTTGGACTCGTCAGAATGTTCATATTATATACAGGGTGTAACATTTAAATCGGTCAGTATGGGAAAGTCTGAAACTATAAGACATACGAAGATCTCTTCTTAGGAACCATGTCATCGGTTTTAGGGACAAGAAAAACTGCATTCACACATTTAAAAAAATCTTGTACTCAGTCCGGGAATCGAACCCGGATTTTTTGAAAAATAAAACGAACACTATTTTTAGTTAGATATCGATTGTTACTATGAAACGTGATGTCTAAAATTAATAAAATGCATTCTGCAACTCACTTGGTAGTTTTGTTGTAATTAAGGGCTTTTACTAATCTTTCCTCACTGACAATAGTATATAATTATTTATAAGGCAAACATGTATTAGACACATAAGTTATACACGTGCTAGTGATTTCTGTTTCGCTTCTTCCACTAGTGGACAAAAGATTGAAGCGAACTGAAATACAATTATCACTTTATTTCTTATGTACTATAATTATGTACCTATAGTATTAAATTTGACTTGTCTTAGTGCTTATTTTGTAAGCCTAAAGAAATAAGATATTGATTTACTGAATATGAACTCTATTCCATTCCAGCGACGGTTCACAACAGCTACTATCGGGCTGCCTACGCGACTTCAGGAACAAACCATTCCCGACTCGCGCCAGAATCGAGTACTACATGAATACTCTTACGCTTTACTTCCATAACGGTGAGTTATTTCATCCTGGCCGGAGGGCGTCCTACACTACGTTTGCCGAGTCACGGTCTCCACTCAAGAACACGTTTACCCCAATCTTAATACAATATTACATACATATATTTTTTTATTATAGATAAAAACACTTTATTACTCACTTATAATTAAGAAACAATGCTACAATTGGCGGCCTCAATACTTATTTACTTTTATACATATTTTACATAGCAATTAACAAAATAAAATTAACTAAGAAAAGATAAAATCTTTAAAAATTGCTAAATAATACATTACAACAGGTATTCACTGGTTATAACTTGTTTACATGGAAAACAACCATCGTTTGTACTTTTATTTAAATGATTTACCTACTTGCTTACATTATGTAATTTTGAAATGTAGTAAGTCAAACAAATGTGACGTATTATTCTAGAAATTAATGAAATAAATGATTTTTTGAATTAATGAATGAATGATTATTGGTTATTATTATTGATTATTGATTTAAACAGGTATGACGAATAACGAGGCTGACTACGAGCTGTGTTTCCGCGCCGAGAACGTGCAACTACCCCGCGGCGGGCACTTCGGGCTGTCGGCGGCCACCGGCGGGCTCGCCGACGATCACGACATCATACACCTCATCACTAGCTCGCTGCATTCTACGCAACAAGGTACAACACACTTTTGAACCCTTCACCTTGAAACCCCGTTTAACGCTTCATGTTGAACCCCTGTTGAATACTTCACGTTGAACACATACACACAGTGCGGCAGATTATACAGAAGTCCGAAGAGTATAATCAGCCCCTGTGTCTCGCTTTTGTGGACTATGAGAAAGCCTTTGACTCTGTCGAAACCTGGGCTGTTCTGGAATCCTTACAGCGATGCCAAGTAGACTATCGTTATATCGAGGTGCTGAGATGTCTCTACGATGCCGCCACTATGAGTGTCCAAGTACAGGACCAGCAGTCTAAACCCATCCAATTGCGCAGAGGAGTGAGACAGGGGGATGTCATATCCCCGAAACTGTTCACGAGCGCATTGGAAGATATGTTTAAGACGCTGGACTGGAAAGGTAAGGGCATAAACATAAACGGCAATTAACGATTCGCTCATGACATAGTCGATAAAACCAAAGTCATGACCAATAACCACATTAATCCAGGACCGGTCGTCGTAGAAGGCCACCTTCTCGAAATTGTTTCCGAGTACACTTACCTTGGGCAGATTGTGCAGTTAGGTAAAAACAATTTTGAAAAGGAGGCCAAGAGGAGGATTCAGCTGGGCTGGGCAGCGTTTGGAAAACTACGTCGAGTCTTCTCGTCATCCATACCGCAATGTTTGAAAACGAAAGTTTTCAATCAGTGCGTCCTACCCGTAATGACCTACGGAGCTGAGACGTGGACACTCACCGTAGGGCTGGTCCATCAGTTCAAAGTCGCTCAGCGAGCTATGGAAAGAGCTATGCTCGGAGTTTCTCTGAAGGATAGGATTCGTAATGAATACATCCGACAGAGAACTAAAGTCATCGACATAGCTAAAGAATTAGCAAGTTGAAGTGGCAGTGGGCCGGCCATATCGCGCGAAGAACCGACAACCGTTGGGGTAAACGTGTTCTTGAGTGGAGACCGCGACTCGGCAAACGTAGTGTAAGACGCCCTCCGGCCAGGTGGGATGACGATCTGCGAAGGACTGCTGGCAGATGCTGGATGCGGCAAGCTGAAGACAGGGCGCTATGGCGCTCATTAGGGGAGGCCTATGTCCAGCAGTGGACTAATATAGGCTGATGATGATGATGATGATGAACACCTGTTGTACCCTTCACGTTGAACCCTGTTGAACGCTAAACGTTAAACCCCTGTTGAACCCTTTACGTTGAACTCCTGTTGAATATTTCACGTTGAACCCTTCACTTTGAACTCCTCGTTGAACCGTTAGAGTATAGACAGATAAATCTTGAACCTATCAGACACCCAAAATGAAACTCTTCTAAATTTGACAAACAATACCCAGGGGTATATATTACCTGTTGAAACGTCGGGAAAATAGGTTAATAAATGCGATAAATACCCGTACATGAATCTATAATAATGTGTAAGAATTATTCTAACACATTATTATAACACCTAATGGTAGACCAAATAAATAGAAAAAATTATATTAAATTATCAATTATAACTCTATAATCCTTTGTCCAGCCGGTGGACAACAGATCGATCAGAATGAGCAACAGAAGCTGTCTGCGGAGTACCAGGAGTACCAGAAGAAACTGGAACAGCAGAAAGAAGAGTACAGGAAAGAACATCCCGATGAGGTTAGTACTGTAATATTTCAAACTAGCAGTGCCTCGCGGTTTCGGTTTCATCCCGTGGAAATATCGGGATTAAATATAGCCTGTGTGTTATTCCAGACTATAATCCAAATTTTCCAAATTTTATCCATATCCGTTGATTAGTTTTTGCGTGAAAGAGTAACATCCATACCTACAAACTTTCGCGTTTAATATATTAGTAGGATAAAATATTTAATGCTGATAATTAATTCGCGTAAAACGGGGAAGCGTAAGTCCAGCTATTACTGTATTGATCTATTATCTCTTTCTCCCCCAGGTGCGAGACAAGGAGGGCGAGTTCGAAGACTGGTTCGAATCTGACGGACAGCGCGAGTTGCGGCAGATATTCCAGGGGATGGGCCAGATCAACGATGTGCTCAAAGAACTCAACAAGAAAGTTGACGAGGTAACAATAACAAGAGAGTTGACGAGGTAACAATAACAAGTTGACGAGGTAACATTAACAAGAAAGTTGACGAGGTAACAATAAGAAAGTTGACAAGGTAACAATAAAAAGAAAGTTGACGAGGTAACATTAACAAGGATGTTGACGTGGTAACAATAACAAGTTGACGAGGTAACAATAAATAGAAAGTTGAAGAGGTAACATTAACAAGAAAGTTGACGAGGTAACATAAACAAGAAAATTGACGAGGTAACATTAACAAGAAATTTGACGAGGTAACATTAACAACAAGAAAGTTGACGAGGTAACAATAACAACATGATAATGTTGTTATTTTTACCTCGTCAACTTTCTTTTTATTGTTACCTTGTCAACTTTCTTAGTGTTAATGAAAGTTTTATTATTATATCATTTATTTGACATCTTATGGTGGGTGGGTAAGAGCTATGTGAGGAGTTTCTCTGAAGGATAGGATCCGTAAGGAATACATCCGACAGAGAATCAAAGTTATCGACATAGCTCAAAGAGTTAAGAAAAGTGGCAGTGGGCCGACCATGTCTCGCGAAGAACCGACAACAGTTGGGGTAAACGTGTTCTTGAGTGGAGATCGCGACTTGGAAAACGTAGTGTAGGACGCCCTCTGGTCAGGTGGGATGACGATCTGCTCTAGACTGCTGGCAGATGCAGATACGGCAAGCTGAAGACGGCGCTATGGCGCGAGTTAGGAGAGGCCTATGTCCAGCAGTGGACTAATATAGGCTGATGATGATGATATCATTTACCTTACTCTGTCGTGGTCACAGGATGATATAGTGAAACCCGTTGAAACGTCGGGAAAACTAGGTAAATAAACGCGAAAAATACCCTTACATATTTATAATAATTTGTTCTGATCCCATAAGTTTTAAAACTTTTTATTAATTTAATAAATAATATTATGTAATTTGTTTGTCCACAGGTGATCGGCAAACAGATGAATTCCCTCTCAATGCTGACGTCGGTGTACAGCCATACGCAAGGTCAGCCTATACAGCAAGCGCAGCCGGGGCAACAGGTATAGCTAGAGACTAAGATAATTAAAATATCAAACATATTAATACATATTATTCATATAGATTGTTATAATATTAATAATTCGATATAATACTACATACATAACTTTCTAATATAAATTAAAATGTAATAAGTATTACATAGAAACGAAATATTATGGTATGTTATGTGGAAACAGAAAGGTCATGTAACGAAAAGAGTGTTAGATTTGTAATTTTTATGTTTATTTGTAAGAAGGAGAATATGTATTTACTAGGTTGCCTATCAGAATTTGGCCGCAAGTATTTTTATGTTTCATAGATTTTAGGGAAAAATTACGTTCACTTGTTTTTTTTTTTGATGAAATAACGTCTACATGACGGCAATGTATGTAAAGATTCTAAAAAATCACGGTTGCCGTTGCTCATTTAGCCGCACCAGGCAGGTATAAACAGGTATAATTTTGAAACATTTATACGTAACGTACATATATGAATCATTTATTATTTTAATATTTTATTTAAACTCCTTCTTACAAATAAACATAAGAATTTGGTTTTAAGCAAAAAGCTATAAGCGGGCTAATTCTGCAGTCGGATCTCATACTATAAGGGGAGAGGAAGACCGAAGAAAAGATGGATGGATTGTGTGAAAGACGATATGCTTAAGAAATTTAATGAGGTAATAACAGAGCACTTACCGTGGAATAAGGTTCGGGAGAAAAAGAAACGAAATACACTAATGCAAAGGTCTGTTTGGATACTCTGCACATTCACTCATACGCCCACTGATCATTGTTGAACATTAATAATTACTCCCTCTATTATTATCTTATTATTACCTCTTAAAAAAATATCAAGTTAGATGTCATAAAGCAGAGAAATTCCAGTTATTTTTTGCCCCTTTTTTGGTAGACGTATCCCTTTTATTCAGTTTCAGGTTTTTTCTAAAAACCTATAGCAAGCTCCAGCCTCTCACAATACAGGTTTTATATGTTACTCCCTATAAATTTAAACACCTAATTTTAACCAAACCTATTGTGAAATATATATAATTAAATTATTATTATTATATAATAAAAAATATCTATCTATCTAATTGAAGCAGAGACGTTTCCTCGCTCTAACAAAAAAGCAACATTTGCAGCTCTTATAAATTCAAATTTAAAGTCCTAAAAATCATTAGGGAACTTTCGACAGCATTTAGATTTGGTTCAAGCAGAATAAACACAATTTTTTCTTATTTTATTTGAATTTTGTGTTTAATATTTTAAAGCTACCAATACAAGCTATTGTCCGCAGGTTCAGATGCCTTCCCTGCCTATCGGCCGACACGACTGGGACGCTCTGGTCGCCAACAATCAGATTATGATCAACACTATAGCTGAACTCAAGTATGTATACCATTATTTTATACTAGCTACATAATGTGACTTTATACTCAGGCAGCCCCTAGACTTACAATAAAATTGTACAATATTCTTATTGTACAATAAGATTGAAAGGCGCTCTGATACCAACCGAGTTCAGTATTAACCCGAAACGGTCAATATTATTGCACAATTTGCAATATTGCGCAATATAATTGACCGTTTAATGGCCGCCTTACATACCGCAATGTTTGAAAACGAAAGTTTTCAATCAGTGCGTCATACCCGTAGTGACCTACGGAGCTGACGTGGACACTCACGGTAGGGCTGGTATACCTGTTCAAAGTCGCTCAGCGAGCTATGCAAAGAGCTATGTGAGGAGTTTCTCTGAAGGATAGGATTCGTAATTAATACATTTAACAGAGAACCAAAGTTATCGACATAGCTCAAAGAATTAGTAAGCTGAAATAGCAGTGGGCTGGCCAAATCTCGCGAAGAACCGACAACCGTTGGGGTAAACATGTTCTTGAGTGGAGACCGCGACTCGGCAAACGTAGTGTAGGACGTCCTCCGGCCAGGTGGGATGACGTTCTGCGAAGGACTGCTGGCAGATGTTGGATGCGTCAAGCTGAAGACATTAGGGGAGGCCTATGTCCAGCATTGGACTTATATAGGTTGATGATGATGATAGTTACATATGTGAATAGATTTGCGATGACCGATGTGGCGCGGCGTGCGAATGTACCCCTGCAGGTTGCGGCTTCGATGCCAGCTTTAGGACGCTTTGTACGATCAGCAATGAATTTTTGGGGTTTTTTGGATTTGATTATGGACAAATGTTTGTTCTATTTGCAGATTTGATCCTGGGGTTCTTGGTGTTTTCAAATATAAATCACTACATCGTATAAAACAAAGTCGCTTTCTCTGTCCCTATATCCCTATGTCCCTTTGTATGCTTTAACTTAACTTTAATTAAAACTACGCACCGGATTTTGAAGCGGTTTTTTTAAATAGATAGAGTGATTCAAGAGGACGGTTTATACGGTTTATATTTTTAAGGATTATATTCTATTCTATTCTATACGTATAATAAAACTGTGCGAAGCCGGGGTGGGTCGCTAGTGTATTATAATATATTATGTATAGCAGTATAGATTAAAAAACGTAGTATGGAGCAGGACGACACTATGTGCGTTGTCCAATTATTTGTTTGTTTATTATTTAGGCATTATAGTGTTTGATATTCCATTTGAAGTAAAGAAAATACTTAGTACTTTATAATTGAATCCTTATTTTGTATTTCAGAGGGTTCATAATCGAAGTATCCCGTAAGTCTGACTCGCTGATGGCGAGCGGGGCTGGCGCAGCCGGCGGGGTCAACCCTCAGTTCCTGACAGAGCTGAGAGATAACGTCAACGTGGTCAAACAGACGGTCGTACAGACTGCTCAGAGGTAAACAGCACTTTATCGTCATCACAATAGGGTTCAGAATTAATGGAACTGGCGCAGCCGGCGGGGGTAACGTCAACGTGGTCAAACAGACGGTCGTGCAGACTGCTCAGAGGTAAACAGCACTTTATCATCATCACAATAGGGTTCAGAATTAATGGAACTGGCGCAGCCGGCGGGGTCAACCCTCAGTTCCTAACGGAGCTGAGAGATAACGTCAACGTGGTCAAACAGACGGTCGTGCAGACTGCTCAGAGGTAAACAACACTTTATCATCATTACAATAGGGTTCACAATAAATGGCTTAGGTTGGCGCAGTCGGCAGGATTAATTCACAAAATTATATTTTGCACCCTCTGAGGGTTTAACAAGTCATCGGCGCGATGTCAACAAGAAGTCATGTCAAAATTGGCAACAAGTTATAGAGTCCTTTTCACGAAAAAAGTCCCTCGCCAACTGGTGGAACATAATATGCTTGCTGGCTTCATTCGGTCGTACTTCTACAGCGCCACGTCTAGGGGACTTCTTTCGTGAAAAGGACTCTTGTCGGTAGGAGTGGCGGAAGTAAGAGGAGAGGAATAAGATCACACTGATTAAGACTGATTTATTAACAAAAACGCGACGGACAAATAAAAGAAATCACCCATTTAACCACACATCCGCTTTTTTGAGCTGTCTCTAGTCGTGCGATTTCTTGCGATATTAAGTATTACTTGTTGTACTGCTAATACGATCACAAACACTACCACAATTATATCGACGCGACAATGGTTGCTTTTCCGTTTCCACATCCTGCGTTTGGCGACACACAATTGCGTCTTTCAACTTGCGATTTTTGCGAAGAGCGACGTCTAGAAATCGCGCTTATAAGACGCTGTGTATGGAATTGCGCTACAAAATCGCAAGACGCAGTTTCAAAATCGCGGTGATATGGTGAATGCTTTACGTTAGGTAAATCAGTTGTGTTATCTTGATAATTACAATCAAGGAATAGAAAAAATTACAACTAGTAACTATATACAATTGAAACCATTGAGCTAACTGCAGACGGTTGCAAACAGTCTTAAGGTAGCTCAATTGATCCATGTCAATACCAGTCTCGTCCCCAAGACACTGGCTGCATTACCACGCTGTATGGCAATGCTGATGCGCTGAGCCAGATACTCACCAGCTCTCGGGTCACACGTCGCATCGACCAGACGCTCAAAATTTTTTTTAAAACCGGAAAGCCTCGGTACCCCACGGACCTAGAATCTCGACTCCAAGGGGAGCAAATGTAATCCTAAGGTTGCCTGGGAGAGATCGCTTTTAGCGATAAAGCCGCCCATTGTACATTAGCTGTATCTGTTTTTATTGTTTTTGTACTTTTTTCTGTTTATTTGGTGTGCAATAAAGTATTATTGTACTGTAGTTATAATTGTTTGTTTTGCAGGCTAGCGACGCAGCCGGCGCCGAACGCGCAGGCTCAGTTCACATGTCCCACGGTCTCATGCGTTAGCTTCACGGCCGTGCTGTGCGTCGCTGTCTCGCAGCTAGCTCTCATGCTTCTATACAACCTATACAAGTTAGTACCTTCGATCAAATATACCCAGGATGCAACTTCTTTTCAGCGACCAAACAAAAGATTCACTACATACAAGGCGCTTCTCGATGCTGTCTGTCTGTTTGTCCCTATTTATTCTGAGATCTAAACTACGCAACGGATTTTGATGAGGTTTTTTTAAAAAGAATGAATCAAGAGGGAGTTTTATGTGAATAAAAGTCTATAATACACCCGTGCGAAACCGGAAATTCAAACCACTGGTTTCTCAGAAGTAATTTAATGCGTTCGATAAAGATAAAGTAATTTCACTAGATTAAAACGCGAACCTCAAACATTTTTTGAGTTTCTTCAATGCCGCCGAGCAAAAACTCTCTCTTTGATACTGTGCTATAGTAAGGCCATTTTAATACGCCACATTTGACAATTCATCAAAATTCAACAACGTAACCTTGTAACAGCGGAAATAAAATAAGAACTGCACAATTGCTTAACTTTTTTCAATTAAGATTACATATTTATTGTAATAAATTTTACGATTTGCTTTCATAAATTTATGTCAAATATGGCCTCCACTCAGCATCTGCTGGCAGATGCTGAATGCGTCAAGCTGAAGACAGGGCGTTCCTCCAGGCGTTGGACGTATCCAACAGTGGACTAATATAGACTGATGATGATGATGAACTAAATTAATGCATTATTTGTTAAATTATGTAATTGTCTTATTTTGCTTATTAAATTTACGAAAGAAAAATAATAACGGGGCAGGGATTTACCTGATGATTTTTCAAAAGTTTCTGATATCAAATCCGAAGACTTTTTCGATGAATTAAATACCCCGCTGGCTACCTCACTATGAAGATAAAAAAATAAAATAAATAAATAATTCCGGACAGTCTACACAGCATCATCTAGCCCCAAGCTAAGCAGAACTTGTGTTATGGGTACTAGATGACTGATATACTTAATACAATACATTACATAGATAGATATTTTTTATTATACATAGAAAACACCCAGACCAACGGAACAAATTTCTGCAGATCTTACACAAATTTATTCCGAGGCGAGAATCGAACCCGCAACCTCCTGCGTCGCAGGCGGACATTCGCCCACCGCGCCACATCGGTCGTCAAAGATAAAAAAAAAAACATTTATTGGTACACGACATGTGAACAAAAAACAAATTTGAAAGTCGATGTCACCCGCAGAAGTTCATAACTGTGTCGCAGATGACAACGCCCTCCTCACAAACCATTTCTATATTACAAGAACGTAGGTACCTACTTGATCTTAGATTACAAGTACCTAAACTGACAGACGCCGTGTGGTGCCGGCTTAGAATTGCACCACCCCAACTCCTCCCGTGGGTGTCGTAAGAGGCGACTAAGGGATATACCGGGGGGTGGGCAGCAGCACCCCTCTAGAACAACCCCACCACCAAACTGCGATCCCCAACCCGCATGCCCAGCGTGGGGATTATGGGCATTACCCCTTCATGATGGACAAAGCCAAAAAACGGCCCCCAGTTCCCGGCCGCCTCGCTATTCCTGGCCACGGTAGCGGCCATGGTAACGGCGGGGCAGGGGGTGCTAGGAATCACCGGGCTACATCAGGCTACCACACGCTTAATAAAATGACCCTGGCAACGTTTAATGGACGCACTCTGAGGCTTGACCATCATCTAGCGCAGTTGGAAGTGGAGTTAGAGAACATTAAATGGCATGTTCTCGGGTTATGTGAAGTCCGTAGAGAGGGGGAGGACACCGTAACCCTAGACTCGGGCCATCTTCTCTACTTTCGCGAGGGTGATAAAACATCCCAGGGTGGCGTAGGTTTCCTCGTCAATAAGGCCCTCTCTAGCAACGTTCAAGAAATCTCCAGTGTATCGACCAGGGTAGCGTACCTGATCCTTCGGCTGTCCAAGCGGTATAGCATGAAGGTAATTCAGGTTTACGCACCGACCTCGGCACACTCGGATGATGAAGTGGAGGATATGTATGAAGACATATCCAAAGCCTTACACAACACCACTAAGGCTCACTTCAACGTTGTTATGGGGGACTTTAACGGCAAGGTGGGAATCCAAACTGGCAACGAATCCCGAATAGGCCCGCATGGTTATGGAGTTAGGAATCACAGGGGGCAAATGCTTGTCAACTTCCTTGAGAAAGAGGGGTTGTTCTTAATGAACTCCTTCTTTAAGAAGCAGCCCCAAAGGAAGTGGACATGGCGAAGTCCCGACTCTGTGACTAAAAATGAGATCGACTTCATCATGACGGATAGCAAGCACATATTCAGGGATGTCTCAGTGATCAACAGGTTCAATACCGGATCTGATCACCGAATGCTCCGAGGCACTCTGAATATCAACTTAAAGCTTGAAAGAAACCGTCTGATGAAGTCCACGCTCCGACCAAATCCAATCCAAATCATGGCGGGCACCGAGAAGTTTCAGCAGCTTCTCGGGGATAGATTTGTTGCTTTGGAACCCACTGATGACGCTGACGAGAACCTACACAATCTGGTCGAAACGTTGAGGGACGAGGGCATTAAATTCTGCAGAAAACAAGGTACTGGCAGGAAGTCCAAACTCTCGACTGAGACTCTGGATCTGATGACAAGAAGACGGGAAACCACCCAAGCGACTTCGTCAGAGAAGTCAGACCTGAACAAGCGAATCGCGAAGATGGTACGGCGCGACCTTCGGAGCTCCAACACACGCCTCATTGAAGAGGCGATAGAGCGCAACCGAGGGTCCAAAGTATTCACTCAGCAGCTTGGCAGGAGCCACCTGACGAAGCTTAAAACGCACGATGGGAGGACCGCTTTGTCGAAGCCTGAGATCTTGGCCGAGATAGAGGATTTCTATGGCCGTTTGTACACTGCACATGCCCCTCGTTCCCGGCGAGATGACCATGATTCTAGAGCCACCCTGACACGCCACTATACCGACGAACTGCCAGATATCAGTCAAGATGAAATCGTGTTAGCTCTGAGGCAGCTTAAAAATGGAAAAGCCCCGGGTGAGGACGGTATTACTTCAGAGCTTCTGAAGGCAGGAGGAGCCCCCGTTATACAGGAGCTACAGAGCCTCTTTAATACCGTCCTTCACAGTGGGAGAACTCCTAAGGCGTGGAGCGGGGGTTTGGTGGTGCTCTTTTTTAAGAAGGGCGATAAAACGCTCCTTAAAAACTATAGACCCATCACACTCCTGAGCCACGTCTATAAGCTGTTCTCGCGAGTGGTCACGAATCGTCTCGCCAGGAGACTCGACGAGTTTCAGCCACCGGAACAGGCCGGGTTCCGCGGAGGATATGGCACCATAGACCATATACACACAGTGCGGCAGATTATACAGAAGTCCGAAGAGTATAATCAGCCCCTGTGTCTCGCTTTTGTGGACTATGAGAAAGCCTTTGACTCTGTCGAAACCTGGGCTGTTCTGGAATCCTTACAGCGATGCCAAGTAGACTATCGTTATATCGAGGTGCTGAGATGTCTCTACGATGCCGCCACTATGAGTGTCCAAGTACAGGACCAGCAGTCTAAACCCATCCAATTGCGCAGAGGAGTGAGACAGGGGGATGTCATATCCCCGAAACTGTTCACGAGCGCATTGGAAGATATGTTTAAGACGCTGGACTGGAAAGGTAAGGGCATAAACATAAACGGCAATTACATCTCACACCTACGATTCGCTGATGACATAGTCTTAATGGCGGAGTCGCTAGAGGAGCTGACCCACATGCTGGACGGCCTAGCCTCAGCCTCCCGACGCATCGGTCTTGGCATGAATTTGGATAAAACCAAAGTCATGACCAATAACCACATTAATCCAGGACCGGTCATCGTAGAAGGCCACCCTCTCGAAATTGTTTCCGAGTACACTTACCTTGGGCAGATTGTGCAGTTAGGTAAAAACAATTTTGAGAAGGAGGCCAAGAAGAGGATTCAGCTGGGCTGGGCAGCGTTTGGAAAACTACGTCGAGTCTTCTCGTCATCCATACCGCAATGTTTGAAAACAAAAGTTTTCAATCAATGCGTCCTACCCGTAATGACCTACGGAGCTGAGACGTGGACACTCACGGTAGGGCTGGTCCACCAGTTTAAAGTCGCTCAGCGAGCTATGGAAAGAGCTATGCTCGGAGTTTCTCTGAAGGATAGGATTCGTAATGAATACATCCGACAGAGAACCAAAGTTATCGACATAGCTCAAATAATTAGCAAGTTGAAGTGGCAGTGGGCCGGCCATATCGCGCGAAGAACCGACAACCGTTGGGGTAAACGTGTTCTAGAGTGGAGACCGCGACTCGGCAAACGTAGTGTAGGACGCCCTCCGGCCAGGTGGGATGACGATCTGCGAAGGACTGCTGGCAGATGCTGGATGCGGCAAGCTGAAGACAGGGCGCTATGGCGCTCATTAGGGGAGGCCTATGTCCAGCAGTGGACTAATATAGGCTGATGATGATGATGAAACTGACAGACTTCAAATGTGGCCTTTTAAAATGTCCCTACTATAATAACAAAATGGATGTATAATGTCTGAAATAATATTTTTTTAATTTCAAAAACGTCAAAGTGCGTTATGACAAGTTTTAGTTGTTTTTAAAGACTTATATATTTTTGTTCCAGGGAAAGAAAAGAAGCTCAAGCGAAGAAATTCTTCTAAATATCTACTTGTTAGGAGATCCGTCGCTTTCACACCGTCACCTACGCTTTGAGGGCTCAAAATAACCTATTTAGACATTGTGTTTAATATATATCTATATTATTATTATATATAAAAAATCCTTATTTCCCTTGATCACGCCATCACGCGTGAGCGGCTGGGCCGATATCGGTAATTCTTTTTTTTTTGAGTTGTTTATTGTCAGGAGGTTTTCTTAAGAATGAAAAAATAAGAAAACAGCGAGTAAAATTAGAAACTTTAAGAATAATTTACTAACATTAGCGCTTTGGACAATTATAATATTTATCTTATTTATCTTTCCGTTCAGCTAGTTCTATATAAAATATATTCTTGTTAAATATAAATAATACTGAATACTGATAAGAAAGATGTTTTTAATCTCTTTACATCAGAGACTTTTACACCCATATCTTTAATTGTTACTTCGACTCAATCTTTGATTGTGTTTTGTTATGTTTGATACTAAAAAATCCTCCGCTCTAACTTATTTTCTACTTTTTACTCATACGAGTAGAGACAAACTCATGTCAAGGTAGGTTACAACCTAGCTTGAACATTCCTCAAATAATTTTTTGTTTATTTTAATTAACTTATTTGATTTAAAAATTTTGCATTAATTCTTATTAATGTATTTTGAAGGCTATCTTAATAACTATAACAACGAATATGCAAACCAAAATTGAATATGCTTTGGAGAACTCGAGGCAGCTTTAGTCGAGATTGAGTGGAGGAATAATTGAGGTTGTTTAAAGCTTTGGGTGGTAGAATTCAGATATTCAGTTCCTTGGTGATTTATCAGTCGGTGACTATTGAACTATAAGCCGTGTTACAAAGCGCATGTAACCTAAAAGTTAACGTCACGTTAAAAAACGATATTTGTAAACTAGCCCGTAATTTATTTGTTTCTTCGGGAAACTAGTTTTGTATCAAAGGTCACAAATACATAAAAATCAGTCTTCCTTTGTTATCTGAATAACTGTGATCTCAAAAAACAAGCCAATTTTGATGTGATTGTATGAAAGCGACGGACAATAAATTTTTAACCAATCTAAGACCGAGGTAGATAGAAAAATGCTCTTCAGTCTAGAACTTACAACTGTATATGTCGCGTAGATAAAGATTATAATCATTGCTATACTTGATAAAATATTAAGCAAAAATGACATTACAACAAGGTAATTTACACTTGTAATGATTTCCTTAAAATCTAAGCTATCACCAGAAGACAAAGTACTCAGAATGCTGGCATTGCCACGTTGAATGGCAATGCTAATTCGTTGACTGAAATAGAAGCCAGCATTCCGATCACCTGTGGACTCTATGAGAAGTTTGGTAAGGTCTTTATTAATTAAGTATGCCCCAAGGACTAAGATGGTGATGCCATTGGTAATGCAGCCAGTGTCTTGGGGACGCACATACTGGTATTGACATGGAACAATTGAGCTACCTTTAGACTGTTTGCAACCGTCTGCTAGCTCAATGGTTTCAATTGTAAATACTAGTTGATATATAGTAATTTTTTCTATTTCTTGATTATAATTGTCAACTACATACCATGTAAAAAAAAGATGAAATTATCATACCAAAGCGGTACTGCATTCCATGTTCAATCCCAAACTTTATCTACACGACTTATACAAATCATTAAACACTATTATATACCATTGTAGATTCATAAATGCTCCGAGTTTAAGCCTAGATTATTATTTGCATTCCTAAATACATATGTACTAATGAAATACTTACCTAGTAAACATATGAAGTAAATAATATCGTAATTTTCTATGTATCTCTGTCGATTTAGGAAACAGAATAAATGTACATAATATTTATTTTCGTCTTTTTTTAGTAAATGATTTTTCAAAGATGTGTATTATTTTTTCTATTTTTCTTGAGTTTGTGTTATGTTTGTGATGTGGATAGGTTGTACTTTTTTTTAATAAAATGACTTTAAAATTACCAATTTTATATCTTTTTTCTCTAATGCCTGCAAAATGTCTAAGATTACTGTACATAATTACATTAAATATAATATTACTATATAGAATAGTTATATCTTAATATAAGTATATAAATAAACAGACGGTGGCTTATGAATAAGTATTCATAAGCCACAGTCTGTTTCTTTATGTCCAGTCTAACAGAAATCAATACTAAAATCAAAATAAAATAAATATTTAAGGGAGGATCCCATATAGACATGATTTATTGCCTTTTTTATAGATACGGAACCCTTCGATTGACTCGGACTTGGCTGATTTTTTATTCAATACTAGCTAGGTAGGAACGTACTTGAGATCTTTTATCTCCAATGTCACAGTCCTAGTACTTTTTAAAGTAAAGGAAGCTATACTTAAAATAGAACGGTGTTATTTAGTTATTGGGATGTATGTATGTCGACGAGTCATTTTTAAGTCGAAACAGATACTTAATATGTACTAGCAAGCTACATTTCATCGGCATCACAAAAATCGCACCTAAAAAGCCTACTTAAAAATACTTTGAATTATGAATTATATTTGGTTATTACCAGGACTAGATCATGGGTACCATCAGAAAGGTAATTTATGTCATTTTCAGATAACACAAAAGCATTGAGATTTTTTTTCAAAAATGTGATAAAAAAGCAAAGTTTGTGTTAGGCAAGAAAAAACATGATTTCTATTCACGTGATTTTTTTAATAAAAAGTACTTAATATCTAGTGTGTCCCCCCCTGGCCTTGATAACTACTTCCACGCGGTCCTTCATTAATGTAGGTATTAGTGTGATCACGCTTTTTTGAGGAATATTATCCTATTCCGCAACAACCGCAGCTTCGAGCTCTTGCAGAATGGTAGTAGCAGGTTCACGTGCTCGCATTCGCCGATTCACATTATCCCAGAGGTGCTCGATCAGGTTTAGGTCTGGACTTCGAGCTGGCCACTGCATAACGAGGATCTCGACCTTGTAGGTAATCCCGTAAAATGATTGCTGTGTGGCAACGGTAGTTATCAGTGTGCGTTCGCCCAGCAAAAAGTATCGTCTTTTCAAGAATCGAATGATGCAGATAATCAGCGCCCTATGTCGTGTAAATGCGCCCGAAATTTTAAATTTGCGCCTCCAAGGGCTGCAGAGATATTTATGAAAAACTGTTTTTGCTGCACGAACGTTCGCCCAGCAAAACTTTTTTTAAAAAAAGGGTGTAGCTGTATTTTAAATATGCAAAAAGATAGCTTATATACTAGTCTAAATGCGCCGTTAAAGCCAAATTTGCGCCTCTAAAGATTTTAGAGATATTTAGTTTTTTGCTGGGCGAACGTTTTGGTAATTTCTATATCTCGGAAACGGCTGAACGCACAGTCATCATTTTTTTACCTACAGATCCAGTATAATTGGCGCCTATTTGCGCCGTAATTTCCATTAACATGAGTAGCATGGTTCAGGAGATATTATTGTATTTCCTAGAAAACGGAAAAATGCTCTGGCTCTCGAATGAACAAGACCAAGGACTTCGCGTTAGTGCCGACTGGTACCCATTATATATTCACACGATCCTGTAAAGTTTCGCCGGCCTACTACATATAATAGACGAGTTATTAACGATTTTGTCTTTTTTTTGAGGTTATCTTGAGTGAAATTACTTAGGATACGAAAACACTAGTTTCCTGTGAGCTGGCTTAATACATGCTTCTACAATAATTAGCGCCCTATTTTAAGATAACGTATGCAAAAATTCATCTTTGTATACCCATTACTTTAGACAATAATGATAGAAAACCATTCGAAATATTTTTGGTAGATAACCAGACCAAATTCGAATGAACATTAAAAAGCGGCCGCACGATACTACAAGCTATCCTTCTTAAATCGTCATGATAATATTAAGTGTTTAGAGAACGTCGCGTACAAAAGTGGAGTTGTCATTTAAAAAAATATACTTTTGCGCTCGTTTGATTTTGTATTGCTAAGTATATATGATGAAAATGCTCTTTTCAATAAATAATGAAGTAGGTACCTACTTAGTAAGTATACGTAGGCAAGTACGTAGGTAAGTATACCTAGATATGTTTTTTTATCTGATAATCCTAAAGAGTATCCCCTGATATTAAAGAAAATAATCCACGGCTCTTTTGCGAATAAATAATTAGTAGGCTGGTTTGTTTGTTTGCTAAATCCTAACGAGCCAACCTTTTCATACCAATATTATAATGGTACCTATGAGTAATAATTAATAACAGCCAGTAAATATATTATTATATAGGTATTATTATTTATTTAAGGTATTTAATTAGAACACTAAACCAATCTATAATTTTAATATGGCTGAAATACTTAATTTACCTGAAACGTACCTATGTAAAATGTCAATCTGTGATTGAGTAGTAGAAGGTCATTTTATAATAATAAGTAAATACAAGAAACTATTTTTATCATGCGCAATGGTAAATTAATACCTACTATTTACATGAGAGCTGTGAGTTATAAAACTGAAAGATCTTTATCATAATTATGTTATATTCTTAGTATATAATATTAGGCATATTATGCCTAGTTCTATTTTAAGTAACAGTATAGGTAGGTAGGTACACTGTTTATGTTAGTATTTTACTGTGGTTTTGATTTAATGACTAAATTAAGAAAATGAATAGAAATGGCTTATGTTTGAAGCGATTACGAAGTACAAGATTTCTTGTTCATCATTTTTACCATTTTTAGTTACCTACGTGTAATAGAAAACTTTTTGTTATGTTTAGGAGTTACGTTACACTTGCATTTTTATTTATTTGTAATTTTTATTTAATGGTTGATACCTACATGTTTTAATCGTCTCAAAAGCATATTTATTGTTATTTGTCTATAAGAAATAACAATACAGTTTTGTTATCTTTGTTTATTACACAAAACTTTGCTTTTTGAAACTTTGCTATCGTAATTACGTTACACTGATCGAAAACTCTGTAAACAAGAATCCAAAGTTCTTCTGGTCTTTTGTAAAAAATAAGAAAAAGGAAAGCGGATCATACCCCTCACCTATGAACCTCAATTCCAAAATTGCTTACAAAGGCGCCGAAATTTGCGAGCTTTTTGCCGAAAACTTTGCATCAGTTTACTCCATCCCTGCAACGCCAGCTAGCACCGCAATTTCTGCAAATTTTCCTGCAGATTATTCTAATACGTTACATGTCCTCAACCCTTTGCTCACTCCATCTAAACATTGATATCATTGAAAACGAGCTAAAACACCTTGACGATAAAAAAGGAGCTGGGAACGACGAACTTCCACCGATCTTTATTAAAAAATGTGCATCTTCTCTCTCTACACCACTGTATGTCATTTATAACTCATCCTTAGAATATGGCGTTTTTCCAGATATTTGGAAGGAGGCTAAAATTATCCCAATTTTTAAATCAGGTGCTTTGATTATATCAGGTGATAAAAACAACGTTGCCAACTACAGACTAGTTTCCTGTGAGCTGGCTTAATACATGCTTCTACAATAATTAGCGCCCTATTTTAAGAATACGTATGCAAAAAATCATCTTTGTATAGGTACCCATTACTTTAGACAATAATGATAGAAAACCATTCGAAATATTTTTGGTAGATAACCAGACCAAATTCGAATGAACATTAAAAAGCGGCCGCACTATACTACAAGCTATCCTTCTTAAATCGTCATGATAATATTAAGTGTTTAGAGAACGTCAGGTCAGAAAATCAGGTGCTTTGATTATATCAGGTGATAAAAACAACGTTGCCAACTACAGACCAATTTCTATATTATCAGTCCTTGGTAAAGTCTTCGAGAAATTAACTACCCATCATTTATATTGGCATTTCAAACAAATAATTACTGAATCTCAACATGGTTTTATGCAGTCACGTTCCACAGCTACCAACCTGCTCTGTTACGCCTCAGAACTTATTAATTCAGTAGATAGTAGAACGCCCGTAGATGCTGTTTACACCGATTTTAGTAAGGCATTTGACAAAATCGATCACCACATTCTTCTGCAAAAGCTGTCTACAATGGGAGTATCTGGTAGCTTCCACAAGTGGATCTCGTCATATCTCCACAATAGACAACTCAAAGTAAAAATCAGTGGCTATCAATCTCAACCATTTTGCGCTAGCTCCGGGGTCCCACAAGGTTCTCACCTAGGTCCAATCTTATTCAATGCTTTTATAAATGACATAACTACTTGCTTCCACAACTCTATAATATATTTATACGCAGATGACATGAAAATAATTAAACCGATCAAAACGCTTAATGATACCGTTGCACTTCAAGACGATTTGAACAGACTGTCCTCCTGGTCGAGAGATAATAACTTGCCACTTAATGTTAGTAAATGCTTTCACGTACACTTCACTCGAAACAAAACTCCCTACAGGACCATTTACTCCCTAAACGATTCAAACTTAGTAACAGTAAAAGAAATTCGTGACCTAGGCGTAATTTTTGACTCAGCTCTGAAATTTGACAGTCACGTTCTAAAAACTTCCTCAAAATGCTTTAAAACTCTGGGTTTTGTGATAAGAAATTGCAAAGAATTCAAAAATGCATCGACGAAAATTAAACTTTTTAACACATTGGTCAGACCTATACTAGAGTACTGCAGTCAAATCTGGAACCCCAATTACGAGATATATTCTAACAGAATTGAAAGCGTCCAGAGACGTTTTTTGTATCATGTATCTTATGGTGATAATCAGGCCAAAAAGCTTAATAGTTACAAGAAAAGATTAAACAACTATAGATTGAATTTACTTTCGACTAGGAGAACAATGTTAGATCTAATATTTTTACACAAACTTATAAACGGCCGTATAGATTGCTCCGAATTAGTTGGTAAATTAAGTATTAATTCTCCATCTCGCTTACCCAGGAAAAGTGCCTACAACCTATTCGCCACCTCTTTCTCCAACACAAACTTAGGGAAGCACTCTTCCTTGTCACGACTCTGTAGGCACTATAATACAATCTCCAAAAGAGACGACATTGACATCACAGAACCCTTACCTAAATACAAAAAGAAAATTTGTGAAATTTTATTTCAATCTGACAGAAATACATAATATCTACACTACTATATCCAACCTATAGTTTTTTACTTATGTCGTTATTTTTGTTTGTTTTTTAACCTTTATTTTAATTTTATTTTAACTCGGGTAGCTTTTGTTGCCCGGACTCTTATGAGACCGGTGTCCTCAGGAGCACCAAGCACGCATAATTCACACACACACTGATTAACGGTCTTAGACTGGTACCTATACATTTCTATATTTACTTATTTTATTGGTCCCTCCTTATTTTTGCTTTTACCCTTTTTGTTCATCCATGTGCTCTTGAGGGAGGATTTATAATGATATATACATACACACAGTCACACCCCTGGTTACTCCTGGTGCCCGTACTCTCATGAGTCCGGTGTCATCAGGAGCGCCAAATCATCATCACTTATAGTCGCATCCCAGGTAGCTCCTGTTGCCCGGACTCTTAAGAGACCGGTGTCCTCAGGAGCACCTAACATACAAGTCACACACACTGTATAACTGAGGTAGGTATATCTGTATATCCATATTTTCTTTTACATTTATTCCAGTACCTACCTACTTACAATCTAAAGAAAAATACTTACCTACTTTTATTTTAATATTTGTTTGATCCTAATAGTTATGATTCTGTGACACTGTGGATCTTAGTAATTAATAACTGTGTATCTTCAGTGTATCATCAGCAGTTTACAAACTTCCTATTTTGTTTTTGCCATTTATAAAGTATCATACATTTTCCACTGTAGTTTTAGAGTTAAATTTATAAAGATAATTGTTTTAACTTAGTTAGTTGCCTTAAGCTTGTGCATGCTGGAAGCCCTTTAAGTACACATAGTTTTTTATTCCAATTTGTTTTAATGTTTGTTTTTTGTATTGTGATTCTTTTGTTGGGTTTCCAAAATAAATAAATAAATAAATTATTACTTACCTTCTAAAAAAAACAAATACCTATACTGTCAACGGCACATAAAGCTAGATCTAGATGTCAAGTTGCATAGGTATTTGGTGTTGAATCATTCATTCATTATTATCTCAACAGGTCACAGATGTGCCGTTGTCTCCGGACAAATTATTTTTAGTAATACCTACACTATAATTTGTAATGTAGCATCATTACAAATTATAGTGTACTAGATGCGCCCCGCAGCTTTGCCCACGAACCAGAGTTTTTTCTTACAAATTTCAGAAATTTATTGCACCTTATTGTGTAAAAAGAAAAAAATCCTACGTGTTTAATTATTCAATCCATAGTTCATTTATACCGAGTTTTGAGTGAATCGAATCAAGGAAAAATTATTTTCCATACAAACTTTACCACCCTATTTAAACCCCTCAGAGGTTAAAATTTCCAAATTTTAGTTATTATAGCCTATTTACAATAAACTATCTACCTACCTACGAAATTTCATTAAAATAACTTAAGTAGTTACAAAGATTACCTACTTATAACGAACATTCACACAGACTTTCCCATTTATTATAATAGTTAAATTATTAAAAACAAAATAATTCACATTTTATTTCATATTTTTCGTATCATAAATATTATTTTCTACTTAACAATTCTGTACGCATCTGTAATACTTAAATTTCATTACAACGCCACCAAGCGAGGAAGGATAGCTTGTAGTATCGTGCGGCCGCTTTTTAATGTTCATTCGAATTTGGTCTGGTTATCTACCAAAAATATTTCGAATGGTTTTCTATCATTATTGTCTAAAGTAATGGGTATACAAAGATGATTTTTTGCATACGTATTCTTAAAATAGGGCGCTAATTATTGTAGAAGCATGTATTAAGCCAGCTCACAGGAAACTAGTGTTTTCATATCCTAAGTAATTTCACTCAAGATAACCTCAAAAAAAAGACAAAATCGTTAATAACTCGTCTATTATATGTAGTAGGCCGACGAAACTTTACAGGATCGTGTGAATATATAATGGGTACCAGTCGGCACTAACGCAAAGTCCTTGGTCTTGTTCATTCGAGAGCCAGAGCATTTTTCCGTTTTCTAGGAAATACAATATCTCCTGAACCATGCTACTCATGTTAATGGAAATTACGGCGCAAATAGGCGCCAATTATACTGGATCTGTAGGTAAAAAAATGATGACTGTGCGTTCAGCCGTTTCCGAGATATAGAAATTACCAAAACGTTCGCCCAGCAAAAAACTAAATATCTCTAAAATCTTTAGAGGCGCAAATTTGGCTTTAACGGCGCATTTAGACTAGTATATAAGCTATCTTTTTGCATATTTAAAATACAGCTACACCCTTTTTTTAAAAAAAGTTTTGCTGGGCGAACGTTCGTGCAGCAAAAACAGTTTTTCATAAATATCTCTGCAGCCCTTGGAGGCGCAAATTTAAAATTTCGGGCGCATTTACACGACATAGGGCGCTGATTATCTGCATCATTCGATTCTTGAAAAGACGATACTTTTTGCTGGGCGAACGCACACTAGTTATCATGCATTTACTTGAACCCATCTCCTTAAAACCAGCATACGGGACCACATGCTCTTCTAAGATCTCCGTTATGTACCGCCTAGCCGTCAGCGACCCTTGTCTGCAACCACATCCAGCCAGGAAAACACACACAAGTTCTGTTTTCCCGTCGATAGAAATACCGCCCCAGAACATGCACGATTCACGCCCTTATGCGACGTATTCTTCGAAGCAAGCTGATGTGAATCGCTCCCCTTTTCTTCTGTATACTCTTTTACGACTGTCGTTACAGAAAAAAGTCGCCCTAGTTTCATCAGAGAAGAGTAAGTTCCTCCACTGATCGAGTGATTAATCGCGATGTTTGCAAGCAAACTCCACTCGGTCTCTACGATGCTGTGCAGTTTAGCTCCTTTAGTAGGTCTAAAGGCTGCGATTTTTATCTCCCGTAGTCGCTGAAATTCTACGATGTTATCGGAGCTGCTGTTGCAATTAAACAGCATTAGAAAACCGATTGCGTAAAAACGTGCTTACAAGGAATCGATCGTTTCATGTCTAAACAGATAGCTATCCTTTTCTATATCATTAGTACCGTATTATCTGTCGCATTTATTTTGGTAACCTATGGATACGCTAGAGGTAAGTATGTATATGTCGTACAGGAACCAAATCTGAGCACCGCGCTGTATGAATATGCGTCATCTTTAGTAAAATATCATTGGTGATATGGTAAAATTGAATTGATGGTAGCCTATCTAATATTTTGAAGAAGATAAATTATGTGCAATTTGTTTAGATACCTACTGAAACAAGTAGAGATATGCCGATGATGCAGAAGTTGTAGAAACTGGGCCCTTAAAAAATTATCTGGCAGTGATAGTCCAGATTCTCATTTTGTACATTTTGTTTGGATCCATAAAGTCTGGATCTTTTGTTTTCCATCAATAATTTCATTTTTATTTCTTCTTTTTGTTTGCAAAATTAATTGTTTAATTTTGATTGTCAAAATTTTATGTTTTGTGCTAAGTACCTAATGTTAGTTTTGCCAATTTTTTTGATTAGAAATTAAATAGGTATATTTGCTCTAGCATTAAATGAGCTCTCATTAGCCGCATTTGACGGATAAAAGGAGCGACTAACTTGTAAAACTTTAAATTGTAACTATGTATATACATATCTATAGTAGATGTATGTAGGGGATAGGTGTACAAAATGATCCCCCTAAGGGAAAAGCTTGATTATGTCCAAAGTATGAAGGTTATTGAAAATGTTGAAGGAGATCAAGATGAATAATTTCAGTGCTAACGTTTTAGCATACCCTTATTTTGCGTTCTTTAACTTTTACAAGATTTATTTCAGATTTTCAAAAACATTACTAAAGGATCATTTTGGACACCTAGGTGTATAAAATGATCCCTGGGGTAGGGTCAAAATGATCTCCTATTATTATAGTTAGAATAAAAGATAAGAGTAGGTACATAATCACGATTATGTTTATTTCCAACACAAATAATAATCAAAAATAGTTTACTTAAATTCTTATAGTAGGTACCTTATGAACACTGTGTCTAAACACCAAGGTAGAAATTACAGAACCTAAACAATCATTAGTTAAACATCTTTCTTTTTCTTGAGATCAGAAATATTTAATAACACATAGTAAT
The DNA here is from genome assembly GCA_944547425.1 of Eupithecia centaureata. Lineage (NCBI taxonomy): Eukaryota > Metazoa > Arthropoda > Insecta > Lepidoptera > Geometridae > Eupithecia > Eupithecia centaureata. Next base: position 6,671,669 of record OX155706.1, read on the forward strand.
AACTCATCAACTATCCTTTTTTCACAGCTCCTAAAGCTTTTTTCATGGAATTTTCACTCCAGTTTTGACGTGTAGTTTTCCTTTCTTAATTGCTCGTATGATAATCTGTAAAAATATAAGCATCATGTGTATAAAAATCATTTATATATATTTATATAATTGGGACGGAAAGGTAAAAAGCAATCTTACACAGGTATATAAAAAACAAACTTGAAAACATTAATTTAAGTTCTATGATTCCAGGGATCATTTTGTACCTGCAAAAAGGGATCGTTTGACCCCAAGAGCACATTTTTCATAACATGTCTAAAAATAACCTCGAAACATAACCTTATTGAGATCGTAGCATGCTTGAGAGTAAATTGAATATTGATAGGAACAGCCAGTAAAACATTCATTCGGTAAAATGCAACCAAATTTCAACAATGAAACATTATTTTTATACTTACCTTAGATTAAACACACCAATTTTCTTTTTTCCCAAATATTTCGACGCACAACACTCACACCGCCATGACACCTTGTGAGATCACTGAGCGGGGAACGGGAAAGACGTTTGCTTATAAATCAGATAGATGGCATTAGTAGTTTGCTGGGAACCATAGGGGATCATTTTACCTCGAGGGATCATTTTGTACACCTATCCCCTAGTATCTATTAACTGTTATTTAAGTTCTATTTAATAATATAAAAAGTTTTTATATTCTTAATATTTAGGGACTTTTATGTTTAATACACTATGCCGGTACCGTATTTTAACTATATACTATACAAATTTCAATAATTTATTAAATAAATTAAAAAAAAAATTAAATAAAATTAAGAAGAATTTTGACACAATGTCAAATTTTTGATTTGTTACCCCGATTTCGACTTCCCATCGTTTCGACTTACCTCGGTATCGACTCCCGCCCTATCGACTTTTCTCAGATTTGATCATGAATAGGTACATACGGTACCATAAGTATACAGTTAGTAAAAGAAGTGTTTTAGTTTTAAAAATAATCAACATTTATTATAGGTACAATCCCGTTTTTAATTTTTTTCATTTTATACAGTTTTAATCAGACTTCAGGTACCTACTTAGGTATATTATTTAAAAAAAAAAATCTAAGCGTTTCTATTAGTTGTAATTTTTGAGATAGGAGGGTGACCACCATTACCCGCTGATTCCCATTACCCGGTCTTCCCCTACCTACACAGGTAGGAGATCTTATAAAAACTATTTCATATTTATTAACGGTAGGCTTGCGCCATCTATTAGGCTGCCCATGTCAACTTTGCTGGTAGTTTCTGCCGCGATTTTAGCCAATGGGCGCCCAGCGAACCTCTATCTCAGCGGCCGATCCGTGTGTATTTGTTGCTATTTCACGTCGAATGAAATGGAGCGCGTAATGAGTGAGAAAGGGCGTCTAAAGGATTTGGTGGTGAAAATATGGCAAATTACGCTTTCATTAAGCAAATTAAGCTTTGCTTTTTTTCCGTTCTTTTTCGCAAATTACAATTTCGCTCTTCGCATTTATATGATTGCGTTTTTTAAAAATCTAATACGCTACACCCGTAGCTTATTCTTATCCGTTTTTGTATTAAATTTCATTGAAATCGAGGCGGTACTTTCCAAACGAAACGAAAGCTAAGCTACGTTTGTATGGGGGATCGGGTAGTTAAAAATAAAACAATTATTCAATTCTGACCGTTTATTCAACTTTTGATACTTCTAATAAATTCGAAATAGTTACAAACTCAAATATAACATAGTTTCTAAAAAGTGTCAATTTTCTAAACAGTTTTATAGAAAGCAGTGGCCATTTAAACTAAATACTATAGACTAACAACTATACTATATAACTATATTTCAACATGTATAGTTCAAGAAACTGGAAGCTCACTGCAGTACGATATGTTTTAGACATACTATCTACTATAATAATTACTTTATTAGCAACCGAATATTCAAACTTAACTTAGACACACATTTTCTACTTGAAAATATGTCACATTCGTGCTTAATCTAGGTTTAGGTTGGGTGTAAATGTTAAAATGCATATTTACATTAGTGTCAATTCGTTATCGACAAAACTAAAGTAACTCTAAACTAAAAATGTTGCTGAAAAATCGTCCTTTCATAAATTAAGATCGAAATAAAATGATGACTTTAGTTTTAGTAAAAATAAAAATTCATTTAGTTTTGTTTGACATAATATGTACTCTTACTACCAGCCACGAACTTAAAGTCACGAACTGTATCGTGACTTTAACTTCTATCTCGACTTATTATTTGTTATTAAATCTTACTAACATTATAAACGTGAAAGTTTCTATTGTAAGTATGGATGTTTGTTACTCTTTCACGCAAAAACTACTGAACGGATATGGATGAAATTCGGCACAGAGATAGGTTATAGTCTGGAATGTCACATAGGCTATATTTTATCCCGGATTCCCACGGGAGCGGGAATTACCGCGGGTGAAACCGCGATGCGCTACTAGCTAAATAATAAAGTTAATTATGCTGTTTGTCTTCTTCGCTTCTATTTCATTCCGCGGCAATTTAAATTGAGCCTTTAAGATATGTCTAACGCTGTTTTAAGTTGCCATTCGATTTTTTATGCCTTTTTCCTTTTCCGTTTCCGTTGAATCCGGCCCTTAATCTACAATTAACTTTTGGCATTGTCGTTAAAAACAACATTAACATATTCATTAAAATATGTTACTTTATTATTCATTAGAGTATGTTACTATACAGGGTGTTAGTGTGAACACCGTTATCCTTGAAACCAAAGGTTCAGCATCATGAGTAGAATCCAAAACGGATGAAAAAAAATGATTCTATTTTTTACTCATTTTTTAAAGAAAATTTTTATAAACTCTAAACGTTTGCTCACAAACACGTGACACAAGTACTTCGAACAGGCGACACGTGGCATGTGCACCTCAGTGTCGGATCACCTTCTGTGCGAATATCCCGTCTTTTGAAGGGCACAAGTAATGAACTTACGATCCAAGTAAGGCGCGGGTATAAGTACTTACGTAGGTAGGTACTTAAAGTATGTAGAGTGACTATGGCATCGTGTACGATAGCGAAGGCATGAAATATCAAAATCTTGCAAAACTAAAACAGGTGTTAAGCTTTTCTCATCGGTTTTGGATTCTACTCATGATGCTGAACCTTTGGTTTCAAGGAGAACGCTGTTCACACTAACACCCTGTATTATTCATTACCTCTAGAATATGTTATTGTTGTTGTTAACGACAATGCCGAAAATTCATACAACTTTGATATGATTAAGTCATTTACATTATTTTACGTACATTATTTTACGAAACTGAAAATACAAAGAACACCTATACATATTGCCAGGAACAAAATAATAAATAAACTTAAATTAAAACTAATACTTATCCTTAAAGTAACATACATATTTTAGCACTCTTATATTTAATTTCACATTTATTATAATAGTAAAATTAAACAGAGATGCAGTGTAACAATTAATGTACTTAATTTATTAATAACACACAACAGATTATGATTTTTATCAAATAGCTAATCTAATGATACCGCTTTACTGAAAGTCTGAAAAAACATGTCCTAATTTTCTATTTTTTATTTTATTTTATATGTATAATGAACAACTTCTACGTTATTTATTAAGTTTTAAGTATTAAGCCTCATTTAAATCTTCATTGGACGGAATCAATTTCGTTACAAATGGTTTATATAGATTATAAAAATTTAAAACATAAAATACCTTGATCTATTATCACTATATTAACCGATATTTAAAAAGATCGCGACGCTGTATTATTTATGTAGTTATAAAGGTGTAATTTTATAAAAAAATAATTAATTTTATAGCAATAAAACTTGTGTCCTATTTTACCAATCACTTCGTATTCTTCCTTACTAATATTATAAACGCGAAAGTTTGTATTTTCCTATTTCAAGCAAAATTTACTGAACGGATCGTGGTGAAATTTAGTGTAGACGTAGTTCCAGCCCTGAAATAACACATTTTCCATCCCAATTCAGTTCCCATTAGAAATAGCTTTAAAACGTTACCATAGAAATATCGCAAGAGAAACTGCGGGCTACTTTATACATACAGATATTGACTTTCCTCATACGATTAATACATTGAAGATTTGGTATAAAGATGAAATTACATATAAAAAAATGTGTAGATTAATAAGTATGGAGAGTGCGTTTCACGAAAGGAGTCCCGCGGCAACTGGTGGAACTAAATTTGACAGATCGGCCATGTTAGGTATTGCATTTTGAGAAACTGTTATAAAACCATAGAGTTGATATAGTAGGGCGATTATGCACTACAAGGAATTTTACTGTCCGGCAGTCCGATTTTTACGGTCCGAAGTGGCATGAAAAAAACGGATGATTGGCTTGTGCACTTGTCCGTCTTTACTCGGATGATACGCCTCAGTTTAGCAAGAAAAAAAGAGAAAAAGTTCAGAAAAAACCGTTCCGGAATAGGGAAAAGTAAAATATCGGACGGTAAAATTACGTATAGTGCACAAACTAGTATATACATTATATGTCGTGCCATATCGGACCGTAAAAAATCGGACTGCCGGACAGTAAAATTCCTTGTAGTGCACAATCGCCCATAGAGTTATACGCTCTGTGATCGATCACGAAGGTCTACAAGACACATATGCATTCACGTGTTAAGGATCCAACAATGCATAAGTATCTAAATGTAAAAGTTTTTTCTGGGTTGTCAAAAGTTGCTTGCTCGCAACATTCGGTCGCACTACTACAGCGCTGCGACTTCTTTCGTGAAACGCACTCTAGTTTTAGTTCTGTGATTATACTACTGTCATAGTAAAGCTATTGATCAGTTTAATTGGACCCCAGGTGCATTCAAGTCATTTCTTATTAATGATAAAATCAATTGCTTTTTTAATGTTTTCTCAAATTAATTTTGGCGACTTACAGACTTCAAACAATCTAGATATAACTGATCTATATCAATACCAGGGCGCTATGGCGCTCATTAGGGGAGGCCTATGTCCAGCAGTGGACTAATATAGGCTGATGATGATGATGATGATATCAATACCAGTCGTCGCTTCGGTCTAAGATACATACAAATATGTATATGTGTATATACAGGGTTATAGGTGTTTAATGATTTACCTCGAAAAGGCGACTTGGGTAGATCAAGATCCAACTTTTGTTCTACGATTTTTTCTAATTCAATGATTTTTTTTCCCATACAGTAAATAATATTATAAGCAAATTTATTTTCCAGTTCTAATCTTCTTAGCTCTATATTCAGACATGTCAGTTCGGTACATGACGTATATGTCATATACATATATCTAGCAAAGAAAGAACGGGCTTGCGGTGAGGCGAGCGGGGGTTGATAGAAATGACCGCCAAAACTAAAAAAAATTAAAACTGGAGCTGTATTACGTTTTGGCAAAAGTCATAGAACAAAATTTGTTATTCTTGACTCACCCAAGTCGCCTTTAAGAGGTTAATCATTAAACACCTTTAACCCTGTATATCAATACCAGTCGTCGCTACGGTCTAAGATACATACAAATATATAAATAAATAATAATATATAGTTAATATATAATACATAGTTCGTATTTCATTCACTAGCACTTTCGCTAGAGCCTGAAGACTCTTCCGTCTCTTTCGGTGCTTTGGATTCCTTCTCCCTCTCTCTCGCATGCGGACGAGAGAAATAGATGACATCGTCGTCCATTTCCGCTTCGGGCATTCTGGGGGAAGTGACGTCACTGCCGTATATCCACGCTTTGATGTCCGGGGTGCGGGCGGAGGGAGGAGTAGGTTCGTCACTAGAAATAAAATAAAGGGTTTTTTATTTAATGTTCCGTGATTTTTTGTATTAAATTACGTACATGTTTTTTATTAAACACTCAGCAGCTTGGCAGGAGCCACCTGACGAAGCTAAAAACGCACGACGGGAGGATCATACTGTCGAAACCGGAGATCTCGGCTGAGATAGAGGATTTTAAAGGTCGTCTGTACACTGCACATGCCCCTCGTTCCCGACGAGACGACCTTAAGAATAAGAATAAGAATAAGAAAGTCTTTATTTATAGCATTTACAAACTACCTACTACTAAGTTACTTACCTAATTTCTTAAATTACCCAACACCATGAACTACATATTGTATTTAGGTACTAATTAATTAAAACTTAAATGCTATAAAATGGCGTCCGACTCAGCTTTATGTAGTAATAGCCACCTTGATTCTAGAGCCACCCTGACACGCCACTATACCGACGAACTGCCAGATATCAGTCAAGACGAAATCGTGTTAGCTTTGAGGCAGCTTAAAAATGGAAAAGCCCCCGGTGAGGACGGTATAACTTCAGAGCTTCTGAAGGCAGGAAGAGCCTCCGTTATACAGGACCTGCAATACCTCTTCAATGCTGTCCTCCACAGTGGGAGAACTCGTAAGGCGTGGAGCGGGAGTTTGGTGGTGCTCTTTTTTATGAAGGGTGATAAAACTCTCCTTCAAATTACAGACCCATCACACTCCTGAGCCACATCTATAAGCTGTTCTCACGAGTGATCACAAATCGTCTCGCCAGGAGACTCGACGAGTTTCAACCGGAACAGGCCGGGTTCCGCGGAGGATATGGCACCATAGACCACATACACACAGTCAGGCAGATTATACAGAAGTCCGAAGAGTATAATCAGCCCCTGTGTCTCGCTTTTGTGGACTATGAGAAAGCCTTTGACTCCGTCGAAACCTGGGCTGTTCTGGAATCCTTACAGCGATGCCAAGTAGACTATCGTTATATCGTGGTGCTGAGGTGTCTCTACGAAGCCGCCACTATGAGTGTCCAAGTACAGGACCAGTTTAGACACAGGTTTAGACTAAACCCATCCAATTGCGCATAGAGTGAGACAGGGGGATATCATATCCCCGAAACTGTGCATTGGAAAATATATTTAAGACGCTTGACTGGGGAGTTAAGGGTATTAACATGAACGGCGATTACGTCTCACGCATGCGATTCTCTGATGATATAGTCGTAATGGCGGAGTCGCTAGTGGAGTTGAACCACATGCTGGACGGCCTAGCCTCATCCTTGAAATTGTTTCCGAGTACACTTGCTTACCTTGGGCAGTTTGTGCAGTAAGGTAAAAACAATTTTGAGAAAGAGGCCAAGAGGAGGATCCAGTTGGGCTGGGCAGCATTTAGGAAACAACGTTAAGTCTTCTCGTCATCCATACCGCAATGTTTGATAACGTAAGTTTTCAATCAGGTCCTACCCGTAATGACCTACGGAGCTAAGACGTGGACACTCACGGTAAGACAGGTCCACCAGTTCAACTTTCCATAGCTCGCTGAGTGACTTTGAAGTTCAAAGTCACTCAGCGAGCTATGGAAAGAGCTATGCTCGGGGTTTCTCTGAAGGATAGGATTCGTAATGAATACATCCGACAGAGAACCAAAGTTATCGACATAGCACAAAGAATTAGCAAGCCGAAGTGGCAGTGGCAATATCTCGCGAAAAACCGACAACTATTGGGGTAAACGTGTTCTTGAGTGGAGAACGCGACTTGGTAAACATAGTGTAGGACGCCCTCCGGCCAGGTGGGATGACGATCTGCGAAAGACTGATGGATGCGTCAAGCTGAAGACAGAGCGCTATGGCGCTCATTAGGGGAGGCCTACGTCCAGCAGTGGACTAATATGGGCTGATGATGATGAAGAACATTCTTACAATTCTGCATGTAGTAAGTACGACCGCTTTCTGCTTGAGTGTAAACGTTTGTTTTGGTAAGTCTAGTTGTACACGGAATGGAAATATTATTACTACGATACTAACGTGTGCGCGGCCGCGCGACTCCTGGCGGCTCGCCACTTGAAGAACTCCTCGCCCAGGTTGAAGGTGAGGTTGCTCCTCATGACCACCTTCACGTCGCCTGGTGGCTCTCTCCTCTTGTCCAGTATTATAACTATGATACTAACGTCTGCACGCCGGCGCGACTCCTGGCGGCTCGCCACTTGAAGAACTCCTCGCCCAGGTTGAAGGTGAGGTTGCTCCTCATGACCACCTTCACGTCGCCTGGTGGCTCTCTCCTCTTGTCCAGTATTATAACTATGATACTAACGTCTGCACGCCGGCGCGACTCCTGGCGGCTCGTCACTTGAAGAACTCCTCGCCCAGGTTGAAGGTGAGGTAGCTCCTCATGACCACCTTCACGTCGCCTGGTGGCTCTCTCCTCTTGTCCAGTATTATTACTATGATACTAACGTGTGTACGGCCGCGCGACTCCTGGCGGCTCGCCACTTGAAGAACTCCTCGCCCAGGTTGAAGGTGAGGTAGCTCTTCATGACCACCTTCACGTCGCCTGGTGGCTCTCTCCTCTTGTCCAGTATTATTACTATGATACTAACGTGTGTACGGCCGCGCGACTCCTGGCGGCTCGCCACTTGAAGAACTCCTCGCCCAGGTTGAAGGTGAGGTTGCTCCTCATGACCACCTTCACGGGAGCCGGGGTGCGTCCGTGAGACTGGTGGCTCTCTCCTATTGCGTTGTCTTGTAACTATAATAATAATAAATAATTCCGGACATATTACATACAAGTATATTTATTATTGGTTTTATCAATAAACTAGCGACCCACCCCGGCTTCGCACGGTTTTATTATACGTATAAATCTTCCTCTTGAATCACTTTATCTATGAAAAAAAACCGCACCTAAAATAAAATAAATAAAAAAATATTATTTAAAAAATCAAGATCACATAATGTATCTAACAAATATATCTAACAAAGGACAATACACTCTCATATCGCGCCATAGCGTCCTGTCTTCATTTGATGCATCCAGCATCTGCCAGCAGTCTTCCGCAGATCGTCATCCCACCTGGCCGGAGGACGTCCTACACTACGTTTGCCGAGGCACGGTCTCCACTCAAGAACACGTTTACCCCAACGGTGGTCGGTTCTTCGCGAAATATGGCCGGCCCACTGCCACTTCAGCTTGCTAATTCTTTGAGCCATGTCGATAACTTTGGTTCTCTATCGGATGTATTCATTACGAATCCTATCCTTCAAAGAAACTCCGAGCATAGCTCTTTCCATATTATATTGCTTTCTTCTGTGCTTGTAGATATGCGATTACATATATACGAGTTCCCGTAAATCCAGTAAATCAATATGTGTATTTCTTTAAGCTTACAAAATAAGCACTTAGACAAGTTAAATTTATTTTTATTTTTGACGACCGATGTGGCGCGGGGGGCGAAGGTCCGCCTGCGACGCAGGAGGTTGCGGGTTCGATTACCGCCTCGGAACAAATTTGTGCACGACCTGCAGAAATTTGTTTCGTTGGTCTGGGTGTTTATATGTATAATAAAAATATATCTATCTATCTATATAATTTATTAAATTTATCAGTTATCTAGTACCCATAACACAAGCTTTGAGTAGCTTACTTTGGGGCTAGATGGTGCTGTGTGGATTGTCCAGCATTATTTATTTATTTATTTATTTGATTTTAAAGGATAGGTACAAAATATGCTTTAATGTAAAAGTACCTCATTTAGTTTGTAGCCCTTGGTTTCATAGTCGCCGTGTCTCTCCGAGTCAGAGTTTCCCTTCCCAGTTTCTCGCCCGCTCTGTATTTAACAACGTTTTAATAATTATAATATGAAAATTTACTAGGTTAAAGAAATATTATTATTATTTTACTTTTTTATTTTAGAGGTTTAGAAAATACCGATACTTTAGTACCGGTACCCCACTAAGTACAATTATACTAGTTCTCAAAAGTACCGGTATAATTTGTATCGATACCAAAGAAGTACCGGTACCATGTCAAGGTCAGTCGAACCGGTATTTATAAATACCGGTATTCCAAGCCCTGACAGCAGCACACATATACTTTAAACCTTGATTGAGATATCGATATTGTTTGTAGTTATTAGTTAAATTAAATTTATTGTCGTCTATTTCTACTTTTGTGTACTAATGTTTAACTGTTGTATTTTGTATGTGTCTGAAGTCCAAATAAATTCTTTACCTATCTATCTAATTGTAATTTACTGAGTATTTAATTACTAGCAGCCTGTGTTATTCCAGACTATAATCTATCTCTGTGCCAAATTTCATCCAGATCCGTTCACTAGTTTTTGCGTGAAAGAGTATTCATTTGTTTATTTTTCACAAAAAACCAAGTACTCCATCTTGACAGGCACACCCAATGCAATAGAGCACCCACACAATTTATAAAACAAAAATCAGCTTATTTGCGTTACATACAACTACTAAATTACATACAATGTCGACAAACATACAGAAACAAACATCCATCCATACTTAGAAATTTGTTCCGTTGGTCTGGGTGTTTTAAATCAATAAATAAATCAATATCTTTATTTCTTTAGGCTTACAAAATAAGCACTTAGACAAGTCAAACTTAATACTATAGGTACATAATCATCAAAATAATATAAGAACTAAAGTGATAATTGATTTTCAGTTCGCCTCACTTTTTTGTCCACTAGTGGAAGAGGCGAAATAGAAACCACTAGCACGTGTATAACTTATGTGTCTAATACATGTTTGCCTTATAAATAATTACATACTATTGTCGATGTGGAACTGAGCGACATCTGGCCAAGCACTAACGTCATTGATGTAATCATTTATGGAGTAATATGCCTTCTTGATAAGATTTAGTTTTATGTACTGTTTAAATCTACGAATAGAAAGTTCAGTTGCTTCAGATGGAAGCTTATTATAGAAGCGCACACAATTACCCATAAATGATTTCCCCAGTTTTCGTAATCTAAATGAAGGAATGTGTAACATACTAACAAACGTTTGCGTTTATAATATTAGTTTATAATATTATTATATTATAAATATTATATTTATAATATTACTCATACCTGTGTTGCTTTCTCGCTATCCGAGTGTCCGTGTTCGCGTCCTTTGGATTTGACCTTCTGTCGGCGGCGCGGATCGGACCTGTGCCTCACGTAGATTGACTCGCCTGGAACAATATTATAAAGAAAGAAAGAAAAATCATTTATTGCCTATTACATTTCTTAACCTACACTAGAATTAAAAACAAAATGAAAAAAAAAACTAATAATAGACAAAGGGAGTAGATTCAGCTATGTGCTGCAGGAAACATGCGGCGCTGATTTTAAATGTTTTCCGTTGGTCTGGGTGTTTTCTATGTATAATACATATACTACATAGTATAAAACAAAGTCGCTTTCTCTGTCCTTATGTCCCTATTTCCTTATTTCCCTATGTCCCTTTGAACGCTTAAATCTTTAAAACTACGCAACGGATTTTGATGCGGTTTTTTTATAATTGATACAGTACTTGATACGTACTTCGCACGGTTTTATTATACGTATAAACCTTCCTCTTGAATCAAAGAGGAAGGTTTATACGTATAATAAAACCGTGCGAAGCCGAGGCGGGTCGCTAGTCTATGTATATAATGTATTGGCCGCCCATTTCTTTTTCTTATTTTAGTTATATTTTTAATGTTCAAAAAATATGTATGAAGGTTCTTTTTGAGGTTTTTTGGAATTATATATTCAGAATCAATGTTTGATTACCACCCTTCAACTGTCGATAGTAAGTAGTCTTTTTACACCCTGTATAAAGCCAACTATATGTGTGTGCCGCTAATTCCATTATAACTCTTTTATTATGTTTAATAAGGTACTTCCTGTTTTTTAAACGAGACAATACGTATTGTCTATATAAAAACATAGTATCTGGCTCAGCGCATCAGCATTGTCATACAGCTTGGTAATGCAGCCAGTGCCTTGGGGACGCACAGACTGGTATTGATATGGATCAATTGAGCTACCTTTAGACTGTTTGCAACCGTCTGCAGTTAGCTCAATAATTTCAATTGGATATTTTTTTTCTATTCTTTGATTGTAATTTTCGTTTTCAATAAAATATGAATTTATCTAAAAACGGTGTACCTGTAAACAAAGCCATAGGAAAAACTAGTTTAATAATACTAACCATGACCCCAATTTTCAGCTTCATGTAATTCCGCTAACTCTTTCTGCTTCTCTTTCGCACTTGGCTTCTTAACAGTCTTAGTTCTCTTTTTCTCCTGACTTCTTTCTTTTTCTTGATTCATCTCTAAGTCTTGTGTCCTTTCTATATCGCTCTCTTCATTTCCTTCTAGTTCTAGAGCCCTCTCTTTAGACCTGTCAATAAATCACTACATAGTATAAAACAAAGTCGCTTTTTCTGTCCCTATATCATTATGTCCCTTTGACTGCTTAAATCTTTAAAACTACGCAACGGATTTTGATGCGGTTCTTTTTAATAGATAGAGTGATTCAAGAGGAAGGTTTATACGTATAATACAACCGTGCGAAGCCAGGGCGGGTCGCTAGTGAAACAAATAACTAGTAAATAATAAAAATTAATAATATTAAACATATAAATGAGCCAGACCTTTCTCTGTGTTTATGTTTTTGCACTCGTCTCTCGTCGGAATGTTTATTTTGGTCTAGTCTCTCTTCAGAATGTTTGTTTGGCGCTGGACTCTCTTCAGAATGTTTGTTTGGCGCTGGACTCTCTTCAGAATGTTTGTTTGGCGTTGGACTCTCGTCCGACGGCTTGTTTGGCGTTAGTCTCTCTTCTGAAGGTTTGTCCATCGCTCTATTTTCGGTGTACACCATAGGGGTATCTTCCATGGAGTCCACTTTTTCTTCCGATTGGAGGGGCACGCTGGAAAGATTTAGGTTATTTAGTTATAAAAAAGTTCATTGACATAGCGCAAAGAATTAGCAAGCTGAAGTGGCAGAGGGTCGGCCATATCTCGCGAAGAACCGACAACCGTTGGTTCTTGAGTGGAGACCGCGACTTGGTAAACGTAGTGTAGGACGCCATCCGGCCAGGTGGGATAACGATATGCGAAAGACTGCTGGCAGATGCTGGATGCGTCAAGCTGAAGACAGGGCGCTAAGGCGTGAGTTAGGGGAGGCCTATGTCCAGCAGTGGACTAATATGGGCTGATGATGATGATAAAAAAGTTATTATTCATTTATCTATCTCACCAAGTCTGGAAGACCAGCGTTGGTGGACCTTTTTGTGACTCAAGCAAACTGTTATATTTTTTATTGTATTCTTTCTTTTGTGTTTGAGTTACAAATAAATCTTTTCTATTTTCTATTTCTATGTCCGTAATAATTTATTATTTTAGAATTAGTGTCACGTGAGATTGTGGTCAAAAGAAGGTCTATTGACTACGGAAATAAGTCTGACCGCTGTCTGTTTTAAGACTCTTGAGCTCATGCACGCCTTTTCGATAAATCAAGATATATTTATTTTTTTAATTATTTATTTATTTGGGAAACAAAAAGCTTATATTTAAGTAACAATAGGTCCGTGCGGTAGAACTACTGAAGCTAAGACAGTTTCCACTCATAGTAAGAAAATAACTGTACTAAAACTAACTTATAATAGAATATTTATACAAATATAGGTGATGAATCTTTGATGAATAGAGCGTACAAATTATAAAACCCAATATTAAAAAACGAATATAAAATATATAATATATATCAATGGATGTGGCGACCTCTGTGACGTAGTAGGCGGTGGTTCGCCTGCGACGCAATGGTTCGTTTCCTGCCTCGGGGCAAATGTTTGTGCCAGAGTGTTCTCTGTATGTAGCGAGCGACCTCTAGCTGACGTGAGCTGAACCACAAGGCTGACACGTCAGTAGAAGGCGCTCAATAAAAAGCGACCTCGGACGTTGAAGACTACTCTACCTAAGTGCTTCAGAAATCCTCTGCTAGATGGCGCTAAGACAAATTGTGAGTGCAAAAAGTAGATCACGTGACACAAATTCCTAGATCGCGCAAACGCTGGTCTCAACAACATCTGATCATATACAACTATCCGAAAACAACTGTCGGTCGAAAGACCCCGGGCAAGATCCTCCCCTGTTACCAATTGGTGTAATACCACCTTGAAAGCACCCAAAAGAAGTTTTCAACTCAAGAGGAGAAGATATGCGCATCGCGACAGTACCTACGTATTTGCTCCCCTTGGAGTCGAGACCGTGGGGTACCGAGGCTCTCCGGGTTTTAAAAAATATCTGAGCGTCTGGTCGATGCGACGCGTGACCCGAGAGCTGGTGAGTATCTGGCTCAGCGCATCAGCATTGTAACAGCGTGGTATTGCAGCCAGTGTCTTGGGATGCACAGACTGGTATTGACATACATCAGTTGAGCTACTTTTAGACTATTTGCAACCGTCTGCAGTTAGCTCAATGGTTTCAATTGTATATACACTAGCTTTATTTTTTCTATTACTTGATTGTAATTTTCGTTATTAATAAAGACTGAATCTATTTTTAGTGCAATAAAGTGAGCTTGAGGGTCATGTAACGAAAAGAGTGATTGATTTGGATGTGGAGGGATATAAGGGAAGAAGAAGACCGAAGAAAAGACGGATGAATTGTGAAGGAGGAGAGAGGATCCTTAAGATGTGAATACGGAGATGACGAATAACAGAGAAGAATGGAGGAAGAATTCGTGTTGTACCGACCACACTTAGCGTGGGATAAGGTCCGGGATAAGAAGAAGATTCAATAGATACTCGGTCTGAATGAACGTACTTGATCTCATCCTCTGGAGCCGCCTTCTGCACTAAGTTATCGTCCTCAGTGACCGGGGGCATCGGCGTAGTAGTACGCTTGCGTTTGCGTTTGCGGTGCGATTTAGACTGGAACAAATAAATAGTCAGTATAGGTCAGTACTTCTAAAATTATTTATTTATTTAAAACTTTCTTGCACTAAAGTACAAAGGGTGGGCTTAATGCCGAGGCATTTTCTACCTAATTATGACGGTAGTATAAATATATTACCGTCATACACCGCTAGTTTATACATATATATATATATATATCCATATTAGCATCTTCCTCGTTCTTAAAATAAAAAAAATTCAAACGTATCCTTTCTTTGTAGTAGCTTTACATTTACAACTTTCGCATGCGCTTCGCACGCGTTGTTTCTATGAAAACGTCTCTAGGTTATTTCTGTCCTATGGAAACTGATGGGACAAAAATTATGTGTTATTCGAGAGAGGCTAGTGGTGAGCTCACTGCTTCACCCGCTGTCTCTCTTACCTTGCTCTCTCCCGGATAGGAGGGCGTCATCAATACAAAGTCCTCTACAATGATCCTGTGCGCCAGCAGAGAGGCTAGTGGTGAGCTCACTGCTTCACCCGCTGTCTCTCTTACCTTGCTCTCTCCCGGATAGGAGGGCGTCATCAATACAAAGTCCTCTACAATGATCCTGTGCGCCAGCAGAGAGGCTAGTGGTGAGCTCACTGCTTCACCCGCTGTCTCTCTTACCTTGCTCTCTCCCGGATAGGAGGGCGTCATCACTACAAAGTCCTCTACAATGATCCTGTGCGCCAGCAGAGAGGCTAGTGGTGAGCTCACTGCTTCACCCGCTGTCTCTCTTACCTTGCTCTCTCCCGGATAGGAGGGCGTCATCACTACAAAGTCCTCTACAATGATCCTGTGCGCCAGCAGAGAGGCTAGTGGTGAGCTCACTGCTTCACCCGCTGTCTCTCACCTTGCTCTCTCCCGGATAGGAGGGCGTCATCACTACAAAGTCCTCTACAGTGATCCTGTGCGCCAGCAGAGAGGCTAGTGGTGAGCTCACTGCTTCACCCGCTGTCTTTCTTACCTTGCTCTCTCCCGGATAGGAGGGCGTCATCACTACAAAGTCCTCTACAATGATCCTGTGCGCCAGCAGAGAGGCTAGTGGTAAGCTCACTGCTTCACCCGCTGTCTCTCTTACCTTGCTCTCTCCCGGATAGGAGGGCGTCATCACTACAAAGTCCTCTACAATGATCCTGTGCGCCAGCAGAGAGGCTAGTGGTAAGCTCACTGCTTCACCCGCTGTCTCTCTTACCTTGCTCTCTCCCGGATAGGAGGGCGTCATCACTACAAAGTCCTCTACAATGATCCTGTGCGCCAGCAGAGAGGCTAGTGGTGAGCTCACTGCTTCACCCGCTGTCTCTCTTACCTTGCTCTCTCCCGGATAGGAGGGCGTCATCACTACAAAGTCCTCTACAATGATCCTGTGCGCCAGCAGAGAGGCTAGTGGTAAGCTCACTGCTTCACCCGCTGTCTCTCTTACCTTGCTCTCTCCCGGATAGGAGGGCGTCATCACTACAAAGTCCTCTACAATGATCCTGTGCGCCAGCAGAGAGGCTAGTGGTGAGCTCACTGCTTCACCCGCTGTCTCTCTTACCTTGCTCTCTCCCGGATAGGAGGGCGTCATCACTACAAAGTCCTCTACAATGATCCTGTGCGCCAGCAGAGAGGCTAGTGGTGAGCTCACTGCTTCACCCGCTGTCTCTCTTACCTTGCTCTCTCCCGGATAGGAAGGCGTCATCACTACAAAGTCCTCTACAATGATCCTGTGCGCCTTGGGCGAGGTCGCGCTGTGTGCGCCCCCGCGCCCCGCGCCCCGCCCCTTCCCCTGCCTCTCCACTTCGGGCTCCAATAGGGAGCCTAGTGGTGAGCTCACTGCTTCACCTGTCTCTTTCTCTTCTCTTTCTTTGGGTATGGTTGGGATGATGTTGCCTTGGGCTTTGTGCTGGTGTTTCTTTGATTCCTGCAACGAAAGTTAAATAAATCAACATCATCATCAGTCCATATTAGTCCACTGCTGGACATAGGCCTCCCCTAATGAGCCCCATAGCGCCCTGTCTTCAGCTTGATGCATCCAGCATCTGCCAGCAGTCCAAACCCACCACTTCCTGCGTGGCAGACGAATTTAACCTTTATTATATACTAGATCCACACCGCGAATTTTTTTCGTACAAATTTCAGAAATTTATTGCACACCCCCTCTAGGGTTTATTATGTAAAAAGAAAAAAATACGTGTTTAATTATTCACTCCATAGTTTATTTATACAGAGTTTTGAGTGAATCGAACCAAGGAAAAAATATTTTCCATACAAACTTTACTACCATATTTAACCCCGTCAGAAGTCAAAATTTCCAAATTTTAATAGCCTATGACCTATTCTAGGTCATACATACATACATAACATAACAAATTTCATTTAAAAAATTTAAGTGGTTACAAAGGTTACTTATAACAAACATTCAAACTTTCCCAGTTATTATAAGAAGTAAGATAATACGAATTAAATTTTTGATGAATTTCCTATACCCTTTCATCCAGCCAGGTACTGGATAAGCAAAGTCACAAGCCTTGGCTATTGTATTAGTCAATGCCTCACCTCAGCCAGCGTATCCGGCGCTATGTCCATTTTGTTGAGAACTTTACCGTCGTCGTATTCAAGCATCTTTGGGTCAAGCTGTGTTACCTTGTTGCGTTCGAATAAACGTCCGTTGTTGATGACCTTTAAAAAAAGAATTACACGTAAAAAAACGTTTAAGTAGGTTGAATTTTATCGCAGGATTAAAAGTTTTTTTGAGTGGAAGAAAATGTCGGCCACCAGTTCAAAGTCGCTCAGCGAGCTATGTAAAAAGAGAAGGATTCGTTCGTTGAACAGATCTTTTCGACAGAAAACCATATTTATTGAAATAGCTCAAAGAATCTTAGTGAAGCGGCAATGGGCCAGCTATATTGCGGATTTAAAACAAGTCGGTTCCTACGATACGCATGTACTCAAAGCTTGGGCTGCCCCTAGTGATTTGCAAATCACTAGGCGTTCTAAAGCTATTTCAAACACATAAAATTAAGATTTATATTAATGTCATAAAAGTCATAAAAGCTTCTGTAGAAGGGCATTATCAAAATAAACAAAATTAAAGCTAGGTAATCTAAAATACAAATACATATGTCATAAAAAATTGGCATGCCATACCAGTCACTTAAAAGTAAAGTAAAAAAACATTTATTGCCTGATAACCTTAGATAATAACTTGACTAACTAAACCTAACTAACCTGCATGCATAGGTATACAAAATAACTAAATAACTAGGTATGTATCCTATATTATATAAATCTACACATCTACATCAATATACAGGTTCACATTTTTTCAGGCAATAGGGGTAAGCTCAGCGTAGTGCCGGCAAGCTAATTAAGCATGCTCGGCGCTGGTTTTCAGTTTACCCCTACCTTGACCACCAACCAAAGCTTTCTCAAAAGGGCAGTATGGGATCCAATAAATTCAAACAAATTGTCAAAACTATTCGTTGTAAAAAGGCTTACTATAAAATATCTGATTATTTTATAGATGATAAAAGCTTGGGACGAGTTTTGCTCCAACTCGAAAATTAGCAACCGAACAAGGTAAAGGTTTCTTGTTCGCTTCTTTACTTTACCTTAAAAAGATAGAAGTGAACAAAAATCAAAGTGAGCACTTTATTTCCTAGTGTTAATTATTTATAAAATGAATTTTATGACGTGTCCAGTGTCCTGTAAGGTCTTCACTACATAGTATAAAACAAAGTCGCTTTCTCTGTCCCTATGTCCCTTTGTATGCTTACATCTTTAAAACTACGAAACGGATTTTGATGCGTTTTTTGTAATAGATAGAGTGATTCAAGAGGAAGGTTTATGCGTAAAATAAAACCGTGCGAAGCCGGTGCGGGTCGCTAGTAAGGAAATAAAGCACTTTGACTATTGACCAACCATAAATTGTAACAATAGAGCTAACTGCAGACTGCTGCAACAGTCTAGAGCTAGCTCAATGTGTGCTCTCACCTTAATATTCCTCTCGTTCAAGATAGTCACGATGTCTCTCACAAAGGTGTTGTTCGGATACAGCTGTCGATGTTTGCAATAAATGTCCACCTACGAAATAATTACTCTTGTGAGCAAAATAATCGTCGTACACTTACGGTCAAATTACTTTGAAAAAATATCAGCCTGTTTTTTTTATCCTACCTACTAATATTATAAACGCGAAAGTTTGTAAGTATGGATGGATGGATGGATGTTTTTTACTCTTTCATGCAAAAACTACTGAACGGATCTGGATGAAATTTGGCACAGAGATAGTCTGGAAAACCATATAGGCTATATTTTATCTCGGAATTCCCACGGGAACGGGACTTACGCTAGTGAAACCGCGAGGCGCTGCTAGTATTATATATGATTGAAATAAGTCTTAGAACCTCCAAATGCCCTTCCGTGTTATTCATAAGTACATGCTTCAAAATAAATTTGATTTAAATAGTTATTTAAATAGTGATTTAAAATTGCTTACCGCTGTCTTTCTGTCCCTATGTATGCTTAGATCTTTAAAAGTACGCAACGGATTTTGATGCGGTTTTTTTTTAATAAATAGAGTTATTCTAGGGGAACGTTAATATGTATAATACACCTGTGCAAAACCGGGGTAAGTTTCTAGTCACTACATAGTATAAAACAAAGTCGCTTTTTCTGTCCCTATGTCCCTATATCCTTATGTCCCTTTGACTGCTTAAATCTTTAAAACTACGCAACGGATTTTGATGCGGTTTTTTTTTAATAGATAGAGTGATTCAAGATGAACGTTTATATGTATAATACACCTGTGCGAAGCCGGAATAACTTTCTAGTATTATAATTGATTGAAATAAGAACCAACCTCCAAATGCTCTTCCGTATTGTTCATAAGCGTCCTCACAAGCTTCAATATGAACTTGTTTTTGGCTTTGTTTTTCTTCGTTCGCTTGTGATGCTTCTTGAAGCGACGTCGAGTCTCCTCCGTCACGGAGAGCAGTGAACGCGAGCGACGTCTGAGGGTAGAAGATAAAATACTACACTACATAGTATAAAACAAAGTCGCTTTCTCTGTCCCTATATCCCTATGTCGCTTTGTACGTTTAAATGTTTAAAATTACGCAACGGATTATGATGCGGTTTTTTTTAATAGATACGAGTGATTTAAGAGGAACGTTCATACGTGTAACTAGCGACCCGTCTCGGCTTCGCACGGTTTTTTTATACGTATAAACCTTCATCTTGAATCACTCTATCTGTTAAAAAAGCAATCAGCATCAAAATCCGTTGGGTAGTTTTAAAGATTTAAGCATACAAAGGGACATAGGGACAGAGAAAGCGACTTTGTTTTATACTACCTCTATGTAGTGAAGTGATTTAAGAGAAAGGTTTATATGTATATTTTAGTATCAAGACAAAATACATTAACCTGAAATACTTACTGTCTCACATACAGAGCCAAATTTTGCTGAGGAAATAAATTATTTATATAAAACCTTATTATATAAAATGTTTACTAGTTAATAAGTAAACATTTTGTGTATCGTATATAATATAAGCAAGCTAGCAAGCTGAAGACAGCGCTATGGCACTCATAGTGGACGATATAAGATTTTAATTGCTGGTCTATTATCTTTTTAAACCATAGAACGGGTCTTCTTATCATATTTGATAATGAAACTAGCCCTAGATCTTAGTTCTCATGGAACCCTTGCGGGAAAAATAGATGTAGATACTCGTCTTGCTCTTACATTTACAATTTGACATAAGTGAAAGCGAGACGGATATTTAAACATAAAAAACTTGGTCATTATCAAAAAACTTTAATTATATTATCTTATCTTTCTTAATAATAAATGCTAGATAGTAAATGTATGTTTCTAATTTTACGTTTTCTTCCGTCTGAAAATTAAAGAAAAACGTCATTAGATAAAGATGAAAGAAAGAAATTATTTTCATTTGTCCTGGTGTTTTATATAAATAAATAAATAAATATCTATGTATATAATGTATTAAATAAATCAGTTATCTAGTACCCAACCCATATCACAAGCTTTGAGTAGCTTACTTTGGGGCTAGATGGTGCTGTGTGGATTGTCCGGTATTTATTAAATTTTTATAATTAAATATATATAATTAACAAATATATATATATATAACAAATACTTATTATATTAAGGTGCAAACAGGATCTAAAGTGGCGCCCCCACTTATTTTATCATATAATTCCGTTCAACAAAGGAATTTCCAAAATTTACAAGTACAGTTTGTTAAACCTTAGCTTAGCTTTTTTTAATGCAACTGTAGTAGTTTTATTTTGTCTTGTTTAGGAAGAGATACGATGTTGCCTTTGGTGGCCACCAAACTCTGTTTTATCTCTTCCTAAAATAGACAAAATGAAACTACTACAGGTGCATTAAAAAAAAAAGCTAAGCTAATGTTTAACAAACTGTACGTGTGAATTTTGGAAATTCCTTGTTTAACGGAATTATATGATAAAATATTATGATAGGTTATATATAATATTAAAAAAGCTTATGATAGGTGGATAAATACTGATGTGTCTACCCAGCGCTGGTTTTTAGAAGAGACCAAGGCAGTGAAACGCCACGACCGAGGGTTGTGAGTATGCTACTGACTAGATGCGCCCCGCGGCTTCGCCCGCAAACCAGATTTTTTTTCCATATAAATTTCAGGAACTTATTACACATCCTCTAGGGGTTATTTTGTTATAATAAAAAACACGTGTTGAATTATTTTTTTCATACTTTATTTATACCGAGTTTTGAGTAAATCGAACCAAGGAAAAATAATTTTCCATACAAACTTTTCCACCCTTTTTTTGTAAATTTTTTTAGCCAATGTCCTATTCTAGGTCTAAAGCTATCTATGTACCAAATTTAATCTAAATAACTTATGTAATTACGGAGCTTACTTATAACAAACATTCACACAGACTTTCCCTTCTTATTATAATAGAAAGATTACATTTAAATACTAAGAATAAATAGATAACTTATTTAACTAAAGTTCTTTTTCCTCGAAATGAAAATAGCTTACCTTTGCCCCCTTAGTCTTTGCAACCTAAATGCTTGATCGCTGGTATCAACTTCATCTGTAACAATTGGACTATGCTGTGAAAGGTTGTAAATAAAACAAAAAAATACAATAACAAAAGGAAAATGGTCTATTTCACGGCGACAGATGGGGCGCGGTGGGCGAAGGTCCGCCTGCGACGCAGGAGGTTGCGGGTTCAATTCCCGCCTCGGAACAAATTTGTGTTAATGCAGAAATTTGTTCCGTTGATCTGGGTGCTTTCTATGTATAAAAATAACATGTATATAATGTTTTAAATATATCAGTTATCTAGTACCCATAACACAAGCTTTGAGTAGCTTACTTTGGGACTAGATGGTGCGGTGTGGATTGTCCAGCATTATTTACTTTATTTATTTATTTCGTGACGATGGTAAGAGGCATGATTTATCACATCAGATTTTCTTGATGATATAAGCTTGGGACGAGTTTTGCTTCAACTCGAAAACTAACAACCTAACAAGGTAAATATTTCTTTTGTTCGCTTTACATTATTTTAAAACATCGAAGTGAACAAAAATCAAAGTGATCACTTTCTTTCCTAGTTCAAATAAAATGTATTTATAGATATGACCTTTCTGACATGTCCAATAGTCCTGTAAGGTCTAAAGGAAATAAAGCACTTAGAGTTCGACTTGACACTAGTCCCATCGGAGTTGAAGAGGCCCATTATATGGGACGCTACATGCAAGCCAAGACACACTTGCATTTTCCCATCTTGAGTATTTTTCGCAGCGCATCAGCACTACCAATATTGATATACAGCGGAGCAAAAATTACCTAAAGTCATACAATAGTCACATTGTCCAAAAATAGACATTTTGCCCTAAAATAGTCACATTGCCCTAAAATAGTCACATTGTCCTACAATAGTCACTCACTAGTCATCTGGAAGTCATTGTCCTCGCAGTAGTCAATCTCCCACTTCTGGGAGCGCGCCTCGCTGCACGGTTTGGTGAGCACGTCCGCGCCGCTGCTGTAGCCGGCGTCGTTTGTCCTACAATAGTCACATTGTCCTACAATAGTCACTCACTAGTCATCTGGAAGTCGTTGTCCTCGCTGTAGTCAATCTCCCACTTCTGGGAGCGCGCCTCGCTGCACGGTTTGGCGAGCACGTCCGCGCCGCTGCTGTAGCCGGCGTCGTTTGTCCTACAATAGTCACATTGTCCTACAATAGTCACTCACTAGTCATCTGGAAGTCGTTGTCCTCGCTGTAGTCAATCTCCCACTTCTGGGAGCGCGCCTCGCTGCACGGTTTGGCGAGCACGTCCGCGCCGCTGCTGTAGCCGGCGTCGTTTGTCCTACAATAGTCACATTGTCCTACAATAGTCACTCACTAGTCATCTGGAAGTCGTTGTCCTCGCTGTAGTCAATCTCCCACTTCTGGGAGCGCGCCTCGCTGCACGGTTTGGCGAGCACGTCCGCGCCGCTGCTGTAGCCGGCGTCGTTTGTCCTACAATAGTGACATTGTCCTACAATAGTCACTCACTAGTCATCTGGAAGTCGTTGTCCTCGCTGTAGTCAATCTCCCACTTCTGGGAGCGCGCCTCGCTGCACGGTTTGGCGAGCACGTCCGCGCCGCTGCTGTAGCCGGCGTCGTTTGTCCTACAATAGTGACATTGTCCTACAATAGTCACTCACTAGTCATCTGGAAGTCGTTGTCCTCGCTGTAGTCAATCTCCCACTTCTGGGAGCGCGCCTCGCTGCACGGTTTGGCGAGCACGTCCGCGCCGCTGCTGTAGCCGGCGTCGTTTGTCCTACAATAGTGACATTGTCCTACAATAGTCACTCACTAGTCATCTGGAAGTCGTTGTCCTCGCTGTAGTCAATCTCCCACTTCTGGGAGCGCGCCTCGCTGCACGGTTTGGCGAGCACGTCCGCGCCGCTGCTGTAGCCGGCGTCGTTTGTTCTACAATAGTCACATTGTCCTACAATAGTCACTCACTAGTCATCTGGAAGTCGTTGTCCTCGCTGTAGTCAATCTCCCACTTCTGGGAGCGCGCCTCGCTGCACGGTTTGGCGAGCACGTCCGCGCCGCTGCTGTAGCCGGCGTCGTTTGTCCTACAATAGTCACATTGCCCTACAATAGTCACTCACTAGTCATCTGGAAGTCGTTGTCCTCGCTGTAGTCAATCTCCCACTTCTGGGAGCGCGCCTCGCTGCACGGTTTGGCGAGCACGTCCGCGCCGCTGGTGTAGCCGGCGTCGAGGCACAGAGGTAGGTCTGTGTGCTGGATTTGTTTTGTGTCTGAGTTGTAGCGCCATTTCTAGAACAAATTGAATAGAAGAATAGAAGTACTTTTATTTATAACAACAAAACAAACATTTATCAAGATACTCATTTAAGGAATCAAGGTAGGTTTTGATTGGAGGAGATGAGCGCTGACTCTACCACACAGTTGTAAAGCTTCGGTAGTGTCAACGTTTCATATGTATTTATGAGCTTATGAAATATTATTCCTAAATAAATCCTTTTTTTTTATTATTGATCTAGTTTTACTCATCTTAAACCTTAAAATATTGTGACTTATTTTATTTTCTATTCCTTACCCTTTCACTAGCATGTCCGCGGCACGATGACATCAGCAGTTTCCTTGGTTTGTTCGCTTTTTCTTCTCCGTCCCTGAAAATTCACAAATCCATACACTTAATAATTAAAATTACAAATAAGAAATAAGCTGGATTTGTTTTGTGAGAAATATGTCGCCGTACCCGTAATAGACGCATTTAAAATTTGAATCTTAAGGTACATGTAGTTAGTTATAAATTAGAGTCCTCGCTATAGCTACGCTATGGATGACGACCGACTTAGCGTGGGATAAAGTCCGGAAGAAGAGTATATATAAAATGAATTTTATTACATGTCTAAGAGTCCTGTAATGTCTAAAGGAAATAAAGCACTTTGAGTTTCAGAGAACATCCTCACATAGGTTGCTGAGCGACTTCAAAATGTGAGTCAGCTCCTCAAGCGACTCCGCCATAAAGACTATACAGGGTGTAACATTTGAATCGGTCAGTATGGGAAAGTCCGAAACTATAAGACATAAGAAGATCTCTTCTTAGGACCCATGTCATCGATTTTAGTGACAAGAAAAACTGCATTCACACATTTAATATCTATTTAAATGTTGAACTGAAAAAAAAATATACAGGATGATTGGAAGGTGGATGCGAAGCTGGCGGGGGAAGGTAGTGTATGTGTGTATTTGTAACCATTTAAGCCATATGGTCATTTCGAAAATTTAATAAATTAAAGGATATGAAAACAATCCATTCTATTAATTTTAGAAATCACGTTTCATAGTAACATATACTCCTTAAGACCTACACAATCGATATCTAACTAAAAATAGTGTTAGTTTTATTTGACTGAGCACAAGATTTTTTTAAATATGTGAATGCAGTTTATCTTGTCATTAAAATCGATGACATGGTTCCTAAGAAAAGATCTTCGTATGTCTTATAATTTCAGACTTTCCCATACTGACCGATTTAAATGTTACACCCTGTATAAGAGACTCACCGTTGGTACTGCAGCTGCGCGCAGTTCTCCTCGTCCCTCAGCTCGTGCAAGAGCGAGAGGCTGAAGTACTGCGTGGCTTGCAAGTCGGGGTGGCAGGAGTACACTCCGAGGGGGGTGTCTCCCCCCTCCCGCTGCAGGGTGTCGAGGCAGAGGTTGGCTGAGGGGTTGCGGAACCTGGAACGTTATTCTTTTATTCAAAACACTTGCAGAGCCTCGCGGTTTCACCTCCGTAATTCCCGTTCCCGTGGGCATTCAGGGATAAAATACAGCCTATGTGTTATTCCAGACTATAATCTATCTCTGTGCCAAATTGCATCCAGATCCGTAAGATCTAGAGAGAGTAGTTTTTGCGTGAAAGAGTAAGAGACATCTATCCATCCATCCTTGTCCTTAAAACTCAATTCATTTACTGAAATGGTTATTATTTGTATCATCCCCTTTCAAATTTACACTTGAAAATGAGAATTATATGCAGGCCCATCGATCTATTTAGTGTCAAATACACTTCATTCATTCATGGGCCTCAATTTCGGCTAGGACTGGCGAATGTCCTTCGATGGATAATTTATTTGCAATCGGATGGATAGGAATCGTAAAGGCCATTGAAAGGGCTTTCAAATGTCAAATATTGGATGGGAGATTTTAACGTAATCACTCTGCAGCAGTGGACTTACATAGGTACGAGGGGAGGTCCAAAAGTCCGCGGAATGGAGGAGTTGTAATGAAATTAAAACAACGAAACTATTTTTCCTTTTCAATATAATTACCTTTGAGCTTAACACATTTTTCAGATCTAGAAATTAGCTTATGTATACTATCAAAAAAATATTTTTTCTCTTTGCCCTCAAAATGAGCCAAAATCGCCGCCTGAACTTCTTCATCGTCTTGAAACTTTTTTCTCCTTAGATCTTTTTTCAAATTTGGAAATAAATAATAATCGCTGGGAGCCAGGTCCGGGCTGTAAGGTGGGTGAACGAGTGATTCAAAGCCGCACCGGTCTAGAGCAACCATCGCAACTTTACTCTTGTGAACTGGTGCGTTGTCTTGCAAAAGCAACACACTGCTTGACAGTTTTCCCCGCCTTTTGTTTTTGATGGCTTCCTTTAATTGATCTAGTATTCTTGCGTAATATTCTCCGGTAATGTTGACACCCTTTTCTTTGTAGTCGATCAACAGGATTCCTTCACAATCCCAAAAAATCGTAGCCATAATCTTTCCGACCGACTCCGACACCTTAAAGTTTTTAGGGGGTGGTGTGCCCTTTTTTATGCCACTGCATCGACTCCTGTTTGTACTCAGGTTCATAGTGATGAACCCAAGTTTCATCACCGGTAACAATCCGCTCCAAAATAGGGGTAGATTCTTCGCTACACAGCTCCAAAAAGTGCTTTGACGCTTCGATTCTTTGTTGCTTGTGCAGCGGCGTGATCATTTTTTTCCGGATTGACTTGTTTGCAGGGCGATATCTCGTAAACGAATGATGTCAAAGGGCTAAAAATTACCATATACACCTTTAATGAGTATCCAATTAGCGACATACCAAAAAAAGGTAGCTACCTGCGTCCCTTCCCCCCCGTTCCGCGGACTTTTGGACCTCCCCTCGTAGATGAATACCTTCCATATCCATATAAATCTCTGATGGTTACATACTCATTAGGGGAGGCCTACGTCCAGCAGTGGACTAACATACCTTCCATATCCGTATGAGTCTCTCACGGGTACGTATTTCTCCTTGTATATGTTATCTAGGAACCACTTGAAGCTCTTGCACTGTAGTTTCTCTCTTAGTATCTTGCGGTGCGTGACGTCACCGATCTTTGTTGGGTTGTGCTGTAAGTAACATGCTGCTGATGAGTATGGTTTATTTCATTTTATTTTATTTATTCTCAAACACAATTATACAATTACTAGCGACCCGCCCCGGCTTTCTCTGGACGGAGTTAGGCTGGCTTTGCTAGTAAAACATACGCATAATGGACCAAATTGAGTCTAAATGCGGAAATTAGAGTACTAAAACCTTAAACTTAACCTTAACCCGCCCCGGCTTCGCAAGGGTTTATTATACGTATAAACCTTCCTCTTGAATCACTCTATCTATTAAAAAAACCGCATCTAAATCCGTTGTGTAGTTTTAAAGATTTAAGCATTCAAAGGATTATAGGGATATATGGACAGAAAAAGCGACTTTGTTTTATACTATGTAGTGATACAGGATTACTTCACTACATAGTATAAAACGAAGTCGCTTTTTCTGTCCATATGTCCCTATATCCCTATGTCCCTTTGAATGCTTAAATCTTTAAAACTACGCAACGGATTTAGATGCGGTTTTTTTAATAGAGTGATTCAAGAGGAAGGTTTTTACGTATAATAAACCCGTGCGAAGCTAGGGCGGGTCGCTGGTGTAAAACAATTTCAGAACGTGATAGTAGAATGTAACCAGGGTCCTAATTCCACTAAATAAATCGCTTCACCATACCAATAGTATCGTGTCAAACTGACAGTGTTTAACTCTTTTTTGTATTCACTCTTTTTGAGGTTCATTCATAGCTGTGACGATTACGTTTAGAACTACCAATTTGATATTTTAACTATGAAAGTCTCATCAAGCGCAAAAAATAGTAGAATACCAAATGCACAAACGTCATTTTAGCCATCTTGATAGTATGACGCTATTAAGACGTTTGTTTTAAAATTAGTGGAATCCGGACCCTGATCAGTAGACACCAATTTAACTATGAATTAAAAAATGGTAGGTTTAATTTTTTGGGTTCTGGGTAATTTTTTTAAAGTGTCCCTTGAAATCAAATATTATGTACTTTTTCTATTTTTAAATTAAACACTTTTTGAAAAAATCTAATCCTAGTTCCAAGGTAGCTGGCCTGGTTTATTTTCTGTCGAGTGTATTTTATTTTTTTACAATTAATTATGTACTTTGTTAATAAACTTACTCTTAAATCCGGTCGATGTAAGTAAAATAGCTCCGCATATTCATCCATCCATACTTCTGCCATGCGAGCTGTGTTTATACCTGAAAAGAACAATCATTTAAGGTCTCCGCACACTGAAGCCGGTGGCGGAGCGGAGGCGAAGGCGTGCGAGTTGTATCCTATTGAATCATATGAAAGCCTACACACACACCGCAGGCGGTGGCGGCGCGGTGCCATAGGAAAAACCGGCTCGCCTTCGCCTCCGCCTCAGGCTTCAGTGTGTGGAGACTTTAAAGAGGAGAACAGAAGTGGCAGATCTCAGTCAAGGTAAAACACTGGCCCCAGGGTAAAACACTCTAATTGCATATAAATAAATAAAAAAACTCTCACGAAGAACCGACAACCGTTGGGGTAAACGTGTACTTGAGTGTAGACCGCGACTTGGCAAAAGTAGTGTAAGTACGTAGTGTAAGTACGTAGTACGTAGTAGTGTAATGACGATCTGCGAAAGACTGCTGGCAGATGCTGGATGCGTCAAGCTGAAGACAGGGCGCTATGGCGCTCATTAGGGGAGGCCTATGTCCAGCTGTGGACTAATATAGGCTGATGATGAAGGTGTGCGTATTAACTTACCGTGTGTGTCGGAATTGGCTGGCAAACTGTAAGGATGGAAACTTCTGAAGACGTGACCCACGCGGGAGCAAGGCACGGTTTCCAGTGTACCACCACCTTCAAAAGAATTAACATTAATACATTTTAAATTCGAATTCAAATTGCTTTTTCTTTAGACCTTAAAGGACTCAGGAAAATACATGTTACAAATAGTTAAAACTAGGAAATTAAGTGCTCACTTTGATTTTTTCACTTCAATATTTTTCAGGTAAAGTAAAGATGTGACAAGAAACCTTGACCTTTAAAGGTAACACATAATATTACTGCCAAAGTAAATCATCATCTTAAAATAAAAGAAAAAAAGAAATGAAAGTCACAATTATAAACATACAATTAACTAAATGATTTTGAATTAAAAACATAGAAAAATTAAAATACCCAAGTGAAAAAGAATGGTCAAAATAAGGAAATATGAAATTGAAAAAAACTTATTCGACACCATGATATTAAATTTAAGAAACAATTAAATATTCATACATCATCACGCTCACAGAACCTCAAACATATTTACCTACTAGTAGCGCATCGCGGTTTCAACCGCGTAATTCAGGTTCCGTAAAATATAGCCTATGTGGTATTCCAGACTATAATCTCTCTGTGTCAAAATCCGTTCAATAGTTTTTGCGTGAAAGCAGTGCCGGATTTATATTTTTCATGGGTGTAGGCCACTTTTTCCCGCCGCCCCATGTACTGAGCCGTTCATAATTAGCTGCGCACCTCCCCGGTAGACATACAATTTGATTGTCTGCAATCGAGTGACCGTCCTCTGAAATCTGCCGCCCCCCTAGGACGCTGCCGCCCCCCTAGGACGCGGCCTATACGGCCTGTTTACAAATCCAGGACTGCGTGAAAGAGTAACAAACATCCATACTTACAAACTTTCACATTTATAATATAAGTAGGATTATTCCCAACGTTTCAACAGGTTTACACTCGTGGTCACGGGATGTCTATAATAATAAAGTGTTCTAAAGTAAAGTTTAAAAACCTTCATAACCCTTACATTGCCATATCCGGAAGGACATCTCTAAATTCTCTCCGCCCCAGCCCGCCATTTGTTCATCGTAAGCGCCAAGCTCCCAGTAGTAAGAGCGGTCTATTGCGAACAAACCGCCGGCCATCGTTGGTGACCTGGACAATAATAATATAATAATAATGCTGGAAAATCCACACAGCACCATCCAGCCCCAAAGTAAGCTGCTCAAAGCTTGTGTTATGGGTACTAGATAACTGATATATTTAAAACATTACATAAATAGATATTTTTTATTAAACATATTAAACACCCAGACCAACGGAACAAATTTCTGCAGATCGTACACAAATTTGTCCTGAGGCGGGAATCGAAACCGCAACCTCCTGCGTCGCAGGCGGACCTTCGCCCACCGCGCCACGTCGGTCGTCAATCAATAAGAATATCTTACTGGTCCTGAAGTTCCATTCTATAAGTACACACCGGCGCCACACAGCATAATCTACCCCCAAGCTAAGCAGAGCTTGGGTTATGGGTACTAGATCAGTAAATCAGTAAATCAATATCTTTATTTCTTTAGGCTTAAAAAATAAGCACTTAGACAAGTCAAATTTAATACTATAGGTACATAATTATCAAAATAATATAAGAAATAAAGTGATAATTGATTTTTAGTTCGCTTCAATCTTTTGTCCTGACTGTCCTGACTTGTCTTTTGAATGACTGATATACATCATCATCAACCTATATTAATCCTTTAGTTTACTGCTGGACATAAAATAAAAGTCACTGGCAAATAAAAGCCAACTGACAGTATCATTTAGGGGTAATGCCCATAATACCCACGCATGCGGGTTGGGGATCGCAGTTTGATGGTGGGGTTGTTCCTGCAAACAAACAACAACAAACAAAAACAAACTATACAGCGATTCAAAAACATAGATATTTTTTGTATTTATTTATTTATTTATTTATTTTAGGGGAGACATCGGTACAATATTACTTATCTAAATAAACACAGTATATATAAAAGAGATTCAAAATCAAAGGAATATTGGTGGAACATTATTTTACGATTCTGGTATCATAAGAGCAAGCTGCAGGAGCTCCAAACAATTCCTGGTTTGACAGTTTTCATTCATCATTGCATTGGTATCTCATCGAACTTGCATCTTTTTGCTGTGCTTGAGCAATTATGCGTTGTTGAACTTTTTGTTCTGGTTTTTAATCGTTAGCTTGCTGTTTCCCTGCTTTTGTCTGTTATACTTATCACTATTAGTTAAGTTTTCATTCATAAATGTCATGTTTACAAAAAATATCTATGATTCTAAATCAGAGTATAGGAAAGATGCAAATCATAAACAGTCTTACAGAGAGTGCGAGTCTCTTTCGAACTCTTTCTGTAAAAACTTACCAAGTAGGAGATATATCGGAGCCCCGTCTTATCTTCTCTCTTTCCGGTACATCTATCCACGTGAAATGGCCAGTGAAGGTGAATCCACCCACCTGAAGTCATTGGAACATTGTTACAAGTCGTGCAACATTGAAGGGTATTTGAAAAAGGAATTATACGATTATATAAGCCGAGGCTGGTCCCTAGTGTATTTGATAAACGCAAATTAAAATGTAATTGTCCGATTACTTTGTGGTGAACACCAGCCTATATCTTCAGAAGCCACATTATCGTAGCAAAATTATTATAGACGTTGAATATTAGGATTTTTTTGTAATATAAGTATGAATCAATATTTAAAGAATGTATGAAATGGGGCAATCCTTGCTATCTTTGTAGATATTAAGATGGGTAGTAGTAAAGAAAAAAAACAGTTTTAATTTACCATGGAAAAGGTCCTACAAAAATTATTACTTATAACAAAACTTAAATCTAAAAGACTAAGTTAAACCAAGCTACCATATGAAAATACAAGGTGACACAAATATTAGTATCAAAACACCTTTCTAAAATACCCAAAAGCTATTAAAAACTACATCAAGTGCGAGTAACTATGTCTAGTAGGTAAGTACAAAACTTTTAACACTGCTCATATTACAGCGGCCACAATCTCTTAATTTTTTAATTCACGTTTGGAAATTGCTATACGATGCCCTGCCTCCACCAGAGTTAAAAGATAATCATTCTCATTCATTAGACCGTCACCTTCCATACAAAACTCAACCTTAGTCTTAAGGCGCAATCAGCACCTAAAATGGCGCCCCCACTTTATTTATCATATAATTCCGTTAAACAAAGGAATTTCTGTAGTAATTTCATTTTGTCTAGCTTAGGAAGAGATACGAAGTTGCCTTTGGTGGCTACCAAAGTCTGTTTTCGTACCTGCTCCTAAAATAGACGAAATGAAACTACTACAGATGTTTAATACATCTGTAGTAGTTTCATTTTCAAAAAGTTTCAAATGGTTATGATAGGTTTAACATACTGTACGTGTGAATTTTGGAAATTCCTTTGTTTAACGGAATTATATGATAAAATATGTGGGGGCGACACTTTAGGTGCTGTATGCGCCTTATGATGTTAAACAACAGATATGAATTTAACTAAAATTACATAAAAGCCGCCACACACAGAAGCCGTGTCCAGGCGTGCGAGTTGTATCCTATTGTATCATATGACAGACTACACATACACCGCAGGCGGTGACGGCGCGGTGCCATAGGATAAACCGGCACGCCTTTACCTCCGCTCCGCCTCCGGCTTCAGTGTGTGGAGACTTTAATGGATGACGATTTGATGTCTTTTGTCTATTATTTTAAGGAATACTTTATTTTACCCTATAAAAGACCTTACTTATACCGTCAATGCTTATCCTACAGTTGGTAAGTGACGTGGCTGACCTAGTGAATTCATCAGACGACCTCCAAAGGGGTACTATTAGGTACATTGAACTTAAAACATTAAAAGAACAGGTGTCACAGTAGGTATCCTTGCATAATTCAATTTAAAAGCTGTTCAAACACAGACAAAGTCATTGGGTCGATTTAAATTGCATAATTTATTGGATTATTAACACACGTGTGCATTGCAACGACAAATATTGAAGGTACACAGTTTTATTTGTTAATGCCGTTCACCAATAACCCCGTATGCAGTTTTAAAACACCATCACCATTGAACATATATATTAAATCGCTTAACTTTTCACCATTATTATTTTACACAATTAATTATATAATTTTAACTTTATTATATATATTTAGCGAGTATTTCTCAAATAATATACATTTCGCAGTTTAGTTTGATTATGTTTTATGTATAATAAAAATATCTATGTTATGTAATGTATTGTATTAAGTTTATTGTATGATAAGTTTATGGTATTGATATGTATAAGTGGAGCTACCTCTAGACTGTTTGCAACCATCTGCCGTTAGCTCAATTGTTTCAATCGTAGGTATTTACTATTTTATTTATTTCTATTCCTTGATTGTATTTCGCTTTTAAAAGTATATCGTTCATCTAGTACCCATAACACAAGCTGTTCTTAGCTTGGGGCTAGATGATGCTGTGTGGATTGTCCAGCATTATTATTATCATTTTTTAGTTTAGTTAGTTTATTAGTTATTAGTTAAAATAGTAAATGATATTTTTGTCAAACATTTGTGCAAATCCAATTAAAACTAACTAAATTTAGTTAAGCATTCAGAAAACCGCAACCGCATTTGATTATTTAAAACATTATTTCTTGCTTGCTTTCGTTCGATGCGTATTTATATTATATTAATAATAAAATAACAATTGATTAACATTTTATTCGGAGCTAGGTTAGTAAATATAATACATGGCAATTTAAATAAATAATATCAAATATAACATTTCATACTAACAATAACTCATCACAAATAAATATATAAAAGTTAAGTAAAAACAACATTAACTCCGCATTCCGCCTGCATGCAAAGCGTTTCTCAAACTGTTCATCATAACCTGGAAAACGTCAGCGGCCTCGACACTGAACGTTGCCTGCTCTATCACATCTATAACGGGGGTCAGCACCGCATCTCTCTTCTCCCTCACTCTCTGCAGGAGCGGCCGCATCCAGTCCATTTCCCCTTCGCAGTGCGCGTCGAGGAATATTAGGACGTCGCCGCGAGCGGAGCGAGCCCCGCGGATTCGGGCTTTCATTAGCCCTTGACTGAAATCGACTTTATTTTTTAGATGTTTCAGTATAGATTTCGATACAGACTTATTTTCAGTATTACACAGTACAGTCATTACTTATAATCCTTTAAGTAATCTATATTTATAAAAGTTAAAATTGGGTGACTCATCAAGAGATCTCTGTAAGAGCTCGTCTAAAAGAGCTACCAATCGAAAATTTTCATTATAAAAAATACAAAACAGTAGTTAGGTTAGTTGCGAATTATCAACAAAGACTAATTTCTAGTAAACCGAATAAAAGATATTACAGATGGTATAGTATGAAGCAGTTTAACGTCTAGTTCATAATCACGTTTAAAAAGGCGATACAATCACATATCAAACCACGTGCTAAACAACATAATTAATGTGCCGATATTGCAAACATGAAAAACAAACGAGTCAAATTTACAAAACATCGACTACAAGGGGAAATCGTAAAATTTCAGAAACGAAACACTAAATTCTTCACAAACAATACGAATATATTTGATACCTATGCATTCTGATAGGTGTATTGGTTACTATTAATCGTATAATTATGCTTTTGTAGGGCTTTTTTAAGCCTGACGGGATTATTATGTTGTCTATTTATCTCCTTTTAATTTGTCGTGTTTTAAAAATTTATAAAATTACTTTAAATTCTTTAAAGCAAAATGAGAACGAATCATCAAATTCCAACCTCGTCACAATAACACTACATTAATAACATAACATTTTAATACATTAATCATATTACATTAATGAATAAAATTTTGGCATTCTAGGGACGCGCCTCAAAAGCGTCAAGATGAAACTATTTTATCATCTATGGAGAGATTTAAAAAAAAAACGATAGTACGTGCGGTGCACGAGCACTATTTCTAGATTATTCTGCAACAATACTACTGTCATGGTAAAGCGATTGTTTAGAAGAATTTGGCCCCGTCTGATATTACACATGCGTTACCGACCCGCTGCGCTGGTTCAAGTAGTGTTCATTTTTATTTAAAATTATACGTTGTTGAAGTTTGCGGTTACCTTGTTCCTTTCCGTTATGTTATCAATTTTCTAACATGTTTTATAAAATATCTTGGATCCTAGAATCGAGTATAATAAATATATTTATTCTTGTAGTTGCCGCTAATATATGTTGTGTTTTTACTATCTAATCTAGTACATTAAATATTACCTATTTGTTGTGTAGGTAAGCTAAGTACAGATAGTGCACGAAGAACGGGGTTATCTCTATTCAAACAGGTAAAAGAAAAAAACACTTTGCATAATCTATAATTAAAATATAATAAAATTATATATAAAATAAATAAAATTCCCTCCTTCCACAATTCCAGTCAGACAACTAGAGGGCTTGACCGAACGTATAATCGATAATTATTTTTTTCCTATTTACCTTATTATCGGATCGGAAATAACATCATTATCGAATTATGAGATAATTATTATAAGATGACAAAAAAAATCCTTTGTCCAACATTTAGGCATTTTTTAAAAGTGTAACGGTGAATTTTTCAAAACAAAGTTTTTAACAAAACTGATCAACCAAACGTGCACATAGAAATGCAGTGCCATAAAAAAAAACCAGTGCGTAATATAAAAACAGTGACTTAATTAAAAACCCAGTGAACCACAGATCAAACCAACGTAAAAAAAAAGAAATTAAAAAACAGATCAGCGAAACATCACTGAAGATGGACATTTTTTAAGAAAACCGAAAAAATATGGTGACATTTTCTAAATAATCCGGTGCGCCGAAAAGTATACCAATAAAAACCTAAAATAAAAAAACAAAAGCACGAAAACCAAAGTAGACTAAGAAAAAAATATGGTGACATTTTCAAAGTTTGCGCCGAAAAGTTTACCAAAAACAAAACTTAAAAAAACAAGTGCGCGAAAAACCAAAGGACTAATCATTTATGAACCTGAAAATCGTTGCCATCCTGCACGCTATAGTAGAACGAGTCGTCATCAATACTGTCTATGATTGGCACGGTGACGGCGTGCGGCTCCTTGCGAATGGCCTGCAGCAGCGGCCGCAGCCAGTCGCGCTGACCCTCGCAGTGAGCGTCCAGGAACACCAGCGCGGAACCGGTGGCGTAGCGTGCGCCAGACACACGCGCACGCGAAAATTCCCGTCAGACAACTACAGGACTTTCTTGACCGAACGTATTACCTACCTTATTATCGGATCGGAAGTAACATCATTACCGAATAATCATTATAAGATGTCAAAAAAAAATTGCCTTTGTCCAACATTTTTGCCTTTCTTTACAAGTGTAACGGTGAATTTTTCAAATTCAAAATAAAGGTTTTAACAAAACTGATATTTTCAAAACCAAACGTGCGAATAGAAATACAGTGACATTAAAAATCAGTGCGTAGTGGAAATACAGTGACTTATTTAAAAAAACCCGTGAACCACAGAATAAGCCGACATAAAAAAATCAATAAAGATGGACTTTTTAAGAAAACCGAAGAAATATGGTGACTGTCTCAAAACAATCCGGTGCGCCGAAAAGTATACCAAAAAAAAACTTAAATAAAAAAACAAGTGCGCGAAAAACCAAAGGACTAATCATTTATGAACCTGAAAATCGTTGCCATCCTGCACGCTATAGTAGAACGAGTCGTCATCAATACTGTCTATGATCGGCACGGTGACGGCGTGCGGCTCCTTGCGAATGGCCTGCAGCAGCGGCCGCAGCCAGTCGCGCTGACCCTCGCAGTGAGCGTCCAGGAACACCAGCGCGGAACCGGTGGCGTAGCGTGCGCCAGACACACGCGCACGCGAAAATTCCCGTCAGAAAACTACAGGACTTGCTAGACCGAACGTATTACCTACCTTATTATCGGATCGGAAATAACATCATTATCGAATTATCATTATAAGATGTCAATCTTTTTAGCATTTCTATAACGGTAAATTTTCCAAGAAAAACAGGTTTTACCAAAACCTAAAAACCAAACGTGCGTATAGAAATACAGTGACATAAAAAAACAGTGCGTAGTGGAAAAACAGTGACTTATTTAAAAAAAACCCGTGAACCACAGAATAAGCCGACATAAAAAAATCAATAAAGATGGTTTTTTTTTAAGAAAACCGAAAAAATATGGTGACACTTTCAAAACAATCCGGGTGCGCCAAAAAGTATACCAAAAAAAAACTTAAATAAAAAAATCAAGTGCTCGAAAAACCAACTAATCATTTATGAACCTGAAAATCGTTGCCATCCTGCACGCTATAGTAGAACGAGTCATCGTCAATACTGTCTATGATTGGCACGGTGACGGCGTGCGGCTCCTTGCGAATGGCCTGCAGCAGCGGCCGCAGCCAGTCGCGCTGACCCTCGCAGTGAGCGTCCAGGAACACCAGCGTCGAGCCGGTGGCGTAGCGCGCGCCAGAAACCCGCGCACGCGTCAGCCCCACGCTATAACCAATGGGTTTATGTAGCTTTGATTTAGGGTTGCCAACTTTTGTTAGAAGAAATATTTTCTGATTTCAAAGGAGGTTAATAAAGAGTATCGATTAATTATTTTTGTTTTTTTTTTTTTCACAAAGTTCTTTTTTGTAGGAAACCGAGGAAGCGATGGCGTGACGAACTGGACAACTACGACAAAGCTTGAGTCCAGCTGGCTCAGGAGCGAGATGCGTGGAGGGACCAGGGGAGGCCTTTGCCCAGCAGTGGTACACAACAGGCTAGTTGTAATTGAAATTGTAATTTTTGTTACTTTTTGTAGCACATAACAATTTTTCATGATTTTCTCTAAATTTACATAGATCAGGAGTTATTTTTAATCAATTTCATGAAGCCCGGTTCGTCTAATCCCACTTCATATTCATTTTATGAACATGGGTTTGTGTTATTTAAGCATGACTCACACTAATATAGTAAACATCGAGTCAAAAAGAGTATTTTGGCGTATAAAATACACCTACATGATATAGAGTGGGCAACCCTACTTTGACTACACAAGGCAACGCGCTCCTTTCTTTGACTTGTAACCAACCTGAACCTTTGTCTAGGATATGGGCGTTGACACACAGTTGTAAAGCTTTGGTTGTGTCAACGTTTCAGGTATATTTAGTAGCCTGTTAAACTTATCCTGAAAAATTGATTTGATTTGATTCTCTATTTGTAGCTCGATAGACGTGACTTTTGGATAAGTTTATGGAGCAATTGCTACAAAAATGCGCATTTTGAATAGTTTAACAATTTCTCTGCCAATGTTGGTGACTGCCACTCTGACACAAACTCTGTTCTTCCACAATGAGTTGCTCTGCAACAGACCTCTGCGGGTCGCATCGCAGGCTGAACAGTGACAACGTTAAAAAGACAATAAAAACACTATAGCAGAACGAGTCCGCATCTATACTATTTTCCGGATAAAAAGTAAGTCTTGGATGTATTTTTTGACATAATTTTAGTTATTTTTAAAAGATTCACTCTAATTTGGAATTAGGACGAGTGAATGAGATATAGTACCACTAGTCGTCGTCTTAACTATGGGGGATAAAAAAGTTAGTCCTGGGTGTATTTTTTGATATAAGTATCTTTTTTTATTTATTTATTTAATTTTAGGTTATTTTTAAATGATACACTCTATTTTTTATCGGAAGAGTGAATGAGCTTTAGTAGTCGTCGTTTAACTATGTATGTTGGGCACAGCGATTTTCGGCTCCGAGCATTTACAATACCTAATTTAAAAAATCTCATGGGTATCTATGATTGAATTGGAAGTCATTTAATGTATTCTCTGCAAACGACCAAATACTACAATACTGACATGAATTCAGTCGTTCCCGTTTTTAAAGACGAATTGAGGGTAGTCGTGAATACTGCCGTCAATTCTTGGCCGTAATTCCGAACACATCCAGTCGCTCCGTGACCACCACATGATCGCTGTAAAGCGATGGATACGTAGGAAAAATATAAAGACATGGCACACGATAAATACCAGATGATGTTATGTAACCGTTAAAAAAACCTTCGATAATCTTTCTGGTATGTAAAATTTTTTTAGTTGTAATTTTAAGGTTTTTTTTCTTTTTAATACAATAATAATCGTTATTATCTTAGCTTTTCATTACGAATATAAGGAAATAAAATAAAAACATGAAAAAACAAATGAATCAAATTGCCGCTATTTTTTTTTTAATATATTAGTCCATCTGGGCAGGCGAAAGCTATAAAGCCATACTGCCTTGTCTTTCGTATTTTTTGACTTCAGTGAATAGCCGCTAACCCGATATTTTCTAGTGTCAGCCTGCAAAAATTTTCTCATTCTGCCATTATCATGGTTCAATAGTAACGAGATAGCTGTCAGTTGAAAACGATTCTCCCTAGGGCTGAAAAGTATCACTTTCAACCCGCTCTTCAGGCAACTTCAGACCTACTTTCCGAGTATGAGTACTGAAAACTTGCAACCACTAAGTTATTTCCAAAGTCATAGTATACTGTTTTAAAGTGCTCCATTGATTAGCCAACATGTTAAACAGAAAATAATAAGATATTTTACCAACGAACTTCTTTGGTTTTTCTAATGTTTACGAATAATTTTGGAAGTGTCAAGTCCTAATAGGTCTACTACTAACGACGAAAAAAGTGACAGGTACTTTTATTTCATTACGAATGTTCCTTATATTTTACTTCACAAAAATTACAATCTATCTACGTGAAACCCATGCATAGATAATAGATATAATTAGATATGGACATGTTGGAGTAAACATGGATATTAAAATGATCTAATCTAAGTCTAGATTTTCTACAAGTTAAAGACACATAACGTCACAAATATTAATGAAAATAGGTTAGTTCCAATAAATAACAACTTTCAAACCAGATAATGCAACAGTAAAACAGTACATCAATATCTTTATTTCTTTAGGCTTACAAAATAAGCACATAAACAATTCAGATAGAATACTATAGGTACATAAGTATCAAAAAAATATAATAAATAAAGTGATAATTGATTTTCCCTACGCTTCAAGTTTTTGTCCACTAGTGGAAGAAGCGAAACAGAATGTAAATCACCTAACATCTGAAATATAACAGTCATCTAGTACCACAACAGAAGTTTTGCTTAGCTTGGGGTTAGATGATGCTGTGTGGATTGTCCAGAATTATTTATTTTTATTTGTCTTTTTTCGAACGATAACCCTGTTAATGGATAGGTACTGTATGTAAAGAACAAAGTTTTTCTAACAAAGACACAAAAATAGAAACAGAAAAAAAGGGTTGTAAAAGGGTAAAAAAGCTGCCATACCAAAGCTCTATCTAGCTAAGCAGAGCTTTTGTTATGGTTACCTAGTAAAATGCCACAGATTTCAGTATAAAGGAGGTACTCAAGGCAATCGCTTATGCTCCTTTACTTTAAAAAATAACCAAAAGGCTTATTCAGCTTCTATTAAATGTCATGTAGGACAGCGTCAACTAAACTTTTGAAGCTTTTGACCAAAGCCCTCGATGTTAGTACTAACACCACGATGTTTCTTTATTCCCTGGAATCCTCTAAAAAACAATAAAATTTACCCTCATAAAACTCCTCTGATATCCAAAAAGTCACTCTATTTACCGCAACTAAAAATAACCCAAAAGTAAATTCTCTGTCAAAACGTTTCAAATATTATTACGCTATAAGGCTTCTACAAACTTGACTCGAGCAAGACTCGTAGACAAGTTAATCTAAGAAAAACCAGCCAAAATAAACCAAAAACACAAGTCAAAGTCTTAAACTAGTTCTATCTTAGCCCAGTTAAATTCTGTATACCTTAAAAATGTTACGCTCCGTATGATATTCAAAACTTTTTTTATTTAAAACATCAATGAGTGGGGTTAGCACAGCATTCCGCTTGTGCTTGATTGTGTGGAGGAGAGGCCTCAACCAGTCGCGCGCGCCCTCGCAGTGCGCGTCCAACACTATTAGCACGGAGCCAATAGCGGCGCGGCTGCCGGCCATGCGCGCTTGCGTTAGCCCTACCCTATGGAACCATTAGAGTTTAAAACTGCTACTTTTGTCTCATGCATCCTTAATTCGAAAGTTGGTAAGTACCAACGAATCTAATACATAATGATGGGCAATTCACACATCACGTTAGATAGAAAGATAGAAAATTCTTTATTGCACACTTAAAACTAAGAAACAATTCACAGAAACAATTTATACAAACTTAAGCTACAATTGGCGGTCTTATCGCTCAAGAGCGATCTCTGCCAGACAACCTGGTATGGATAGGATCGTCGGATTGTACATGGGGTAAGATGTGTGTGCGTCTAATACAAATACAAATTAAAATAATATAAAAAAAAAAAAAAAAAAATATAATAAAATAATACTAAAAATTAAGTTATTATAATACAAAAATGTAAACAATAAAATACATTTTATACGTACTATATAAAATTATAAACTATATATAAATATATATACTTATATCTACTTATATACAGCAAAGAAACAAAGATTTTTTCAGTGACAGTATGACAAATAGTGTTCCTTAACCATACCTTTGAAAATTGGCAGTGACTTAGCACATCTTACAGTGACTGGTAAAGCGTTCCAAAGCTGGACAGCCCGAACCGTAAATGAGTTGCCGTAGAACGAAGTAGAGTGTTTTGGCATTTGGAGTAAAAGAGTTTCAGAAGAGCGGAGAGTACGAGAATGAGAGAGATGAAGAAAAATGAAACGTGCTTTGAGGTAAGGGGGTGCAGAAGATAGAAATAATATATTGTAAAGAAGAGTAAGAATATGATAATTTCTTCTCAGCCGTATTGGTAGCCACTTTAGCTTCCTGCGGAACTCCGAGACATGGTCATACTTGCGCAAGCCAAATATAAACCTTATCCCGACGTTCTGCAGGCGCTCCAGTTTATCTAGTTGTTGCTCAGTTAGATCTAGAAAAGAAGAATCAGCGTAATCAAGAATAGGGAGGAGAAGAGATTGAGCAAGAGAAATTTTAGTAGCAATAGGAAGAAAATTTCGTAATCTTCGAAGGGAACCAGCTGAAGCAAATATCCTGCGGCTGATTTCAGCGAGTTGAGGTCCCCACGACAGGGTTCTATCAATGAGGACACCTAAATTTTTCACCGTATCAGTTTGCCTAACAGGAGTCCCATCAAAGATCACGGTCGGCAGACTACACCAGTTTATTCGAGCTACCATTCGCGAACTCCCTACAGTTATCACTTGTGTTTTTGACGGATTGACCTTAATACCAAAATTTTTGCTCCAGTCAAGGATACGGCACAAGTCTTCGTTTATGGTGGTAATAGCACCAGGTAGTTCATCTACTGGGGCCTGTGTGTAAATTTGGAGATCATCTGCAT
The DNA here is from genome assembly GCA_944547425.1 of Eupithecia centaureata. Taxonomy (NCBI): domain Eukaryota; kingdom Metazoa; phylum Arthropoda; class Insecta; order Lepidoptera; family Geometridae; genus Eupithecia; species Eupithecia centaureata. The sequence goes on from OX155706.1 coordinate 6,714,083, forward strand.
AGAGGTGGTACGCTGAAGTTATATGATGAGATATAGAATTTATGAAAATGGTAAAGAGGAGAGGTGAAAGAACGCCGCCTTGAGGAACGCCAGCAGAAATTTCGCTCCATGATGAGTATACATCATCAATGCGTATACGTTGCCGACGCCCTTGCAAATAACTGCGAAACCAGTCAGTCACTGCTGGAGATACGTTAAGAGAGCGTAATATCCCAAGGAGAATTTCAAAGTCCACATTATTAAAAGCGTTGCTGAAATCAAGTAAGCAAAGGACAGAGACTTTTCCATCATCCATGCCACAGCGTATATCGTCAGTTATTTTAACTAACGCAGACACGGTGCTATGACCTGGACGGAAACCGGATTGGAAGAGGTTGAGGAGACTATTTCTAGAGAGGAATATGCTAAGTTGTTGATGAACAAGGCGTTCTAGGACTTTAGAAAGGAAAGGGAGAATAGATATAGGACGGAAATCAGAGAATGAAACAGGATTAGATTTTTTTGGCAAAGGAGTAACATGAGCTTCTTTCCAGACTGCAGGAAATAGGCCAGAGGAAAGAGAGAAGTTAAGGATGTGTTGGATTACAGGAGCTATTTGGACAAGGATAGGGACAATCATCTTTCGGCTAATGCTATCGTTACCAATAGCCTTAGAAGATATAGACATAACCGCTCTCTTAACATCACAGACAGTAAACTGACTAAAATGAAAAGGTAAGTAGTCAGGAACCGGTAAAGAAGAAAGATGAGACAAAGTTTTCGATTTCTGATTTATATCGAGATCGGAAAGAGAAGTGAAATGTTTATTTAGCGAATTAAGATCAAATTGAGAAGGAATTTTTGTAAGTTTTTTTGATTTTCCGATTCCTAATGACCGTAGAAACTTCCAAACCTTCGCAGGCTCCGAGTTCTCTACCGAAGTATGGATATAGCGGCGTTGCGCGTCCCGACACGCTCTATTGCAGAGATTCCGACGATCTATGTACTTTTGTTTATTAGAGTCTGTAGGTTTCCGTTTAAATTTTGATTTGGCTAGACATTTCAGATGCATAAGCGATTTTAATTCTGGTGTGATCCAAGGCGCAGGCAGATGCTTAAGTTTGATCTCCCTTAGCGGGGCATGCTTGTCGTAGAGATCGGTGATTATGCTGTTAAATATTTCTACTTTGCCGTCAACGTCCGGAGCATCAATTAGGCTATTCACCCCAAAAATGTTACCCACGTTACCTATTTGTTATATTTTTCAAATATTTGTTCCGGGATTCTGGGTGTTTTCTATGCATATTTAAAATAGATATCTCAGTGATTTATTGTATTAAGAACATCAGTCTTCTAGTATCTGAAACACAAGATCTGCTTAGCTTGGGGCTAGATTATGCATTGTGGATTAGTGTCTAGAATAAACTTCTCATAGAGTCCACAGGAGATAAGAATGCTGGCTTCTATTTTGGTCAACGAATTAGCATTGCCATTCAACGTGGCAATGCTGCCAGCATTCTGGGTACTTTGCCTTCTGGTGACGGCTTAGATTTTTAAGAGTTTGTTATAATTGTATATACTAGTGAGCTATGTGATCTAATTATGTTTCAGAAATAAAGTATTTATTTAAGTGTCTAGAATTATAAATTTATTTAAAATCACCTATTAATTAAATTTCATATGGTCCAACCTGTTTTTTATCCCCGATGGAACGGAGCAAGTATGATACGTTTAGGGTGATAGGTTACTGGTTTGTGTGTTTGTAGATCAATGTTCCCATAGATCCGTCAAACGGGTGAATCCATTTTGTTTTAGTTTTTCCGTTCAAGATAGTATTTATGGAAGTTATTTACGATAGTTTTACAAAGATTGTAACAGGTATGATAGAATTTACCAACCAAGTTTTCAAAATATTTATTTTACTAATAATCCTGTTGCCGCTAACGAGATACCAAATTATCACTTGTAGGTACATTAAAATCCTAAGAAATTGCATTGTGTGGGCATTTTCAATATATCTAAAAAGAAACGATTTTTTTTTATTTACACGACACAAACACAACACACATAATTCATAAGGATAGGTACATACGAGGTTGTTATACGAGAGCCTTTAATTCAGCATAATGCTTGCATTAAGCCCGTAAGAAACCAAGCCAGCGCTGATCTAATATTTTTCTTATTTATTATAGGATAACTACTCTTACTTACACTTTTATAATCAAAGAAGTAAACAAGCAACAAGTATACATTATGTTTAGTATCTACTTGGTGCATTAAATACAACACTTGAATTTTTACAGAATTAAAAACAAAGGGAAAATCACCATAGGTTTTAAAAATCCAGCTAAACCAAAACTTGAAGTGCGTATTATATCAATGAGGGGGGTTAGCACAGCATTCCGCTTGTGCTTGATTGTGTGGAGGAGAGGCCTCAACCAGTCCCGCGCGCCCTCGCAGTGCGCGTCCAACACTATTAGCACGGAGCCAACAGCGGCGCGGCTGCCGGCCATGCGCGCTTGCGTTAGCCCTATCCTACAAACCATGAAGATTATAGCAGTTGCCTCGAAATTGCTTTACCCTCCACAGCTTGCATGGAATTCCATTACAGAATCAAGTGGCGGAAGTCAAAAGACACATAACAATATAGACTTTGTAATAACAAAAGTTCTTTCCACGTGAGAAAATGTTTAAAGTAACGCACTATAGATGATCTTCTCAACCAATACAGAATATTGTGATTGAACTGACGAAGTACACATACGTAAGGCTACATAAAATCTACATTCTCACACTACATAAATCTACTCAAGCAGGCTGAATATTTCCCAACATATCAAGCTATGCGTTTTTCAAGAAATTCACCTGTATAATCTGGCTAGAATTCCAATCACCCCATTCATATTCGAAATTGTCTTTTTGTATAACATCAATGAGGGGGGTTAGCACAGCATTCCGCTTGTGCTTGATTGTGTGGAGGAGAGGCCTCAACCAGTCCTGACCGCCCTCGCAGTGCGCGTCCAGCACTATTAGCACGGAGCCAATAGCGGCGCGGCTGCCGGCCATGCGCGCTTGCGTTAGCCCTATCCTATAGAACCATTAGGGTTTAAATCGCAAATAATCTGAGACAACTGTCTCAAGAAATAAACTATTTTAAATTACTAACAGAACTAAAAATCAGTTGTTATTAAAAGATTTTTTAAGAGAGAGATAGATGAAGTTACCAATGGATAGGTTTTTAATTTCTGATACTACAAAAACACTTAAAAAGCCCGATACCTCGACCTAATTTAAGTATTAACCATGTTCTTTACAGAAATAGAGAATCATGTAGTAAGAAGATCAGGCAAAAAGTCTGGTTCAACTAAGTCTATAAAAAGTAAAACTACTCAAACAAACGCAAATTATTTCCCATAATTCTCAAGCGATATCTTTTTCCCAGTAAATCACCTGTATATTATGGCTATTATTCCACGCTCCACCCCATTCATATTTGAAACTGCGTTTTCGGATTGAATCGATGATGGGGGTTAGCACAGCATTCCGCTTGTGCTTGATTGTGTGGAGGAGAGGCCTCAACCAGTCCCGCGCTCCCTCGCAGTGCGCGTCCAGAACTATCAGCACGGAGCCAATGGCGGCGCGGCTGCCGGCCATGCGCGCTTGCGTTAGCCCCTTTCTAAATTGATTAATTATTAACTAGCAAGTTGATTTGACAGCTTGATCAAGCCGCTAGATTTGCCTGGTCTTGTTTTTAAGAATCTTATTCTTTGAAACTTTCTTTAACTATCCCGTTTTTATGGCATCTTGGAAAGCAGTTTTTTCCCAGCATTGCTTTATAGTATTTCATCGCTTTGCCTCGAATTAAAGCTATCTCATTTATTACTAATAATGTCTCGTGGAAAGTTTGTTTGTCGTTACTGGCGAAGCTTCGTCGAGTTTTTTCGACAAATTAACTGATCAAGTCATTTTACTCTGATAATTCTCAAAAACGAAAAATAACAGTGAATTTTTTTTTTACTTGGCTTAAAATTACATAGAAGAAATCCCCCTATGGAACCCGGACGATTTTTAACGTAACTTCAAAGTATAATCTGCTAAATACCGATGGAGTGAAGCTATTCAATGAAACCGTGATTTTTAGCTTTTGCCATACACAGTTAGAACAGTCTGTTCTTTCAGACTGAATCCCACTTTTGGGATTTCAATTTCAAATGACTTAGAATGAAATATTGAATTCTTATGTAAACAGAGTAGATTTATTGGAAATCCCCCTCATGGCGAAACCTGTCAAAGGATCGACGATCCAGCTCACGTAAATCAAAACATCTACAGCTTACTGCTAGACACAACTGCCTCTAAAACGGAGCTTGTGTGATGCTATGGCCACACTACCTTACCGTCTACCGGGCTATTACCGCAATAATTATGGCATTCAATTACCGTTTAAATAACCGCATGAACTGGTGTGGCCACACTAGAGTTTACCTAGATATGTCAATAAAATAGGCGGTAAAAATATCACGTGCGTCGCCGGTGAGCTCATATTGCACACTGGACAAACGGTAGTGTGGCCACAAACGCATTAATTACCGCGGTAATCTTCTTTGATGTGCGAAAAAAGACCGCCGCCGGTGCTATTGTCTACCGCCATTTGCAATATTGATTGGCATTGTAAAATAAAATTATGGCCATAAATCGTGGTTACACCTAGGTGTTGTTTAAGTTATGGCAATAATTACTGGCATATCACGGTAGTGTGGCCATAGCATAAGACGTGGTGAATAGACGCCAGGCTGAATAGAAACGGAGGAAATACTGGAACAAGACATTACTTGGCTGGTAGCAGTGGAAGTACCCTCAATCATTGACTGTTTACTTTCTGTGACAGTGGATCTGACCTCTACCAACTGGGTTCATGTTAGGCCTATACATATATTTATTTACCTAAGACCTACAGTAACAACATGAAACAATATTATTATAAATGTACGGATATTTATCGCGTTTATTTACCTATTTTTCCCGACGTTTCAACAGGTTTACACTCTGTCGTGGTCACAGGATGACTGACATTTTTTTTAAATGAAACATCTATATAAATTACTAGCGCCCCGCCCCGGCTTCGCAAGGTTGTATTATAAGTATATAAACCTTCCTCTTGAATCTATTAAAAAAACCGCATCAAAATCCTGTGCGTAGTTTTAAAGATTTAAGCATTCAAAGGGACATAAGGACATAGGGACAGAAAAAGCGTCTTTGTTTTATACTATGTAGTGATTGTAATTGCTTCTAAAAAGTGATGTCTTGATCCAGTATTTCGTCCATTTCCATTCACCCTTAAGTCTCCGTTTAAATTCGCACGCAAGGATGGTCTTACAAACTTATAACACCCGGCATTATAAAACAGTTGGTTTGATGCGAATTCTAAGCCACAGCTGATTGTAAGATAAAATAATGGTAAATATGTTTGAATGATGAGGAATTGGTTTGATTATTATCTGTGAGACGTCCTATATTATAGAGACACAGATTTAAGAACCATTTATATAACTTTATTTTTTACCACTTGTTATCTCATGTTGGATGTCCTATTGAATAAATAAATTTAGTTACTACTATATTCTATGGAGCCTCCTGTGTCTGAATTAATAAATTTAAAACTTACCGATCAGGCAGCCTCAGTATTCGTATAAGGTCCGGGGGAAGCCGCGTGCGTACGTAATGGCTGAGTTTGCCTTTTAACTCAGGCAGAGTGGAGTTGTCGTCAACTAGTATGATTTCCTTTAGGTATACTAGTGCTGAGTTCGGATCTTGCCCTGGGTAGCCTGGGTAAGGAATTAAATATTATTTCATTGGGTTTAAATTGAGGTTATGTAATTATTTGCCTTAGGTATAATTTTCTAATGAGTCTATAATATAATACATATACACTTATTATTATATAATAATGCAGTTTTGGTGAAACCGATTTTTTTTTATTTAATTTGTAAGCTATTTGTAAGAAGGCAACTTTGAAACAAATTATAAAAAACTAAAAATTCACCAAATTTCTAAATCTGGTGAACAGTTTTTACCAAACCAAAATAAGCATTATCTTGAACTCCGAAAGTCTAACTGCATTTAATATTTGTGCCCAAAATACTTTTAATTTATCCGCCATCTTGCATCGTCAGCCATCTTGTTTCCATATCCTACAACGATCACAAAATGAACTCTATCCAAACGTGATAAAGTCTTACCTAAGTTCATCTTCCGTCCACTGCTATCAATAAAGTTAGTCTGTGTCTGGAACCAAGGATTGTTCCGCTTGCAGCTGTTGATGACGCTCCATATAGTCCGTACCACGACGGAATAAGGCTCATTATGGAATATGATTATGACTGATGCTGAGGGTAGTTCCGCATCGTATTTGACGCGGGCGCAGGCTGGGTTTCTTCTATCTGAAAAGAACATGTATCTCATTAGTATCGTACTAATATTAAAAACGCGCAAGTTTGTTCAGATGTTTGTTACTCTTTCACGCAAGAACTACTGAACGGATATGGATGAAATTTGGCACAGAGATAGATTATAATCTGGACTAACACATCACTACAGTAAGGACAAATTTTCTTGGCAGTTCTGAACTACGCGCGGAAGGCTGCGCAGCCAAGCAAATGGAATTAGGAAGCAAATGGTGGCATTAGTAGGGTGCGCGGGGCGGTGGTCTAGGCTAGAGACGCACCTAACATAAAAACAATCAATCCTTTAAACGATCGAATTTCCAAATTGATAAGTTTCATTTTGAACTCATTCATTTTAGGGTTTAGAAGATCATTTAATTGGCTAAATTTACTAATAAAGTGAATTTACTCATTTATAAAGGATTAAAATAAAAATGTTTGGTGTTTGTGACGCTATCTCTGTCTTGACCACAGTTAGATACAAAAGTGTTCGTTGTGTTTTTGTTCTTTTTTATAAATAAAAAAACAAAGTTAGAGGATAAATATTGAGATTTGATACAATTTAACGACTAAAAAAAACAAACACTGAATATTAATAATGGCTTAATGCCACTATTAATAATATTAATATTATTAATCAGTAATTTTTCCCTGTATTAGATATTTTCTGATCGTATATTTGTTTATTTGGCAATAACAGTTTTCTTCGCGACTGTGCATGCGCAAAATTTCGCAGAGCCTATGTTCAGAACTGCCAAGAAAATTTGTCCTTACTGTACATAGTATTAAACAAAGTCGCTTTTTCTGTCCCTATGTCCCTATATCATTATGTCCCTTTGAATGCTTAAATCTTTAAAACTACGTCTCGGATTTTGATGCGGTTTTTTTTAATAGATAGAGTGGTTCAAGAGGAAGATTTATACGTATAATAAAACCGTGCGAAGCCGGGGCGGGTCGCTAGTAGGCTATATTTTATACCGGAATTCACACGGGAACGGGAACTACGCGGATGAAACTGCGAGACAACTGCTAGTATCACTATAAGGTTGTCGGGGAGAAATCACTCTCAGCGATAAGGCCACCTTTTGTACTATGTTTATTTAATATTTAAATGTGTTCATTCGTTCATTTATTAATTCATTCGTTAGGCAATCACTACATACATAGTATAAAACAAAGTCGCTTTTTCTGTCCCTATTTCCCTTTGACTGCTTAAATCTTTAAAACTACGGAACGGATTTTAATGCGGTTTTTTTAATAGATAGAGTGATTCAAGAGGAAGGTTCATACGTATAATAAAACGTTTATACGTATAATAAAACCATGCGAAGCCGGGGCGGGTCGCTAGTTTGATATAAAGTCGTATTGGAGACCTAAATTTCTATGGGAAAGCAACGGATTTTACTAGTTCTGAAGAGCAGGAGGGGTATTTTAAATCATCGGGAAGCCCTTCGGTTTCGATATCGGAAACTTTTGATTGCTATTTCAAAATAGGCGTATTCGAAAACTTTGGCCATTTGAATTTGGATCCTTAGGCTGTGTCCCCAGTAGGCAAACAGTGAGCGGCCGACTGAGTTTGCGGCGTATCAGTTCAGTACGCCCTTCCATATATTTTAAATTGAGTGTTCACAGTTTGCTAGTTTGAGCTCACTGTACGCAGTTTGCAGCGATACGTGCGCCGACTGTCTCAGCGGTCGACTCGCAGGTTCCAATGCTTGCGATACGCACGCAAACTGATCTGAGTTTGTAGCTGTTCGCCACAAATTTGCGGCTCACTCAGTCGGCCGCTCACTGTTTGCCTACCGGGGACACAGCCTGGGTCCCCGAAACGATCAAGTGCACTGGACAAGTCTACGTGCTTGACGATTTCACTTGACGAGGGACATGACGCGACTTGAAGGTGCCGTCAAGTCCTCGGGCCGCAGTCGTTTCCCGCCCTTTGCCCAGGAAAGTGGTCGGCGCAAAGATTAATAATGGTTTCCAACGCGGACAAGGCATTCCTTGCTATAACTCTAGCGGTATCTATCACAGAAAAAGAGAAAAGAAAGAGGCGATGGTGTAAAGAATGGTATAAAATGAGATATCGATTCACGCATGAACATTTGCTAAGAACTCTTCAAGCAACTGAGCCGGTAACTGGTAATAAGGTCGGCGCTTGCCGCCAAAGCCACATCTCGGTCAGGTTCGTCGTCCACCATCTTCGATGTTCCGGCCGCAAATGCACAAAAACTTGTCAAGTCGCGTCAAGTCGCATCAAGCGCAAGGTGGTTCAAGTGCCGTCAATCAAAATTTTTGTCAAGTAAAGTCCAGCCCGTAGATACTTGACGGGACTTGTCAAGTCAACGCTGTAAACGATCAATATTCACTTCAAGCACGTAGACTTGTCAAGTGCACTTGATCGTTTCGAGGACCCATTAGTTTCGATAAGAAATCAAAATAGCGTTCTAAAGATTAAACGGAAATGTAAGAGATAATAAGAAATATAAGTATGAAACATTAGTTAAAACCATAGACTTAGAATTTTTTCACTACGTTCAAAAGACCAACAAAGCGTGGGAGCGAGAGGTATTCGTCAAAACCCATCTCTGCGAGAGAAAAAGAGATAGTAAACTAGATTTTCATGATACCTAATTTGAGAGAATATCGTCACATAGCGTCCCGGCTGATTCGAAATCGAAGTTATATTTTTAAATTTTGTGAATGATCTTACGATTAGAACAAGAAATGCTATTCTGCAACCATGGAGTGGTATTCAGTGAGTGAATACGAAGTTACAAGACGTTATAGCCCACTAAATGCACGTTTCACACGTAATTTTTAACTATTTTACTGCATTGTTTATTATCATTATTTCGTCATTTTTTGTTTGAAGATGAGGTAAAAGAACTATTGAAATCTTTAATAATAGGTTTCCCTTTAGGCGTATCATCAAATAACATTAATAAATGGAGAATTAACAGATATTTTGTGTAAAAATGTAAAAACCATTGGTTACGATAGGGCTTGACAAAGTGCTGACGTCATAATTATCTATCGATAAAATTGATAACTCGAGTGACGTGTAGGTTCGACGTGATTGCTCATAGATATCGTTACTTAGAGTTCTAAAGAACTTGTAGTAAGAACACGATTTTCCAATATAAACAAGTAAATTAATAATTTTTGCCTCATTATTTTTTGTGTTTGGTGTTACTTAGATTTTATACATGTAAGTACTTTCAATAAATGCATAAGACTTATCCGTCCGATAGGTACTTTTTATTTTTCATACCAAACCTACACTTTTATAAGAAACTAGCTGCGCCCCGCAGCGTCGCCCGCGGGGAAATTTAATTATTTGTCAAATATCATATTTTTCTCGCCGTAAAAACCATCCTTGAACTTCAACGAACATTTTAAAAAAAGATTTGGCCAAATTGGTCCAGGCGTTGTTGAGTTATGCGCTTACCAACACATTTTGCGATTCATTTTTATATTATAGATAGAAAATATAGGTATCATTTCTTGAAGTAGATTAGTAAACAACTTGACTATAAAGAATTTTACGTTGAGTTTATTACAGAGGTTGAAAAAACCCTGTATTATAGAGGTACAGTCACACGCTCAATGAGTATAGTAACAGACGGATTACAGAAATTATTTGGACTAAGATTGGCAAAAAAAAAAGAAATTCCCGTAGTTTGTGCAATCTTGATGAAACGGATAAACTTAATAACGTGTTTTTTTCCTCATTAATCGCCACTAATAATAATGGTAATAAGGTCTGCAGCCCTAGTCACCGGCTGCTTGAGCCTAGCTTCGCGGTCGGTGATCCACCGTTTTGATATATTTTGTACTGTAGAATAGTTTTATAAAAATATTGTATTTCTATAGTAAAAAATGTATTTTTTAATGATAATCAAAATAAATAAAATGGTAATAATAATAATAATGTATGCCTGGTGTGCGGTCGGCTTAAAGGTTAAGCTGATTTTCTTTATACACCTGTAAATTATTGACGACACGTTAAATTCGTATAAGTACCTAGTGGTACCTACCAATTGTAGGTTTTAAATCAAAAATAAAAGTACCTATCCGACGGATAAGTCCAATGCCTTTATTGAAAGTATATAAGTAGGTAATTTACAGCACTTCTAGACAAAAATTAAATACGAAAAACAATTAAGGTTTTTTTTCTACGCTTTTCATTAGTAAACTATTTGTTACCTACATCTTTTTTGTAATTATTTGAAAATATGTATTTTTTATTCGGCTTATTTTAAAAGGTCCTCGCTTTATTTGTATTTAACTTCGTTACTTTAAATCATTAGTGTCCTATGATTGCGCCACTACAACTATCGATAGGTAATATGATGCGAGAATGTTGACTTGACAACACTATTTCACCCACACATTGACATTTCACATTTGGTAACGCCGTTCTTCTGTCACTGTTTGTCTTTGACATCCTAAGCAGGGCCGTCTTTACCAGGGGGTGCAAGGGGTGCGGTGCACCCGGGCGCGGAGCGCTCGGGGGCGCCTGCCGAGCGCTGAATATTTAGATATTTCATTGTATCATTGAACTTAACGCCATTACACAGTTTCATATAATTGTTACGACAAATACGTACATGCGCAAAATTAATAGATAAATTAATAGACCTACATATAAAAAAAATAGTCTTCAACAATAAATATTGTTTTACTTTTATTACGCTTTCGGTGTTTGTCATACCGCTCGTGATTTGCAACCTAAAATGACTCTTATTACAAAACAAATAACAATTTTATTTTATTTAACACGCGCGCGGCAAAATCTCTTATCCAAAGAGAGTGTATAACCTTTGACACAATGCCGCCCGATCGCCTGCACTTGAAGCAAAATGATCTTCAATAAAATATAAGTGCATTTGAAAAGGGAGCGCGGCGCGGCACCTGTGCGTCTGTCATAGGCGAGTAATTTTTTGCGCCCTTTGACATGCCGTTCGGGAGCTCGCACCGACAGTTAGAAGAGACAGTCAACTTGGAAGAGAGAACTTCTACGAGTATTTCACAAGTTCCAGCTAGACTTGCGCGCCGCGCCGACGCTGCCACGCCGCGCCGCCGTTTTCACGCGCCGCCGCGCCGCCGCCGCCGCCGGGTTTACAAGTCGGCGCGCCGACTAGCCGTTGACCCGCGCTAGCGGGCGGCGGGGCGTCAGCCGGTGTACGGCGAGAGGATAGAGGTAATCCTCTCTCTCCGCTCTCCGTACCCCGGCTGTTGTTTTGACAGTCATTATAGTTGAATTTGGAAGTTCATGATGGCCGTAAATATAAACTCCATAAAAATCAAACAACTGCTGGACATAGGCCTCCCCTAATGAGCGCCAGTAGCGCCCTGTCTTCAGTCAGCTTGTTGCATTAAGCATCTGCTAGCAGTCTTTCGTATATCGTCATCCCACCTGGCCGGAAGGCGCCCTACACTACGTTTGCCAAGTCGCAGTCTTCACTCAAGAACACGTTTACCCACCGGTTGTCGGTTCGAGAGATACGTCCAGTCCACTGCCACTTCAGCTTGCTAATTCTTTGAGCTATGTGGATAGCTTTGGTTCTCTGTCGGATGTATTCGTTAAGAATTCTATCCTTCAGAGAAACCCTGAGCATAGCTCTTTCCATAGCTCGCTGAGTGACTTTGAACTGGTGGACCTGCCTTACCGCGAGTGTCCACGTCTCAGCTCCGTAGGTCATTACGGGTAGGACCTGATTGAAAACTTTCGTTTTCAAACATTGCGGTATGGATGACGAGAAGACTTGACGTTGTTTCCTAAACGCTGCCCAGCCCAGCTGGATCCTCCTCTTTGCATCTTTCTCAAAATTGTTTTTACCTTACTGCACAATCTGCCCAAGATAAGTGTACTGGGAAACAATTTCGAGGATGAGGCTTGGCCGTCCAGTATGTGGTTCAGCTCCTCTAGTGACTCCGCCATTACGACTATATCATCAGTAAATCGCATGCGCGAGACGTAATCGCCGTTCATGTTAATACCCTTACCTCCCCAGTCAAGCGTCTTAAATATATTTTCCAATGCGCTCGTGCACAGTTTCGGGAATATGATATAAAAAAAAAAAAAAAAAAAAAACTGTTTCGGGGATATGACATCCCCCTGTCTCACTCCTCTGCGCAATTGGATAGGTTTAGACTGCTGGTCCTGTACTTGGACACTCAAAGTGGCAGGTTCGTAAAGACATCTCAGCGCGTCGATATAACGATATTCTACTTGGCATCGCTGTAAGTATTCCAGAACCGCCCAAGTTTCGACGGATTCAAAGGCTTTCTCATAGTCCACAAAGACTGACACAAGGGCTGATTATACTCTTCGGACTTCTGTATAATCTGCCTCACTGTGTGAATGTGGTCTATGATGCCATATACTCCGCAGTCACGGAACCCGGCCTGCTCCGCTAGCTGTATCTGGTCAAGTCTCCTGGCGAGACGATTCATGACCATTTGAGAATACAAGTTATAGATGTGGCTCAGGATTGTGATGGTTCTGTAATTTTTAAGGAGAGTTTTATCACCCTTCTTAAAAAAGTGCACCACAAAACTCCCGCTCCACGCCAGGATAGGAGTTCTCCGGGCGGCTCTGGAATCATGGTCGTCTCGTCAGGAACGAGGGGCATGTGCAGTGTACAGGCGGCAATAAAAATCCTCTATCTCAGCCGAGATCTCCAGTTTCGACAATACGACGATCCTCCCGTCGTGCGTTTTAAGCTTCATGCGTTCGAAGCTTAAGTTCAAGTATGATGCTTGTGTTGAAGCTCCGAAGGTCACACTCTACCATCTTCGCAATTCTCTTGTTCAGGTCTGACCTTTCTGACGAAGTTGCTTGGGTGGTTTCCCGTCGTCTTGTCATCAGCCCCAGAGTCTCATCCGAGACTTTGGACTTCTTGCCAGTTCGCTGTTTTTGCAGAACTTGTTGCCCTCGTCCCTCAACGTTTCACGGTCTTGAACGTATCTTCTATTTTAGAGAAATAAATAATCAAATTACGTGTATTGTGTTTTCTTGGTTGACTAGGAGTTAGGACCCCTTCCATACTGCAGCGTGTCGTCGGTCACGTGCCACGCTGCAGTGCAAAAGAAAACGAGGGCGCAGGCTGAGCCCCGCACCCCGGCGCCGAATAGGCTTAAGACGGCACTGATCCTAAGTTTATGGTTAAAACATTGTCTTGTGGACGATGGATAAAGAAAAACGTCGCGTGAGAGTATGTAATGTAGGTACCTACTTGTTATTGTAATGTAAGAAAGACTCATGACGCGAAGAGTTCGGACCTTTTTTAGCTCCCAGTGCGAAAACAATCGAATATGTACTTAGTTTATTTCCGTCACAAAGTAAGGGTGTTATAGTGTTGGCTTATTCTATGTTTTAAATTATTTTGATAATTATGTACCTAAAGTATAAAATTTGACTTGTCTATGTGCTTATTTTGTCCGCTTAAAAAAGATTTATGAGCTGTTTATCCCAACATAGTATAAAATTAAGTTGCTTTCTCTGTCCCTATGTCCCTTTGAATGCTTAAATCTTTAAAACTACGCAACGGATTTTGATGCAGTTTTTTAATAGATAGCGATTCAAGAGGAAGGTTTATACGTATAATAAAACCGTGCGAAGCCGGGGCGGGTCGCTAGTGTATAATAAATCCGTGCGAAGCCGGGCCCGGTCGATAGTGTACAAATAAAATATAATTTATTTATTTATTTGGGAAACAAAAAGCTTATATTTAAGTAACAATAGGTCCCTGCGCTAGGACAGTTTCCAATGTCACTGTGTATGTAACATGCAGGTACTTGTAATATAATTCGCTGACAAGATCAATGAACGCCATAGCGCCCTGTCTTCAGCATGACTTTATTTCTTAGTTTCCTGATAACAAAAAGGCGAAATAAAAAATAATAATATTAAAGGTACCTTAAAACAACAAGTAGAGCCACTTCTTTTATGTGTTCATTGTTGACACAACTTTGTATCTTTTCTTTAAACAAAATCAACTTTAAAAAAAAACTAATTTAAAAAATAATTTACAAATATTTATATACTAGCTGCGCCCCGCAGCGTCGCCCGCGGGGAAATTTATTTATTTGTCAAATATCATATTTTTATTCATAATATGCTATTCCCGACGAAGACAAATCCAAAAACACAAAAATCATAAAAATCGGTCCAGTCGTTCTCGAGTTATAAGTGTTGTAACAAACACGACTTTCTTTTATATATATAGATTACTGTGCGAGGACCCTATTAGATATATAATACAGTCTATTTTATTCAACAGGCACTGCCTTGAACAATACATTACAAGTACGCTAGCAGTATTAATTGTTTCTAAGCAATAAAATATCAAATGGGCTTGAGTACTTTATAGAGATAAGGAATATGCATTTCATGAAGGAGAAATATTAAAATATAATATCATTATCAGCAAGGCTTGAAATAGACCTTCACTACATAGTATAAAACAAAGTCGCTTTCTCAGTCCCTATGTCCCTTTGTATGCTTAAATCTTTAAAACTACGCAATGGATTATGAAGTATCCTTTTTAATAGATTCAAGAGGAAGGTTTATACATATAAAAAAAACCGTGCAAAGCCAGGGCTGGTCGCTAGTCATAAATTAATACCTAATCAACCTATGGAGTAAGTAAAAAAATTATAAAGACCTGACCTGAGGGTAAATTTTGACACCAAATTTCAATAAATAAATAATTCCAGACAGTCCACACAGCATCATCTAGCCCCAAGCTAAGCAGAGCTTGTGTTATGGGTACTAGATGACTGATATATTTAATACAATACATTACATAGATAGATTTTTTTTATTATACATATAAGTTTACAAAAAATTACAAAATTATGTAACCGACGAAGCTTACCAAATATGTCCAGATTTGAGAGATTTGATAAACACCAGACTTTATACTAAATGTAGGTAAATCAATCACTGATTATAAGAGCTAGCTTGAAGCTATGTGCCTGATTACTAATCAACACACCAAGCTTTAACCCTCAGCCTACTTTGCATGCAGTTTTGGATATGTAATTGTAATCCCATAGGCCAGGGACTAATTTACCGGTTTAAATGTATAGTGTAACTTAGTTAAGGCTTCTGTAGCTATGTGAATATTTTATTGATAACTGTGGGTTCCTTAGAGCCTAATAAAAGTAAATTTAACAAAAAACTTTCAGGGATGTGGATGGATTCCTTCCTTCAACCAGAATTTGAAAAGAGAACACATCCTGGCTACATGAAAAAAAATTACTTTCAGGTATTTGAAATTTGAATAAGGAAAAGGAATGTTATGAATATTTATAAGGGGAAATCATGAAATTAAAAGAGTTGAAAAAACTTGCCTTCCAGAGTTCTGTTGTATGCTATCCTGTCGCTCAGATACACATTCATAGCGAGTTTTTTCTCCGACTCTTCACCCTTCTTTTTGTCTTCTCCAGTCAGGTAGGCGGCCTCACCACCTTCTCCTAATCCTGGGATAATTCGAGCCTCATCCTCTAAGATCTGCCGCTCGTATTCATCCTCAAATTGATCCGCAGCGGCTTTTCTCTTACCACCGCGCCATACCTCGAACAGCCCCAATACAGTGACAACGAGAATAATTAGCAGTGCAATTTTAAGCAAAAAATAGCATTTCCGCACGGGAAAAAATACCATGTTTTTGTTTTGAAAGCCGCAGATTGCGTGCGGTTAGCGACGCGGCAAGACGAATACTGACTTTGACATTCAACAAGTTTGTTTTCGTATGGCCGTCAAACGCACGTTATGTCAACAGGAAAGCAAAAGTAAACAAAACATTCTACCTAATCACGAACGGAAATCGGTTTTTGTTCAAACCTACTTCGAAGATTTGATAACTTTTTGCTGGTTATGAAACTTATTATGTTTTTACAAATTCCCTCCGAAACAACACCTTATTGTTGTTAAAACTAATAATCTTAATAATATTAATATAAAATGTCTGTGTGAATATTTATTATAAATTATTGCAGTAAGCATTAAGCGTAAGTATTGCAGAGCTACTTACTTAAGTTATTTGGATGAAATTTACTATGTAGACAGTTTAGTACATTGAATTTGCATGCCTAGGATAAGGTAGAATATAAACACAATGGACATATTTTAATTTTAAGACCAAATTGTACTTGTATTCTTGCAAATAAACACATTTCATTTCATTTCATTTCAATAAGTAATATTTGGAAAATTAACCTCTGAAAGGGTTAAATCATAGGTACCTAGGTACCGAATTACCTAATGGAAGGGTAGGTAGATAACGTCGGGCATCATCATAGCCATAGAGTATTCAATTCGTTTCTAAATCATAGCGCATGCGTGTTCTTCAAAAAGATCACTTATAATGACGACCGATGTGGCGGGTTCGATTCCCGCCTTGGGAAAAATGTTTGTAGGAGTTTGTAGGTAGGATCTGCAAATATTTCTTCCGGTGTTCTGGGTGTTTTCAAAATATATAGGTACAATTCAAAATATCGTTCTTTGTATTTTATAACATTTATTTATATGTATTAATATATAACACAAGCTCTGCTTAGCTTGGGGCTAGAAGATGCTCTGTGGATTGTTCAGCATTATTATTAATTTATTTATTTTAGGTGTAGTCTTATTAGACGCACTCATATCTTACCCCAAGTACAATCCAAAGATCCTATTCATACCTACCAGATTGACTCGTAGAGATCGAACGATAAGATCGCCAATTGTAGCTTAAGCACGCCTAAGTTAGTATATTTTTGAATGGGCAATAAAGTATTGCACACTTAAAACTAAAAACTCGACAGAACCAACGAAAAGCGTTAGGTTCTGTCGAGACCTGCATATCACTACATAGTATGAAACAAAGTCGCTTTCTCTGTCAATATGTCCCTTTCTATGCCTTAATCTTTAAAACTACGCAACGGATTTTGATGCTGCTTTGATGATGTTTTTTGGAATATACGTATAATAAAGTCAAAGTCAAAGTGCTTTATTTCCTTTAGACCTTACAGGACTCTTGGACACGTCACAAAATTGATGTTACAAATTTTAATTAAAACTAGAAAATAAAGTGCTCACTTTGATTTTTGTTCACTTAGGTTGTTAGTTTCCGAGTTGGAGCAAAACTCGTTCCAAACATCTTTATCCTCTAAATAATCTGATATTTTATAGTAAGCCTTTTTACAGAGAATAGTTTTGACAATTTGTTTGAATTTATTTACTGACAATTTTTGCAACTCACTTGGAGTTTTGTTGTAGAAGCGTATACATTGCCCTTTGAAAGATAGCTTAACTTTGTTTAGTCTAGTTGTGGGCAAAGCGAGTTTATTCTTATTTCTAGTATTTACATTATGTATATCGCTGTTCTTAGGGAACCGATTTATATTTTTATGAGTGTACAGCAAGTTTTCATAAATATATTGACATGGTACTGTCATTATGTTTATTTCTTTGAATTTATAACGAAGGGATTCTCTAGGACCCATATTGTAGATTGCACGCACGGCCCTCTTCTGCAGCACAAATATGGTGTTAATATCTGCAGCGTTCCCCCACAGTAGTATACCATAAGACATAATACTATGGAAGTAGCTGAAATAAACAAGTCTAGAGGTATCAACGTCTGTGAGTTGACGGATTTTTTTGACTGCATATGCTGCAGAACTGAGTCTTTTCGATAGCTTATCTATGTGTGGGCCCCATTGAAGCTTACTATCTAGGGTGATTCCTAAGAATACAGTACTTTCTACAATGTCTAACGTTTCTCCTTTCACGTTTATATCAGCCTTAACTTGTTTTACATTAGGTAGAATAAATCTAATACATTTTGTTTTGGTTTCGTTTAGCAAAAGATTATTGACGCTAAACCAGTGGACAACTTTTGAGATTGCATTATTCACATCGTCGAAATTTGTAGTTTGTCTTTTCATTTTAAAAATTAAGGAAGTGTCATCAGCAAACAATACAATCTCATGATTATTCTTTACAAGATTAGGCAAGTCGTTAATATAAACTAAAAATAGGAAAGGACCGAGGATAGACCCCTGCGGTACACCCATAGTAACTACAGACCCCGAGGACCGTTTCCCATTAATGTCAACTCTTTGTATCCTGTCACTTAAGTAAGAAGAAAGAAGAGCCAAAGAGGTGTCATTTATTCCATAGTGATGTAGTTTCCTGATTAATGTCTCATGATGTACACAATCAAATGCTTTGGATAAGTCGCAAAAAATGCCTAAAGCATCTTGCGACTTCTCCCAAGCATCATAAATATGCGATACCAACTCTACACCGGCATCAGTAGTTGACCTGCCTCGAGTAAACCCGAATTGCTTACAATGTAGCAGGTCATTGCCATTGAAATGTTTAAGCAATTGATGTAATATAAGTTTTTCAAAAACTTTGCTGAATGTTGGCAGTACTGATATTGGTCTAAAGTTAGTGGGATCAGACCTACTACCCGATTTAAACAGTGGAGTTATCTTACTATGTTTCATTAGATCAGGAAATACGCCACAATCAATAGATTCATTAAATATGAAAGCTAGATCTGGTGCAACTGTTTCAATTAAAGGTTTAATAATTTTGACGGAAATGCCCCAGAGATCTGCAGTTTTCTTAATGTTTAAAAGTTTAAAGACCTTTACAATATCTTTTTCATCAACATGATTGAACTTAAATTTCTTTTTGCATTTAGGTACATTCTCTGTGAGTAAATACTCAGCGATTACTTTAGAGGAGTTCAGACTTTTTGTAGTAGAGATTGGAATGTTAGTAAAAAAGTTTTCAAATGTTTGGGCTACCTCAACATCATTTTTGACTAAGTAATCATTAATTTTTAAATTGTATTCATTTATATGGGTACTAACTTTTCCAGTCTCACTATTTATTATTTTCCACGTTGATTTTATTACATTTTCACTATTTCTTATTTTTGAGCTAATGTAGTTTGACTTAGCTATTTGACAAACTTTACGAAACATTTTTGAGTAATTTCTAACTTTTTCTTTGAACTCCTCGCTAAAATTGAATTGTTTTTCACTATACAGTTCATACAACTTTTGTCTACTTTTATGTATACCTACTGTTGCCCACTCGCTAAAGTTAAGTTTTTCAGAGACCACAATCGACCTGGGTGTAAATATTGAATTGAAGGCATATGTGAATTTGTTAAAAAAACTACTATATGACTCATTTGGGTTGTTGTCTGAGTAATTAGGGCCTGGTTTAGATTCCCAATCCAATTTTAACTTTTCAAATCGATGTGTGGTCACTGGTATGTAATTTATTTTCTTTTTACAATTATAACTATTTATTTTAAAAAACCGTGCGAGGCCGGGGCGGGTCGCTAATTATATATACCTATACTATTTGCGCCTCTTGAGATAATCAGAAAGTATTCATCATCATCATTAGCTTGTCAGTCCCCAGCCAGCAGGATAAAGACCGCCATAGCGCCACATCCAATGATAGGCGGTTTTTGTCATAAGAGGGCGCATTGCAGCCATTTGTGCAAATAGGATTTTGCGATCGTAGGAGCAAGATAGCGCATACCTTCGTGAAAAGAGCCGTTTTTTCATGGACCTACTATTTTCTCCTATTAGTAGGACGACGAGGGAGACCTATTTCTGTCTTTCCTATTCTAGGGTGAATCAAAAATCTACCTCCTGTATAAGTTTCTCGTTACTCCTATGATAATAATACATATATGTCGCAGATCGCTGCATTTCTAGACCTCAATTCTATTTTGTCCTTGCGAGCCTTCCTTGTGATACCCTGCATTTCATAGTCAAGAGTAGGTAATGATAACTTCTTGATATGTATTCGGTCTCTTTGCTCAATGCCTGTCCATAGAATCTGTGATTCACCGACAAGTAACTGTTGATGGAAAAATGTCATAAAGAAAAAGGAATTACTTTGGTTGCAATATGACAGTGAGGATTTTCCAAATTATTATTCGGAGTTGAATCCGGTTTTACGGAGATGATCATGAAGATGATCCTGTTTTCCCTCTAATTACGACATATAGAACATTTAGTAATGTATTATTGTTTACCTATTTTGTATTTGAGTCTCATAACCCACTGCATTCGAAATAGTGAGACGGACGGATTAATGGATTCGGATGAACATAATACATAATATGTATACACCATGACTCGGACTAGAACATATGGCTAATTTTTACCCCCAGGATAATCATATCTATTCAATTTGTTTCTCTGCAGGGAAGACAAGTTATTAAAGGAAAAGATCATTCCTGTCAAGTCAGTTATGCCAAAAACCAAATCGACGAAGCGATAAATAAAATGAAGAAACAAGCTTCTTCTACTGATACTCCAATTACGCAAATATTTACCATATATATGGAAAAGAAAAGAAGAAATTGGAAGATAAAGGTATACATTTCGTACTTCCGGTGCACCCCTTAAAAATATACACACTGCTTTGTATACAAGTCGCAAAAGGACAAATTTCAAGAATGTAGAGTCTGTGGAAATACCAGAACAGTTGTCGAGTTATCTTTTAGCAGAATACCTAAATGGAAGTTGTCGCATTTCTGTTTTTTGCTCGAATGAAGGCAGAAAGCTTTTAGGAGAAGCTGAGGAGTTCTTCGTCGATGGAACTTTTCAGAGTTGTCCTCAACCGTTTGAGCAACTACTTACAATTCACGGAGACCTTGGTGCTTCGTCATCAGAAACGAAAGTAGTACCACTTGTTTATGCCCTCATGTCTGATAAAAAGCAAAAGTCGTATGCTGCTCTTTTCGCTATGATAAAATCACAAATACCTGATTGGACTCCAAAAAAAATCCATTTGGACTTCGAAATCGCTATTGCCAATGCTTTGATGAACATTATCCCGGAAGTGATATTAAAAAAATGTTTTGCTCATTTATCGAAAGCCATTTGGAAAAAACCTTCCAACTTAAAATAAAGGAAAAAATAGAAAAAAAAATTGTCGGATTATGTAAGGGTTTAGCTCTACTACCTGAAAATCTCATAGAAAATGGTATTGATCATATCAAGAATGAAAGCACCAGTTCCCTAAAAAAAAATCCAGTCAGATAATCGATAATCCAGGAGGTGTCCAGGATGATGGAGAGCATCCAGGAGGTGTCCAGGATGATGGAGAGGTGTCCGGGATATGTCCGGGAGGTGTCCGGGATGTGTCCGGGATGTGTCCGGGAGGAGTCCGGGAGGTGTCCGGGAGGTGTCCGGGAGGTGTCCGGGAGGTGTCCGGGAGGTGTCCGGGTGGTGTCCGGGAGGTGTCCAGGAGGTGTCCAGGAGGTGTCCAGGATGATGGAGAGCATCCAGGAGGTGTCCAGGAGGTGTCCAGGATGATGGAGAGCATCCAGGAGGTGTCCAGGAGGTGTCCAGGATGATGGAGAGCATCCAGGAGGTGTCCAGGATGATGTAGAGCATCCAGGAGGTGTCCAGGAGGTGTCCAGGATGATGGAGAGCATCCAGGAGGTGTCCAGGATGATGGAGAGCATCCAGGAGTAGTCCAGGAGGTGTCCAGGAGGTGTCCAGGATGGTGGAGAGCATCCAGGAGGTGTCCAGGATGATAAAGAGCATCCAGGAGGTGTCCAGGAGGTGTCCAGGATGATGGAGAGCATCCAGGAGGTGTCCAGGATGATGGAGAGCATCCAGGAGTAGTCCAAGAGGTGTTCAGGATGATGGAGAGCATCCAGGAGGTGTCCAGGAGGTGTCCAGGATGATGGAGAGCATCCAGGAGGTGTCCAGGATGATGGAGGTTTCCAGGATGATGGAGGTGTCCAGGATGATGGAGGTGTCCAAGATGATGGAGAGCATCCAGGAGGCGTCCAGGATGATGGAGAGCATCCAGGAGGTGTCCAGGAGGTGTCCAGGAGGTGTCCAGGAGGTGTCCAGGATGATGGAGAGCATCCAGGATGATGGAGAGCATCCAGGATGATGGAGAGCATCCAGGATGATGGAGAGCATCCAGGATGATTGAGAGCATCCAGGAGGTGTCCGATAGGTGTCCGGGAGGTGTCCGGGATGATGGAGAGCATCCAGGAGGTGTCCAGGATGATGGAGAGCATCCAGGAGGTGTCCAGGATGATGGAGAGCATCCAGGAGGTGTACAGGAGGTGTCCAGTATGATGGAGAGCATCCAGAAGGTGTCCGGGATGATGGAGAGCATCCAGGAGGTGTCCAGGAGGTGTCCAGGAGGTGTCCAGGATGATGGAGAGCATCCAGGAGGTGTCCAGGAGGTGTCCAGGATGATGGAGAGCATCCAGGAGGTGTCCAGGATGATGGAGAGCATCCAGGAGGTGTCCAGAATGATGGAGGTGTCCAGGATGATGGAGGTGTCCAGGATGATGGAGGTGTCCAAGATGATGGAGAGCATCCAGGAGGCGTCCAGGATGATGGAGAGCATCTAGGAGGTGTCCAGGAGGTGTCCAGGAGGTGTCCAGGAGGTGTCCAGGAGGTGTCCAGGAGGTGTCCAGGAGGTGTCCAGGATGATGGAGAGCATCCAGGATGATGGAGAGCATCCAGAATGATGGAGAGCATCGAGGATGATGGAGAGCATCCAGGATGATTGAGAGCATCCAGGAGGTGTCCAGGATGATGGAGAGCATCCAAGAGGTGTCTTGGATGATGGAGAGTATCCGGGAGGTTTCCAGGATGATGGAGAGCATCCAGGAGGTGTCCAGGATGGTGGAGAGCATCCAGGAGGTGTCCAGGATGATGGAGAGCATCCAGGAGGTGTCCAGGATGATGGAGAGCATCCAGGAGGTGTCCAGGATGATGGAGAGCATCCAGGAGGTGTCCAGGATGATGGAGAGCATCCAGGAGGTGTCCAGGATGATGGAGAGCATCCAAGAGGTGTCCAGGATGATGGAGAGCATCCAGGATGATGGAGAGCATCCAGGGTGATGGAGAGCATCCAGGATGATGGAGAGCATCCAGGATGATGGAGAGCATCCAGGATGATGGAGTGCATCCAGGATGATGGAGAGCATCCAGGTGTCCAGGAGGTGTCCGGGAGGTGTCCGGGATGATGGAGAGCATCCAGGAGGTGTCCAGGATGATGGAGAGCATCCAGGAGGTGTCCAGAAGGTGTCCAGGATGATGGAGAGCATCCAGGAGGTGTCCAGGAGGTGTCCAGGACGTGTCCAGGATGATGGAGAGCATCCAGGAGGTGTCCAGGATGATGGAGGTGTCCAGGATGATGGAGGTGTCCAAGATGATGGAGCGCATCCAGGAGGCGTCCAGGATGATGGAGAGCATCCAGGTGTCCAGCCCAACTAGCAAGGAAATCCTATAATAAAATACAATAGGTAAAATTAGACTAAAAAAGCTCTTTTAATGGCTTTTGTTAAGACATCTTTGCTTATAATAGCACTGCGCAAGCATTTTTACTCGCTAGAGCAAATTTACTAATATAACAAACTTGTAGTTTAGTAGTACACTATTTTATAGGATAATTACAAGACATGTAATCTCATAAGTGTATTGACAAAGTTTAAATAGTCCTACGAAAATTATAGTCTTATAAAAGCATTGTGTAAGATTTTCAAAATTTATAATATACTTTTCTGAGATCATTACAAATATGCAGCAATTTAGTTTTATAATAGCATTGTGTAAGATTCTCAGATTTTAGCATATATTTAGCTGAGATCATTATAAGTATGAGGGGATGTAGTCTTAATAAAGAGGCTTAGAAGATTCTGTAAGAGTAAATAATCTTCTATAGCGCTAGGATAATACTATATAGGCTGTTTACCAGTTTTAGATGTAGCTCGGTTTGAGACACCGCAAATATTATTTATCATTGATTACAATGAATTTACATGAATGGAAAAGTTTCAAAAGAAGTGGAGCTTATAGAAGAACTGTAAATAAAAGATACGCAGAATCGGTAACGGAAAAGCTATCATCTGAAGCAAGTTCTGAAAAAGCAGGATCCAGCAATTTATTGGAGGGTTCCGCACAATTCAAAAGTTATATCATTATACTATATACTTAGTATTAACGACCAGCGTGCAGATGATTCATGTTTTACAAATAATAGTGATGACAGTGAATATGAATCAGATGTCGAAATACCTGATTATGAAAAAAAATTACAATTGCGAAAAGAAGTTAAGATGTGGGCCAATAAATATAATATATCGCACTTAGCGTAAAATGAACTTTCTGTGATTTTAAATAAAAGAATTAACAACGTTTTACCAATGGATTTATTATAGTTATCATCGGTCTCAGAATCATTGCATTCTCTCGCATCCCCGCCCGTGCCCTCCTCCCCTACCCCTTCCCTTACGAATCGAAACAGTGCAGCGGCAGCAAAATTGTTATAATTCAAAGCGGACTAATATTACCTACCTATATTAATATGTTAAATCAATATTTAATTAAAGAATAATTGTTTATGACAAACAACACATTCATCTTCAATGTAATGATCATATAATTTTATGCTGTACAAAGAACAGTTGGGTCACCATAATGTGAAAAAGAAAACAAGTTATATCAAAAAATTTTAGCCGTTGCAGGGTTTCAGACATCAATTGAGGAACTCTAATTTGATTCAACATGGTGGTGAGTTAATCTTAACTAAGAGTAAATCTAGCGTAGTTTTTCCTATTACGGTCTTATAAATGTCTTGATACAGAGTATATTTTGAAACATGGCGAATGATCAAAAAACAATAATTATGTGCTTATAATATTTTTACACTAACTAGTGTAAAAATATTATAAGCACATAATTATTGTTTTTATTATAATTTAACGTGTGGCAAATCTATATTTACTGTAATAGTGTACAGTGTTACGGCTAATTTTTTAACGCGCTTACATAAATTGAATATTAAGCCAGCTGGCTTAATATTCAATTTATGTAAGCGCACTGTACACTATTACAGTAAATATAGATTTGCCACACGTTAAATTGTATAGCTAAGCTTTTTTTCATATAAATAAATATTAAATGAAGCAATAACTAAAATTACTTAAGTTGTAAACACTGCACACAAATCAGCAACAAAAAAGAATTGGCCTGCCCAGCCAGCTTGTAAAATGTGTTACAAATTATTGAAAACAAAGTACGTTTGGTAGCACATTAATAGCATAATTACACTTGAAACGAACTAGGAGTAGATAAAAACAGGAGTACTTTTACCAGTAGTAATCTTCGTCAAGGCTACTAAAGGAGCTTTAGTGCTTCCAAATACTGGTGCAAGACAGTAATTAGACTTATTAGCATTCTGTTAGCTCATTGCGGGAGCATAACAAGAACTTGTGCCATAAGAATAAATAATAACTGAGTAGAAGGGACTCTTCTTTGATCTAGTCCCAAACGCCGCCATTTATATACCTACTTCCCCCTTCACCTCGTTACGCCCCTCTGTCGTTCAGGCGTTTTGCCAGGGTTGCTACTTCACTGTACCGCCGCGTCGCACCGCCGCCGTCGCGAGGTGAGGCGAGAGAGAAAAGGTCAACGAACGATGTTCACTTTCCTTTGATTAGGTACCTACCTAATTAGTTAGATAGGAAAGGAACCTACAAAAACACAATAATATTTAGAAAATATTACTTGCATAGTGTATGTATTATCATTATCTTTTATCAATCTAAAAAAACTTAAATTTGTTTACGTTTTTGAGTTATTGTAACAACCGATCACACCACAATAACTTGACAATGACGTCATATTATAGAGGTAGGTACCTAACTTACATAAATATTAAAATCCGCGTGCGGCTTCGCCGGCTGTGACAGCCCTACTGAATGGGCCCGCCCACTGCACGTTTAACGTGCAGAATCGCGTAGGCTAATATCGTGATCTTGAGCGCGTTCGGAGCGAAGTTTCCATTCTACTCTGTTATTGTCTATTCTTATGCTTGTGCTCCAATAAATGCGCCCAAATCCAGCGTTGTAGTATACTAGTAGAATGTTATTGGAGTGTTGAAATGTAGTCTTGAAGACAGTTATTGGATCTATTTTGCTACTTGGGAGGTGTCCAGGAGGTGTCCAGGAGGTGTCCATGAGGTGTCCAGGAGTAGTCCAGGAGTAGTCCAGGAGTAGTCCAGGAGTAGTCCAGGAGTAGTCCAGGAGTAGTCCAGGAGGTGTCCAGGAGGTGTCCAGGAGGTGTCCAGGAGGTGTCCAGGATGATGGAGAGCATCCAGGATGATGGAGAGCATCCAGGATGATGGAGAGCATCCAGGATGATGGAGAGCATCCAGGAGGTGTCCAGGATGATGGAGAGCATCCAGGAGGTGTCCAGGATGATGGAGAGCATCCAGGAGGTGTCCAGGATGGTGGAGAGCATCCAGGAGGTGAACAGGATGATGGAGAGCATCCAGGAGGTGTCCAGGAGGTGTCCAGGATGATGGAGAGCATCCAGGAGGTGTCCAGGATGATGGAGAGCATCCAGGAGGTGTCCGGGATGATGGAGAGCATCCAGGAGGCGTCCAGGAGGTGTCCAGGAGGTGTCCAGGATGATGGAGAGCATCCAGGAGGTGTCCAGGATGATGGAGAGCATCCAGGAGGTGTCCGGGATGATGGAGAGCATCCAGGAGGCGTCCAGGAGGTGTCCAGGAGGTGTCCAGGAGGTGTCCAGGATGATGGAGAGCATCCAGGAGGTGTCCAGGATGATGGAGAGCATCCAGGAGGTGTCCAGGATGATGAAGAGCATCCAGGAGGTGTCCAGGATGATGGAAAGCATCCAGGAGGTGTTCAGGATGATGGATAGCATCCAGGAGGTGTCCAGGATGATGGAGAGCATCCAGGTGTCCAGGATGATGGAGAGCATCCAGGTGTCCAGGATGATGGAGAGCATCCAGGAGGTGTCCAGGAGGTGTCCAGGATGATTGAGAGCATCCAGGAGGTGTCCAGGAGGTGTCCAGGACGTGTCCAGGATGATGGAGAGCATCCAGGAGGTGTCCAGGATGATGGAGAGCATCCAGGAGGTGTCCGGGATGATGGAGAGCATCCAGGAGGCGTCCAGGAGGTGTCCAGAAGGTGTCCAGGAGGTGTCCAGGATGATGGAGAGCATCCAGGAGGTGTCCAGGAGGTGTCCAGGATGATGGAGAGCATCCAGGAGGTGTCCAGGATGATGAAGAGCATCCAGGAGGTGTCCAGGATGATGGAAAGCATCCAGGAGGTGTTCAGGATGATGGATAGCATCCAGGAGGTGTCCAGGATGATGGAGAGCATCCAGGTGTCCAGGATGATGGAGAGCATCCAGGTGTCCAGGATGATGGAGAGCATCCAGGAGGTGTCCAGGAGGTGTCCAGGATGATTGAGAGCATCCAGGAGGTGTCCAGGAGGTGTCCAGGACGTGTCCAGGATGATGGAGAGCATCCAGGAGGTGTCCAGGATGATGGAGAGCATCCAGGAGGTGTCCGGGATGATGGAGAGCATCCAGGAGGCGTCCAGGAGGTGTCCAGGAGGTGTCCAGGATGATGGAGAGCATCCAGGAGGTGTCCAGGAGGTGTCCAGGATGATGGAGAGCATCCAGGAGGTGTCCAGGATGATGGAGAGCATCCAGGAGGTTTCCAGGAGGTGTCCAGGATGATGGAGAGCATCCAGGAGGTGTCCAGGATGATTGAGAGCATCCAGGAGGTGTCCAGGAGGTGTCCAGGACGTGTCCAGGATGATGGAGAGCATCCAGGAGGTGTCCAGGATGATGGAGGTGTCCAGGATGATGGAGGTGTCCAAGATGATGGAGCGCATCCAGGAGGCGTCCAGGATGATGGAGAGCATCCAGGAGGTATCCAGGATGATGGAGAGCATCCAGGAGGTGTCCGGGATGATGGAGAGCATCCAGGAGGCGTCCAGGAGGTGTCCAGGAGGTGTCCAGGATGATGGAGAGCATCCAGGAGGTGTCCAGGATGATGGAGAGCATCCAGGAGGTGTCCAGGATGATGGAGAGCATCCAGGAGGTTTCCAGGAGGTGTCCAGGATGATGGAGAGCATCCAGGAGGTGTCCAGGATGATGGAGAGCATCCAGGAGGTGTCCGGGATGATGGAGAGCATCCAGGAGGTGTCCAGGATGATGGAGAGCATCCAGGAGGTGTCCAGGAGGTGTCCAGGATGATGGAGAGCATCCAGGAGGTGTCCAGGAGGTGTCCAGGATGATGAAGAGCATCCAAGAGGTGTCCAGGATGATGGAAAGCATCCAGGAGGTGTTCAGGATGATGGAGAGCATCCAGGAGTAGTCCAGGAGGTGTCCAGGAGTAGTATAGGAGGTGTCCAGGAGTAGTCCAGGAGTAGTCCAGGAGTAGTAAAGGAGTAGTCCAGGAGGTGTCCAGGAGGTGTCCAGGAGGTGTCCAGGATGATGGAGAGCATCCAGGATGATGGAGAGCATCCAGGATGATAGAGAGCATCCAGGATGATGGAGAGCATCCAGGATGATGGAGAGCCTCCAGGATGATGGAGAGCATCCAGGATGATGGATAGCATCCAGGAGGTGTCCAGGAGGTGTCCAGGAGGTGTCCAGGAGGTGTCCAGGATGATGGAGAGCATCCAGGAGGTGTCCAGGAGGTGTCCAGGATGATGGAGAGCATCCAGGTGTCCAGGATGATGGAAAGCATCCAGGTGTCCAGGATGATGGAGAGCATCCAGGTGTCCAGGATGATGGAGAGCATCCAGGAGGTGTCCAGGAGGTGTCCAGGATGATTGAGAGCATCCAGGAGGTGTCCAGGAGGTGTCCAGGACGTGTCCAGGATGATGGAGAGCATCCAGGAGGTGTCCAGGATGATGGAGGTGTCCAGTTGATGGAGAGCATCCAGGAGGTGTCCAACAGGTGTCCAGGATGATGGAGAGCATCCAGGAGGTGTCCAGGTGTCCAGGATGATAGAGAGCATCCAGGAGGTGTCCAGGATGATGGAGGTGTCCAGGATGATGGAGGTGTCCAGGATGATGGAGGTGTTCAAGATGATGGAGAGCATCCAGGAGGCGTCCAGGATGATCGAGAGCATCCAGGAGGTGTCCAGGAGGTGTCCAGGATGATGGAGAGCATCCAGAAGGTGTCCGGGATGATGGAGAGCATCCAGGAGGTGTCCAGGAGGTGTCCAGGAGGTGTCCAGGATGATGGAGAGCATCCAGGAGGTGTCCAGGAGGTGTCCAGGATGATGGAGAGCATCCAGGAGGTGTCCAGGATGATGGAGAGCATCCAGGAGGTGTCCAGAATGATGGAGGTGTCCAGGATGATGGAGGTGTCCAGGATGATGGAGGTGTCCAAGATGATGGAGAGCATCCAGGAGGCGTCCAGGATGATGGAGAGCATCTAGGAGGTGTCCAGGAGGTGTCCAGGATGATGGAGAGCATCCAGGATGATGGAGAGCATCCAGAATGATGGAGAGCATCGAGGATGATGGAGAGCATCCAGGATGATTGAGAGCATCCAGGAGGTGTCCAGGATGATGGAGAACATCCAGGAGTAGTCCAGGAGGTGTCCAGGAGGTGTCCAGGAGTAGTCCGGGTGTAGTCCAGGAGTAGTCCAGGAGTAGTCCAGGAGTAGTCCAGGAGTAGTCCAGGTGTCCAGGAGGTGTCCAGGAGGTGTCCAGGAGGTGTCCAGGAGGTGTCCAGGATGATGGAGAGCATCCAGGATGATGGAGAGCATCCAGGATGATGGAGAGCATCCAGGATGATGGATAGCATCCAGGATGATGGAGAGCATCCAGGATGATAGAGAGCATCCAGGATGATGGAGAGCATCCAGGATGATGAGAGCATCCAGGATGATGGAGAGCATCCAGGATGATGGATAGCATCCAGGAGGTGTCCAGGATGATGGAGAGCATCCAGGTGTCCAGGATGATGGAGAGCATCCAGGTGTCCAGGAGGTGTCCAGGATGATGGAGAGCTGGAGAGCATCCAGGTGTCCAGGATGATGGAGAGCATCCAGGTGTCCAGGATGATGGAGAGCATCCAGGTGTCCAGGATGATGGAGAGCATCCAGGAGGTGTCCAGGAGGTGTCCAGGATGATTGAGAGCATCCAGGAGGTGTCCAGGAGGTGTCCAGGACGTGTCCAGGATGATGGAGAGCATCCAGGAGGTGTCCAGGATTAAGGAGGTGTCCAGGATGATGGAGAGCATCCAGGAGGTGTCCAACAGGTGTCCAGGATGATGGAGAGCATCCAGGAGGTGTCCAGGTGTCCAGGATGATGGAGAGCATCCAGGAGGTGTCCAGGATGATGGAGGTGTCCAGGATGATGGAGGTGTCCAAGATGATGGAGAGCATCCAGGAGGCGTCCAGGATGATCGAGAGCATCCAGGAGGTGTCCAGGAGGTGTCCAGGATGATGGAGAGCATCCAGAAGGTGTCCGGGATGATGGAGAGCATCCAGGAGGTGTCCAGGAGGTGTCCAGGAGGTGTCCAGGATGATGGAGAGCATCCAGGAGGTGTCCAGGAGGTGTCCAGGATGATGGAGAGCATCCAGGAGGTGTCCAGGAGGTGTCCAGGATGATGGAGAGCATCCAGGAGGTGTCCAGGAGGTGTCCAGGATGATGGAGAGCATCCAGGAGGTGTCCAGAATGATGGAGGTGTCCAGGATGATGGAGGTGTCCAAGATGATGGAGAGCATCCAGGAGGCGTCCAGGATGATGGAGAGCATCTAGGAGGTGTCCAGGAGGTGTCCAGGAGGTGTCCAGGATGATGGAGAGCATCCAGGATGATGGAGAGCATCCAGAATGATGGAGAGCATCGAGGATGATGGAGAGCATCCAGGATGATTGAGAGCATCCAGGAGGTGTCCAGGATGATGGAGAGCATCCAGGTGTCCAGGATGATGGAGAGCATCCAGGTGTCCAGGATGATGGAGAGCATCCAGGAGGTGTCCAGGATGATCGAGAGCATCCAGGAGGTGTCCAGGAGGTGTCCAGGATGATGGAGAGCATCCAGAAGGTGTCCGGGATGATGGAGAGCATCCAGGAGGTGTCCAGGAGGTGTCCAGGAGGTGTCCAGGATGATGGAGAGCATCCAGGAGGTGTCCAGGAGGTGTCCAGGATGATGGAGAGCATCCAGGAGGTGTCCAGGAGGTGTCCAGGATGATGGAGAGCATCCAGGAGGTGTCCAGAATGATGGAGGTGTCCAGGATGATGGAGGTGTCCAAGATGATGGAGAGCATCCAGGAGGCGTCCAGGATGATGGAGAGCATCTAGGAGGTGTCCAGGAGGTGTCCAGGAGGTGTCCAGGATGATGGAGAGCATCCAGGATGATGGAGAGCATCCAGAATGATGGAGAGCATCGAGGATGATGGAGAGCATCCAGGATGATTGAGAGCATCCAGGAGGTGTCCAGGATGATGGAGAGCATCCAGGAGGTGTCCAGGATGATGGAGAGCATCCAGGAGGTGTCTTGGATGATGGAGAGCATCCAGGAGGTGTCCAGGATGATGGAGAGCATCTGGGAGGTGTCCAGGATGATGGAGAGCATCCAGGAGGTGTCCAGGATGATGGAGAGCATCCAGGTGTCCAGGATGATGGAGAGCATCCAGGAGGTGTCCAGGAGGTGTCCAGGATGATGGAGAGCATCCAGGAGGTGTACAGGAGGTGTCCAGGATGATGGAGGTGTCCAGGATGATGGAGAGCATCCAGGAGGTGTCCGGGATGTGTCCGGCAGGTGTCCGGGATGTGTCCGGGATATGTCCGGGAGGTGTCCGGGATGTGTCCGGGATGTGTCCAGGATGTGTCCAGGATGTGTCCGGGAGGTGTCCGGGACCTCCCGGACAGGTGTCCGGGAGGTTGGAGAGCATCCAGGAGGTGTCCAGGATGATGGAGAGCATCCAGGAGGTGTCCAGGATGATGGAGAGCATCCAGGAGGTATCCGGGATGATGGAGAGCATCCAGGTGTCCAGGAGGTGTCCAGGATGATGGAGAGCATCCAGGAGGTGTCCAGGAGGTGTCCAGGATGATGGAGAGCATCCAGGAGGTGTCCAGGATGATGGAGAGCATCCAGGAGTAGTCCAGGAGGTGTCCAGGAGTAGTCCAGGAGGTGTCCAGGAGTAGTCCAGGAGTAGTCCAGGAGTCGTCCAGGAGTAGTCCAGGAGTAGTCCAGGAGGTGTCCAGGAGGTGTCCAGGAGGTGTCCAGGAGGTGTCCAGGTGTCCAGGAGGTGTCCAGGATGATGGAGAGCATCCAAGAGGTGTCCAGGATGATGGAGAGCATCCAGGATGATGGAGAGCATCCAGGATGATGGAGAGCATCCAGGAGGTGTCTTGGATGATTGAGAGCATCCAGGAGGTGTCCAGGATCGTGGAGAGCATCCAGGATGATGGAGAGCATCCAGGATGATGAAGAGCATCCAGGATGATGGAGAGAGGTGTCCGGGAGGTGTCCGGGATGTGTCCGGGAGGTGTCCGGGATGTGTCCGGGAGGTGTCCAGGATGTGTCCGGGATGTGTCCGGGGGGTGTCCGGGATGTGTCCGGGAGGTGTAAGGGAGGTGTCCGGGAGGTGTCCGGGTTGTGTCCGGGATATGTCCGGGAGGTGTCCGGGACCTCCCGGACAGTTGTCCGGGAGGTTGGAGAGCATCCAGGAGGTGTGCAGGATGATGGAGAGCATCCAGGA
Source organism: Eupithecia centaureata (assembly GCA_944547425.1). NCBI lineage: Eukaryota > Metazoa > Arthropoda > Insecta > Lepidoptera > Geometridae > Eupithecia > Eupithecia centaureata. The sequence goes on from OX155706.1 coordinate 6,747,064, forward strand.
GGTGTCCAGGATGATGGAGAGCATCCAGGAGGTGTCCGGGATGATGGAGAGCATCCAGGAGGTGTCCAGGATGATGGAGAGCATCCAGGAGGTGTCCAGGATGATGGAGAGCATCCAGGAGGTGTCCAGGAGGTGTCCAGGATGATGGAGAGCATCCAGGAGGTGTCCAGGATGTTGGAGAGCATCCAGGAGGTGTCCAGGATGATGGAGAGCATCCAGGAGTAGTCCAGGAGGTGTCCAGGAGGTGTCCAATTAAGGAAGAAATAGAAAAAAGAATTGTCGGATTTTGTAAGGGTTTAGCTCTACTACCTGAAAATCTCATAGAAAATGGTATTGATTATATCAAGAATGAAAGCACCACAGAATACATCCGACAGAGAACCAAAGTTATCGACATAGCTCAAAGAATTGGCAAGCTGAAGTGGCAGTGGGCCGGCCATATCTCGCGAAGAACCGAAAACCGTTGCACATAGGTAGATTTCAACGATTTAGGCGGCCAAAATACTATTTCTCGAAATAGGTCTAATGATAAATAAACCATTTACTCGGATAGCCTACAGTCCTAGGAATACATTGGTACCCTTTTTAACGGTGATTGATGCCCAGTTGTCTATTTTTGAGTAGTTTAAATTCGATAGTCGCTTAACTGCAATTGTCTGTTCTCGGGGCGCTCATAAATTTGCAACTTTTGTAAAGTGTCTATAAATTTTCTAAGTTGTAGTTTTCATGTGAAAGTGATGGATTACAATAATTTAGGTAAGAAACTATCTTTTTCATAAGTAATTTATTTAATTTTCTTTTTCCTTAATTATTTTCCTTAATGTCAAAGATAGCTATGTCAAAAATGATTATATTTTAGTATTTTTAGTTTTTGAGAGGTAGTTTAACTACCTTCAGGGTCCGTCCGAGCAAAAATTTCTTTATTTTTCAATATTTTACACATTTGTCTATAAAGCACAACTAACAGTGACCGCGGAAACCCGCGCGTTTAATGATCAACAGCATTTGAAGATTTTAAGTCAATTTCGACGAAAATATCATTTTCGTGTGTTTTTGTATTAAATCAATTTCCTTTTTGGTTCAGGTCTAACTGGTGCCTCGGGTACTAAAGTAGAGACTTGGAAGTACTTGTTTGACTTGAAACAAAGTCAAAATTTACCAAATTTGAGTGTTAAACTCGATTTTTATGAAGATTTTCTTTTGAATGGTTATGGAGACACAGAAAATTCCAAAAAGTGTTTAAAGCATTTTTTTAAATATTAAATACAGAAAAATACAAAGAGCGAAAAACCACGGAAGAAAAAACACTGAAAACAAAACGAAAGTCCGAAATTTTCCAAGTTAAATTTCACAATGAAACTGGACTACTCTTAATATGCCAAAGGCTAACTTTGGCAATACTAATGATGTCAAAACAAGCAGGAGATTCTTCAAAAATCCTGAATTGACATCGAACTCACACGAATTAGCTTTGAACTTATCTACAGGCTCAAAAATATATTGAAAACAATATGAAGTAGTCACGAAATTATTGTCGTAAAATATGAACGATATAATTATGTACTGTGAAATTGAACTTGAAATTATACGCAGAAGCTATATAAATGGCATCCAATGACTCTGAAAATGCATAAAATATTGATGCATGGTGGGAAAGTTACAAACAATTTTAATTCATAACTTCCTATTGGTCAGTTATCAGAGGAGGCAAGGCAGCAGAAGCCCGGAACAAGAATTACTGGTCATACCGTCATCTTTCCATCCATCATACCTTTGCTAGAAGTTTCAAAAAATAATGCAATTTAGATGTTAATAGAAGCTCCAGAAGTCAAATTAAGAAATCCTCTCCCAAAGCCCCCGATACGATAGAAATGTTGACGTCAGCTAAATTAATAGAGAGCCAAAAACAGAATAATGGTCTTAAAATGGAAAATATATTTTAGACATTTAAGACATTTAAGACATTTAAGATGTAGGTTTCTACGACATTTAAATAAAATAATAAAAAATATATAAAAAATAAAATATTTTTTCGAAAAAAAAATTGCGTTTTAAGGGTTAAAAATGTTTTATCATAAACAAATATATATTTTTGGATCAAAAAGAGCTTTTTTTCATTTAATTTTAAACGAATAACAAATTTCAAGCTAAAAATGTTTTTGGCCGCCTAAATCGTTGAAATCTACCTATGTGCGTTGGGGTAAACGTTTTTGTCCTTGAGTGGAGACCGCGACTAGGCAAACGTAGTGTAGGACGCCCTCCGGCCAGGTAGGATGACGATCTGCGAAAGACTGCTGGCAGATGCTGGATGCGTCAAGCTGAAGACAGGGCGCTATGGCGTGAGTTAGGGGAGGCCTATGTCCAGCTGTGGACTAATATAGGCTGATGATTATGATAGGTACATTACCTACACAAGATGATTGTTGTGGATGTGTGCGCGACGTAACAATGACGTGTTCCGTTTTTCGGAGTTATGTAGCGCACTCGGTGTGGATTGTCCACAAAGGTAATTAAATTTACAGAAATAAAAATCAATTTAATTTCGACAATCTTTATTTGCTAAGAAAATGCGTTACAATGCATCTACAAGACACAGTTATTACACATTAAAGTACTGAACACATTACGAAGTAACAACATCTAAACGAAGCATTCTAAATAAGCCTGTCTAGTTCTTCAAACGGGAATCGAACCCGCAATTTACGTGTCTTGCCAAAAAAAAACTTTATTCATGTAACCGACTTGATGATAACAGGATGATATTCATCTCTTTTATTAGTGAAGTTGATGTGACTCGACTTCGATTCATTTAATTTTATTCGCCAGGTTTTGGTCCAGTTGTGTATTTTATTAACTGCAACTTGGACCTTTTCGGCTGCTTCTGCATGCGTTTTTCCTGTTGCTATTATAGCAGAGCAGTATCATCAACAAAAGTTGCGATGGTGTTGTTTTCATGTACGTATGGTGTAATGTTACTCTAGTATAATATATTTCAAATGTATATGCTAGTAAATAAAGGAAAAAAAAAAATGTAACCGACTTGAAAAAAGAAGCAGTATCTCTATTCGGCTTTATTTACTTAAAACTTTATTGCACTGAAGTACAAAGGGTGGGTTTAATGGCTTTCTATGTTTTTTTACGATGCACTTTCCCCGTATATGACCCTAAAGGATACCACATACTTACATCCAACACCGCTACCGCACGGCATTCAAACATAAGCCTAAACTCGTACTTATCTTTAGATACATTTTACAATGACAAAATGTCTTACTGCAAGTTTTAGGCGCCCGCAATTGCCCATTATCTGACGTCATCAATATAAAATGAATTCGAATCTAACTAGATAAAGCATACATTTGAATGTAAATACATTTTCGTGCTGAGCGGTAATAATGTGGTCTAAATCCAAAATGTCTTAGCGCAAGATGGTTACGCCCGAATTGCCCATTATCTGATGCCGTCAATATAAAATGAATCTGACCCTTACGAGATAAAGCCCATATTTGAATGCACATTTTTGTTCTAAGCGGTAGTGTTGTGCTATAAATCTGGTTAAAAAAACTTTACCTATTTAATTTTTTATTTTTAGCAACTTCTTTAAAATGCTTCAGTTTTCGGCCACAACATACTTAAAAGACCCTTAGTAGTTAGTACTTAGTTTAATATAACTAAGTTATTACAACATTTAGCTAGTTAAAGACTAAACTAAGCGAAGATATACAGGGTGATTCATTGCAGCTTGGACCAAAGATCTGCTCAGCACTATTTTAACAAGATAATCATAATCAGTAAGTAGTAGTAAACAACAAGTTAATTATTATAATAAATAGAAAATTATAATGGATTTAAAAAATTGCAATGGTTTGCAAAATTTTTTAAATGGTTCCCACAACAGCCATTTTGTTTTATTTTACATTTTAATGGGTTCGAAAGAAATTCAACGACATCTCATTCCTCAAAATCGGTTCAGCCGTTTAGGCTACATCATCGATCTTTCAATCATTACATAAATCAGTACCTAGTACCTACCTTAATACATAAATTCATCCGATTCTTTCACCTCAAAAAACATCCTTTGACATAAGGTCATTCGAAATAAAAAAAAATCCATAGGAATAAAAAAAGGCTTTTCAGGCCAAGATATATATATTTCCTAACAATACAATCCTTCAGCTTAAATATCACAGTTCATTTTCACACTTAAATTTTGATATATTAGCATCTGCCCGTTGCTTCACTCACGACTCACGAGGTACCTGCATTAGGGCCTGTTCAAGCGATATTCGCTACCCAAAGCGGCGGCCACTCGCTAGTCATCTTGGCTATCGGATTCGCTGTCATCCAACCGACTATAAAATAATTTAGTTCGTTTTAACAAACTTTAAACCGAGTTCAAGTTTTTTATCATCATTAATGTAAAAGAATATAGGCAATAGAGAAACCCCTTTTTTAAAATTCGTTTGAAATACTTGTTTTCTTCCTATTTGGTTCGTAATTTAAAACAACAGTATCTTTCATGTCGTTAAATTGGGAATAAAGCATTAATTTTTTTAGCTGTCTGTTTGTGTATTGTCCAGCATTATGAATTTATTATCTATTTTCAGAATAGCAACACTCAGTACAAAATACAAAAAGTTTTCAGTAATTATTTCTTTACTTTACGGAACACAACCAAATTCATAAGAAATTTTGAACGGCTATCATTGCTATCGCGCACGCACGCGCCGTGCTTAACAAAGATGGCGATATTCATGCTGATTTTTCACGCGCCTCGAATGTAAGTTCGGGGATCGCCGGGTTCTAAAGGAATTTGAAGTCGGTTTATAGTTTTTAAGACACCAAATTATGAATGCCACTCAGCTTCGCCACTTTCTTTACCACTAGGTAGCGAACGCCGCGTCTGCACAGGCCTTTACGTATCCACCCACGTATGGATAATGTATTTATCTCTCTGCATTATTTTTATCGGACTATGTAAGATCTGGATGTAACATAGACCTAATTGCCTTATTTTAGATTCACAGGTCATAAACTGCTTACATCTGCATATTCCAAAACAGACTCCCAATCAATTTAATTTTACATCTAAGTGATATTTTTGTCATATTTATCAGATCATTCAAACTCTCGCTTTCTCTTTCTCTCTTGTCAAACTTATTAATAATACCATCAAAAATATATACAATCGCTACCTTTATAATTACAATATTAACGTTATGACATTACGTAGAAATCGTAGTAACGATATAATAATATTGTCTAGGTAAATTTTTCGTACATGATTAAAGTATAGAGCCTAAAAATTGGAAGGGTTAAAGGCCTGTTCAGAATATACTAGTATTCACTGACCCAAAGCGGTAGCGAAAAATTTAATAGTGGTTATAGACAAACGAACGAGATCGAGCGAAAGCTAACAAACGTACGCGAACGAACCAGAGTGACGTCATGGCGAAAGAAAGCGAGAGCCTTCGTTCGACTTCGGCCGTGCTCCGTCGCCGGCTTTCGCTGGCGTTCCATTAGTGTGGACACAACAGCGAAAGAGATTTAATGTGCGGTAACGAATCCTACTCATTCGCTTTCACTCGCTCTCGTTCACTTGGACTGGACATACCATCATAGGTATCGTTCGTCATCGCCCCGAGCATTCTGTATATGCCGCATACTTCTCAGATTTCGCTACCGTTTTGGTAGCGAATACGAGGGGAATACGCTACCCCAAAGTAGTCTTAACAGGCCTTTTTGTACAATAATTGTAAATGACAGCAACATATAATTTTTCCGCACACCGTTTTAACCATTAAATAAACAAAAACAGACTTAATACAATAGCCCTCATTCTAAGGTCATGTGAAATGGCCCTTAACTCAACTTATGTCATCATAGGAAAGTCAAATAATGATCTAGCAAAGGTCAGGGTCAATAACAAATTATAACCTTCCTGTAGGTACTGTCAAAGCGAATCCTTTCTTGAATTTAAATTTAAACATCAACACATTAAAAATTATCACTGGCTTTTAGCTTGTAAAATCGCCTTAAATGGTGCAAGGTCAAAGGTCAAATTGCTATACACAACCTTTAAAGCATATTCTTAACACAGTTTTATTTGCGACTTGTAACAAAATTCTTACGACGTATATTAATTGAGTTAGTTGGAAGATTTAGTGCTATACCACTTTCTAAATAACTCTCAATGTCTGAGGTCGAAATTAACCCTATAAAAGTACCGCTTCTTAAGGTCAAAGGTCACATTTTGTAGACGTTTTAAACGTCCGTTCTACAACGTTTTTTTCCGACACAAATTTTAGGTTGCTTTCTAAATGACACAAAAGTCAGAGGTTCATCCAAAGCTTAACTGGAAGAAATCGTTCATAACTATAAGCCCATTTTATTAACGTATTTTGTATTCTTCTGTCGATCTGCGAAAGACTGATAAAGTTGAGAAGTGGGGGCTCGTTACGTCATCTCTTGTGACATTTTTGTGACGTGACGTCACGATGATATATATTTTTCTTACCCAGGCATCTACCCTATTGTACTTGTTGCGACGGAAGAGCAGCTTTTTCATTTATTTTTTTCGAGGTACCTAAATCTATTCTGTTCAGACATAAACTTTTCAAAACTTTTCTTATTGAGTCCACAGGAGATCGGAATGCTGCCTTCTATTTCGGTCAACGAATTAGCATTGCCATTCAATGGTTCATGTATTAGTAACAGAAAAAATTGAACGTGGCAATGCTGCCAGCATTTTGGACACTTTGCTGATGACGGGTTGGATTTTTAGTTTTATAATCGTTAATACTAGCCGTATTTAGTCGTTTTGTTATTGTTTCAATGTGACAACTACGCACTGTCTACAATAACCCTTTTCATTCAGCCCTGTCGCTATGGCGCTCACTAGGGGAGGCCTATGTCCAGCCGTGGACTAATATAGGCGGATGATAAACCTTTTCATACGTTCAATATAACGGTTAGGTAAGGGGAGGCCTATGTCCAGCAGTGGACGAACATACGTTCAATATGGTATCAGTACGTAGACAATAAAGGCGAACATGCCATAGGGTTTCTGTTATAGGATCTCACAGCAGCGGCAGTAACGCGGGCGAGCGGCGCCGCCGGCGGGCGGAGTCACAGGCGCGAAGTAGGCGTGCACCTTTATGTTGGGCAGGTGGTTCTGGAAAGGAAATAATAAAGCATTTATTTGTCTCTCACAAAAGGTTAATTTGGAATATCTATACTTATAATAAAACTGTAACAGGTCCAATTCTGTACATTGAAGATATTTTGTAAATTTTTTTTGGAGGGCACTCTATTATCGATACTCAAGCCAAAACTGTAATTTTTTTCATTCATGTCTGTCTGTCTGTCTGTCTATCTGTCTGTCTGTCTGTCTGTCTGTCTGTCTGTATCGTAAACGCGCATCACGCCGAAACTACTTGATGGATTGAAATGAAACTCGGCATGATTATAGGTCATACTACGAGGAAGGACATAGGCTACTTTTTATCCCGGAATTCAGTAAGGTTCCCCTGGGAGAGAGGGTGAAAGAAAAATTTTTAACCACGCATAACGCCGAAACTGCTGAATGAGTTGGAATGAAACTCGGGACGATTTGAGTTCATAGTACAAGGAAGGACATGGGATACTTTTTATCCCGGAATTCAGTAAGGTTCCCCTGGGAGAGAGGGTGAAAGAAAAATTCTTTAACCACGCATCACGACGGAATTGAATGAATTCGAATGGAACTCGGGACGATTGGACATGGGAGACATTTTATCCCGGAATTCAGTTTGGTTCCCCCGGGCTATACGGGTTTTCAAAAATTTCTCACATCATCTGAACGACGCGTGTGCAACGCGTCGTTCAGATGAATTGAACTGATAAACGCGAAAGTTTGTAAGTATTAATGGATAGATGGATGGATAGATTGATAGATGGATGGATGTTTGTTACTCTTTTACGCAAAAACTGCTGAACGGATCTGGATGAAATTTGGCACAGAGATAGATTATAAGCTGGAATAAGAAATATATTTTATTTTATCGCGAAAATCCCACGGAAAAGGGAATTACGCAAGTAAAATCGCGAGTACTCCAAATACTAATCATGCGCAGACGAAGTCGCGGGCACCAGCTAGTTACTAATAAAACAGTACTCATACATGTAAGTTTAGAGACATATTCTACTTCACTACCTACATAGTATACAACAAAGTCGCTTTTTCTGTCCCTTTATCCCTTTGAACGCTTAAATCTTTAAAACAACGCAACGGATTTTGATGCGGTTTTTTTTAATAGATAGAGTGATTCAAGAGGAAGGTTTATACGTATAATAAAAACGCGCGAAGCCGGGGCGGGTCTCTACTTATCTCTTCTACTCTTTTATACTATTATGTTAGTGACGTACCCTGAGCTTCCTGATCGCGTTCCTGGAGACCATCTGACAGTCGTACAGCTCTATCAGCTGCAGATTGTGGCAGGACGTGAGGTGTTCCAGCGCAGAGTCCGTCACCAAGGGACAGTTGTCTAGACCTGCACAAAAATATATATATATACCACACCATTTACAACAAATATAACTATATATATAATCATTAGGGGAGGCCTATGTCCAGCAGTGGACTAATATAGGCTGATGATGATGATGATATAATCATATATATAGCTATATATAATATAGCTCTACAACAAAATACCTAACCAGATACATCAGAGAAAAGAACCTCCTCTTTTTGTTTAAGTCGGTTGGAAAAAGAAAAAGTATTCAAACCTGCTGTAGACATCATTAATAACAACGAAAATTACAAGCAAGGAATAGCAACAAACTAAAACTAGTTTTCACAAATGAAACAAATAAAATAATTCCATAAACAGTCAAAATAGAATAGGGAGTAGAAGGCCGTTATAATTTGATTGTTTTTTTATGTCATCATCAGCCTACATTAGTCCACTGCTGGACATAGGCCTCCCCTAATGAGCGCCATAGCGCCCTGTCTTCAGCTTGACGCATCCAGCATCTGCCAGCAGTCTGGAGCAGATCGTCGTCCCACCTAGCCGGAGGGCGTCCTACTACGTTTGCCAAGTCGCGGTCAGGTAATCGTCACAGCTATGAACGAACCTCAAAAAGTTTGTGTTAGTAGAATGCCAAAAAGAGTTTAACGCTGACATTTTGACACTATACTATTTAAATGGTGAAGCGATTTATTTAGTGGAATCGGGGCCTAGGACTTTCAAGAGTCGTCTTCAAAATCTTAGAACTATTTGGAATGTACGGAACTGGAATCTTACCTAGCACAGTGAGATGTTCCGCGGCGCACGGCGACATTGACAGTTGTCGAATACCGTAGTCCGTAATAAGCTCGCAGTGGGATAGGGTCTGTGGAAGAAAAAAAAATCATAGAGTCTGTTTCATGAAAAAAGTCCCTCGGCAACTGGTGGAACTAAATTTGACAGATTGCCATATGCTTGCTGGCTTCATTCGGTCGCACTACTACAGCGCCGCATCTAGGGGACTTTTTTCGTGAAAATCACTATACATCACTTCACTACATAGTATAAAACAAAGTCACTTTCTCTGTCCCTTTATCCCTTTGTCCCTTTGAATGCTTAAATCTTTAAAACTACGCAACGGATTTTGATTAATAGATAGTGATTAAAGAGGAAGGTTTATACGTATAATAAAACCGTGCAAAGCCGGGGCGGGTCGCTAGTATATTATAAATGCGATAGTTTGGATGGATGTTTGTCACCCCTTTCACGCAAAAGCTACTAAACCGATCGGGCTGAAATGTTTTCTAAACTTTAAACGGGTTGGGCTGAAATTTTGTCTATAAGAAGTTCTAGCTCTGAAATAAAATGTTGGCTACTTATTATTCCATAAATGAGTTCCCATGATAGAAATAGCCTTGAACCGTTTCCATAGAAACAACGCGTGCGGAAACGTGAGCAGATAGATTGATAATCCGGCTCGAAGGACCACTTTGTTTAAGCTGTACATCGTAAATTGAGAAAATCTCGTAGTTTTAAAAAAATCGTGTATCGATTTTATTTTATGTTTTTACTGACAGTGTAAAAAAAAATAGACGGCTTATCAAAAAAGAAAATTTTATATATTCAATATTTTAATGTGTTTCCTCACCAGCTTCTCCAGCCGTGGACATCCCATAGCCAAGTGTATTAGTGTCGTGTCGGTTATCAGAACACATTCTTCTAGGTCCATTCGTTCTAGTAATCTGCAACTCTGAAACAAAAGAGCTGATCAGAGAAAAGAAATGGATATATTTATTATCAAAGAGAGTTAAGAGTAAAGAATTACAATTAGCCTGGTGTGTCCCAATGCTGGGCAAAGACCTACCCCTGGTCCCTCCAAGCAAAAATAAAAAGAATATAAACAAATTAATATTTACAATTGAAACAACTGAGATAACTGTAAACAATCCTTATAGGTATAGAGTTAAATACGGTATTCCCCTAAATGGTTACAGAGTGGACCTTCCCTGTACCGGGTCGGCCCAACTGGCCCACATACCCGGGGTCTTTCGACCGACAGTTGATGTCGGACAGTTGTTTATAGTGTGATGTTGTTGCACTTCTTTTTGCGCTCACAATTTGTCTTAGCGCCATCTAGTAGAGGATTTCTGAAGCACTTAGGTAGAGTAGCTAGCTTCAACGTCCGAGGTCTTTTTATTGAGCGCCTTCTACTTACGTGTAAGCCTTGTGGTTCAGCTCACGTCAGCTAGAGGTCGCTATAGGCTACATTGATGAAAATAAATATCAGTCTATGAGTCTCCAAGACACTGGCTGCATTACCACGCTGTATGACAATGCTGATGCGCTGAGCTAGATACTCAGCAGCTAGAGGGGGTATTGTGGGGTTTAGGGGTGCAATGGGGTGCATTACTCACTCTAGCGAGCGCCTGGAAGCCTATATCAGTGAGCATGGCGCAGTGAGCTAGCTCCAACGTCTGTAAGTCAGGGCAGCGCGTCGCGAGCGCGCAGAGGGACGCGTCCTTTATAAGGACATAGCAACATGGGGTGCTATTGTGGGGTTTAGGGGTGCAATGGGGTGCATTACTCACTCTAGCGAGCGCCTGGAAGCCTATGTCAGTGAGCATGGCGCAGTGAGCTAGCTCCAACGTCTGTAAGTCAGGGCAGCGCGTCGCGAGCGCGCAGAGGGACGCGTCCTTTATAAGGACATAGCAACATGGGGTGCTATTGTGGGGTTTAGGGGTGCAATGGGGTGCATTACTCACTCTAGCGAGCGCCTGGAAGCCTATGTCAGTGAGCATGGCGCAGTGAGCTAGCTCCAACGTCTGTAAGTCAGGGCAGCGCGTCGCGAGCGCGCAGAGGGACGCGTCCTTTATAAGGACATAGCAACATGGGGTGCTATTGTGGGGTTTAGGGGTGCAATGGGGTGCATTACTCACTCTAGCGAGCGCCTGGAAGCCTATGTCAGTGAGCATGGCGCAGTGAGCTAGCTCCAACGTCTGTAAGTCAGGGCAGCGCGTCGCGAGCGCGCAGAGGGACGCGTCCTTTATAAGGACATAGCAACATGGGGTGCTATTGTGGGGTTTAGGGGTGCAATGGGGTGCATTACTCACTCTAGCGAGCGCCTGGAAGCCTATGTCAGTGAGCATGGCGCAGTGAGCTAGCTCCAACGTCTGTAAGTCAGGGCAGCGCGTCGCGAGCGCGCAGAGGGACGCGTCCGTTATAAGGACATAGCAACATGGGGTGCTATTGTGGGGTTTAGGGGTGCAATGGGGTGCATTACTCACTCTAGCGAGCGCCTGGAAGCCTATGTCAGTGAGCATGGCGCAGTGAGCTAGCTCCAACGTCTGTAAGTCAGGGCAGCGCGTCGCGAGCGCGCAGAGGGACGCGTCCTTTATAAGGACATAGCAACATGGGGTGCTATTGTGGGGTTTAGGGGTGCAATGGGGTGCATTACTCACTCTAGCGAGCGCCTGGAAGCCTATGTCAGTGAGCATGGCGCAGTGAGCTAGCTCCAACGTCTGTAAGTCAGGGCAGCGCGTCGCGAGCGCGCAGAGGGACGCGTCCTTTATAAGGACATAGCAACATGGGGTGCTATTGTGGGGTTTAGGGGTGCAATGGGGTGCATTACTCACTCTAGCGAGCGCCTGGAAGCCTATGTCAGTGAGCATGGCGCAGTGAGCTAGCTCCAACGTCTGTAAGTCAGGGCAGCGCGTCGCGAGCGCGCAGAGGGACGCGTCCGTTATTAGAACGCAGCCGGAGAGACAAAGCCGACGCATTTTGGAGCCCAGCTTCGCTATTGAGTCATCTGTTATCGCCTGGAAGCAGAAATTATACATTAGTTATACTGAATATCTTAAGCTCATCATTACTATCGCTTAAATATAACATAAACTATACCAGGGGTCGGAATAAGCAGAGTATCACTACATAGTATAAAACAAAGTCGCTTTTTCTGTCCCTATGTCCCTATATCCTTATGTCCCATTGAATGCTTAAATCAGCGGTTTTTTTTAATAGATAGATTGATTTAAGAGGAAGGTTTATACGTATAATAAATCCATGCGAAGCCGGGGCGGGTCGCTATTATTTACATAAAGTTCTAGTGTGGATGTAACACAGAGTTTATATACTTCTCTATCCCGTCCATACGATCATAATCCCGAGATGATGATAATGATATGTAAATATCGAACGAAATGGATTTTATTTATGTAAAGACTAGCGACCCACCCCGGCTTCGCACGCTTTTATTATACGTATAAACCTTCCTCTTGAAACACTCTATCTTTTAAAAAACCGCATCAAAATCCGTTGCGTAGTTTTAAAGATTTAACGTCCAAAGGACATAGGGATATAGGGACAGAGAAAGCGACTTTGTTTTATACTATGTAGTGAAGATTGCTAAGTTGACTCACGTCGCACCCTTGCACGTTGAGAGCAGTTAGATTCGGACAGTGTGTGGCGAGGCATGTCACAGCGCGGTCGTTCACGTTTTTACAACCTGCAAATATTACACATTTATTAATTTAATTTCATTTTTGCACGAAATATTGTCATATACTTACAGGTCTTATACGTTATAATAGTGTCACATTCTTCACATCTTAAAAAATAGGTTTCCATTTAAATTCTTATCATGTGATTAAAATGTCAATAATGTTGATTACAAATTTAAGTCCATAAGTTCCTTAACACTATAAAAAGCTTTTTCAATGAGCCATAGTTTTAACTTTTTTATAAATAATTTTAAAGGTAAATCTTTGATGTTACAAGGGATTTTATTTAACTATTTTATTACCGTCAGCCTCATATTAGTCCACTGCTGGACATAGGCCTCCGTCCCCTAATGAGCGCCATAGCGCCCTGTCTTCAGCTTTCAGTAGTCTTACGCAGATCCTCGATTTTCAATTATACTGGTACATAACAGTTGATTTAATGATAGAAATTAATTAAGAATAATCACAGGAAATAAATAAATATACTGGACAATCCACACAGCACCATCTAGCCCCAAAGTAAGCTGCTCAAAGCTTGTGTTATGGTACTATATAACTGATATCTTTAGTACATTATACAATGTGATTTGTCGAGCCTTGATCAAACGAAATGTGCGGATACACGACACATATTTATCGATAAAAATCGAGATAAAAAAAATTATATGTTATTTATCTCAAAAACAAAGCAGTTTTAATATTTTTTAGAATAAATTATGAAATTTAATACAACATGCAAAAAAGTACACCTCAGTAACCCAGTTTTAAAGTTACAGAGAAAAATAAAATAAAAATCGTTTTTTTTGTCTTATTTCTAAAAAAATATTGTTTTTACAACGCTTATGTATCGTTTTTGTATTTTTTATTTATTTTATTAGCTAGGTAAACTATCTAGCTTTCAAATGAGACTACTTTGAATAAAATACACCATTAAATCAAAAAGACACATGTAGATTAAATCCGTTAAGATTCCTGTTGATCTTTGTACTTTACAAAAAGTACCTAATTTAAATGGTGAATAACATGACAACGGAAAGAGTTAGACCCCAGTTTTTGGAGGATTTGTAGAATAAATAATGATGTTTAATACAACATGCAAAAAGTACACCTTAATAACCCAGTTTTAAAGTTAAAGAGGAAAAATAAAATTAAAATCGTTTTTTTTTACTAAACTCTAAAAAAATATTGTTTTTCTACAATTATGTACCGAATTTGTATTTTTTATTTATTTTATTAGCTAGGTAAACTATATAGCTTTCAAATGAGACTACTTCGAATAAAATACACCATTTACTCAAAAAGAAATGAAGAAAAAACCAGATGAAGTAGTCTTCATTTTAAAAAATATTAAAACTGCTTTGTTTTTGAGATAAATAACATATAATTTTTTTTATCTCGATTTTTATCGATAAATATGTGTCGTGTATCCGCATATTTCGTTTGATCATGGTTCGACAAATCACATTGTATACATTGATAGCTGGTGGCGTAAATGAGGTCATTCGCTATGCCGCTCATTAGGGGAGGCCTATGTCCAGCAGTGGACTAATATAGGCTGATGATGATGATGATACATAGAGAGATATTTTTTATTATACCAACGGAATTAATTTTATATAAAACTATATACAGTATATCAGAATGCTGGCTTCTATTTTGGTCAACGAATTAGCATTGCCATTCAACGTGGCAATGCTGCCAGCATTCTGGGTACTCTGCCTTCTGGTGACGGCTTAGATTTTTAAGAGTTTGTTATAATTGTATATACTAGTGAGTCATGTGATCGAATTATGTTATCCTAATAAATTTATTCTATTAACTTATATATTATATATATTAATTTAATTTATACCTTTGCATATAAAACTCTTAAGTTTGGGACAGCCCCTCGCCAGCGCTTCGACTCCGTTCTCAGTTATAGACTGGCACCAGGACAGGTTCACATGTGTGAGCGACTGCAACAAAAACAACAATATACAGGGTTATAGGTGTTTAATGATTAACCTCAAAAAGGCAACTTGGGTAAATCAAGACTAACAAATTTTGTTCTACGATTTTTTCTAATTCAATGATTTTTCCCCAAAGAAATAATATATATTATAAGCAAATTTCCAGTTCTAATCTTCTTTGCCCTGTCTAGGCGTCACAGATTGAGACATGTCGGTTCGGTACATGACCTATATATCGTATACAAATGTATATCTAGCAAAGAAAGGGATTGCGGTGAGGCGAACGGGGGTTAATAGTAAAGCCGACCAAACTAAAACAAATTAAAACTGGAGATGTATTACGTTTTGGCAAAAGTCATAGAACAAAAGTTGTTAGTCTTGATTCACCCAAGTCGCCTTTAAGAGGTTAATTATTAGAAACCTATAAGCCTGTATAAACCAACAAGCGATTTTTTTTAAACAACGCCTAGCCCAAGCCGCTGAAACGAAGAAGCTGAAAATTGGAGGTGTGGTACCTTATACTCCAGAGACTGTTAAGAAGAGATTTTAAGAAATTCCGTGATAAGTATAATAATAATAAAGCCTTTATTCGGATAACTGTTTACATTTAACTTAATCTAGTTGCAATCTAGCCCTAGTTTGGCATGGGCCTCTTCCAACTTCTTCCACTCGTGATAAGTAAAGGGAAGAAAAGTTTGCTTGAAACTTACAGATTATACTAGAATATCAAATTACTTTGATTGAAGAGCAGAACAAAAAGGACGTATTGAATTCGTAAATGTATTTTTATTTGGAACGAAGTAAACGTAAATAATAATGTATTTTATAAAATGCTGAATAATCACTAGATAGTATAAAACAAAGTCGCTTTTTCTGTCCTTATGTCCCGTGCTTCGCACGGTTTTATTATTGAAGATTTAAGCATAGTTACATAGATGCTTAAATCTTCAATAATAAAACCGTGCGAAGCCGGGGCGGGTCGCTAGTTAATTATATGTGCATTTTCATATTCATAACTCACCGGACATCCATCTGATAACGCTTTGAGTGATATGTCAGTAATACTGGGGCAGGAATCTAGGTTTATTCTGGAACAAACAAACTGGATTAGAAAGTACCGGCCTACAATAATAATAATGAATTCATTTTCGGACTACTACTAGTAGACTGATATTATATAACTTATTCAACGGTCCATCACTATCAATACATAGTATAAAACAAAGTCGCTTTCTCTGTCCCTATGTCCCTATGTATGCTTAAATCTTTAAAACTACGCAACGGATTTTGATGCAGTTTTTTTTAAATAGATAGAGTGATTCAAGAGCATTGTTTATACTTATAATAAAACCGTGCGAAGCCGAGGCGGGTCGCTAGTTCATAATAATCATCATCAGCATATATTAGTCCACTGCTGGACATAGGCCTCCCCCAATGAGCGCCATAGCGCCCTGTCTTCAGCTTGACGCATCCAGCATCTGCCAGCAGTCTTTCGCAGATCGTCATCCCACCTGGCCGTTTATAATATTAGTATATATTTTAAATAGTTATTTTCTTTTTTTATTTGCGTCATACCTCTGCAGTTTGCTACAGCGCTTGCCCAAAGCCTGGCACGTCTGGTCAGTGACCTTCTTGCATTTGTTCAGATTCAGTTCTTCTATGTTGGGACATGACTGAAAGGAAAGACACGTTTACATTATTATTTACCTATTTACAGGTATTTTATAGCTAAATACGTCTATTTAGTCACAGGTAGTATATAAAGGGATGACTTTTGAGACGCCGCAGGCGTAATTGTTAAAATAAGACATCAGTTGTTATTTACGCTTAGAATAAAATAAATATGAAATAGAATACCGAAGAAAATTACAATCCACCTTGGATTGTAATTTTCTTCATTATTTATTTATATAAAAGTTTAAGCTAAGATAAAATCTATATTAACAACAATAATTACAATCAAGGAATAGAAAATTAAGACTAAGTTAAGTTTAACTAGGTGTCCCATACATTTTTTGTTCTGTTGTAAAAATCCGTACCTATATAATGCGGTTTAAGACATGTCATTTTAATTACTGAAAAATAGATGTCTCTTAAATTAATAATACTGGACAATTCACACAGCATCATCTAGCTCCAAGCTAAGCACAGCTTGTGTTATGGGATGACTGATATCCAGATCGTACAATAATTTGTTCCAAGGCGCAAATCAAACACAATCGATCCACATCTGTGTCAATCAGAGGTAAGATACCTGAGCTAGTGTCTTCATGGATCCATCTCCTATGCTCTCGCAGCCTCTCAGCGAGAGCTGGCGTAGGAAGCCTCCGCATCGGAGGGACAGGTTTTCTATTACTGGACCCTGGAAAAGATTACATTTATTGAGAATATCATTAACTTAATGACTCTTAAACTAGACATAAGAAGGATATAGGTCGCCATTGAAATGAAGTGAAAATATTTATTGAAAAAGAAATACACACTAAATGATTAACTTCATGTTGAGGTGTTATCAGTTTCTCGTCATATTAAATTACCTTTAAAATAGGTAGGTACATAGATTAGATCAAGTTAGGCATGTAGAGATCAGTAATAAGCGCTATAGCGCCCAAGGTTGTCTGGTAGTAATCGCTCATGAGTGATAAGACCGCCAATTGTCGCTTATTTTAAGATGTCTTTTTATTGTTTATTATTTTTTGATTCATGGCTTTTAAGTGAGCACTTAAGAATCTTCTATCTATGGGCTCCCACACAAAATTGCGATTTGATGCGATGTGATGCAATGTCACACGAACTTGAGATGCGAATTTCTGCGATGCGATTTTGTGCGGCGAACCGTTTGGTAGGGTAACCATACCTTCAAGTTTAGTCAGCTGTATTGGACGTGTTTTTAGGAAGCGTAAGATGGATCGCAATAAGATAATTGCACTGCTGTTATTGTTAAATAGATATAAAAGAAAAAGAAGATTCTGGGTTCATCCATTTATTATGATTATGAACTCTGAAGGGAACTATTTTACTCGAAAGTACTATGGGTTGAGAACTGCAGCAGATTTTTTTTTACAACACAAAGAAGGCGGCTCAGGCGCCGCGCGTCTTTCTCTAAAGTTGTCTCAGAGCCATCGAGTTAGAATCCTAGAGCGGACTAAAAGGGGGGGTCACCAAGTATGACGTAATATGGCAGGAATACGCGATGCAAATGAGATCGGACGTTATCGTGCGAGCTCGCAGATATTTGCGATGCGATGCGAGTTCGCAGTTTTGTGTGGGAGCACTATATGCGAAAAAACAATAGAACTGCAAACGCAAACATTCTATATTATGTAGCTCAACTGATCCATGTCAATACCAGTCTGTGCGTCTCAAAAACACTGGCTGCATTACCACGCTGTATGGCAATGCTGATGCGCTGAGCCAGATACTCACCAGCTAGAGGGGCACGCGTCGCATCGACCAGACGCTCAGATCATTTTTCAAACCTGGAGAGCCTCGGTACCCCACGGACCTAGGGTCTCGACTCTATTGTATCACTACATAGTATATAACAAAGTCGCTTTCTCTGTCCCTATGTATGCTTAAATCTTTAAAAATACGCAACGGATTTTGATGCGGTTTTAATAGATAGAGTGATTCAAGAGGAAGGTTTATACGTATAATAAAACCGACGAAGCCGGGGTGGGTCGCTAGTAATAATTAGTTACCTCCACATCTCTCTGAAACTCGAATAGGTCGATCCTCTGCCAGTTGGAACCGTCAAGCGCGAGTATGTTCCATAGTTTTGATACCTGCAATAAAAAAAAATATTAAGTTCAATATGGATTACTTTCTTGAACAGTTAATTTTTGGAACCTGCTTGTCGTAATAACGATTATTTATCGGGCATTTATGGCGTACCTATGTTTATATTTATTTACTACAAAATAATGCCAATTTTGGTATTATTTTGTGGCATTACAATAATTTGACACGTAATATCGACACTCCCTACGTATAGTTGTGTATCTGCAAAACACAAATTTTACAGGAGAGCGTTTTAAAGATTTGAAAATGTTCAAATGCTTATATCTGGAGCCCTTTTTGAGATATTTCTGTGAAAATTGGTGAGATGCTCTTACTGTAGATCTAGTTTATGATAGATACTTTTTTTTATTTCAATCTATACTGGTTTAGATTTTATTACACTTACACATTTTTACGTGGTGCTTATAACCTCATAAAATGCTCTATGTGGCACATACACACTTTTTCGTGGAAGCTTAGGAGAATAAGAATTTCGTAACTGCCTTTTACACGGTTATACTTAGTAGATCTATTTGAATAATTCTGTTTAACTGGTGCTTACATGTTTAAACGTTGGAAATTGTATAATTTAATAATATGCATCTACATATATTTTGTTTCGACAAATTAGGCCTGGTGACCAGTACCTAACACATGTCGCCAGGCTCTAATTGCCGAATATTCACTTGCTTACGAAACTAAGCCTATTTTAAGGTAGGTAGGTAATTTTAGTAGTACCTAAAATGTAAAACTGTATTCGTGAATTGGGTTTTTCCCACTTATCTTCTTATTTTTTTTCGCTAATATTGGTCGTCCTTATATTATTATCTTAAAAAAACAATAAAAAAAAGCTCAAAATACCATTTATTAGGGAAGTAGGTGCTCACCTAATTATTATAGTACTTCAACCTAATTATTGCCGACAACCGTTGGGGTATACGTGTTCTTGAGTGGAGACCGCGACTCGGTAAACGTAGCGTAGGATGCCCTCCGGCCAGGTGGGATGACGAATTGCGAAAGACTGCTGGCAGATGCTGGATGCGTCAAGCTGAAGACAGGGCGCTATGGCGCTCATTGGGGGAGGCCTATGTCCAGCAGTGGACTAATATAGGTTGATGATGATGATGATGAACCTAATTATTATCAAAATGTGAACACATAATTGTCAACATCTAACGCCCATTATAGGCCCGCATGGTTATGGAATCAGGAATGTGATTCCTGATTCCATTGGGGGCAAATGCTTGTCAACTTCCTTGAGAAAGAGGGACTGTTATTAATGAACTCCTTCTTTAAGAAACAGCCTCAAAGGAAGTGGACGTGGCAAAGCAGTGATCAACAGGTTCAATACCGGATATCACCGAATGCTCCGAGGCACTCTGAATATTGAAAGACACCGTCTGATGAAGTCCACGCTCCGACCAAATCCAATCCAAATCAAGGCGGGCACCGAGAAGTTCGAGCAGCTACTCGGAGACAGATTTGTTGCCTTGGAACCCACTGATGACGCTGACGAGAGCCTACACAATCTGGTCGAAACGTTGAGGGATGAGGGCATCAAGTTCTGCAAAAAACAGCGAACTGGCAAGAAGTCTAAACTCTCGGATGAGACTCTGGGGCTGATGACAAGAGGACGGGAAACCACCCAAGCAACTTCGTTTGAGAGGTCAGACATGAACAAGCGAATTGCGAAGATGGTACGGCGCGACCTTCGGAGCTCCAACACACGCCTCATTAAAGAGGCGATAGAGTGAAACCGAGGGTCCAAAGTATTCAATCAGCAGCTTGGCAGGAGCTTCCTGACGAAGCTTAAAACGCACGACGGGAGGACCGTACTGTCGAAACCGGAGATCTCAGCCGAGATAGAGGGTTTTTATGGCCGTCTGTGCACTGCACATGCCCCTCGTTCCCGACCTTGATTCCAGAGCCACCCTGACACGTCACTTTACCGACGAACTGCCAGACATCAGTCAAGACGAAACCGTGTTAGCTTTGAGGCAGATTAAAAATGGAAAAGCCCCCGATGAGGACGTTATTACTTCAGTTCAGAGCTTCTGAAGGCAGGAGGAGCCTCCGTTATACAGGAGGAGGATGACATTAAAGAGGTGTTGTAACCTCTTCAATGCCGTCCTCCACAGAGTTTGGTGGTGCTCTTTTTTAAGAACAGTGATAAAACTCTCCTTAAAAATTACTGACCCATCACACTCCTGAGCCACATCTACAAGCTGTTCTCACGAGTGATCACGAATCGTCTCGCCAGGAGACTTGACGAGTTCCAGCCACCAGAACAGGCCGGGTTCCGCGGAGGATATGGCACCATAGACCACATACACCCAGTGAGGCAGATTATACAGAAGTCCGAAGAGTATAATCAGCCCCTGTGTCTCGCTTTTGTGGACTATGAGAAGGCCTTTGACTGAGTCGGAACCTGGGCTGTTCTGGAATACTTACAGCGATGCCAAGTTGACTATCGTTACATCGAAGTGCTGAGGTTCTCTGTGTCATTGCTGTACCTTCCACCACAAACTTGCAAGGAATATTGTAAGATATGGGAAGCTGGGGCATGCAATTCAGAAGATGCAGGACTATCACCGTTAGTGTTCGCAGAATGCAAGACGGAAATGCGCGGTGCAAGAAAAGGTTCTTCATCGCTGGCAGATATTATCTCACCCATTCGGCTTAGGTCATCCTCAGTAAAATGTTCTGAAAATGGCATTGGAGATATTACATTTGAAAAACAACAACAAAGAGCAAAATTAATTTTTTTATGAAAATCGACTTAAATTTCTTGCACTTTTGAAGTGCATTTCTGATCATAACTCTGAAGATCCTCAATATTTTAATGGGGCCCCCCTTGGAATTATCTTCTTTCCGACAAAAAAAAAAAGAATCAAAAAAATCGGTTCACAAACAACGAAGTTATCCGCGAACGAAAAAATTCATATTGGGATTTTTTCAATTGTTTAAAAATAATTGTTTTTTATTAAAATAACATGAAAACACAAACACATAACTATGTAAGTGCATGGGTTACTATAACTTTAATTCAATAATTTTCCTATGTAAAACTATGTAAAAGTCAGTTACCGAATTTTGATTTAACAACTTTTCGAAGTATAAATATGTAAGTGCCTAGATACACCTTATGATCATAGTGAATCCCGATGTATAAATATGTATGTGCGTAGTTACACATTTGTACGTCGGTTATCAAAAATTTTGGGAAAGTTTCAAAATGTACTTACTAAACAATTGTCTATTTAGTCAGCAATGAAGGCAATAACACACAACTGATTCAAGAAACCTAATAACTATGGTTGGACATCAAAAAGTACAAAAAGTTGGTAAATCATTAATTATGATTTACTTACCTGGTCTTGTAGTAGATATAGCTGGGTCTAGGATATCTACTTTTCCTTTCTTAGTAGCATCTGCTTTTAAATTGTTCAGGAATCGGAAACGCTCACTTGTTATTTTGGAGCAATCAAATATTTACGACTTGCACACGCATTCTATTCGTTGTCCGCGCAAGAACCGTGCAACGGGCAGTTACCGCTGCCCGCACCTCATTCCCCCCGCGTAAAAGTTTGTATGTGGAAGATACAGCATTATATGGCGGGAAAATAATGAAGTTGGACAGTTATACGATTAAGAAAAACGTACTTAGAGTACACTTTTTTGATTTTTTGTAAGTTATAATGATAGACTGGAATGTGTAGATGCCAAAAATGCATCAAACGTATAAGTGTGTATCTGGCAGTTAGACGAAGATACGTAGGGAGTGTCGATATGATAAAATAAGAGGACTTTAGGTGCTGTTTGCCCCTTAAGCCAAATTTTGATGCAAGTCGAAAAGACGCAATTTTCTTGGTCTGTGAACGTTACACACGACAGTTTGTTTGGTACGCCGGACGTCTCAATTCAGAACATGTGATTGTCCAGTAATCTATTTATCTCTATTTCTAATAGGTTCTAGTTTAATCCAGACAAATCTTGTTTTTCTGAATACAATTGACTTAAGAATGCAAAGCAATTTTCGACCTCCTAATGATGTTATGTTATTGATATTTTTAAAAAAAGAACACTAGATTTGAATTGTTTGTTGAATTTTTTCAACCATTTATATCAATTTTAAAAAATTATCAAATTTTTTGATAGGTTTGAAGCAAAAAATTACAAATATGAAAAAAAAACAAAAATATCTTGAGACCCAGGTAAAATCTTTTGGACTAGTTAGTTAACAGACCACCCCACCTGCCCCCATTTTCATATGTTCAACTTTCTGCTAAACATTCTGTACATTTAGAAGATAAGAAAACACCCCTTGGTTCAAAACACGTGGTACACGTAAACAGGGTGGTAGTGACACCGCTGTGTTTGAATGTGACACTGCCTATTATTATGCGTGTTACGCTTTAAGCATAAGTACCTAGTTTTAGAGAACCCTAGTATCTAGATAAACCTAACATTGGATTTAAGATACTACTAACTAACCAAAATATGTATTTTTTGTGTCAATTAATCTATATATCTATCTAAAACACCCTTTATATTAAGAAGATAAGAAAACACCCCTCGGGTTAAAACCTTCAGACCTGGGCACAGCGGCAGAGAGACACCACGTCCAGGTACGACAGGATCCGGAGGAGCAGCTCCTTGGGAAGCTTCCTGTTGATGTGCTGGTCATCCTCGCTCGAGAATCTGCTGATCTGGAAGAGTTTGGTTGCTTTCACTTCATTATTTGCAATGACACTGTTAAAGCTGAAGACAGGTTGCTATGGCATGAGTTAGGGGAAGCCTATGTCCAGCAGTGAATATAGGCTGATGATGATGATGAGTGACTGACACTTAATTTTAAACATCTCTCATTAGGGGAGGGTGATGTCCAACAGTGGATTAATAGAGGCTGATTTTTTTATCATCATCATCAGCATATATTAGTCCACAGCTGGACATAGGCCTCCCATAATGAGATGTTTAAAATACAAACAGTGTCATTTATCATCATGATATTTTTATAATTTTCTTTAATCCCACTGCTGGGCAAAGATTAAGATACCTATGATGACCCTTATTATTAGTGTGATTAAAGATATATTAAAGATGTCTGTCTGTATAAATGAAAGTAATTATGACTCAACAAGTACTGTTAAGGTTTATCTATAGTGATAAGACTGTTATTGTTTACTGTTTTTAGTTTGGTAAATCCAAAACTGTAGATTATGAACAGATATTTGGGTCAGTGATTATTTCAAAAACCCAGGTACAATATGAGAGGTAGGTATATATACTACAAGTACTTACCTATTTGTATTAGTATGTAATTACCTATTAAGTTGCCTTATATAAATTTTCCTCTATATCTAATTAGTAACTAAGCAGATAACTACATAAATAGGTAGGTAAATCAAAGCCAGTACCTATTTCCTTATAGGTAGTACAGTGAAGGGTCATGACCTGAACATTTTAAATCAAATTCTGCCAAAGGTGACTAGTTCATACAGCTAAAGTACGTAATTCAAGACAAAATTAAATGAAAGAATCGTGATAACGGTAAGCACGGGTTGACTGGCCGCGTCGGGAGGTCGTTTACACTGAGCTGAACAAAGAATACCGTGCCTTCCTCCATTCCGCTCAGAATTACAAAATATAACAGTAAAAACACATATTACAGACGCGCAATAACACGACAAAGATATGGGCACGAACGCGCGCGATGTATTTTGCAGAAAGAAAACAAATTCAAAAATAGAATGTTTACATGAAGCTCCCACGAACGATCTCATTGCATTTCCTGGCATATTTATTCAGCTTTTTAACGTTTTACGGGTTTGATTCGACGAATTAGGGATTATTTAAATATTTTATTTACTGGAGAACAAAGGAATGGGCCCGTAAAACGTAGGTCAGCTGTTTCCGCAAAACACAAACAATGAAAACTTCTATTGATTTGTCTTACCTCGAATTTGCTTCTCCCTGAGTGGGACATGCTCGGGTATGGAGTCACTTTAGCCACAATGTTTTATTTTCACAACACCGGTGGAAATAATATTGCGAAACGCGAACTATCAAATATGGTGGAATAAAAATTTTGATTTTTCGCAGACACAGGCGAAAATACGACCTTCCCCGCTCAAGAAATGTCAGCTGTCTGTTAGTGTTGCCAGATACCAGTATGTGATAAATTTTCTCCCATTTCACATTTCTTTGCTCCACACTTATAGGCGCTCCACATTCACGCGAGAACTTCGTGAGAACGCGTGAAACAGGCGAGAAGCGTGAATGTGGAAGCGATTCGCGTATTCGTCTCACGTTCTCGCCTTGTTCTCGCGCTGTTCTCCACTTTTTGTCGGTTTTTTGGCGCGAGACAAAGGAGCGCGAGAACGTGAGAACAGGCGAGAACGTGTATTGACTCCACACTCGCATGTTTCTTAGTAGCGCGGGTCATCGTCATTGAGCGCGAGAACTGTAGCGAGAAGTATTTGAGAAGTTTGTGAGAATGTGTACCCGAAGAAGTTCGCGCTACAGTTCTCGCGAAGATTCTCCGGAGATTCTTGTGTGAACGTCTCGTGTGAATGTGGAGCGCCCTTTAAAGTTCGAAACATACTGAAGCCGGAGGCGGAGCGGAGGCGAAGGCTTGCGAGTTGTATTCTATGGAATTCGCGGCGCGGTGCCATAGGAAAAACCGCCAAGCCTTCGCCTCCGCTCCGCTGTCGGCTTCAGTGTGTTTCGAACTTGAACTTGTTTTACTCTCGCATTTGAATAGATTCAAACTGTGCTAGGGCAAAATATTGCGAGGAGTCATTCACCTGCTGCCACGGATTAATAAAAATACGCTCTATAAATGCGACGAAAAAGACCTCACAGAATTTTTGCTATAACCCATGAAGAAAATCATAAAATATTATCAAAAATATGTCGATTTTAGATTTTTTGTAATTCTAACTTATAGAGATAGCTCATACTTACTAAAGATGGTTAAGATCTTAATAATTACTGTGGAGGATAATATATTATCAATTAGACCGTATAGTTCCAGTCCAAAAGTTAACCATTGTGAGCAACAACAAAAAGTTTTTAAATTTATTAAGTGTAGGAGTGGGAAGAAATATTTAAAAAAAACAATCGATTGTTCGTAAGCATACTTTATTAACAACGAAAATTACAAGCAAATGAATAGAAAAATTACAACTAGTATTTACAATTGAAACCATTGAGCTAACCGCAGACGGTTGCAAACAGTCTAAAGGTAGCTCAATTGATCCATGTCAATACCAGTCGGAAGCGTCCCCAAGACACTGGCTGCATTACCACGCTGTATGGCAATGCTGATGCGCTGAGCCAGATATTCACCAGCTCTCGGGTCACGCGTCGCATCGACCAGACGCTGATTGTTCGTAAGCATATAATATTAAGTATTGTTGTATAAAGAAAACATAACAAGTATTCTTCAACAACGTGTAAACTACAGATAATAATTATAAATAAATAAATATGCTGGACAATCCACGCAGCACTATCTCACCAAGCGAAGAATCAAGTTAGTAAGTAATTTACTAAAACATCGAAATAACTTCATAAAATGTAAGTTTAATTTTTATTATCAAATCATATCATCAATTAAGTACATAAAGGTTTTATAGCTCATGTTCAATGACGACTACGTCTTCTTTTAACACATATAGGTATACATTCACTTTCATACCTACCTCGCTCTTAATTATTTTAATCATTAAACTCGTTTCGTTTTCATTTGCCGCATTAATAAATGAATGAATGGAGGGTTTCAAGGATTTCATATAGGTATTCCATTCCAGACATAACAGATTTTAGTGAGTCAAATCAGAACTCCTCAGTGCCGGATTTATATTTTTTATGAGTGTATCGCCCCCCCCCCCCCCCCGGTAGACATACAATTTGATTGTCTGCAATCGAGTGACCGTCCTCTGAAATCCGCCGCCCCCCTAGGACGCTGCCGCCCCCCTAGGACGCCGCCGCCCCTAGGCCGCGGCCTATACGGCCTGTTTACAAATCCAGGACTGGAACTCCTCGTAAACCAAAGAAAAGGTCCTCCTCTAGGTTCCTCTCCAACCACTGAGTTGGGAAATTGTTGTTAAGCCTATCATACAGTAATTTCCATCACGTTGAAACATCATTAAAAATCAAATTTCACCGTTAAAATTGTCAAACAAAAACCTCACAATAAATGATATACCTACTTAGGTGATATAGGAAAAAAAGGAAAAAAATCTGAACACTGATGTTTTATTATAATCAAATAATCAATATCTTTATTTCTTTAGGCTTACAAAATAAGCACTTAGACAAGTCAAATTTAATACTATAGGTAAGTACATAATTATCGAAATAATATAAGAAATAAAGTGATAATTGATTTTCAGTTCGCCTCAGTTTTTTGTCCACTAGTGGAAGAGGCGAAATAGAAACCACTAGCATGTGTAAAACTTATGTGTCTAATACATGTTTGCCTTATAAATAATTACATACTTTGTCGATGTGGAACTGAGCGACATCTGGCCAAGCACTAACGTCATTGATGTAATCATTTATGGAGTAATATGCCTTCTTGATAAGATTTAGTTTTATGTACTGTTTAAATCTACGAATAGAAAGTTCAGTTGCTTCAGATGGAAGCTTATTATAGAAGCGCACACAATTACCCATAAATGATTTCCCCAGTTTTCGTAATCTAAATGAAGGAATGTGTAATTTGTTCTTGTTTCGTGTATTTCTATTGTGAACATCACAATTTTTCAAAAAGTTACTCTTGTTTTTGTGTGTATACATTAAATTTTCATAAATATATTGCGAAATAACAGTTAAAATATTTATTTCTTTAAATAATTCCCTCAATGAGTCACGTGGCTTTAATTTATAAATTGCACGCCCCGCCCTTTTTTGAAGAACAAAGATAAGTCTGAATATCAGCTGCCTGTCCCCAAAGCAAAATACCATAGGACATAATACTATGGAAGTAACTATAATAAACTAACCTAGCTGTGTCTTGATCAGTGAGATGTCTAATTGTTCTCACTGCATAGGCTGCTGAACTAAGCCTACCCGCGAGAGCATCAATTTGCGGTTGCCATTGAAGAGTTGAATCAATATGCAACCCCAAAAATACAGTAGAGTCTACGAAGTGAACAATCTCATTATTTAACATGATTTGAGTTTGGAGTTCTCTAACATTTGGTAACATGAATTTTATACATTTTGTATTTTATTCATGTCACGACTTCTATGTTAGCCCAGGATTTAATACCAGCAGACAGCATGTTCATCAAAATACCGTTATGGTCTCCCTGAAGCCGAAGGCGGAGCGGAGGCAAAGGCGTGCGAGTTATATTCTATTGAATCATATGAAACCCAACACACACCGCAGGCGGTGGCGGCGGCGGCGCGGTGCCGTAGAAAAAACCGGCACGCCTTCTCGCCTCCGCTCTGCTCCGCCTCCGGCTTCGTGTGTGGAGACTTTTAAGCTCTCCTGTTTTAATAAATACATTCTACCGTGTAGTCCGTAATGAAACTAAATCTTACATTACAATAATGTTTCTATTTTGTTGGCAGCCCCAGATTTTGTTCCAGATCCCACATGCGCATTCGGCTTAGGAGTACTGAAGCATAATCTTAACATTTTATTTGGACCTCTCTCAAAAAATAAAAAACGTTATTCAACGGACGCCATGACAGGTCACGTGATGTAAATTTTTGGTCGGACATGCGCGTAATCGCCTTCTCCCTGAATTTTTACAAGTGATTTTTATTCAAAACGTTGGACTTTTCCTTTGTGAAATTCAATAATAATCTACTGAAACTTGTACACATCTTGTACATTAAAGTGAACAGTGTGTGTATATCCAAAAGATAACGTTTGCAGATATTTCGTGCCAGGATCCAACTCGATCAACAAAAGGTCGTTCTTTACATGGTAATGTCCAATGTCGCCACTATATTTACATCGAAACGCTCATCTGGTTCTTTGTTTTATTTGTACTTAATGTATACTGCACTCTCCGGTTTCTATCTACGGTATTTACAGGTCTATTTCGGTACTTTCGCCAAGAGTAGCTTGACAGCTTTGTCAAATTTTCGCTAGCAGTTTTGCAGAAGATTTTGATAAAACTTTGATGTACATTGTGGTGATTTGGTTTGAGCCAACACCTTGCCATAACGACAAAGCATTTTGCTGCTGTCGCGAATAATAACGGGTTCAAAGTGGCTCTCAGGGTCTGCAATCAAGTTTAATTTGGCGATCTAACGATGACATCACGGTGGGGACGTATGATGGAAAACATACAGACATACTTACATTGAGCCTGTGATTCATGCTTTCTATGCTAATTACTTGTAAACCTGCTGTTTGACCTCATAAACTAGTGCTTCCCAATGCCAACATCTTATTTAGGAACATAAAAGTATCCATCTGTAAGACCTTGGGTAAGGCTGGGTCTAGACTTGATGATTGTCCCACTCATTCCAAATAAATATGAGTCTATATTTGTTTTAAAAATTTTGAAATTCCATGTTCAAATGAAAAGTCTTTGACTATACATATTATGATAAAATATTATAAAGGATAACTATTATCAAACTGGTCAGATTTTGATCAAATTTATAAAGGTCGGACAGTTATAAATTTTGATAATTAATATAAACATCAGCAACACCAATTTTCAAATAAGTATTATCAAAATTAGTTCACCTAGAAATTATTTTTTTCTTAGAAATCTCTACAAATGCTTATCTTTATGGTTTTGGCGACATGCAGTTTGTGTGCACTTATTACATCACATTTGCGGTACATGTTGATATTATAGTTTTTAAAACCTAGATGATTAGATTTCATTGTGAAGATCATTTTGATACAAGTTACAAATTATTGCAGTTCAAAATTACAGTAAAAACTCCAAAGTTATCACTACATAGTATGAAACAAACGCTTTCTCTGTCCCTATGTATGCTTAAATCTTTAAAACTATGCTACGGATTTTGATGCGGTTTTTTTAATTGACAGAGTGATTCAAGAGGAAGGTTTGTACGTATAATAAAACAGTGCGAAGCCAGGGCGGGTCGCTAGTAAAACTATATAATTAGAGCCAGCTAGTTTAAAACTACTTTTCTATTCTTTTCATATATTATAAAGTATTTTATGAGAATAAAAAAAAATCTTATCATTGCTATAATAAAACTATTATTTAAAGAATGTGCTTTATCAAGGTTATCTTTGATCTATTAGTTTTATATCCATGCCTTAAACAGATTATGGTAGCTAAGCTGTAATATCATTTGAATTTAATGTGGGATTTCATTATTATTTATTTTTATTGAGCTAGTATGGAAATATGATGAAATTACTACAAAATATCGAAATTACATAAATATACTTACAATTTATTATAAACTAGCAACCCGACTTCGCACGGTTGTATGTATTATACATATAAACCTTCCTCTTGAATCACTCTATCTATTAAAAAAAAACGCATCAAAATCCGTTGCATACTTTTAAAGGTTTAAGCGTTCAAAGGGACATAATGATATAGGGACAGAGAAAGTGACTTTATTTTATACTATATAGTGATATCCATGGGTAGTTAGGTATCGCATTTACCTATGTTCCTGATGTTTCAACAGGTTTACACTTGGTCATGTTCATGGGATGACATCCATATAATAAAGTCTCCTGTTTGTGTAAGTTTAAAACCTTTAATAAAAGAGAACATTTCCCAATGTAAGAAAAATCAAGAAACCCCATCTAGGTATGTCTACAAACTAATGTATAATTTAGCAATATATCATAAAGATACACAACAATATACATCTAATCAAACGGGAGGAAGCAATGGAAGCCATTGCCTAGAAAAAAGACAATATCTTAAAATAATTTGATGTTTCTTACAAAAACTAAAAACAAACTTTAAGATATCAATTAACCCCCTTTATTGTTAGGTTCTTGGTAGGTCCAACTATTCTTATTAAGGATAACTTAGAAGCTATTGGTCAGATTTTGATCAAATTAGTATGGGCGTACTTAGTCACCAAATAAAATCTAATTGGAGGACTTCCTCCTTTTTTCAAGTCAGTTGTAAAACAAATTGTCTGAATACAAGGATACAACATCCCAGTATATCAGTATATTTTATTGATGTGATGCTGTTTAAAATATTATCAACTAGCAGCGCCTCGCGGTTTTACCCGCGTAATTCCCATTCCAGTGGGAATTCCGGGATAAAATATAGCCTATGTGTTATTCCTGACTATAATCTAACTCTGTGCCAGATTTCATCCAGATCTGGGGGTCTACTTTTTTCAACGAAAAACGAACCTTCGATCGAAAGTTCGCGTAATTCCTACTCCGGTTTCATTTTTTTACGAAACTTCGATCGACCGAAAATTGTTTGACATTTAAATTTTCTAAACCTACTCTGTTTCACGAAAGTTCGAAACGAACATTTGATTTTGACGGATCTTTGTTCGGAGTTTTAACCTCAAATCGACGAAACCAAAAGTGGTACCTTTTGATTTTCGTTTTTCTGATTTGATAAAGAAAATTGACTGAACTGAATGAAAGATTACTTTTAATTGTACCTGCTCTTCGTGATGAACGTTTGGAGCGTAAAAGAAACCATATTTGTCGCATTATAACGAGTTCTTTATAGTGTCTTGGGTAAATTACGTCAAAAGTAGTAATTGGTCAAATTCTAGTTGTTTAATTATATGTTTTGCTTAGATACAACAGAAAATAGTTATAAAACTACAGAATAGATGTAAAATTTAAAAACAAAGCGAAACATTTTGTTTATTAAAGAAAAATCCGTAATTGGCATGTTAAAAGACCTAGGGGAAGCAGGGAGAATGGCGATCACTTAAGGAAAATTTGCAATAACTTTTTTTTACAAAGGTTTTATTTTAGAGAACATCATCATTTCAAAGGAACATTGGTTAAACTATCCAGTAATCAACATGCATTAAAACCACTTATCTATTTATCACACAAAATTGGTAGGGACTCGTACAAAAAAATATAGGTTTGACCGTCATTCTCCCTGAGCATGGGTAATGCCGGTCATGCAAAGGGGTAATGGCGATCAAAATTATTTGCTTATACAGGGTTACAGGAAAAATCGTGCTAGATCCGTTAAGGGCGTGGAGTACCCATCATTTCTGACTTATTTCACTATGAAACACCCTACCCTAAACTTAACCCTTTTCGAGATATTCGACTTTTAATTTTTTTATTAAAAATTGCCGATTTTTAGGCTACTAAATTTATTTTTGTTTACTTTGTGTATCTTATTATTATTTTTATTGCATTTTTACATGTGTAATAAGATGCTTTAGGACGTCAATCATTAAAATAATGCATAAATTAATTGAATAGACCGTAGTAGAAAAGTGAAAGTTAAGAAATAAAAAAAAAATTAGAAAGTTTATTTTTCTCTAAGGGATATCTAAAAAAAATATTATGGCAATTCTTCGGCAGATGTTTTTAAAAATATCTACGTTTCATCAGCTATCTAACGAGGTATAATAATCTAGGGTTTTATTCAATTGCATTGAAAAAAAATTAGTTTTATAGGCGACAGTGGAGAAGAAAATTTATACTTAGCCCTAAAAAGTAAAAGTAAAACAATAGGTAAGCATGAAATGTCATTTATTAAAGGTTTTCACACAACTTTTTCTTATTCTACAGTTCATGTTCAACATGGCCGCCTCTATTTCTGATACATTGTCGCATCCTTCTACGGAGACCAGTCTTCACTACTCCAGTGGTCAACGTGGTCCTCATTTTATTTGCTGCATCCACAATCCTTTCTCTTAGGTCTTCCACAGACGAAACTGGATTCGGCTCGCTGTACACAAGACTTTTCATGCACCCCCACACATGAAAATCCATGGGGGTTAGGTCCGGACTTCTTGCTGGCCATGGCAACGGCCCACCTCGTCCTATCCATTTGTTTGGATAATTTGTGTCCAGCCAGTCTCTGACACTTCTCCTGAAATGGGCAGGGCAGCCATCGTGTTGGAACCACATGTCCCTGATCAGGTTGAGTGGCAGATCATCCAGCAAATCACTCAAGTCTGCTCTCAGGAAATTTTCGTAGCTTTCCCCATTTAAATTATCCGGTAGAAAGTAAGGTCCAATCAAATGATTGGAGATAATGCCCATCCACACATTCACGCTGAATCTTCGTTGGGACCCCTTCACTCTTTTCTTATTGGGATTCCTTAGTGCTTTTGGGGCCCAGTAATGGGCGTTGTGATAGTTAGTTATGCCATCTTTATCAAATTTGGACTCATCCGTCCACAAGATATTTCTTAGAAAATCTGGGTCTTCTACGTCAGCATTTAGCATAAATCTGCAAAAGTCCAATCTTCTCGCGGGGTCTCCTTCTTCAATAACGTGTACCGGCGTGTAATGGTATGGGTATAGGCCAGCAGTATGCACTGTAAACCACACTCTCCATTGCGAAAGTCCCAGATCACGGGCAACAATATTAGTGGAAGTAGTCGGATCCGCTCGAAAGCGTTGCACTATCTCATTGTCCTGTTCTTCGTCGTCAATTCGTGGTCTACCCATGTCTGTATTACGTCTCAAAACAGAGCCAGATTCTCGAAGTCTTCGATAAACTCTGTCAAAAACGGCCACATCCGGCACTCGACGACCGGGGTAGCGAGTTACGTATTCGTTGCGAGCTTGCGCAGATACACAATCGCAGTATCCGTAACAAATAAGCATATCAGCATATTCCTCAGGTGTGTAGGACGTCATCTTCAACACTTCCGTATCACAGGTACAAATCAGAGTCCGGTTAACAAGTATAGTAGTCACAAATCAGAAGAAATAGTCCAGAATCACAGCCAAGTCGAGAAAAAGAGCAAAACGATATCACATCTACTATGTACGAAGCACAAAAGCAGACTGACAACCAAAACAATACCCCCTGTTGTATTCCCAGCCCTAACCGGTCTCTACACATTTTTTCTTTCATTCATACCTACATAAATCGTCACTTGTCTCGCTCTCACGGTGTGTCTGAACTTGAAGGACAATAGGCGCGGGACCGTTAGAACTGCTACCTGGAGCGTCCCAACTACTTTTTTTCCACGAAATGTAATACAAACCCTAGATTGTTATACCTCGTTAGATAGCTGATGAAACGTAGATATTTTTAAAAACATTTGCCGAAGAATTGCCATAATATTTTTTTAGATATCCCTTAGAGAAAAATAAACTTTCTAATTTTTTTTTTATTTCCTAACTTTCACTTTTCTACTACGGTCTATTCAATTAACTTATGCACTATTTTAATCATTGACGTCCTAAAGCATCTTATTACACATGTAAAAATGCAATAATAATAATAATAAGATACACAAAATAAACAAAAATAAATTTAGTAGCCTAAAAATCGGCACTTTTCAATAAAAAAATTAAAAGTCGAATATCTCGAAATGGGTTAAGTTTAGGGTAGGGGGTTTCATAGTGAAATAAGTCAGGAATGGTGGTTACTCCACGCTCTTAACGGATCTAGCACGATTTTTCCTGTAACCCTGTATATGACAATGGAGAACCATTTTGATTAATTATAATGATGAGATCAACGTTACTTTAACTTATTAAAAGACTACAATGATATTTGAGCATAAATGACTAATCTGAATTAAATGTTTCTATGAAAATATGTGATATCTAATCTTAGGTACATAAATCACAGATGTATCCTTTAGCAGAATCCAGAACACACTACATGAGACCATTGGCCGTATGTGGTGCATCGATACCACATCTCATCGTTTTGTCCGAATTCTTTGCAAATATTGCATTTTTTTTTCTTTCATCGTCATTACCTACATCCATATCATCATAACTATCGTCGTTGCAAAGGTTAGGATGATTTTCTTGCAAAACTTTGCGTTTGTAAGACTTTCTTGTCATATTTCTTACAGCTTTTTCTTGAGGCTTAGTTTTCTCAGCTCCTTTGGTTTTACCAATTTTCTTTGCCTTGACTTGACCGGTATAACCCCAAAAGACGGTTTTGCAATCAAGCTGAATTTTAACAAAACAGAGATACAATTATTAAGAAATGTTTACTATATTGTTTAATTTAATGTTTGAGCGCAAAGATAATGAATAGCAACATTAAATGAGTAAAATAAATCTGTACTTGCCGACAAACGCACTCAGCCGAAAATTAGATCCGGGCGGCCAGAAACAAACATACGCACCTCTCTCTCACGGGCAGCGAGCGGGCTGACCAAACTTATCGCTGCCTGCTTTTACGTCTCGCCCCCCTCCCTTCAGCCCACGCACCGTATTTCTATGAACTGTATTTTGTTAGTTTTTTGAGTGACCGCCATAACCCCATGACCGGCATAGCCCCTGCTTACCCTACACATATCATTCGTTCAATTTCATTCACGAAAATTGTCTATGAATCCGAACTTTGTGTGCGTATCCGAAAATGAAAGAGAGTAGGTTCATCACCGAAACTTCGTTTTAAATTCGTTCGTTTGCGAACCTTCGTTTCAAAGAAAGCGGGTCGACGCCCTGTTCTGTAGTTTTTGCTTGAAAGAGTAACAAACATCCATCCATACTTACAAACTTTCGCGTTTATAATATTAGTAGGATGCATGTGTGATGATGAATATTCAACTCATAATTACTACCTATTCCATTAGATAAAAATTCCTTGTAACATCTTTACTACTTGCATTCTTCAGAGGTCTTGCCATCTTACACTTATTTTAATATGGTTGAATATCTCTCACATGTCTATTTATTTAACAACTTAGAACCAACACCAACAGTCCGCTAATAGAACTATAGTTTTGAGATCAATAGCTTAGAGTACATAGTTTATAACAAAGTTGCTTTCTCTGACCCTATGTCCCTTTGTATGCTTAAATCTTTAAAACTATGCAACGGATTTTGATGCGGTTTTTTTAATAGATAGATCGATTCAAGAGGAAAGTAAAGCCAGTGGGGTCGCTAGTATAATTATAGTTTTGAGATGAATCTCTAAATACTATTTCTCTTTATATTTTATTACCACCATTAACCAACCTGTTGATGAAAATTCCCACGGTTTGATTTGAAAGTATGTGAAATTGCTTATGTGGGCCAAACTTTTCTCATTGTGGTTTTTGACACCCATTCCATGGTGTCTAATTTAAGCTTAATAAATTGGTAAAAAAAAAATGTTGAGTACCAGTCTTCTACTACCCACATAAGTTTGAGGCTGGTTGAATGTGTTAAATGTCCAATATCAAGAATAAAAATACATTAAAATTGTAAAACTATTATGGCAACACAGTATATAATATTCTTTAAATATATAATTATAAATGTTATCATTACATTTTCACAAATTTAAGTAAGTACTAATTACTAAAATTCTTAACATAATGACATGCTGATAATCCTTAAAAATATATTTTTACTATACATAGAAAACCAAACAATTTCAGATCATACAAAAATTTGTCCTTGGGCAATAAACCTGGTCACAGGCAGACTTTCGCCCGCCACTGTGCCGCCACGTCACATCGGTCGTCAAATAAGGGATGATTTATATTAGACCGGGCCGAGTCCGGGCCGGGGCGGGGCCGGAGCGAGGCCCATCCATTTCATCCCGGACGGGACACGGATCATGCACGGTGTAATATAAACTGGTTCATATAAAATGTGTGTAACGTTTCAAATCCGTGCCCCGTCCGGGCCACGTATGCGGCCCGGCCCCGGTCTAATATAAATCATCCCTAATTGATAAAAGTTCATAATGGTTAATATGGTTATACCCTGTCAAGGTGCAACATTTACTTGCAATATCAATGAGTGTTATCTTCATGATGTCATTATAGACCTATTTATTTATAGTGGGGTTATCATGTCTTGAGGACAAATAATTGACGTCATAGTCCAACTAAACTCAA
The DNA here is from genome assembly GCA_944547425.1 of Eupithecia centaureata. Classification (NCBI taxonomy): domain Eukaryota; kingdom Metazoa; phylum Arthropoda; class Insecta; order Lepidoptera; family Geometridae; genus Eupithecia; species Eupithecia centaureata. The sequence continues at coordinate 6,783,736 of OX155706.1, forward strand.
TATAAAAAATATAATCATCATCATCAGTCTATATTTGTCCTCAGCTGGACATAGGCCTCCCCTAATGAGCGGCATAGTGAAAAAATATAATAATGCTGGACAATTCACACAGCATCATGTAGCCCCAAGCTAAGCAGAGATTGTGTAAAAGCATAGATAAAACTTAGCTTAGAAAACAACCCAAACACACTGAACAAAATTTGCAGATAAATTTGCCCCGAAGCTAGATCGATCCCGCAACCTCCTGTGTCGCAGGTCACTTCGGCAAAGCGGTCGTTAAATACTATAAATATTGTAAACATAGCCCCCAAAATAAAATCTTTCTTGTTGTTGATTATCTTAGAAAATTTGTCCATTACCAGTTGATTTAAGCTTAATATTTGTTTGGCTGCAGCATTAAGAACATTAAGTGGTTTTTTCGCTGACGATGTGATGTGCGAACGTTGAATGCGTTCGCTCGTCGCTAGCAACTGGTTATTTTTGATGCATACCTACCTGTTTAGTTTTTTATTTAGTTGAAGTTAAATAGCTAGCAAGGATCTTCACAAATAATTCTGTAAAGTAGGTACCTATCTACCTACTCACTTAGTATCAAATAGAGACTAGGGTCAGTGTTCTCCGGAGTTCAGTCGGACTCAAATTATTAATAAAGTAAATAATATTTTATTACCTAATAGCTAAATCAATGAAGCTTATAAGTGATAACTGTCCGACTGTCCTTTGGTGAACACTGGTCTAAGAGGCTTTCAGACAAACCGAATCACGGTTTTAGTTAAGCTTTTTGAATAAAATAAGTGCTTATTTGTATACCATAAAATAAATAAAAAAAAAAAAAAAAAGAATCCATAATTTTTTTAATGAACAAATTATAATACCTACTGGATTATTGTTCCCAAGCCTAGTTCCTCCAAAAATTCTTAAATTATTGTTTAATATATTTAATTTAGTCTGTAAATTTTCTAACTACTGACATTCTGTTGCTAGTAATTCATTTATCTATCCATTCAGTCTTGTAGTTGACCTTTGTCAATGAGAAAAAGGAAATGTTCTAGCTTTATATGCCATAGAATTTCCATATAAAGCTAACACTACATTCTGAGGAAGTGCAATCATTGGATTTGTATCTACTCTAGGAAGTATTAAGATTACAATATTATAAAAATTAATAATAACACATTTTGAAGATTGAGGTCAATTTACTAAACCCACTTCCCAAATTTTTGATAGTAATTTTGATAATTCGCATCCTAGGGGGTCCAAAGTAATGGTTAAACGTGAAACAAAATTCTCAAGATGCATTTCATTAACCATTATTAGTAGGTCGTCCAAATTTGGCATGTAGGGTATGTTCCTAAACATTGTTTTACGCTCTTTTATTTGAATATTTTAAGACAAAAAAACATATTATCAGCTACTTTGCACAAGTTGAGGGAAAAACAGACTTAATAGGGTTTATTTTATTATATACTAGCGACCCGCCCCGGCTTCGCACGGTTTTATTATGCATATAAACCTTCCTCTTGAATCTCTCTATCTATTAAAAAAAACCGCATCAAGATCCGTTGCGTAGTTTTAAAGATTTAAGTATTCAAAGGGATATAGGGACAGAGAAAGCGACTTTATTCTATACTATGTAGTGATGTACTTGATTGTTTACTGAACCTACATGTAAAATTATTATAGCCCACTACTAATGGTAATTGAAATGGCATTGTTTTTTTTCCTTTTGGATCCCTTAGGACGCGTAGTTTTAAACTCCTTTTTTAGTATGTGTATGTATAGTAATGTTGGTCTTTAAAATAAACAAATCATTATTGAAATTCTGCATAACTTCCAAAAATAAGTCATAATCTTCAACTATCTTACAGCATAATGAGAATCGTTTCTCATCGTAAAACAGACAGGTACTTAGTTATCTAATATAATGTTTTGTAGTGTCTTTAGTTTTAAGCGGTGGCATACAAACCAATTACGGTAATGAGCTTAATGGTACGCTATTTTAAGACTGAGAGAAAACATTCAAATGCAGTCTTAAATTTGGATAAATTCTGTCGTTAGAGCTTAAAGCTAGAGCCAATGTTATGATTACTTTTATTTCTTAGATTATTTAACTTTGACGAACGATGTGGCGCGGTGGGCGAAGGTCCGCCTGCGACGCAGGAAGTTGCTGGTTGGATTCCCGCCTCGGAACAAATTTGCGTACGATCTGCAGAAATATGTTCCGTTGGTCTGGGTGTTTTCTATGCATAATAACAAAAAAATCTATCTAGGTATATACCTATTAAAATATGTCAGTTATCTAGTCCACAAGCTTTGACTAGCTAACTTTGGATGGTGCCTGGACCATCCAAAGTACTGGTTTGGATGTGTATGGATTGTCCAGCATTATAGCAAAGTCTTAATTTGTTTCAGAACTGAAGCTATGTGACGTCAGCCCTTGGCTAGCCATCACACCGTTTGGAGATGGTACACCACTACTGTGTGACTGTGCCCGCTCTGAGGTACTTGTGTCAATAACAACAGATCCAGGTGAGATGTATGTATGTTTGTAAACTATAGTTGAAACAATGTGCTTAGATTGCTGCTGAGTATCAAAATATTTCTTGCTTTATATTGTTGGAGAGATATTTACACAATAATGTAGTGTAAGACGCCCTCCGGCCAGGTGGGTTGACGATCTGCGAAAGACTGCTGGCAGATGCTGGATGCGTCAAGCTGAAGACAGGGCGCTATGGCACAAGTTAAGGGAGACCTATATACAAGCAGTGGACTGATAATTATGATGATGATGATATGCACATTTGACAGCAATTAAATCGTGCCACAATGCCTTGGAACTCAGTTTCGATTTTTTTAAACTATTGACTTACATCTAATTTACACCCAGATAGTGTGTTTCACGCTGACTAAAATACCTAACTGTACAAATATACTAAATTACCGTCAACTCGCTTTGTAATCAAGCAACAAACAATAAAAGTCGCCTCACATTAAATCCTTGACCGGGTCGGAGAAGGCGTGCGGAAAGCTCTTTTTTTGTAAAAATATCTAATTAAGAAAATTTCTTTGTTATGTCTCTTTTCCTGTCTCTTCTATTCTTCCGGACCTTATCCCACGCTTAGTGTGGTCGGCACAACATGTATTTTTCTTCCATTCTGCTCTGTTATTCGTCATCTCCGTATTCACACCTTTCTTGAGCATATCCTCTTTCACACAATCCATCTTTTCTTCGGTCTTCCTTTCCCCTTATATCCCTCATTCAAATCAATCATTTTTTTCGTAACATGACCTTCCTCTCTCTGCATAACATGCCCATACCACGCTAGCCTATTTCTCCTCACCTTTTCTGTCACCGCTACTTGGCGCTACTTTCAAACTTCCTCTGATGTACACCCCTTATCTCTTATCCTGTGTTTTTGTATATTGCTTGGTGTGCTATAAAGTGTAATGTATTCCTTCCACAGATGGCGTACTACCCCCAACTAGCCTCCTTGGAGGCTGCGCTGCCGCTCCTCAGCAGGCCCGACCTTCGCCTGCGCCAGCAGATCGGCGAACAGCTGACAGCGCTCGTCCACAAGGAGCCAGAGATCACGCATGATCTGGCTGCACAGTTGTTAGACTCTATGCAGGTCTGGCTCAATGGAGGGAACTTCAAGGTGAGACTATAGCAGACTTTGAGAAACCCTCAACTCTTGGTCATATCCCAACAGCTCCTCAGCAGGCCCGACCTTCGCCTGCGCCAGGAGCTGACAGCGCTCGTCCACATGGAGCCAGAGATCACGCATGATCTGGCCGCGCAGTTGTTAGACTATGCAAGTCTGGCTCAATGGAGGGAACTTCAAGGTGAGACTATAGCAGACTTTGAGAAACCCTCAACTCTTGGTCATATCCCAACAGCTCCTCAGCAGGCCCGACCTTCGCCTGCGCCAGGAGCTGACAGCGCTCGTCCACAAGGAGCCAGAGATCACGCATGATCTGGCTGCGCAGTTGTTAGACTCTATGCAAGTCTGGCTCAATGGAGGGAACTTCAAGGTGAGACTATAGCAGACTTTGAGAAACCCTCAACTCTTGGTGATATCCCAACAGCTCCTCAGCAGGCCCGACCTTCGCCTGCGCCAGGAGCTGACAGCGCTCGTCCACAAGGAGCCAGAGATCACGCATGATCTGGCCGCGCAGTTGTTAGACTCTATGCAGGTCTGGCTCAATGGAGGGAACTTCAAGGTGAGACTACAGCAGACTTTCAGAAACCCTCAACTCTTGGCACATATCCCAACAGCTCTACCGCAGCTGAGTTCTTCAAGTGTCTCTACAGTAGGACACTGGGAGTAAAGTTTTTTAAACTTCCCGATAAGAACACACTGGTATAAATATTTATCTACGGGTATTTATCGTGTTTATTTACCGATATTTCCCGACGTTTCAACAGGTTTACACTCTGTCGTGGTCACGGGATGACACAAATGCCAATAGGTAAATAAACGAGATAAATACCCAAAACTAAACCAAAACATTTTTAATAATGTAGTCTAGTTAGTATTATTGTATGTTAGAATGTTACATCATGCAGCCAGATCATGCGTGATACCTACTTTGTTGTGTGTTTTTTTTATATTGATCATTCCATGTTTGTGAACCATATAAATTACCTATCTATCTGCCATAACCGATAAAACAGCCATTAAGCTCTGAAACAAAAGGATATCCGCGCGAGACAATCGTATCTTGCACAGTCTGATTATCAGTCACACATGATCGCGCGCGTACTTATTCTAGACGATTTTGATGCTTCTTGATGAAAAGGACAATTATGCAATGTATAATAAGAAAAAAGAAAAAAAAAGAAACTCTAAACTGGTTTCAAATTCTTTAGAGATAAAATGAGTACCAATCAGCTTTTTGAAAAACTAGTAAATAGACAGTTCTTAATCCAACCTATCATCGTTTTAAATTGGTACTTACCGAGTCACCCGTTCTTATAGTATTATGACAGGTATAACTAAATATTCTGTGATTATTGGAACGTCTAAGAGGCGCCATAAATATTAATTTTATTTTGTTTACTAGCGGCTTCGCACGGTTTTATTATAAGTATATAAACCTCCCTCTTGGATCATTCTATCTATTAAAAAAAACCGCATCAAAATCCGTTGCGTAATTTTAAAGATTTAAGCATTCAAAGGGACATAATGATGGCAGGTATAACTAAATATTCTGTGATTATTGGAACGTCTAAGAGGCGCCATAAATATTAATTTTATTTGTTTATCATCTGTTAAAATTTCTTACAATTCATGAGTCTGGTGACAGACGGAAAGATAGATGGACGGACAGCGGAGACTTAGAAATAGGATCCCGTTTTACTATTTTGGCACCTAACCCTAAAACACAACTCCAAACAATAATACGATATTAAATAACCGAGGAGAAGCCAAAGGGCGATTGTGCACTACAAGAAAGCCCAAAGAAAAACAGTCCGGATTCAACGTATACATTACTATCGGATAACTTGTGTCAAAAAAACGATTTCCCCCTTTTTACTGTGCGTCCAGAATACGCCCTCAAGACAATGCTTGCTCAAATCTCAGTTTTGATCCATTCTCGTTGAGTGATTGTTGTGTCGAATCGTGTGTTATGTTATTATAAATTAATTTTACAAGACGTTACTCTTACATCCCACCATTGTTTGAAGTATCTTTGGTAATGTTGTTTGGATATTTTCAGCATGTGTTTTTGCAACGTGATGATTTTGAAGGAAATTATTTTCAATGACCCTTGATGTAAGCTAATGGTTAAAATTAAAAGTGTCTATCAATGGATTATTTAATTACTAGTTGTTTCTATGGAAACGTTTCAATTCAAGGATATATCTATACCTATTTCTATTTTTATTCAATTCAATTCAATTTCTTTATTTCGGTTATTCACCATAATTTTTAGTAATACTACTTATACTATGTTAGTCACCATAAAAAATAAAAATAGATTTCAAAATTCATGTCTCATTTCACAAACCATTCAATATTTTTTTTTTTATCTATCCCATGTGAACTGATTTATGGCATGAAAAGTAGCTTATGTTTTATTCCAGGAATATAACTAATTTCGAAATTTTATATTTTTCTACTAGCAGCATCGCCTCGCGGTTTCTCCCCCGTAATTCCCGTTCCCGTCGGAATTCCGGGATAAAATATAGCCTATATATTCCAGATAATCAGTAAATCAATATCTTTATTTCTTTAGGCTTACAAAATAAGCACTGTGACAGGTGAAATTTAATACTATAGCTACATAATTATCAAAATAATATAACAAATAAATAGATAATTGATTTTCCCTTCGCTTCAATCTTTTGTAATCTATCTCAGAGGCAAATTTCATACATATCCGTTCAGTAGTTTTTGCCTGAAAGAGTAACAAACATCCATCCATAGTTACAAACTTTCGCGATTATAATATCAGTAGGATTAAATACATCCAATTATAACCTTTATTATCTATTGCAGGTAGCACAGAATGCCTTGGAGGTTTTAGCGGCGCTCGCTGAACGAATGGGACCCGAATTCTCTCACTACGTGCCTACAGTACTACCGCATATTATAGACAGGTAAGAAAACTTGAAGGTTCTTCAGTAGAGACCGTGACTTAGCAAACGTAGTGTAGTTCCCTCTCCGGTTAGGTAGGATGACGACCTGTGAAAGGAAGGTAGATTCTGGATGCGGCAAGCTGAAGGTTTTGTTTTGGCGCTCATTAGAGAAGGCCTAGCAGCAGTAGAGTTATATTATTATGAAGAAATTTTATACTCTTGCTAAATTAATTAAGATTAGTTAGGTGAAACAAAAGCCTGACGTTTAGAATCTCCATAAAATTTGCAGGGTTTCTATCTAACTATTTTCTTTACTTTTACTTTACTTTTAAATTTATGAGTACATTATGAACGCTCAAAGTTCAGGTAAAATTAGTGCTAAATAGCAGATTTTTGGAGGCCTATACTGAACTTGTTTATCCGAATTTCGATTTTATGTTACGATAGAAACCTAGATACCTATTCGTGCACAAGATACCTATTAGTATAAAATTCAAAGAAAGATCTGTTACAACGCCATAATCACGTACGAGCTTTTGTATGAAAAGTAAGACGGGTGACCGCTCTTCACTATATAGTATATAACAAAGTCGCTTTCTCTGTCCCTATGTCCCTTTATATGCTTAAATCTTTAAAACCACGCAACGGATTTTGATGCGTTTTTTTTAAATAGATTATACGGTTTATACGTATAATAACCGTGCGAAGCCGGGTTCGCACGGTTATTATACGTATAAACCTTCCTCTGGAATCACTCTATCTATTAAAAAAAAACGCTTCAAAATCCGTTGCGTGGTTTTTAAGATACGTATAAACCTTCCTCTTGAATCACTGCGCGGGTCGCGGGTGATTCAATACAATACAACTCGCACGCCTTCGCCTCCGCTCCGCCTCCGACTTCAATGTGTGGAGACCTTTAATTTTAACAAGTTTCGATCATTAGATATGCGCTCAAGCATGTCCATGGCCTAACCAGTGAACCAGATAGTAGTATGTCATGTTTACCTACTCATGCTAAAGAAACCGACGCAGTCGTTTTAACAATAGGCACGTTTGTTATTGATTAATGTCTTTAAATTGCTCGGTACATGTACATTATAGAAGTGTTGTACTTTTATGATGTACAAAAAATATATATGGAAGTATTAACTGCAGGAATAATGAAGTTTTGTTTTCAAAACGTTTTAAAAATATAGGATGTTCTGATTTCCATTTTTATTTTTGTTTGTTGTATTTCAGATTAATTTATTCTCTTTTTTGAACCGATTTTGATAATTCTTAGGGGATCTCTTTAAAAATCGAATGCTTTTCACGTGGTCTTATATTAATTCGATTACGATATGACCTGTAATTTTAGAAATAATAACAATCAAAGGTTCGTAATTGTATCAGATTAAAACTATTGTCCATTCACATGACGAACTCTGTGGCGCAACGTATAGGTCCTACTGCGACACTGGAGGTTGCAGATTCGATAAGCCAGTTGCGTGAATTACGATTAAATTCTTCGGCCCTGGAGGCGATAATAATTTTAAGAATTAATTGATAAGTACCTACCTATTGTATCTCATTATAAAATAACTATTTTTGTTTTTATGAGAATAAACATCTTTAAACCTAATTATAGTCTAATTTCTGTCTCATTTACAGGCTCATTAGGGGAGGCCTATGAGCAGCAGGTTGATGATGATAATGATTTGCAGGCTAGCAGACACAAAGGAAGGCGTCCGACACATGGCAAGGGTCTGCATCGGAGTGCTCGGAGAGTCACGAGCGGCCCAGCCGCGCGTGCTGCTCGCGCGACTGCAGCCCGCGCTCAACCACAAGGCACCTCACACGAGGGAGGAGGCGCTGCGCTGTATACAGTCACTGTTGGACACGTGAGTCAGGAGTATTAGTGCGTCACATGGCAAGGGTCTGCATCGGAGTGCTCGGAGAGTCACGAGCGGCCCAGCCGCGCGTGCTGCTCGCGCGACTGCAGCCCGCGCTCAACCACAAGGCACCTCACACGAGGGAGGAGGCGCTGCGCTGTATACAGTCACTGTTGGACACGTGAGTCAGGAGTATTAGTGCGTCACATGGCAAGGGTCTGCATCGGAGTGCTCGGAGAGTCACGAGCGGCCCAGCCGCGCGTGCTGCTCGCGCGACTGCAGCCCGCGCTCAACCACAAGGCACCTCACACGAGGGAGGAGGCGCTGCGCTGTATACAGTCACTGTTGGACACGTGAGTCAGGAGTATTAGTGCGTCACATGGCAAGGGTCTGCATCGGAGTGCTCGGAGAGTCACGAGCGGCCCAGCCGCGCGTGCTGCTCGCGCGACTGCAGCCCGCGCTCAACCACAAGGCACCTCACACGAGGGAGGAGGCGCTGCGCTGTATACAGTCACTGTTGGACACGTGAGTCAGGAGTATTAGTGCGTCACATGGCAAGGGTCTGCATCGGAGTGCTCGGAGAGTCACGAGCGGCCCAGCCGCGCGTGCTGCTCGCGCGACTGCAGCCCGCGCTCAACCACAAGGCACCTCACACGAGGGAGGAGGCGCTGCGCTGTATACAGTCACTGTTGGACACGTGAGTCAGGAGTATTAGTGCGTCACATGGCAAGGGTCTGCATCGGAGTGCTCGGAGAGTCACGAGCGGCCCAGCCGCGCGTGCTGCTCGCGCGACTGCAGCCCGCGCTCAACCACAAGGCACCTCACACGAGGGAGGAGGCGCTGCGCTGTATACAGTCACTGTTGGACACGTGAGTCAGGAGTATTAGTGCGTCACATGGCAAGGGTCTGCATCGGAGTGCTCGGAGAGTCACGAGCGGCCCAGCCGCGCGTGCTGCTCGCGCGACTGCAGCCCGCGCTCAACCACAAGGCACCTCACACGAGGGAGGAGGCGCTGCGCTGTATACAGTCACTGTTGGACACGTGAGTCAGGAGTATTAGTGCGTCACATGGCAAGGGTCTGCATCGGAGTGCTCGGAGAGTCACGAGCGGCCCAGCCGCGCGTGCTGCTCGCGCGACTGCAGCCCGCGCTCAACCACAAGGCACCTCACACGAGGGAGGAGGCGCTGCGCTGTATACAGTCACTGTTGGACACGTGAGTCAGGAGTATTAGTGCGTCACATGGCAAGGGTCTGCATCGGAGTGCTCGGAGAGTCACGAGCGGCCCAGCCGCGCGTGCTGCTCGCGCGACTGCAGCCCGCGCTCAACCACAAGGCACCTCACACGAGGGAGGAGGCGCTGCGCTGTATACAGTCACTGTTGGACACGTGAGTCAGGAGTATTAGTGCGTCACATGGCAAGGGTCTGCATCGGAGTGCTCGGAGAGTCACGAGCGGCCCAGCCGCGCGTGCTGCTCGCGCGACTGCAGCCCGCGCTCAACCACAAGGCACCTCACACGAGGGAGGAGGCGCTGCGCTGTATACAGTCACTGTTGGACACGTGAGTCAGGAGTATTAGTGCGTCACATGGCAAGGGTCTGCATCGGAGTGCTCGGAGAGTCACGAGCGGCCCAGCCGCGCGTGCTGCTCGCGCGACTGCAGCCCGCGCTCAACCACAAGGCACCTCACACGAGGGAGGAGGCGCTGCGCTGTATACAGTCACTGTTGGACACGTGAGTCAGGAGTATTAGTGCGTCACATGGCAAGGGTCTGCATCGGAGTGCTCGGAGAGTCACGAGCGGCCCAGCCGCGCGTGCTGCTCGCGCGACTGCAGCCCGCGCTCAACCACAAGGCACCTCACACGAGGGAGGAGGCGCTGCGCTGTATACAGTCACTGTTGGACACGTGAGTCAGGAGTATTAGTGCGTCACATGGCAAGGGTCTGCATCGGAGTGCTCGGAGAGTCACGAGCGGCCCAGCCGCGCGTGCTGCTCGCGCGACTGCAGCCCGCGCTCAACCACAAGGCACCTCACACGAGGGAGGAGGCGCTGCGCTGTATACAGTCACTGTTGGACACGTGAGTCAGGAGTATTAGTGCGTCACATGGCAAGGGTCTGCATCGGAGTGCTCGGAGAGTCACGAGCGGCCCAGCCGCGCGTGCTGCTCGCGCGACTGCAGCCCGCGCTCAACCACAAGGCACCTCACACGAGGGAGGAGGCGCTGCGCTGTATACAGTCACTGTTGGACACGTGAGTCAGGAGTATTAGTGCGTCACATGGCAAGGGTCTGCATCGGAGTGCTCGGAGAGTCACGAGCGGCCCAGCCGCGCGTGCTGCTCGCGCGACTGCAGCCCGCGCTCAACCACAAGGCACCTCACACGAGGGAGGAGGCGCTGCGCTGTATACAGTCACTGTTGGACACGTGAGTCAGGAGTATTAGTGCGTCACATGGCAAGGGTCTGCATCGGAGTGCTCGGAGAGTCACGAGCGGCCCAGCCGCGCGTGCTGCTCGCGCGACTGCAGCCCGCGCTCAACCACAAGGCACCTCACACGAGGGAGGAGGCGCTGCGCTGTATACAGTCACTGTTGGACACGTGAGTCAGGAGTATTAGTGCGTCACATGGCAAGGGTCTGCATCGGAGTGCTCGGAGAGTCACGAGCGGCCCAGCCGCGCGTGCTGCTCGCGCGACTGCAGCCCGCGCTCAACCACAAGGCACCTCACACGAGGGAGGAGGCGCTGCGCTGTATACAGTCACTGTTGGACACGTGAGTCAGGAGTATTAGTGCGTCACATGGCAAGGGTCTGCATCGGAGTGCTCGGAGAGTCACGAGCGGCCCAGCCGCGCGTGCTGCTCGCGCGACTGCAGCCCGCGCTCAACCACAAGGCACCTCACACGAGGGAGGAGGCGCTGCGCTGTATACAGTCACTGTTGGACACGTGAGTCAGGAGTATTAGTGCGTCACATGGCAAGGGTCTGCATCGGAGTGCTCGGAGAGTCACGAGCGGCCCAGCCGCGCGTGCTGCTCGCGCGACTGCAGCCCGCGCTCAACCACAAGGCACCTCACACGAGGGAGGAGGCGCTGCGCTGTATACAGTCACTGTTGGACACGTGAGTCAGGAGTATTAGTGCGTCACATGGCAAGGGTCTGCATCGGAGTGCTCGGAGAGTCACGAGCGGCCCAGCCGCGCGTGCTGCTCGCGCGACTGCAGCCCGCGCTCAACCACAAGGCACCTCACACGAGGGAGGAGGCGCTGCGCTGTATACAGTCACTGTTGGACACGTGAGTCAGGAGTATTAGTGCGTCACATGGCAAGGGTCTGCATCGGAGTGCTCGGAGAGTCACGAGCGGCCCAGCCGCGCGTGCTGCTCGCGCGACTGCAGCCCGCGCTCAACCACAAGGCACCTCACACGAGGGAGGAGGCGCTGCGCTGTATACAGTCACTGTTGGACACGTGAGTCAGGAGTATTAGTGCGTCACATGGCAAGGGTCTGCATCGGAGTGCTCGGAGAGTCACGAGCGGCCCAGCCGCGCGTGCTGCTCGCGCGACTGCAGCCCGCGCTCAACCACAAGGCACCTCACACGAGGGAGGAGGCGCTGCGCTGTATACAGTCACTGTTGGACACGTGAGTCAGGAGTATTAGTGCGTCACATGGCAAGGGTCTGCATCGGAGTGCTCGGAGAGTCACGAGCGGCCCAGCCGCGCGTGCTGCTCGCGCGACTGCAGCCCGCGCTCAACCACAAGGCACCTCACACGAGGGAGGAGGCGCTGCGCTGTATACAGTCACTGTTGGACACGTGAGTCAGGAGTATTAGTGCGTCACATGGCAAGGGTCTGCATCGGAGTGCTCGGAGAGTCACGAGCGGCCCAGTCGCGCGTGCTGCTCGCGCGACTGCAGCCCGCGCTCAACCACAAGGCACCTCACACGAGGGAGGAGGCGCTGCGCTGTATACAGTCACTGTTGGACACGTGAGTCAGGAGTATTAGTGCGTCACATGGCAAGGGTCTGCATCGGAGTGCTCGGAGAGTCACGAGCGGCCCAGCCGCGCGTGCTGCTCGCGCGACTGCAGCCCGCGCTCAACCACAAGGCACCTCACACGAGGGAGGAGGCGCTGCGCTGTATACAGTCACTGTTGGACACGTGAGTCAGGAGTATTAGTGCGTCACATGGCAAGGGTCTGCATCGGAGTGCTCGGAGAGTCACGAGCGGCCCAGCCGCGCGTGCTGCTCGCGCGACTGCAGCCCGCGCTCAACCACAAGGCACCTCACACGAGGGAGGAGGCGCTGCGCTGTATACAGTCACTGTTGGACACGTGAGTCAGGAGTATTAGTGCGTCACATGGCAAGGGTCTGCATCGGAGTGCTCGGAGAGTCACGAGCGGCCCAGCCGCGCGTGCTGCTCGCGCGACTGCAGCCCGCGCTCAACCACAAGGCACCTCACACGAGGGAGGAGGCGCTGCGCTGTATACAGTCACTGTTGGACACGTGAGTCAGGAGTATTAGTGCGTCACATGGCAAGGGTCTGCATCGGAGTGCTCGGAGAGTCACGAGCGGCCCAGCCGCGCGTGCTGCTCGCGCGACTGCAGCCCGCGCTCAACCACAAGGCACCTCACACGAGGGAGGAGGCGCTGCGCTGTATACAGTCACTGTTGGACACGTGAGTCAGGAGTATTAGTGCGTCACATGGCAAGGGTCTGCATCGGAGTGCTCGGAGAGTCACGAGCGGCCCAGCCGCGCGTGCTGCTCGCGCGACTGCAGCCCGCGCTCAACCACAAGGCACCTCACACGAGGGAGGAGGCGCTGCGCTGTATACAGTCACTGTTGGACACGTGAGTCAGGAGTATTAGTGCGTCACATGGCAAGGGTCTGCATCGGAGTGCTCGGAGAGTCACGAGCGGCCCAGCCGCGCGTGCTGCTCGCGCGACTGCAGCCCGCGCTCAACCACAAGGCACCTCACACGAGGGAGGAGGCGCTGCGCTGTATACAGTCACTGTTGGACACGTGAGTCAGGAGTATTAGTGCGTCACATGGCAAGGGTCTGCATCGGAGTGCTCGGAGAGTCACGAGCGGCCCAGCCGCGCGTGCTGCTCGCGCGACTGCAGCCCGCGCTCAACCACAAGGCACCTCACACGAGGGAGGAGGCGCTGCGCTGTATACAGTCACTGTTGGACACGTGAGTCAGGAGTATTAGTGCGTCACATGGCAAGGGTCTGCATCGGAGTGCTCGGAGAGTCACGAGCGGCCCAGCCGCGCGTGCTGCTCGCGCGACTGCAGCCCGCGCTCAACCACAAGGCACCTCACACGAGGGAGGAGGCGCTGCGCTGTATACAGTCACTGTTGGACACGTGAGTCAGGAGTATTAGTGCGTCACATGGCAAGGGTCTGCATCGGAGTGCTCGGAGAGTCACGAGCGGCCCAGCCGCGCGTGCTGCTCGCGCGACTGCAGCCCGCGCTCAACCACAAGGCACCTCACACGAGGGAGGAGGCGCTGCGCTGTATACAGTCACTGTTGGACACGTGAGTCAGGAGTATTAGTGCGTCACATGGCAAGGGTCTGCATCGGAGTGCTCGGAGAGTCACGAGCGGCCCAGCCGCGCGTGCTGCTCGCGCGACTGCAGCCCGCGCTCAACCACAAGGCACCTCACACGAGGGAGGAGGCGCTGCGCTGTATACAGTCACTGTTGGACACGTGAGTCAGGAGTATTAGTGCGTCACATGGCAAGGGTCTGCATCGGAGTGCTCGGAGAGTCACGAGCGGCCCAGCCGCGCGTGCTGCTCGCGCGACTGCAGCCCGCGCTCAACCACAAGGCACCTCACACGAGGGAGGAGGCGCTGCGCTGTATACAGTCACTGTTGGACACGTGAGTCAGGAGTATTAGTGCGTCACATGGCAAGGGTCTGCATCGGAGTGCTCGGAGAGTCACGAGCGGCCCAGCCGCGCGTGCTGCTCGCGCGACTGCAGCCCGCGCTCAACCACAAGGCACCTCACACGAGGGAGGAGGCGCTGCGCTGTATACAGTCACTGTTGGACACGTGAGTCAGGAGTATTAGTGCGTCACATGGCAAGGGTCTGCATCGGAGTGCTCGGAGAGTCACGAGCGGCCCAGCCGCGCGTGCTGCTCGCGCGACTGCAGCCCGCGCTCAACCACAAGGCACCTCACACGAGGGAGGAGGCGCTGCGCTGTATACAGTCACTGTTGGACACGTGAGTCAGGAGTATTAGTGCGTCACATGGCAAGGGTCTGCATCGGAGTGCTCGGAGAGTCACGAGCGGCCCAGCCGCGCGTGCTGCTCGCGCGACTGCAGCCCGCGCTCAACCACAAGGCACCTCACACGAGGGAGGAGGCGCTGCGCTGTATACAGTCACTGTTGGACACGTGAGTCAGGAGTATTAGTGCGTCACATGGCAAGGGTCTGCATCGGAGTGCTCGGAGAGTCACGAGCGGCCCAGCCGCGCGTGCTGCTCGCGCGACTGCAGCCCGCGCTCAACCACAAGGCACCTCACACGAGGGAGGAGGCGCTGCGCTGTATACAGTCACTGTTGGACACGTGAGTCAGGAGTATTAGTGCGTCACATGGCAAGGGTCTGCATCGGAGTGCTCGGAGAGTCACGAGCGGCCCAGCCGCGCGTGCTGCTCGCGCGACTGCAGCCCGCGCTCAACCACAAGGCACCTCACACGAGGGAGGAGGCGCTGCGCTGTATACAGTCACTGTTGGACACGTGAGTCAGGAGTATTAGTGCGTCACATGGCAAGGGTCTGCATCGGAGTGCTCGGAGAGTCACGAGCGGCCCAGCCGCGCGTGCTGCTCGCGCGACTGCAGCCCGCGCTCAACCACAAGGCACCTCACACGAGGGAGGAGGCGCTGCGCTGTATACAGTCACTGTTGGACACGTGAGTCAGGAGTATTAGTGCGTCACATGGCAAGGGTCTGCATCGGAGTGCTCGGAGAGTCACGAGCGGCCCAGCCGCGCGTGCTGCTCGCGCGACTGCAGCCCGCGCTCAACCACAAGGCACCTCACACGAGGGAGGAGGCGCTGCGCTGTATACAGTCACTGTTGGACACGTGAGTCAGGAGTATTAGTGCGTCACATGGCAAGGGTCTGCATCGGAGTGCTCGGAGAGTCACGAGCGGCCCAGCCGCGCGTGCTGCTCGCGCGACTGCAGCCCGCGCTCAACCACAAGGCACCTCACACGAGGGAGGAGGCGCTGCGCTGTATACAGTCACTGTTGGACACGTGAGTCAGGAGTATTAGTGCGTCACATGGCAAGGGTCTGCATCGGAGTGCTCGGAGAGTCACGAGCGGCCCAGCCGCGCGTGCTGCTCGCGCGACTGCAGCCCGCGCTCAACCACAAGGCACCTCACACGAGGGAGGAGGCGCTGCGCTGTATACAGTCACTGTTGGACACGTGAGTCAGGAGTATTAGTGCGTCACATGGCAAGGGTCTGCATCGGAGTGCTCGGAGAGTCACGAGCGGCCCAGCCGCGCGTGCTGCTCGCGCGACTGCAGCCCGCGCTCAACCACAAGGCACCTCACACGAGGGAGGAGGCGCTGCGCTGTATACAGTCACTGTTGGACACGTGAGTCAGGAGTATTAGTGCGTCACATGGCAAGGGTCTGCATCGGAGTGCTCGGAGAGTCACGAGCGGCCCAGCCGCGCGTGCTGCTCGCGCGACTGCAGCCCGCGCTCAACCACAAGGCACCTCACACGAGGGAGGAGGCGCTGCGCTGTATACAGTCACTGTTGGACACGTGAGTCAGGAGTATTAGTGCGTCACATGGCAAGGGTCTGCATCGGAGTGCTCGGAGAGTCACGAGCGGCCCAGCCGCGCGTGCTGCTCGCGCGACTGCAGCCCGCGCTCAACCACAAGGCACCTCACACGAGGGAGGAGGCGCTGCGCTGTATACAGTCACTGTTGGACACGTGAGTCAGGAGTATTAGTGCGTCACATGGCAAGGGTCTGCATCGGAGTGCTCGGAGAGTCACGAGCGGCCCAGCCGCGCGTGCTGCTCGCGCGACTGCAGCCCGCGCTCAACCACAAGGCACCTCACACGAGGGAGGAGGCGCTGCGCTGTATACAGTCACTGTTGGACACGTGAGTCAGGAGTATTAGTGCGTCACATGGCAAGGGTCTGCATCGGAGTGCTCGGAGAGTCACGAGCGGCCCAGCCGCGCGTGCTGCTCGCGCGACTGCAGCCCGCGCTCAACCACAAGGCACCTCACACGAGGGAGGAGGCGCTGCGCTGTATACAGTCACTGTTGGACACGTGAGTCAGGAGTATTAGTGCGTCACATGGCAAGGGTCTGCATCGGAGTGCTCGGAGAGTCACGAGCGGCCCAGCCGCGCGTGCTGCTCGCGCGACTGCAGCCCGCGCTCAACCACAAGGCACCTCACACGAGGGAGGAGGCGCTGCGCTGTATACAGTCACTGTTGGACACGTGAGTCAGGAGTATTAGTGCGTCACATGGCAAGGGTCTGCATCGGAGTGCTCGGAGAGTCACGAGCGGCCCAGCCGCGCGTGCTGCTCGCGCGACTGCAGCCCGCGCTCAACCACAAGGCACCTCACACGAGGGAGGAGGCGCTGCGCTGTATACAGTCACTGTTGGACACGTGAGTCAGGAGTATTAGTGCGTCACATGGCAAGGGTCTGCATCGGAGTGCTCGGAGAGTCACGAGCGGCCCAGCCGCGCGTGCTGCTCGCGCGACTGCAGCCCGCGCTCAACCACAAGGCACCTCACACGAGGGAGGAGGCGCTGCGCTGTATACAGTCACTGTTGGACACGTGAGTCAGGAGTATTAGTGCGTCACATGGCAAGGGTCTGCATCGGAGTGCTCGGAGAGTCACGAGCGGCCCAGCCGCGCGTGCTGCTCGCGCGACTGCAGCCCGCGCTCAACCACAAGGCACCTCACACGAGGGAGGAGGCGCTGCGCTGTATACAGTCACTGTTGGACACGTGAGTCAGGAGTATTAGTGCGTCACATGGCAAGGGTCTGCATCGGAGTGCTCGGAGAGTCACGAGCGGCCCAGCCGCGCGTGCTGCTCGCGCGACTGCAGCCCGCGCTCAACCACAAGGCACCTCACACGAGGGAGGAGGCGCTGCGCTGTATACAGTCACTGTTGGACACGTGAGTCAGGAGTATTAGTGCGTCACATGGCAAGGGTCTGCATCGGAGTGCTCGGAGAGTCACGAGCGGCCCAGCCGCGCGTGCTGCTCGCGCGACTGCAGCCCGCGCTCAACCACAAGGCACCTCACACGAGGGAGGAGGCGCTGCGCTGTATACAGTCACTGTTGGACACGTGAGTCAGGAGTATTAGTGCGTCACATGGCAAGGGTCTGCATCGGAGTGCTCGGAGAGTCACGAGCGGCCCAGCCGCGCGTGCTGCTCGCGCGACTGCAGCCCGCGCTCAACCACAAGGCACCTCACACGAGGGAGGAGGCGCTGCGCTGTATACAGTCACTGTTGGACACGTGAGTCAGGAGTATTAGTGCGTCACATGGCAAGGGTCTGCATCGGAGTGCTCGGAGAGTCACGAGCGGCCCAGCCGCGCGTGCTGCTCGCGCGACTGCAGCCCGCGCTCAACCACAAGGCACCTCACACGAGGGAGGAGGCGCTGCGCTGTATACAGTCACTGTTGGACACGTGAGTCAGGAGTATTAGTGCGTCACATGGCAAGGGTCTGCATCGGAGTGCTCGGAGAGTCACGAGCGGCCCAGCCGCGCGTGCTGCTCGCGCGACTGCAGCCCGCGCTCAACCACAAGGCACCTCACACGAGGGAGGAGGCGCTGCGCTGTATACAGTCACTGTTGGACACGTGAGTCAGGAGTATTAGTGCGTCACATGGCAAGGGTCTGCATCGGAGTGCTCGGAGAGTCACGAGCGGCCCAGCCGCGCTTAGTAAGAGATTTCCTTACATGTGTTTATTTTATTCTATTGTAATGTAAATGGTGATAGTAGTCTAAATACCAGAAATATGAACTGAAAAGTTTACTTACATTTGATAATTATCTGATAATTATCAAGAAGGATATTTATCTTGATAATTTTAAACCCTGCAATATTCTAAATTTAACATTCTCCAGGCACGGCGCGCAAGATCTTCAAATGAAAGCTGCAATCCCGACGCTGGCGGCGCTCGTCGGGGATCCCAGCTCGGCTGTGAGGGACACGGCTGTGGGGTTACTGATCGATGTTTATCGACATGTTGGTGAGTTGTTAATAATTCATATGGTATTGTGACCAGTGCGACTCAGTAGTGGATTCCCGCGGCGGTAGAACCGCTCGTGTAGTATGACCCTAAATATAATCTACAAGCGGCGCCTCGCGTTTCACCCGCAGTAATTCCCGTTTCGTTAGGAATTCCGGGATAAAATAGCCTATGTGTTATTCCAGACTATAATCTATCTCTGTGCCAAATTTCATCCATATCCGTTCAGTAGTTTTTCCATGAAAGAGTAACAAACCATCCATATATAGTCCATCCATCCATACTTACAAACTTTCTCGTTTATAATATTAAGAAAATAAAGCAACAATCAAAGAATAGAAAAAATTTACAACTAGTATATACAATTGAAACCATTGAGCTAACTGCAGACGGTTGCAAATGAAGTAATTGGTAATCTATTTTCCCTCTTACAGGTGAAAGGCTGAGATCTGACCTGAGGAAGAAGGAACTGCTCCCGGCTGCAAAGCTAGCGCTCCTCGAACAGAAGTTTGACGAGACGCGAGAGGCTGGACTATTGCTGCCCACTGGTCAGTTAACATTAATATTAGACTATTAGGCTGTGTCCCCAGTAGGCAAACCGTGAGCAGCCGATTGAGTTTGCGGCATTTCAGTTCAGTACGCCCTTCCATTTATTTTAAATTTTATGTTATTTATTTTGACATTATTTATCGAATAACTAATTCTCATTGTAAGTGAACTTTTTATAGTTTTTATGTGAAATAAAGCTTCTACCTTATTCCACAGCAAACGCAGGAATCGACGAGGCAGACTTCGTGTCCCGCACGACTGCCAAACGCACCATGACCATTCCCACCTCGGCGCGGTCCCGCGACGGTGAAAACTCCGGCGCCGCTACCCCAGGTACGTCCTTCATTCAATCATCTCATTACATTCAATATATACTGATATGGGTACTAGATAACTGATCTAGTACCCATAACCAGGGCCCGCATTCCACTAAATAAATCGCTTCACCATTTATATAGTATTGTGTCAAAATGTCAGTGTTAAACTCTTTTTGGTATTCTACTAGCACAAACTTTTTGAGGTTCATTCATAGCTGTGACCTTTATAACTACCAATTTGACATTCTAATTATAAAAGTCTCTTCAAGCGCAAATAATAGTAGAATACCAAATGCACAAACGTCATTATAATCATCTTGATTGAATGTCACTATTGAGACCTTTGTTTTGACATTAGTGTAATTTGGCCCCAGTTATCTAGTACCCATAATACAAGCTTTGAG
This sequence comes from Eupithecia centaureata, assembly GCA_944547425.1. Taxonomy (NCBI): domain Eukaryota; kingdom Metazoa; phylum Arthropoda; class Insecta; order Lepidoptera; family Geometridae; genus Eupithecia; species Eupithecia centaureata. The sequence goes on from OX155706.1 coordinate 6,803,666, forward strand.
TACTTCTTACTTACTACTTTGGGGCTAGATGGTGCTGTGTGGATTGTCCAGAATTATATATTTATTATTTACTAGCAGCGCCTCACGTTTTCACCCTCGGTAATTCCCGTTTCCGTGGGAATTCCGGGATAAAATATAGCCTATGTGTTATTCCAGATTATAATCTATCTCTGCCAAATTTCATCATTCTCAATATTGTCATTATGGTTTTGATTGCTATAACAAATCGGAAACCAATAATATCCCACGAATTATTTCTTATTAACTAATCATTTTCTATTTAATACGCTACAAATTAATATATTTCTTCTTTTCATCTCCCGTCATCACTGGACCTGGATAACACATCTGGACTAATCGCAACTGAATCACGGAAATCATCACATTTCTACTTGAAAACATCACTTCACTGCATAAAAATATCACTGATTTCTCGAACATCACTATAAAAAATTATAAAAATCTAAATAATATCATTTCGCTCATTACACAATTATTTTCTTTATGGTATCATTATTAAATTTGAAAAACAACTCAAATCTACATTTTTGTCATATTCAAATCGATATAATTGATAACAATACTTCCAATCATTATCTACAATAAAATAAATAACATTAACTCACTTTTAAAAAATAATTCCTTAACGCAAATCGTCGACTCTTCATCATCGTCGACTCCTCATCATCGTCGACTCCTCATCATCGTCGACTCCTCATCATCGTCGACTCCTCATCATCGTCGACTCCTCATCATCGTCGATTGTTGATAATCGTCGATCTAACAGCATGCGAAGTGCCCAAGAAGACTTTGACCGCACTCTACGGCTTATCATCCTCGAGTCGGAAACCGCCGCCGCCGACAAAGATGAATAGCGGTTCCAATCGTAAGTTATTGCTTTAAATCTTTAACTTAAAGTAACTTAAAGTTGCTCTTGGTGGCTACCAAACTCTGTTTACGTTTATTCCAGGGCTAGAACTACGTCTATTCTAAATTTCAGCCCAATCCGTTCTGTAGTTTTTGTGTGAAAGAGATGCAAACATCCACCATCAATCCATACAAACTTTTGGGTTTATAATACAGGGTGTCCCGTGGCAGATTGACAACTTGTAAATTGAAAAGAGGTAAGATGCTAAAAAATATTATGGATTGCATACCATATTAAACTTTACACATGCTAGTTTTACTTTTTAGAGAAATGTCATCTAAATGTTTTCCGACGCGGGGTACACAACTACACATTCATGGAATCTTTCGACATTATTCCGACGAGTTGCAATAGCGATTGGCGAATATTTTCTTTTAATTCCGAAATGTTGGTTGGATTGCTATCAATAATCAATAATAATCAATAATCAATATCTTTATTTCTTTAGGCTTACAAAATAAGCACTTAGAAAATAATAGATAAATCATAGACCTTAAGATCCCCACAGAAAAAAGTTCATGGGGGTAAGTCCGGTGACCTGGGTGATTGTGATCACTGAGTCTCTGTGTGATCCGCAATGCCGTCCCTCCCCCGCTCCCTAGCACAACAGTTTTAAATATTTAAGTCTCAAGTCTGCCACGGGACACCCTGTATAAATAAGGAGTAAGGATTGTTGTTCTAGCATTTTTTTTTTAAAATAATATTTCAATAATTATTTTGTCAACAGCATCATCGAATACAGCGGGAGCCGCGGGCGAGGCCGGGGCAGTGTCCACTGAGGCGTTCGAGGCTGCCTTCGCGAGCACCGCGCC